>CM076581.1:1708053286-1708798683 GCA_034641835.2 Pinus albicaulis
ACAAATACAATTCATCTATTGTGACATTCCACTTCCTCTAGTCCACTGTGCCATGAATTATAGGTTCTTCTTTCGAAAATTTCATTCAGGTTCACCGCTTATCTTGTGATGAATCTTATCCATTCATTTCTTGCCTTTGCTGTTGCTATCTAATCGTGATCATCCATTCACCTCACTTGGAATTTGTCTACCTTTGTCTATTTTTCATTTGTTTACGTTGTCCCGCTCTGTGACACCAGTCCCTCCACGCTACTCCTCATGAGCTTGTTCTTTATTCTAAGTGTGTTGATATCTCCTGAGCTTGTTTTGTTGCCTTTGCTCCTTTTCTTCCTTAGCTGCTTCTCTGCTGCATTTTCTTCTTTCTTCTGCCTCTCCACATTCATTGTTTCTCTTCTTTTTCTATTCCTCTGCCTCTCTTTTATGCTTTCTTACTGCATTATTTCCTGATCTGCTACTTTGCCTTATTGTTGGTTCTTCTCTACTCCTTTGCCTTAGTGATAGTTCAGGTGCTGCTCCTTTGTGCTCCTTTGCCATCAATGAAAATATTTACAACAATGTGTACATATGGTGTCATGTACATGTCATTCATGTGGTGTTGTGTACGTGTGGTATTGTGTACACATTCTACATTTGGAGTTGTGTACACATTATGCAGGTGGTGTTGTGTACATGCAATGTTGTGCACAGGTTGTACATGTAGTCTCGTGTACAGGTGGTCTTATGTACATGTTGTGCATATGGTATTGGTATACATGTGGTATTGTGTGCATGTCATACATGTTGTGTTGCGGGCATGCGATACTATGTATGTGCATGGTGTAGTCGTGGTATCATGACATCTGCATTTGTTGTGTTGTATAGGTATATGTATATGTATTGTGTTGTATTTTACGCCAGTGTAGGTGTATGTATTTTGTTTTGTTGTACACTGGATGTATGTTTATGTGTTTTATGCCAGTATAGGCATTCATATCATGTTGTGTTGTACACTGGGTGTAGGTGTATGTGTAGTATGCCAATGTGGGTGCGTGTATTGTATTATGGTGTATGTTATATTTGTGTGTACGTGTTGTGATGTACATTTTGTGTATGTGTACATGATTAAAGGGAAGCAGAAGAATTGGGTGTTTGTCTGGTGTGGCAATTGATCCAGTGTGGGTATAGAAAGGACCAGTTAAAGGAAAAGTATCAACATTTGATTTTAGTTTTATTATGCATGTGATATATGATTCTAACTTATGATGGTTACGTGTGATTTATGATTATGGTTTATGGTGATTTCATGTGATTCATGATTTTAATCTATGATGGTTTCATTTTGAGCTAACAAAATGTGATATTTTTATACATGATGATTTGATCAAACAACTGGTTTGACATGTTGTGACAGGAAGTGAACATAATTGCAATTGTACCTTATTGATGAGCTACCAATGAGGTATGATGTGAATTTATTTCAATTTATTTTGGATCTAATGTAAATTATGTGCTTGGTACAGGAAGCACGATAATGCCCATTTGGGTGGTTGAACTGACTGCAAGAATTAACAGCAACAACATTGGTACCTAACAACATCCATGGATTTCCATGATCATGCTATGACTGGTATTATGGTTTTTAGGCAAGGATATGCCTTGGTTTTGAGGCAGGGATATACCTTGGTTTTTTTATCTTCCGAAGCGAGGAAGAATTTCCAAGGGATGGATCACCCAGGATAGGGGATATCGAAGAACTTGGAAGGTGAGTGACTCTATGGAAGGGGGTGATTGGATTTCTTGAGGGAATGTGTAGCAGAGAAGGAAAGGTTGGGGATGGATTTGTTTTGGTAATTAGCATTTTTAGATGGAAGCAGATGCACATTGGTAGTGTACCCTGGAACAATGAGTCGGTAACTTTTCACTAAGAGGACAAGTAGCGCAAGATTGTAGCATTGGATAGTGGATGCAGCTTTGGCTCCCACAATGGATTCTGGACTTGTAGGGAAGCAAGTGAATCCTAGTACTACTTTAAGGCTGGAGGTGTAAGCCTATGGATTCCCTTATTGTGGATGAAAGCATCATATCCTTTTATTTGTTGGTTGAGAAAATGTGCATATTTTCATATTATTATAAATACTTTATCCAGCTGGATTTATATAGCTCCATAAACTGTATGGCTATTTTCTAGTTGAAGAAAATGTGTATGAGTATATGTGTATATCATTGTAAATACTGCAATGAGATATGTTATAAATATCCATAAGAAGTATGTTTTATTTTCAGTGGTTTGTTTGTTTGTAGGTGTCATTGAATGCTGAGTATGGTGTCCCCCAAGGTGGAGGGTTCTATAACATCCCTGGTGAAAATTCCATGTAATAAAATTTAATAAAGGAAAAATAATAACTACGATTAATGGGACAATTATTTGAAGCTAAATCTTGGGAAAAAAATCCTAGTGGATGTTCATTTCGGTGGCTAAAGGAAATTAGTAGAGGAAATGGCTAAGGCTTTGGAAAGGAAAAGAGGCATTATTGGCATTTTGTTTATGAAAATAATGCAAAATAGGAGAAAAGGAAGGTGAAAGGTCATAGGTTGCATAAGAGGAGGAAAATGAAGGAAAATAATGGAAAATGAAGAAAATAGAGGCCTCATTAATAAAAAGGATATGAGGATCAGTTGGAAAGGATTTTCTCAAACCTTTTGTCAGTTTAGTTTTGGAGCTCTCTCATTACTCTCTCTCTCTCTCTCTCTCTCTCTCTCTCTCTCTTGGACATGGATTTTTATTGGAGCACTTTGGTTTTGGATCAATAAAGAAAAATAAGGCAAGAGGAAGGAAGGAGTAAGCAAGGAAGAGAAGGATCAAGGAGCTACAAGAATATTCTTTGTAGGTATCAATTTAAATGTGTGTTTTCCTTGCTAGATTTGGCATGCATGGTATTGCATGTGGTTGTTTTTTTGTCATGTCATGGGTTTTTCCAGGTGTGAGAGTGTTCTCATCCTAGCATTTCCATTTCTGGATATCCATGGTGTGATGGAGTTCTCATTTTTTGGTTGAGCTCAATTTCCGAATGGATTCGAAGCTGAGTGAGGTGGATCTATGAAATAATATAACACATGGCTTAATAACCCTTGAACCAAAATATGGTTTGCGGTAAAGCCAGATCGTGTGTTGCCTTGGTGGGCCTAGGAATACTCGATCGGTGAATGGTGAGATATATGGTAAATCATAGAGGTGGTTTTCTATCCATGAGGCCTAGGAATATTAGGTTGGGATATACAATAAATACTGGATAGTGTGTCTTGGTTTAGGGCCCGGTAGTCCTTGGATCATACTATGGATTGTAGTAAAGCTTGAGAGACTAGGAGACATGAAAATTTCTCACGGTGTAGGTGGAGAAATCTGGTGGCATCCATGCTTATTTTTTCCTAATGATCAGGTGGAGATAATGGTAAAGCCTTTTATGACATGTTTATTGTTTTGGCTTAGTGATCCGATGTGGATTACGATAAAGCCTAATCTCTATTGATGAGGGTGAGGTGGTTTAGCCTTGGGATTCCCTGGTTGGTTCTTTTGGTTTGAGGCCCATATTCATGCTTGGAATATGGCATGGGGGTGATTGGCTAAAGTGAGATTTGGCTCAACCAATCTGTGGTTGGGTGGAATTTGGTAGTCCCATATCTGGTTATTTTTTACATTCATTAAGGAAAATCTCATTTCCTTGGTATGATGTGTAAATTTATTGGTTTATATGTGGATCATATGGATGAGGTATCCATACTAGTTATGTTGTTATTATGTTTGTTATGAGAATGTATTCTAACAGTGATGATGTATGCCTCTCCTCATGTTTGTATTTGTAAATGAATAAAAAATGTATCTATGACCTAAGAGATGATACTGCAGCTAATGATGTAAGGGAAAAATGCTTCTTAGTGATTCTAAGTATGAGACCCCTATGCTCAGATATATTTCTTACACCAATAGATTACATATTTGTGATATGTTTGACAAAATTATTTTCATGGATACTTGGGGTCCAGTCTAGATCTTGTAATGGTTTTTGTAAATACATCATTATTTCATTTACAAACTTTTCATTGAGTTCTGGGCAGTGACCTGGGCTTTGGGCCTGAAGAAGTGCCTTAAATCCCACATACACAGGCCCAATTTTGGGAAATTGAGTCTCTGGACGCATGCATGCCTCTGTCATGGGAACATATAGATTCTCCAAGATGCACCCATGCCTATACTATGGGGGAGTTTGGGGATTAAGTGGGTTAAAAATGAAATGGGATCTAGGGGCTAGTTACCTGAGTGGTTGGTATGGTTCTTGGGAGTCTTGTTGTTGATGTGGAAGGTATATATGATGTGTTTATGTTGGTTCCACTTCCTTAAGGTCACCTAGGAGGTTTAATCTAATCATGGTAGCCTCTCTTCACATGTTTACCCCGGTTGACCAGTTACTTAGGTAGATATGGAAGGAGGGTATTACATCAACCATCCCTCACCATCACTCTCTTGACATAGTGTTAACATTATAGAGAGCCAATGATCTCCATAATATTCATGAACTTACCAGGTTCACCCATTCTTCACATACGAGTCATTTAGGCTAGAATTTTAACCAAATCACCAAAATTTCATATGAGTTTAAATTCATTCCTTCAACTTTAATATGTATATATATATACACCATGGGTTAGCTCGAAATCACAATATCAAGGACTAGTCAATATAGCCTTGTTATTTTCATTCACAAGAAACATGTATCATTCAAGAAATCAATCCAAGCTTAACTTAACAATTGAACATACACATATGCACATCTTTGCTCAATATCACATGATACATATAAAAAGACTTATTTTTTATTGATAATGTAGTTTGGGAATAATATTTTGACTGTTAGTGTCCAAATGTTCAGTGATCAAATGTACTCATTCAGGTTTATTTAATAGTGGTCCTAAGTCAAAATTTCATGTTTAAAGTTATTTTTCAAATAAAATTTTGTTCACTGAATATGTCTAGGTATGAAACTATACTCCCTTCACTCCATTCATGGTCATCATCATTTTAGAGGTCATTTCATCCATCAATATTCTAGGGTCTAAGGTCTTTCACCAAACCTTCATTTAGGTCAGAGTCTAGGTCTCATTTTTTTCGCCACCATAAGAGTCAATTATGTCATAAAAGAAAGCGAACAAAATCTTATTTTCACCATACACGTAATTTGCATAGGGAGTTATCATAGATAGGGGAATAAGTAAAGAGATCCTCTCTTCTCACCATCATACTCCACAACTTCCATGGGTTGAAGAAAAATAAGCAAATTTGTGCCAACACTACATGTGCTATGCTTCTGGGTGTGTTGCGGAGGTGCTGCGCTTTTGGTGTTTGAACTCCAAATAAATTATCCAAGGTTCAAAACCATTGAAAAAATTTTCATACACTTCCTAAAAAGTAATTTACCACCCTCCATACCTCTTTGAAGTCAAAATTCATTAGCAAATTAGTGGTTTCCTTCATTAGGTTACCTCGACTACGTGTTGCACAAGTGCTGCACTTTTGGCATTTTTCATCTTTTATTTGTTTAAGCTGATAAAACCATAATAAAACCATATACAACCTTAAAATAACCTTCATAAACCATACCATAAACATATCCTATCACTCAAAGCCCTCTTTTTCATCAATTTCATTCAAACCCTAATTTTCACTACATTTTGGCAGAAAAACTAGTGAAACCCTGTGTTTCGACCTTTTGGGTACCTTTCACATGCCCATTACAAAAACTTCCACTTGAATCCTTTAGCCAACTTATCACCCTACCTCCCAAATGTTTTAGGGATTTTTCTTTAACTTCCTTCCACTTCATTTCTGTCCATAAAACCACTCTACCACTATCCCTTGTTTTCCTAATTTTCCACCTTCCCTATCCACTACATCAAGCTAGGGCTTTCCTTGTTGAAATAAATCATGGAGTGTAAGAAAAAGGTACATAAGGGAGGTAACCATTCTAGGTTTGAGCCAAATCAGACCCATGGCATCATTTTTAGAGCTTTGTGATCAAGCCAGGGTTTACATTGTACACACAAACATTTTGGCTAAAAAATCTGTTTTTGAACTAATGGAGATGAATTTTACAAAAGTGAAAGAGGTTTGTGTCAATAATAGGCAAAATAAAAAAAAAATCCTTAATTTTATGTGTAAGTGTTATGGTTTGAGAGAAATTATCAAAATACAGTTGCTACAGGTCATTTTCTGCGCTTTTGGACAGGTTGTCTTCAAATCAAATTTCAGGGGTTTGGAGCAGGGGTTTGAAATGCTTGATGACTCCATTCTGTATCAGCCATCCTAATATTTCCAATATTACCACTTTCAGCCCAAAAATACTCTGGGAAGGCCTCCAAAATCTCTCTAAAAGTATGTGCTACGATTCTGCTCAGAGTGAGCTACGCTTCTGCAAATTTTTAGTGATAAAAAAAACCTTGGATTCTGAGCTAATGGGAAAGTATTTTGGAAAAATGGAGGTGGTTATTGTTCATAACGTGCCAAAGAACAAAAACCTCTCTCAGTTGTTAAAAAAAACATATGGTTAGACGGCTATGGTTCCATCTTTAAGCCATAGTTTTTCAAATTTTTGGTAATTCTCTTGTTACATTTCTGTGAGCCCTTGTTACGTTTTTGTGAGCCCTTTTTACATTTTTTCCTCCCTTGTTATGCTTCTGTACATGCTTGTTACGCTTTTGGAGGAGATGAATATTCTGGGTTTTGGCTTGGAAAAATTCCAAAATATCTTGAAACTTATCTCCATTACCTTGTGAAGCCTTCATAAAAGGTAAGTCATCATTCTTATTCTCTCTTATGGTCAAATTTTGAGTGTTTAACACATTTTCATGCTCATTTTGTTTTTCTTCATATTATCACTTATCCATGGTATTCAAAATTTCCGTGTGAAAAACCATAACCTACCCCACCTACCTAAACCCTAACCATATTACCTAAAACCTTAACTCATACATCTCATATGCATTATCCCCACCTTTCCTATCATCTACACCATCCCTAACATGTCAAAATTCAAGAAAACCCTAGATTCTAGCTATTTCATAGTGAAAAAACTTGAAATTTCATGTGTTTTCTATATTTACCCATCCTCCACAAATCCATTGTTCCTCATTCCACTTTCAGTGTGGAGCTAATATGCTACTATATGCACTGAATTTTTCTTAGAATTTTTGCTCAGTTCCATGGCCCTCATTTCACCTTCTAAACCTAAGACACTTTTACACTAGCTATTCTCACAGTCAAACATTGGGAATTTTATGTGTTGTCATCATTTTGACACATTCCTCACACTCATTTTCCCTCATTCCTCCCACAACTCAACCCACTCATTTTTTTCTAGAATTTCTCTCAGCTCCAAGATCATTCATCTCATCCTCTAAACTCACACTTTCCTACACTATGTTTTTCTAGATTTCAATACATTCACCCATCTCATCAACACTCTAGGGTTTTCATCATTCCAGTGAAAAAATAAATGGAAAGTGACAAGAAAAGCTTCAAGGGAGGGTGCCACCTTAGGCTAGAACCCTTCATAATGAATGAAATCAATGCCACACCATTGGACAGAAGATGCTTTGAGAGGGCTCAGTGTTTGAGATTTTGTGAAAGGCTCATGGAAGAGGGGTATCATATTAAATTGAATAGCCTATTTGCTACAAGATTAAGCATGGGAAAGGTCACTATTGCAAGTGTAGATATTAACCTATCAACGGACCTAATTTCTTCAGTAATAGGTATTCCTCGTCATGGAGAGAAGTGGTTCAAGAGCATGGGCTTAGACATTGAAGAGTATAAACAATTTCTCAAACCTCATTCTAGAAAGGAACCACATGTGAAGTCCTTAATTGTTTAGCCCATCACTCACAGGTGCTACAAAACCAATTTTGATAAGTTTTGAAGAATTTTGGTATTTTTTGTGATTTTTGCACAATTTTGGAAATTCCTCCTCATAGAAGGGTAACAAAATTTTGTTACGCTTATTTTGGGGACATCCAAATGATGATTTATTTACATGGATGGATGAATTTTGATGAGTAAATCATAGATCAGGAACCCCCATGGCATGAAAAGCTGTAAATTTGGAGAAAAAACTCAAAAACCACTAATTTTTCATGTTTTTTCCACCTTTTTGGAGCCTCTGTTATGCTTTTGGAGTAACCTTGGGATAATGGATATTTGAAGGCCTTCCTGTGGGTCATTTTGCAAAATTAAATATGTTCTCGAAACTAGACACACATGGCTAGTTTACCATTCTTTCAGAAGTGATTTTGGACTCCTAAAAGTGCCTACAAACATCTGTTACACTTATGAAAATGTTTGTTACCCTTCTGTCATAAATGTCACAAATCAACATTGGATTCTTGAGGACACTTGGTCAATCTCAGAATTTGTCACAAATTTGAGTTTTTTCTATCCTATGAGTTGGGATTAGAATTATTAAGTTGTTTTTTTCCTCCTATCATGAGGGAATATGTAATTAATGTAAGGGACAAACACTCCTAGTTCATAGCTAAAATTCAGGGAATGGTTTCTAACCTCCCTAGAATCTAGGAAATGACTCATCTTGTGTATTTCTGATCCATTTTGGATGGTATGTCGACCTGATGAGGTGTGATAATCCATATTTTCTATAAGTAGACTCTCTTTAGTCTTTTGTTGGGTTGGATAGTCTCATATTGCAGTGGACCTTTTGTAATCAACGATTTGGAATGAAATCATAGACAAATTTGTAGGAACTGTGTTAAGATACTTGTGGTATGCATTGGAGAATTTTTTATTCTTATGTATGTTTATCATTTCATGCTTAATACCACGTATTTTTATTTCATATATGTTTATCTTGGAATTTTATGAGCAAAAATCATGTTTATTCATGCTCTGTTTTAGACAAGGTTTACATTGCTATATTTATTTTCTTCTAAACTGAATGAATTCACCTAAGTGCTCATTCAAAATCTCTTCTAATTCATCCTATACTCACTAACCTATTCAAATTATTTCAAACTACCTATCTAGCCTCACATATTCTCTGCAAATTCACCTTGGAGTTTCAGACCTAACCTTATACACAGTCTACTCATTGACTTTTCTCTCCAGCACTCAAAACATCAAACAAATCCTATTTACTGAGCTTAAATACCTATCCTAATATCATTAGATATTAATTCATTCCTTTGACTACAAAAGTGACAACAAGAGAGCATTTTTTGGTCCTGGTAGGGATATCTACCTAACCGAAAGACTGGTCTATGGTTACCTTCCTTAAGCTCCATTCATAGCCTTAAGAAGGGGGGGGAGCGTGATAATATTCTTGGCACCATTTCTGGGGAGCGAAGGTTAGATATTTCTTGGGAAATAACAACAAATATTAGCTCTAATTTCTGATGTTGAACAGTGGTCATGCACAAGAAATGTTGTACATATTTCACCTGGCGACTCCAGTGGCAAAGAAACCAAAAGTTTAGAGTTTTCATGGCGACTCGACTGTTTAAAAATTGGTATTTTCAAGAACTATTGGCCACTTCATTGTTTTAAATATGGATTTAACTGTAGGAAGGAATTCTAGGTATGCTCCTATGCATCAAGATCATGTTCCAGGATTTCCAAATCCTATGCCTTAAGAAGATTGGCAAACATACTTGCCAAAATTTAGAGATGGAAAAGGTGATGATGCTACACTTCATTTAATAAGATTTCATATGCATGTAGGTAAGATGAAGATTAATTTTCATGAAAATTGTTTAATTAAGATGTTCATGATCACATTAGAAGAAAAAATCATGGTTTTGGTATGAAATCTTTCCTCTTGCTTGTATTTATTCTCTCAAGGATTTTCACTCATTATTTTTTGAGAAGTATAGAGAAACCTATCATTCTTTGCTTTTGATTGAGGATTATTGTGATCACTTTGAGAATTTTATTCAAGAGCTAGAAAGTGTGTATGGGGCTAAAGAGTCTATGAATGGTGAAATTTTGGATGCTTTGAATAGAAACCCTTTTCACCGCCATGAGAAGATCATGGATTCTTCTATGGATGATATCAAACTTGAGAAGAATTCTTCAAAGGATGACATTGATCTTCCATATTTCAAAGTTGATGAAAATTTGCAGCAGTGTTTCCAATCTTCAAGCAATCAAGATATATATGAATATTTTATGTCCAGTTGCTCTTGGTCCCTATCCACTTCTGAGTTTTTAATTTAGGAAGAAATATGTGCAGATTAGAATTTTGAGTTTTCTTGTAAAGAGACTCTAAAGAGTCATGATTTATCCATTGAGGTAAAAAAAAATGTACAACAAGTTTTTTGTCTTGAGTTTGATGAACATGTTCAACAACCTTCAAAGGATCAAGATGTAGAATTTTTCAGAGCCAAGACAATTCTCTTTCTGATATACATGAAAAGACACTTGTAGATATTTGTGTTGATGCTGATTTGGCTACGTCAATTGAAGATCTGCAAGAACATACAAATCTTGTCTCTGATCTGGATGATATGTGTTGGAATAGGGTCCCCTAGCTACGTTTTGATATGTTCCAACACTACGTTTTTGATATATTTTTGTAGTAATTGGTCTTGTGCAAGGGCTTTGGGGCAGGTCAAAGCACACAATGTATTGTAATGGGTCAAAGGGTAGACCTAGAGTCCGCAATGGGGGGAGATTTGCCGATGGTTACTGTTATTTCAAGAATATGAATTTGAGATAATTGTGAAGCCGAGGAAACTAAATGGTGGACCAACCCACTTGTCCTGAATCAAGAGTGGTGAAGAACCAACCAACCTAGAGGAAGGATTTCCCGATGTGCATCTATTTTCTATTAAGGTGGTTGATGTGCACTTTGCCAATATTATTCAATTCTTAACTATTGGGATGAAACCTACAGAATATTCGGTACAACAGAAAAAATATCTGGTAACCCACGCAACGGACTTTACCATCATCGCGGGCCACTTGTATAAGCTAGGAGTTGATGAGGTATTGCGAAGATACATTCTGGAGCATGAAATACAAGCCATTTTAGCATAAGCCCATGGAGGCATAGCAGGAGGTCATTACGTAGGGAAAGAAACGATGCAATAGATCTTAAGAGTTGGGATATCGTGGCCACACTACATAGTGACTCTTATGACTATTACAAAGCTTGCGACACATGCCAAAGGATATGAAGACCATCGCACATGTACAATATTCCCTTGCAGCCACAGATGGCCCTGCAAGTGTTTGAAAAATAGGCCATACACTTCGTTGGGCCCATCAACCCACCAGGGAAGAAGACAGGTGCCCGCTACATCATCACTGCGAATGATTATGTAACCAAATGGGCTGAAGCACAAGCTGTGAAGGATTGTACTATAGATACCACTGCGCACTTTATTTTTGAACATATTGTAACTAGGTTTGGCTGTCCAAAGATCTTGATGAGCGATAGAGGTATGCATTTCGTTAATGAAAAATACAAGCTTTGACTAAATAATTTCAAATCCAACATGAAAAAAGTACCCCATATCACCTACATGTAAATCAAACGGTAGAATATTTTAATAAAATTCTGGAATAGGCACTAACCAAGATCTGTAATTTCCATCGAAGCGATTGGGACGTGCGCATCATGTCGGTCCTATGGGCCTATCGGACCACGTGCATGAAATTTACTGGGAAAACATTGTTTTGGATGGTTTATGGAAAGGAGGCCATTATTCCCATGGAGTATATTGTTCCTAGCTTGCGCATCGTAGCCTTTACGAATATGGCGGAGCCCGATATCATGGAGGAACACTTAGCGCAACTAGTCACTTTGGAGGAAGATCGATTCATTGCTCACTTTCATCAACAAGTTCAGAAGGCCCGGGAAAAAGCATGGCATGATAGACATATTTGGCAGAAGGTATTTTTGGATGGAGAATTGGTCCTACTATACGATAGCCAGTTTGGGAAACACCCGGGGAAGTTCTGTCAGCACTGGATAGGCTCCTATATGGTAAAGGAAATCACTGATGGAGGAGCTGTCTGGTTAGCTACATTGCGCGGTGATCTTCTACCAAGATATGTTAATAACGGTCATCTCAAACCATATCAGACTAGATGACTATATGGCTGAAGTAGTTGTCTTGGGAGATATACATGCAGGCAAGAGGAGAAATGCAGGCAGGCTCGTTATATACAGGTCATGAAGCCCAGGTCATGAAGCCCACGGAGGTGTGTTGGGAGTGCAGGGGTAATACACATCTACAAAAAATAGCCTTTAGAACAATACCACTGGGTGAAAAGCCAAATTTATCGTTGGAAGGAGTGGGTAGTAGGTAATTAATGCGGCAATTTCCGAAGATTTTTTACCGTTTCCTTGATGGTAAGTTTCAGCTAAGTGTCATCCAATCATTGCTCACTAATCAAAGCTATAAATGGAGGAAGAAAACTCAGAATTGGGTTATGCATATCCTCAATGTCTTGTGCCTTGCAAACTTTCGTAATTATTTTTCTCTGTTCATGTTTGGGTGTGCTACCCCCTCTGATAGTAATAACCCCGAGTTTTTGTTCCGAGCGAGAATTACTGCAATCAATCTTGCTAAATAATCATAGACCGTGGCCTCTACTGAGAGAGCATCCAATGAATTATTGGAGGTCACCCCTGATGTAGAAGAAGTCGTGTCCACACCAACCAAGGGGAGGTAGGTGGAGAAAAAGAAAAGTAAAGGGAAAGGTCAGGAACAAGGGTAGGGGAGGGAAAAAAAACGGGCTGTAGGGAAGCTGTGCACCTCCCCCTATAACGTGCAATCTCCCCAAATGGTGCCTAATGCATGCTCGCCTAACTAGGAAAAGTGACCTCTATCTGCTCAGGATGAAGCTCGACTCGCTGCCCCAATCACTTGGCTTAAGCCCTATGTTCTGCCCAGAAGGCCCTTGGTGTGCACGCCTAAGAGTATCAAGGTTTTGCTCTCCTATATGCAAATTCCTCTAATTCCGGGTGAAGTCCCCATAATTGGAGAAGCATATGACAAGCTCTCCTGAATTAAGTTCTATGATCATGACCTTGCCAACCTAGAGGCCTTCCCCGAATTGGCACCTAAGTTGTACCTCGAAAGAGTACTGGAGGACAATGTTCTAAGGGTCATACCAATGTCATGGTCGCATGGGTTAGAAAAATATGGATTACTAAACTTGCTGCGGATACCTCACTTTGGCCGATACAATGTAAATGACCAAGTTGCGCGACAACTGCAACCCCTGATCCATGACGGTAGCTTGTGGATCCAGGACCGCATTCCCCTTAATGCTGCCCATATTCACCGCATCACTGGTCTCCCAATGGAGGGGAAAAATCCCATGGAGTTCATCGGAAATAAGTATGAGCGAGCGATCACTGACAAGGTGCGAGAATACTACCATGTCGATTGCAACACCAGAGGTTTCATAATAAACACCATTAATGACCCTGGCCTGCGCATGGGTACCTTGCTACTAGCTTGAAAAATTATGCACTAGTGTCAGGCCACGAATTTCCCCGCCTATGTGATTCATCTTGTTGGATGGTGCAAAAAAGGCATATGCTTTAACTGGTCATAGTTCCTCTGCAATGAGTTTCTGGAAAATGTGCGCGAGGCCCAAGATCACGGGAGCGAGTTCTAGTACTCTTGGTTGTTGCTCCTAGTTGCATTGGTTGTATTGGAAGCCCCTAAAGGATCGGTCCTTCCTGAGCTTGAACCAGACATGTGTGAAGGGGCACGATATGTAAATTTATGGGATTTAAAGGATGTGCAGTGGATTAAGGAAAACAAAGTATTTTGGGTACTATTTTAGAGCATGCTCATAGCAGAAATTCACTCCGGCCACGCTTGTTGCTCATGGTCTATGAAAAATATGAGAGCATCGAATCATTCTAGGTCACGATGCATAACATGCAGATCCGGGGTCATAAGGATCCAAATTAGATTTTGCTACCTTTCATGGTCGCCGATGAGGAAATCGATCGGCTCATCCCCACTTGGCCACTGCACTGGAGATTGGGATTCAAATCAGTCGCCACTACCACTTCTGGTACAAGCACAGTCTCGAAGACCTCCAGCCCACCTGATATTGCCAAGAATTTGGAAGGTCGTGGCTCAGAAGGCTCCACCAGGCTGAAGGTTCCCCTAGACACAGCGCAGGGCGTGGAGTGGGAATCACAGTAGGTCATGGAGACTGAGGGTCTAGATGCACAGGGTGTTGATTCCCTGCATGGCATGAAACGGATAATCGAACCTCTCAAGGGTTAGCGAATGAAACGGCGGGCTGCGAGGCCCAGTAGAGAGACTAAGGTTACCTTAACCGAGGAATGATTGGAGCAAATCCCAGATGTGGTCACCCTCGCTTTATAAGACAAATGGCTTGCCTTGGAAGAGCAGCAGAAGGCTACAATATCCACATTACAGTCTAATTTCCAAGCTCTTCAGCTCAAGGTCAATACCCTGCAGACAAGCGTGGTTCAAGTGAAGCTGCCTCCAACAACCACCTACCGAGTTGATCTCCACAATCGGGAGCTACCTCTGCCACCTTCCGGACACAACAATCACTCTCAATCTACCTACCTTATGTGCGCAAGTCAAGGCCCGCACGAAGTACATATGTACTTGACCTACCTTCCGCATGAGCCACCGCAAGTTCTCCACATATCCTTCTTTGAGTAAATCTAGCACAGACACCACCGGGTCTAGTAAAAACTAAATACAGTGAGCGAGAAAATCATAGAAAATACTACTGAGGTGTCCTAGGCATAGGCCGCGTGAACCCTTGCCACCACACGGAAGACCGATTTGGAGTGCCTAATCAGCAGACTCTACACAGATGTGACTGAAGACATCCCGACCTCTACCACCCCCCAGGCCAATATTGAGGGACTTGTCGTAGCCCTGAAGGCTTCTCAGACCGAACAACAGATTGTTGCATTGGAGGCTAAGTTGCAGCTGGAAACTCCTCTTGAGGTACGCACCCAGAGAGCTGTGCTGGTCATAGAAGCCACACACACCATTATAGCTCAGATTGATCAAGGCACCAGATTTCTTGGGACAACTATGCAGTTGTGGTTGAAGGTGTAGAGCGACCCTCTCATGGGCGAATTTACCCAAGAATTGCACCAAAAGGAAGAATAATTCGAGCAACTAGAGGCCACAATGCCCACTCTGATCCCCGCTCAGCAAATGAGTGGTTTCCTTCATTAGGTTACCTCCACTACGTGTTGCGTAGGTGTTGCACTTTTGGTGTTTTTCATATTTTGTTTGTTTCATCTGATAAAACCTTAATAAAACCATCTACAAACTTCATATAACCTTCATACACCATACCATAAACATATCCTATTACTCACAAACCTCTTTTCCATCTATCATTAAAACCTTAATTTTCACTACATTTTGGCAAAAAAACTAGTGAAACCCCGTGTTTTTACCTTTTGGGTACATTTCACATACCCATTCCAAAATATCTTGTATCCAACTCATCACCCTACCTCCCCAAATTTTTAGAGATTTTTCCATAACTTCCTTCCACTTCATTTCTGTCCATAAAACCACTCTACCATTATCCCTTGTTTTCCTAATTTTCCACCTTCCCTATCCACTACATCAAGCTAGGGCTTTCCTTGTTGAAAAAAATCATGGAGTGTGAGAAGAAGGTCCAAAAGGGAGGTCACCATTCTAGTTTTGAGCCAACTTAGACCCATGGCATCATTTTTAGAGCTTTGTGATCGAGCCAAGGTTTACATTGCACACAGGGATAGTCTGGATTCAAAATCAGTTTCTGAAGTAATGGAGATGCATTTTAAAAATGTGAAAGTAGTTTTTTTCAATCATAGGCCAAATAAAAAAAACCTCCTTAATTTAATGCACAAGTGTTATGGTTTGAGAGAAATTCTCAAAATACAGTTTCTCGAGGTCATTTTCTGCACTTTTGGATAGGTTGTCTTCAAATCATTTTTTCAGGGGTTTGGAGCGGGGGTTTGCAATGCTTGATGACTCCATTATGTAGTGGACATCCTAAGCTTTCCAATAATGCCACTTTCAGCCCCAAAATCCTCTGTTAAGGCCTCCAAATTCCCTCTCAAAATAGGTGTTATGATTATACTCAGAGTGCACTACACTTTTGCAAATTTTGAGTGATAAACTTAAAACTTGGATTTTGAGCTAATGGGAAAGTATTTTGGAAAAATGGAGGAGGTTATGGTTCATAACATGCCAAAGAACAAAAAAATCTCTAATTTTTTCAAAAAAAATTATGGTTAGCGAGATATGGATCCATATTTAAGCCTTATGTTTGCAGATTTTTGGCAATTCCCTTGTTACGTTTCTGTGAGCCCTTGTTTTGTTTTTGTGAGCCCTTGTTATGCTTTTTCCTCCCTTGTTACGCTTCTGGAAGAGAGGTAGATTTTATTTTTTGGCTTGGAAAACTTCCAAACAAGCTTTAAACTTGTATCCATTACCTTTTGAAGCCTTCATAAAAGGTAATTCATCGCTCTTATTCTCTCTTATGGTCAAATTTTGCGTGTTTAACACATTTTCATGCTCATTTTGTTTTTCTTCATATTACCACTTATCAAGGGTATAAACAATTTTCATGTGATAAAACCTAGCCTACCCCACCTACCTAAACACTAACCCGAGTACCTAAAACCCTAACTCATAGATCTCATATGCATTATCCCCACCTTTCCTATCATCTACAACATCTCTTACATGTCAAATTCAAGCAAATCCTAGATTCTAGCTATTTCACTATGAAAAAACTTGAAATGTCCTGTGTTTGCTAGATTTAGCCATCCTCCACACATGATTGTTCCTCATTCCACTTTTTTTATGTAGCTAAGATGCTACTATATGCACTGAATTTTTCTTATAATTTTTGCTTAGTTCCATGGCCCTCATTTCACCTTCTAAACCTTAAACGCTTTTACACTAGCTATTCTCACAATCAAACATTGTGAATTTCCTCTGTTTTCATCTTTTTGACACCTTCCTCACATTAATTTCCCCTCATTCCACCCACAACTTGGAGCTAACACACAACTCAACCCACTCAATGTTTTCTAGAATTTCTCTTAGCACCAGGATCATTCATCTCATCCTCTAAACTCACACTTTCCTACACTCTGTTTTTCTAGATTTACATACATTCACCCATCTCATCAACACTTTAGGGTTTTCATCATTCCAGTGACAAAAAAAATAGAAAATGAAAATAATATTTTCAAGGGAGGGCGACACCTCAGGCTAGAACCCTTCACATTGCATG
Source organism: Pinus albicaulis (assembly GCA_034641835.2). NCBI lineage: Eukaryota > Viridiplantae > Streptophyta > Pinopsida > Pinales > Pinaceae > Pinus > Pinus albicaulis. The sequence continues at coordinate 1,708,070,592 of CM076581.1, forward strand.
AATTCAATGCCTTGCCATTAGCCAGAAGATGCTTTGAGAGGGCTCAATGTTTGAGATTTTGTGAAAGACTCATGGAAGAAGGGTATCATCTTCAATTGACCAGCCTATTTTCTACAAGCTTCAACATGGGAAAATTCACCATTGCACGTGTAGATATTAACCTATTAGTAGACCTAATTTCCTCAACAACAGGTATTCCTTGTCATGGAGAGAACTGGTTCAAGGGCATGGACTTAGACATTGAAGATTATAAACAATTTCTCAAAAATCATGCTAGAAAGGAACCGCATGTGAAGTCCTTGGCTCTTTAACCCATCAGTCACAGGTGCTACAGAACCAATTTTGAGAAGTTTTGAAGAAATTTGGTATTTTTTGTGATTTTTTCACAATTCTGGAAATTCCTCCTCACAAAAGGGTAACAAAATTTTGTTATGCTTATTTTGGGGGCATATAAATGATGATTTCTTTACATGGATGTATGCATTTTGATGATTAAATCACTTATCAGGAACCCCAATGGCATGAAAAGTTGTAATTTTGGAGAAAAAACTCAAAAACCACTCATTTTTCATGTTTTTTGCCACCTTTTTGGAGCATATGTTATGCTTTTGGAGTAACCTTGGGAGAATAGATATTTGAAGGCCTTCCCATGGGTCATTTTGAAAAATTCAAGATGTTTTGGAAACTAGACACATAAGGTTAGTTGACTGTTCTTTCAGAAGTGGATTTGGACTCCTAAAAGTGCCTCAAAAATTCCTACAAACTTCTATTATGCTTGTGCAAAGTTATGTTACCTTCTGTCAGAAATGTCACAAATCAGCATTGGATTCCTCATGAAACTTTTCAAGCTAAAAAATTGTCACAAATTCAAGGTTTTATTGTCGTGTGAGTTGGAATTACAGTTAATGAGTTGGTTTTTTCCACCTATCATGAGGGAATATGTAATTAATGTACGGGACAAACACTCCTAGTTCATTGCTAAAATTCAGGGAATGGTTTCTAACATCCCTAGAATCTAGGAAATGACTCATATTGTGTGTTTATGATCCATTTTGGATGGGATTTCGACCTGATGAGGTGTCATAGTACATATTTTCTATAAGTAGACTCTCTTTAGTCTTTTTTTGGGTTGGATAGTCTCATATTGTTGTGGAGCTTTTGTAATCAACAATTTGGAATGAAATTAGAGACATATTTGCAGGAAGTGCGTTGAGATACTTGTGGTATGCATTGGAGCATATGTTATTCTTATGTATATTTAAAATTTCATGCTTAATACCATGTATTATTCTTTCATATATGTTTATCTTGTAAGTTTATGAGTAGAAATCATGTTTATTCATGCTCTGTTTTAGACAAGGTTTACATTGCTATATTTATTTACTTATAACTGAATGAATTCACCTCAGTGCTCATTAAAAATATCTTCTACTTAATCCTATACTAAATGACCTATTAAAATGATTTAAAACTACCTATCTAGCCTCACATATTCTCTACAAATTCACCTTAGAGTTTTAGACCTAAAAACCTTATACACAGTGTACTCCTAACTTTTCTATCCAACACTCAAAACATCAAACAAATCCTATTTATAGAGCTTAGGTACCTACCCTAATATCATTAGATATTCAGTCATTCCTTTGACTACAAAAGTGACAATGAGAGAGGCCACTCTGGTCCTGGTAGGGCTAGCTACCTGACCTAAAGCCTGGTATGTGGTTACCTTCCTTCAGCTCCATTCATAGCCTTGGGAAGTGGGGGGGAGTGATAATAGGGTCTACAACTCTCCACCCAAGCATAAAAAATCTACAAATACTATTAATTGTAGCTGTCACCCCTGAGCCAAATTCCAATGTTGGATGTAGAGTGCTCTCAAATGAGTTTTCAACCATTAGTTCAGTTGAAACAGGGTTTATTGAGGTTGCCTCACCTCCACCCACAAAATTTCAAACCCATTAAACATGATGAACTACTTCATTGGATTGCAACGATATTATACTCAAGATATTACACCAATATCATCTGCTGAAATAGGGTGTCTTAATACTACCCTTCCTTCACCCACCAGCTAGTCCAAGACTTTACATTAGATAAGGAAAAAATTATTCCATTCATAGGGACCAATAGATAAGTATCCCTAATTCTCTAAGGATTTAGACACAAAGAGTTGCAATTCAATAATGGAGAGAGAGGTATAGTTAATAACATGGATGATTATCAACTATGTTACCTTATGAAGGAATAAGAGTGTACTTTCCATTTTTTAAATATTATTAACCAACATGTCTCCAATGGATTTATCAGCCCTGTAAAGCATAACCAATACTATATTATTACCATTAATAAATCCTCTTAGGGTTTCTCAGCTGACTACCATTAAACTTATGCTTTTCTCCCTAAATTCTCTTAGTATTCATATTTCCTCTACCCTCTCAACAATTTGTCTTGCTCCTTTAGGAGTCTCACGACCTCCCTACCTTTTCCTTTTTTCCTTTCCTTTGCCTATGTGAGTGAGTTATGGGATTTTTTCCATGGAACTTTCATCCTATGCTGCTCTCGTCAACCAAAGCCTCCTATTATCCATCTTGTTGTTCTAACATGAGCCTCACAACCTCCTCTCTTCCTCAGTGTGAATCCACCTCTCCCGCTTTAGATGAAAGATACCATGAATAGATATATTTCCCTTCCTATCATGCGTCAAATAATGTAAAAACCACAGAAAATGCCACCTGCTCTTTTTCATCAATTTTCATTATATCCTCTACTGCATTCTCAACCATGATGGTTTTATCATTTTGAGTGGTCTACAAGTCCAACCCTTATTTATAGCACAACCAATACCATTCATTAAACATTTCTCCTTTCTTGCTTGTAGCCCTTGACCGGAAAGGACATGGGTTTGCCCTTATATTTCCAATTTATTTTAATACACAAGTAGATCCATTAAAACCAATCATCCATCCCATGAATGATATTTAAAAAAAACAACTACCTCAAGAAATATCCCACCTCAAGAAATGGAATATGTGTCCCTCTCTCAACCATTTTAATTTTTAATTATATAATTACAAGGAATGGTTTTTCAAAGGGAATTAACCCAGAGAGATGTTATAGTATCCCACCACTTTCTTCTAAAATAACACATTGAGAAGATGAGAAGTTCACTTGCATGATCAATTGTATCTTCCAAACATAACCCAATATCACCCCATTAATTTTTAATTATAGTGGTTAGAACTACTACCTTCGTCAAGGTTGACGTACATTTCACAATATTGTGAGTAGGTTTCCATGAATGAAATAATTAGTGTGTGTTGATAGTGATGGACTTGCAAAAATTCAGGGATCTCCCCGATATGAAGTCCCAACTATACCTCACACTATTTGGAGTGGAGTCCCAACAATGTGGTGTTAATGATATACTTTGGTTTGTATAACACATAGAGTGATGCACAGTGTCTGGTGAGAAAAAGTGTGTGACCCTGCAAATGGTCAATTGCGATGCATCAGCAGTTCCATCACATGAAGGGAAAGGAAGTGCATCCCTTAGAATCCCATAATAGTAGGAATCTTGCAAGGAACACACGAGTGAAAAGACATCACGTAAACTAACAAGCGGAATATTCCACAAGTTAAAGGTTACAAATTAACACATCAACACACATCCAACAAGATACATACAATTTCAATACAAAATATTTCATAAGCATATTCATAAGTTAAATAAAATATGTCGCAAATACAATAAGAGTAGTCCTACTATATTCAAAAAATATGCATGAAAACGTGCCAGCTCCAAGTTTTATTAAAAGTGATAGTTCTAATCATAAGTATGGCATTTGACAAGGCACTAGCCCCAATAGTGGAATGTGAAGTCTACAACACCTACTCCTCCAAATAATTATACTCCATCTATGCTTCGGAGAAGCCAAGGCTCACACAAAACTCCTAAGCTCTCTCTAAGCCTAATCCTTGCCAAAATCTTGGCTCCCAAAAGCCCCTTACAAGAGTTATGAGGATATATTTATAACAAAAGGGTGTGACTATTGGCATGCCCCATTCATGACTCTTAGTATCCTCTCATGAATCTTCAACTTATTACATATGAATCTTCACATTCCATCAAGGACATTTGGAATATCACTTTTACAATAATTTCAAATAATATTACATTTTCCACTTGTACCCACATAAGAAAAAATAGGGTAGAGACAACTTGAAAGCCTAACAAGACAAAACACTATGATGTTGAAGTTGGGGTGAACTCAAGCTGATAAACTTAAACTTAGTGTCTCTCGGTCACATACTGGTAACAAGCTTGGTACTTCTCGATGGTATCCCCGAAATGCGAGATAGTTTCAGGCTGGAAGCAGACACTTTCCTCCAAAGCATCTGGGTAAAATGTCTTGGAACCGGTCTTAAACTCTTCCTGAATTAGGAGAAACATTGTTCTGATCTGAACTGGGCCATAGATGTAAGTCTGCAAGTTTTTTCTATTCAACTTCAAATACTCCCAGATGGCTATCTGCTCCAGATTCTCCAAGTACCGATCTATCTCCTGTCAAACTTGCTATTTGTGTTTGATCTCAGTGAGTGTACCAACTGATGGGATCCAATGCATTCTCACCATGAATTCCAAACTGTTGTATATACAGACATATGAGGCTTTAATTTTTCCAATGAATGAGGAGAGTTGCTTGTTGTTCTGGAGCAATATCTGAAATATTTCTTTCTATAGCTCTTCCTATGGTTTCATCTTCTTCACCAATGTAAGCGGTGTCACCTTGTATTGTGTTTTCTACTCATGCACGAACATGATGGAATCTTATATAGTCTTAAGGATTTTGACAAAATATCTACTCTTTCGTTGCAGGTCATGTAAGAAGAAAACTACCTTATGACGCTTTCAAGCTCCTCATAAAGGTCTCACATAATGTCACAAAGTGTGGATACTTCATCAAGTATCATTTCTATCATCTCCTCTAGGTAGACTTGTGCAAATGGTGCATTATGCGCTGCTACATGGAGCTACTCATTCTCTTGCTATAATTCCTGTAGATTATGTGTCATCTATCTATTCTCAACTAAAAAATACTGAGTGTTAGATCTCGCTACACCTGCGAAGGCCAAGTTGGCATCGATAATAGTTTTTTGATTCTTACTATTGTCTGCCACTATTACCCTTTATCTCATGAATGTAGGTGATGCATGATCATCCGAGAAGTGCTTTATTCATGCTTGCAAAATCCTCTTTCAGAATTTATCAAATGACAGATTATACACATCATCACTGGATCATCATCAAGGGGAACTACCTCCCCTTCCTCGCTCAGGGCTGGCTCTGTGGCTAGGGGTTGTGGAGTCTGACTCATTACCTATGGTGTGCTAGGAATCAGGTCCATATCTTCATCTTGTGGATCCGATCCAAACTCCATGTATGAAAATTCAATCAACTGCTCAATATCTTTAGCAAGCTCATGATCATGCATCTTTTCACTCACTTTTTCTGCTGCTAGCTATTACTGTACCTCCTCTTCAACTTGTATGGGTTTCGTCTCTTCCACTGTATAAAATTTCCTTTATTCTTCTTCCTGCTTCTTCTTCTCCTCATGGTCTCTTCTTCTTAACTCTCATTCTTCCCTTAGCTCTTCTTATAATTTCTTCACTCTTAGCTTTTCTTCCTCCAAGATTTGGCTCTCGCTCTTTATCTGTTGTCCTCTTTTCTTCCTTTGCCTCCTCTTTTATTGTGTTAGCCGCCCATGTTTTTATTTCATATCAGATGGTGGCTAAATATTCTTTGCAGCCTTCAAGAAACAAATTCAGTCCTGAAATTGTTGGTGCTTGAAGTCTTTTTGATGAAACTCATGTTTTTGGTTAATCTTCACAGCTGTTTCCTTGTTCAAACCTCTGATATCCTACAAAATCCAAGTCAAATACTGCTGCATTCCCCTTTTTTCCCCTCCATTTCTTCCAACTTACATCATTCTCCATTTTCCTTTTTTTCATAAAAACCCCACAAAAACATATGTTTTCCCTTTATCCCTTCATAAAATCCATTCCCTAAGGTTAAAAACTCACTTTTTGACCTTGTCCGAACCTTGATTTCCCTTTGAAAACATTGAAAATCCTATAAAATGCATATTTTATATGATGTTAAGGCTTTTAGCCCCCTCGGGCTAAGCCCCTGGCTTTTTCCCCCATATACTCGAGCGCCGGGACCAACTGCTCAGTCCTTAGGCACTAAACCGAAAATACAACCTTTCTCCGTCCATTTTCCTTTGAAAATTTAAAAAAAAAACCCATTTTATAATGTTTTAACGTGAAATATTAAAGTCACGTGGTTTACTGCACGATTCAACCTGGGCCGTCGATCTGCTCTACAGATCCGACGGAGCGGAACGCAGCTTGCCTGGTGGACCCCCCTTTTCCCGCGCTGATTCCAAAAAACCGCCGGTTTCATTCCGCACCACCCTCCGTCGGTTGGTGGTCTTTTCCCGTCGGCCAGCGATTCCATACACTGGCCAACACGTGTCCCCGACACTGTTCCAAAACCGCCGCGCCACCAAATCATTTCACGCGTTAATCTTCGTACCATAACCACGCAGTGAAATCCACCTCCACCGTCCGATCTGGGCCCTCCCATCCGACGGCTGTCGATCTTCTGACCTGCTCGACCTTTAACCAACATGTGCGCACGTTAACAAAGTCATCGCACGACCGAGATTCAATCTCCGCCATCAATATTTGCAGATCGACGGCTCATATTCAATTTTTCGATTCCATTGCCCAGTCAACATTTTCCCGTTGACTCTCCGTTGCCCGATCCTGACCGTCGATCACCGCGCGATTGACGGCTCATATTCATCCTCCACCATCGATCACCCAGATTTGATCCTGGCCATTGGATGATGCTATCCAACAACCCACGCTCCTCCGCACAGTCCCCAAAGCAGATTGACCTACAAAACCGGATTTTTAACGTGTTTTTGCATTTTGCAGGGTTTAAACTATTTTTTCGCGTTTTTTAAGGAAGATTCAGAGAAGAAGGGTGACGACCCTCCCTTGTTCGATTCCTCCGAGGAAATCGCTCACAGAGTCAATTTTTCATGTCTCGTTGATGTTTTCACAGGCATCGATGCCTTACATGCCCTACGCAGCCCTCCACAAGAAGAAAATCATGAAAAACCGAGGCAGAGAAAGAGTATCAGTGGTAGAAGACAAAAATGAACCAGAACACAGCATATGTGGACAGATTTGTGGGGATTAAGGCTAAGACAGTTATCAAAAGCCTAATCCCTGCTCTAAAACACAGATTTAAAGGAAAACCTAAAGTGTTTCATCAGGAAACTCTCCACCGTCACCAAAAGAGACAAAATCATTCCTCCAAGCAACTAAAGCGCCACCTGTGCCTCAAAGTATTCAATCAAGAACTGAATTTATTGATCAAAGTCAGGTATTTTTCCTCGACACAGCCGGAGGAGTTATTTCTGCCAGGAAATTAATGACTGAATGTCGGCAGAGCAACCCTAGTGATACACAGAGCCTCAAAAGTCAAATGAAGCTCTCACCGAGCTAAATTCATGAGTGTAAATCATTTAATACAGTGGAACACCTGTATAGTTCTTCGTTGAGCCCCTCAAAGGCTAAGAAGACATTAATATCTGTATTAATTGGTTTTTGAGATCTTTCCATCAGATCTCACCTCCTCATCTTTCTATAAATACTTCAATAGAAGATGAGTGAGGGGTTGGTTGCTAATGTAATTACTGAAGCATTGTAATGTAACTGAGCTGAAGATTCTTGATTGTAGATAGGATTTCACTAGCTCTTGGAGCTCTGCTTGTAACAGATAGGTTAGGTTGTGAGGAGAGATGAATTAAAACACTGGATTTGAAGATTGTAACTGGTTTGGAGCATCAATACAAGCTGTTTTATGGGATCCTGATCTATGTTGACGGTGATGTTATTCTCATTGTAATTTGTTTTTTTATTTCTGTTTTCATTTTGTTTCATTCTCCACTATAAAGAACAGTTTAAACAGAGTTAGGACCTATTGTATACCAGTAACCTTCTCTGGCTGAGAAATCTTTATTTAGATGTTTTCTTCTATCTGTGTTATTTGGAAATGATTAATTCAGTTTAGGCATATGCATGTTGGCGTTCCCTCATCTTATTGCCTTGACTGAATGTTATTTTCAAATGTTACTTTCAATATATTTTGTGTGAAGATGAACTGAGGAAATTAAGGTTAGCCCTGAGTCCCTTTCTTATTTTCTCAACTATTTGATCGTTTCCCTTAGGATGTGTTAAAAGCTGACTAGTTTCAAAGTACTTATCAGATCTTAGGCCATTCTGTGTCATCTTTGTGATTGTCCTGAAAGCAACCAAGTAAAGAAGAGTTAGGAGAGGATTTGTGGTGAGCCCGACCCGTTAGTCTCTACTCCAAAGGTTGCCTTCAAGTTTCCCTTTGTTTTTCATATGTTTTCTATTGGAAGTGTATCAAAGGCTGGCTAGTTTCAAAGTACTTACCAGATCCTAGTTTTCTTTCATGTCTTTCTTAAGTGCCTGGTCAAAGGCTGGATAGTTTCAAAGTACTTACCAGATCCTAGGCTGCTCTTTGTTCTGCATCTGTTTATTTTCCCCTCTTAATGTATCACTCCATTCCATAAATCAAACCTTAAAGATATCCTTAGGCATAGATGAATTGCCCCATAGACCACTCTTGAACCTGATTTGCTTCAATTAAATCCTCTTATGACTCCATAGCCCAATGGACTGAAAACCTGCCATCATATTTCATCTTAGCTAAAGCTTACTCTTGTTGCTTGAAACTTCTCACTTTTGAACCTATTTGCATATAGATCTTTCCGCCTCAGGCAGTAATCATGTTCAACCATCCAAAAACAAAACAAATCCTTGATCATCATAAATAGCCTAATATCATCACTTTAAGCTTTTCAAAGACAAATCCATCTTTGTACATATTGGAGAGATCCCTCTCCAGATTCAGGAGGGCTAGATCCTAGAGTCCCAAAGTTGGATGAAACGATGTTAACTCTGTGATCAGACTTTTTTCCAATCTTGCTTATTACAGAGACCTAACATTTCTGGCGACTCCACTGGGGAACCTGAACCCGGAATTTCTTTATAAAACCTTATGAGTAAAAAGCAGCCTTTCCAAGCACTACCAAGAAATGGTAATCATGATGAAACTTGTTTTGAATCAGTGACAATCTAGGTCAATCCTAGGATTCGTTTAAAGTGTTATCTAACCTTGGAAAATCAGCTAGCTTAGCCATAAGAGTACACTGGCTTTGTCTCTTAATCCTAGCTAAGTTTTGAAACAAAGTTAGGACATTCTTAGAAACCACAAATAAAAATAACTCAGAAAACACCAAAAACATCTCAGATTGGTAGTAAAACACTTGCTCTTACATTTCACTTACCATTGGATGTGTTTTATTTCATACTCTTAGATAGAGTCTGGAAAGGGCCAGGTAGCCTCCGGATCTCATCCTCTTTTAGAGGTGACATATCTGGTGAATGCTCTCCCAGTCAATCTCTGTTTAGAGTTTGTTGTGTTTCGGGATACCCTTGAAAAAGGATGTTTCACAAGCACTGTGGTGGACAGTGTATCTCTTTGAAAACACTCTGAAATTTCCACCTGGCGACTCCACAATCCTGAACAGACCTTAAGACTCCACTGGGAAGAACCCTTATCATTATAATATCCTTCAAACTCAGGTAGAGGACTGTGGGATTGAAATTTGCATTAACAGACTAGTTAACCTCTCAAAGATTGTCATATCTGGTTGAACTTGTCTAATTTATTTGGGTCTAAAAACACAACATAGTGGCTCCTAGAAAGATTCACACTAGAGCCTACCCTGACCCTGATCCACCTGAGATAGTTGATAACCCAGAAAGTATCCTTAGGAAGTCTCCTAAGATAGAATCCTCAACTATTTTCAGATCTCACATAAGAGCCAATTCAGTCCCTGAAAATATTTCGGCTCTACAAAAATCACAAACTGACTTATTAAACCCATTTAGGACTAGGTCATTTAGTGATTTAGATCAGCTAGATTCCGAGACTTCACTTTCATCTCCTGAAACAAGCGAACATCTTGGTGGCAGGGAAACAACACCTCCTGATTTAAATTTTCTTCTTAACTTAGGTGTCTCTCATCCAAGATCAGCTCAGGAATCTACCGCTGTTCCATCCACCTTTGTTCATCCTTCATCCACTGTTCAAACCACTTCATTTCAGCCCACCGCACCTCTTGTCAATCCACCCCCACCACATATCATGGGAGCATGGTATGCTCCCTTAGTCCTTCCTGTACCATTAGTCAATCTTCCATAGGACTATCAGTCCAAAATTCCATTATATGATGCTAGCAATACTACAAAAGCATCACAACATGTGGACAAGATGAATGACTGCTTTGAAAGAAATGAAATTGATGATGATTCTGTCAAACTCAGATTGTTTGCTCAAAGTCTGGGGGGAGAAGCAAGGAAATGGTTTAAAGGTTTAGCCCCCCATAGTATTAATGATCTCCAAGGCTTCCATCAAACATTCTTAAACAAATGGGAGGTAAGGAAGAACCCTCTACAAGTTCTTGCTGACTATAACAATCTCCATAGGAACCCAGGGGAAAGTGTACATGCTTATTGTACCAGATTTAACAGTGTGTATAATGCGCTTTCCCCAGAATTAAAACCTCCACAAGGTTCAGCTTTAAAAAAGTTTCCTGAAGGGTTTGATGCTGATATGACCTATTCATTAAGAGAAAGAGATTTTGCAACCCTTGAAGATATGCAAAGAGGTGCTCTTTCTGTGGAAGTAAACCTTATGGAGAAGAGGGCAAGGATGAAAGCTGAAAAGAGAGTATATTTTAGAGAGGAATCCACCCCTACTACCTCAAGCTAAAAAATGGAAAGAATGATGGAAGAAATGATGAAGAAAATGAGACTTCTTGAGAGAGCACAAGCAAGTCAAAATCAAAATGCTCCTCAAAACAGAAACCACAACCAGAATCAGAATATGAGAAGGAACCAACCTCTAAACAGACCAAGGGAAGATGATCAGTAGATCACTCCCCCCTTTCATTAAAAATATGTAAGTGAGGTTGAGGAATCCGATCAAATGACAGAGGAAGCTAATATCAACCTATTTGGGGTAGATGATGATAACTTTGAGGTTCATTATGATAGAAAACAAGGTCTTTACACACCTTATGATGACAAAAGAGATGATAATGAAAATCATTATCAAGACATGGAGAATGCCATGACAGAACCTTCAAAAGAATATGAACTCAGAAGTGGATCGAGTCAAAAAACCCCCAACAACAAAACCTCTGACAAATCTTCTCAAAGCAGCACTACAACCAAGCCTAAGACAGTCAAACAAAAAGACAAAACAATGGCTGATAATTCCGGTAAAGGTAAAGAGAAAGACACTCAAAAATCTTGAAAAACAGAGTGTAGACATTAGCAGTACTAACGCCTCGGCTAGTACTCCTGTTAAAACAACTGTATCAAATGTAAATAAAGCAAAGCAGCAAGCTGTTGTTGCTGATAAAGTGGCAATAAACAAGGCTGAAACCAACACCTTAAAAAATCAAATTCCTTTCAGTCTGGAACAGGAAATCTCAAAAATCAAAATTGCTGTTCCCTTGACTGAGTTAGCTGCCCATCATGTATATAAAACCCAAATTTTAAAGGCTTTAAACATAGAGGAAAATGAGGATACTCTCAATATTAATGATGACCAACCAGAGCTGATTTTTGGTCCAAATATTGAAGGTAAATTCCAAGAGGGGTCTGTCCCTCCCTTTTATGTAAGTTTGAACATTCATGACAAAATTCTACACAATGCTATGCATGACTCAGGCGCTTCCCATAATTTAATGCCAAAAGCTGTAATGGAAAGCATGGGTCTTGAAATTACTAGACCTTACAAAGACCTGTACTCCTTTGACTCAAGCAGAGTTAAATGTCTAGGATTGATCAAAGACCTCTGTGTTAATTTAGCCCAAATTCTAGCCAAGTCTTTGGTCATGGATGTTGTTGTGGCTGATGTACCCCCAAAGTATGGAATGATTTTATCAAGATCTTGGGGGGCTAAGTTACAAGGTACCATGCAGATGGACATGACCTATGCGACTATCCCTGTTTTCAATCAAAATAGAAGACTTTACAGGGAGTCTCATATGAAATACATAGTTACAAGTCAAGACAGACCTCAAAACTCTCCTTTGTATTCTGTAAGTACAGGCCTTGATTCTTTTATCATGTTTAACGATGAAACACTCCCTGAACAAATCACTCTAAAAGGATAAATGGCTGAAACGGAGGAAGAAGAACACAACACTGAAGTGTCAAAACAGTTTGCTACATTTGAAAACATTGGCAAACAAAACACCGGTCTTGAATTACAAGTCATAAATCCATTGCTATTAAACCTTGACAGTCAAGAGAGCAATCCTCAACCCGATGAAAAAATTGAGGAATCAAATCATATAAAGGACATTCACCAAACTGATAAAACTAAAAATGATCCTCTCTAGACTATGTATTTTGATGGGTCATGCACTAGAACAAACGCTGGTGCAGGTGTCTGGATTACTAACACTAAAAGCAAGCACACTGAATGTATTTCTTGCAAATTAAACTTTCATTGTTCAAACAACATAGCAGAATACGAATCCCTTCTCTTAGGCTTGCATCTCTTGAAGAAATTAGGAGCCAAAAGAATTAACGTATATGGGGATTCTGAGTTAATTATTAGGCAAGTCAATGGGGAGTATAATGCAAATCATCCCAGAATTAGAGCCTATCGGAATGATGTCATGGAACTTTTGAAAACATTTGAGGAATCCAACTTAAGTTTTGTCCCGAGGAAAAGAAATCTTATGGCCCACAATTTGGCCTATGCTGCTAGAACCTGCCCAATGCTATATGATGACACATCTCAGATAAAATTTAGACCAGCTGTCCCGGATAACAAGAAATATTGGCAGGTGTTTCACGGAGATAAACAAATAGAAGACTTCATGCAATTCAGAAATGAGTTTGAAATCCATAGCTCAGATTCAGACTATGATACAGACTGCAGTGAAGAAAATTTTCTTGGTGAAGAAGAACCTTCTCCTGAGCTTGTAGATATTAACCTTTAGACTAGCAAACTTAGAAACCAAACAGAATTGAGTGCAGAATCTGAAATAGAGGAGTTGGAAACTCTGCATTCTAAGGATGATAGTTTGCCCAAGGGTTTGGCCCCTCTAGAAGAATTGTTTTATTTTAATGAGGTGGCCAATAAACCTAAACTGGAACCTGTAGAAACTGAAGTGGAGGAATGCAACATAGGCAGTGAGGAAAAACCAAAAATGATCAAACTGTCCAAAACTTTGCCAGCTCACGTTAAACTCAGATACATAGAGCTGTTCAAAGAATTCTCTGATGTTTTTGCATGGAGTTACGAAGATCTTAAGTCCTATGACACTGAAATAATACAGCACAAAATCCCTCTTAAAGAAAACCAAAAACCATTCAAACAGAAACTGCGCAGAATAAACCCTGTACAGTTGCCTTTGGTCAAGAAGGAAATCATGAAGATGTATGATGCTGGTATTATTGTCCCTATTAGATATTCTGAATGGGTATCTAATATGGTGTCTGTTAGGAAGAAGACTGGAGAAATCAGGCTTTGTATAGACTTTAGAGACTTAAACAAAGCTTCATTAAAAGACAACTACCCTTTACCAAAAATGGACCATATTTTACAAAGGGTGGTAGGGTCTAAGAGAATTTCTTTGCTGGATGGCTATTCAGGGTACAATCAGATCTTAGTTCACCCTACTGATCAATTAAAGACAGCCTTTACTACACCCTGCGGCACTTTCATGTATCTAAAAATGCCCTTTGGTCTAATGAATGCTGGAGCAACCTTTCAAAGAGCCATGGACATAGCATTCTTGGAAGAATTGGGTTTCTTCATCATTATCTATCTAGACGATGTCACTGTGTTTTCCAAAACAGATGAAGGACACTTAGAACATTTAAGAAAATTTTTCGAGAAATGCAGAAAGTTTGGAATATCTTTAAACCCTAAGAAGACACTATTTGGTCTCCAAGAAGGTAAACTTCTTGGGCACATTATTTTAGAAGAGGGTATAAAGATAGATCCAAAGAGGATTGAGGCCATATTTCAAATCTCTCATCCTCGAAACATCAAAGAGTTGCAGTCTTTCATTGGAAAGATCAACTTTCTGAGAAGGTTCATCCCCAACTTAGCTGAGCTCCTTAGGAATATCACAAATATGCTTAAGAAGGAGCAAGGGGTGAAATGGACCTTGGAAGAAAAGACATCCTTTGAACTAGTAAAACAAGCATTAACCAAAACACCGGTTCTCATAAGCCCTGTTTTTTCAAAAGTTTTTTATATCTTCTCATTTGCTTCAGAACACACCATAGCTGCTGTCCTTTTACAGAAAAATCCACAAGGACAAGAGCAGCCCATTGCATTCTTTAGTAAGGCATTGAGGGATGCCCCTTTGAAGTATAACATTATGGAGAAGCAAGATTTTGCTTTGGTAAAGGCTTTAAAAGACTTCAGAGTATACATCATTCACTCGCACATTATTGCCTTTGTCCCAAACTCAGTTGTTAAAGATATTCTAACACAGGACCCATATGGTAAGAGAGGTAAGTGGATTGCTGTTATCCTTGAATATGATTTAGAGATAAAACCCACTAAACTCATCAAAGGCCAAGGTCTAGCTAGATTAATGGCTGAATCAAATTGTGAAGTTCTTGATATTGATATGATTAATGCTTTGGATAACCAAGAGGATTTCTCAACTCCCATTGTTGAAAACCATTTTATGAATTCTCCTTGGTATGCCGATATTGTCTATGTTTTGCTTAATTTAAATGCACCTCCTGGTTTATCAAAAACAAAGGCAAGGTTCTTAAAGCTAAAAGCTGTAAACTATTGCATTATTGATAAATGTATTTATTGGAAAAATGCAAGTGGTATATTGCTTAAATGTTTTCCTGAGTTTGATGCAGAGAAGATTAAGCAGGAATTCCATGAAGGAGAGTGTGGAGGTCATTTATACTGGAAGTCAACAGCCAACAAAATTTTGAGGGCTGGTTTCTATTGGCCTACTCTTTTTCCTAATGTACACAAGATGACCACTACTTGCCATAAATGCCAATTATTTGAGGGCAAAAGAAAACTGCTACCTCTGCCTTTGCATCCAATCACTGTTGAAGCTCCTTTTCAACAGTGGGGACTTGACTTCATAGGAGAAATCCATCCACCATCTTCTGCCCAGCATAGGTGGATTCTTACTGCCACAAACTATTTTACTAAGTGGATAGAAGCCATCCCTTGTAGGTAGGCCAATGATTCAGTTATCATAAAATTCATGGAAACTAACATTCTTTCCAGGTTTGGCTGTCCTACCAAGATCATCACAGATAATGCAACTGCATTTGGATCAAAGAAAATGATTTACTTCTGTCATAGATATCAGATAACATTGGGGCATTCCACAGCCTATTACCCTCAGGGTAATGGACTTGCAGAATCTTCCAACAAGAGCTTAGTGAATATAATCAAAAAACTGTTGGAGGAAAACAAAAAGTATTGGCATACAAAGCTGGTTCATGCACTTTGGGTTGACAGATTAACTTTGAAAAAATCTATTGGTATGTGACCTTTCCAGCTAGTGTATGGTACAGATGCAATTTTTCCTAATAGTCTTGGTGTACCAGTTATGAAGTTGATTCAAGAGTTGTAGACTGAAGAAAATGACATGACCAGACGAATAAATCAAACCATTCATCTTCAGCAGACCAGGGAGGAAGTGTATAACAAAGCATTGCAGAAACAAGACATCATTAAAAAGATATTTGACAGGAGAACCAAGGCTAGTAATTTTAATGTTGGGGACAAAGTTTTGAAGTGGGACTCAAGAAGGGAAGACAAGGGAAAGCATGGAAAATTTGATCATCTATGGCTTGGCCCTTACTCTATTCATTCAGTTGCTGGTTATAATGCTTTTTTCTTACAGGAGTTGGATGGAACATAATTTTTTGGGGGTCCTGTCAATGGCAGGATGATTAAGCATTACCTCTCTTGATCCATTTTATGTTTTGAAGCCTTTTTGTATTTGTTACATTATAAATATTTCATCCACCATTGCATTCAAAGTTATCAAAAATAAAAAAATACAAAAAAAAAAGAAAAAGAAAAAAAAGAAAAAGAAAGAAAGAAAAGAGGGCAGAAATGAAAACAAGAAAGGCAAGGCCCCATGCCAAGAAAAAGAGAAACAAATCTGAAAGTGTGCAAGCTCAAATGCCACTCCTGCAAAACACACTTCTAGTTAGTCAAACAGCCTAATATTGACTAATTAGCTTTTGAATTTTTCTGCTGATAGGATAGCGAATGTGATTTTCCAAACTGTTCAATCTTGGCTTAGTGGTAGATAAATTAGGATAGAAATTGAAGGTTCAAATAAACTCAAAATCTGAACCAAAGTTTCCAAATAGATGATGAATCAAAACTGTTTTATTTTCTGAGTCAAACAAATGTAAATCTGGTTCTAATCAGCTCAAAATCTGAACCAGAAGAGCTCAAAGAAAAAGCAAAAACAGAGTTGTGAAAAGGATAAAGGAAGTGCTCAACTTTCAGATCTTAAGCCTTCCCTTTTTGTTTTTGATTTCCTACAAATAAATAGTCTATGTGCAGCTTTTTATTTTGCCATAAATCACAAATAGTCAAACAACTTAATCTTGACTAGGTTGTTTTAAAATTTCTGTTTTAGAATTTAGAGAATGAAAGTCTGATGGACAGTTTAAACCCACCAGACAGTAGATTAGGTAGAGAAATATTTGAGCTCAAATATTTAATCTGAGTTCATGGAGAAATAAGGAGTAGAATTAGATTAGTTTTTATGCTTTCAAAAGAATAAAATGTTGTGAAAAGATTTTGCTAGTCCAAGTGCACTTTGATGAAGAAAAAATGTTAGATCAGTAGGATTGGGTAGGTAGAAGTTGTATTGATGAAGTTCATGTTTCTTTCATGAATGATATTATTTTTCAGAGCAAAGCAAGAGAAATTCAAAGGATGAGGCATATGGTCAGCATCCCAGAGCAAATAATGGATCAGGCACCAGTCAGCATCCCAGAGAAATCAAGTCTGAATTCTTGATGCCTTCAAGAAGGCACCATCCCCAAGTGGAGCCACTGTTAGCCGCCCATGTTTTTATTTCATATCAGCTGGTGGCTAAATATTCTTTGCAGCCTTCAAGAAACAAATTCAGTCCTGAAATTGTTGGTGGTTGAAGTCTTTTTGATGAAACTCATGTTTCTGGTTAATCTTCACAGCTGTTTCCTTCTTCAAACCTATGATATCCTACAAAAATCCAAGTCAAATAATGCTGCATTCCCCTTTTTCCCCTCCCTTTCTTCCAACTTACATCATTCTCCATTTTCCTTTTTTCCATAAAAACCCCACAAAAACATATGTTTTCCCTTTATCCCTTCATAAAATCCATTCCCTAAGGTTAAAAACTCACTTTTTGACCTTGTCCGAACCTTGATTTCCCTTTGAAAACATTGAAAATCCTATAAAATGCATATTTTATATGATGTTAAGGCTTTTAGCCCCCTCGAGCTAAGCCCCTGGCTTTTTCCCCCATATACCCGAGCGCCGGGACCAACTGCTCAGTCCTTAGGCACTAAACCGAAAATACAACCTTTCTCCATCCATTTTCCTTTGAAAATTCGAAAAAAACCCATTTTATAAAGTTTTAACGTGAAATATTAAAGTCACGTGGTTTACTGCGCAATTCAACCTAGGCCGTCGATCTACTCCACAGATCCGATGGAGCGGAACGCAGCTTGCCTGGTGGACCCCCCTTTTCCCGCGCTGATTCCAAAAAACCGCCGGTCTCATTCCGCACCACCCTCCGTCGGTTGGTGGTTTTTTCCCGTCGGCCAACGATTCCATACGCTGGTCGACACATGTCCCCGACACTGTTCCAAAACCGCCACGCCACCAAATCATTTCGCGCGTTAATCTTCGTACCATAACCACGCAGCGGAATCCACCTCCATCGTCCGATCTGGGCCCTCCCATCCGATGGCTGTCGATCTTTTGACTTGCTCGACCTTTAACCAACATGCGCACACGTTAACACAGTCATCACGCGGCCGAGATTCAATCTCCGCCGTCGATCTCTGCAGATTGACGGCTCATATGCAGTTTCCCGATTCCATCGCCCAGTCAACATTTTCCCGCTGACTCTCTGTTGCCCGATCCCGACCATCGATCACCGCGCGATCGACGTCTCAGATTCGTCCTCCGCCATCGATCACCCAGATTTGATCCTAGCCGTTGGATGATGCCATCCAACGGCCCACACTCCTCCACACAGTCCCCAAAGTAGATTGACCTATAAAACCGGATTTTTAACGTGTTTTTTTCATTTTGCAGGGTTTAAACTATTTGTTCGCGTTTTTTAAGGAAGATTCAGAGAAGGAGGGTGACGACCTTCCCTTGTTCGATTCCTCCGAGGAAATCACTCACAGAGTCAATTTTTCACGTCTCGTTGATGTTTTCACAGGCATCGATGCCTTACATGCCCTACGCAACCCTGCACAAGAAGAAAACCATGGAGATCAATGCAGAGAAAGAGTATCAGATGTTGAAGACCAAGAATGAACCAGAACAGTAGATTAGTGGATAGATTTGTGGGGATTAAGGCTAAGAAAGTTATCAAACACCTAATCCCCGATCTAAAAACACAATTTAAAGGAAAACCTAAAGTGTTTAATCAGGAAACCCTTCACCTCCACAGATGGAGGCGAATTGATTCCTCCCAGCGACTAAAGCGCCACCTGTGCCTCAAAGTATTCAATCAAGAACTGAATTTATTGATCAAAGTCAGATATTTTACCTCAAAGCAGCCGAAGAGTTACTTCTGCCAGGAATTTAATGAAAGAAATTCTGCAGAGTAGCCCTAACATCACACAGAGCCTCAAAGGTCAACAAAAGCTCCCTCCGAGCTTAATTCACAAGTATAAACCAATTAATGCAGTGAAACACTTGTATGGTTTCTTCATTGAGCCCCCAAGGGCCAAGAAAGACATTAAATCTGCATTAATTGTATTTGAGATCTTTATTCAGATCTCACCTCCTCATCCTACTATAAATACTTCAATAGAAGATGAGTGAGGGGTTGGTTGTTAATGTAATTGCTGAAGCATTCTATGTAACTGAGCTGAAGGCTTATGTTTTTAAATAGTATTTCACTGGCTCTTGGAGCTCTGCTTGTAACAGATAGATTAGGTTGTGAGGAGAGATGAATTAAAACACTAGATTTGAAGATTGTAATTGGTTTGGAGCATCAATACAAGCTGATTTATGGGATCCTGATCTATGTTGACGGTGATGTTATTCTCATTGTAACTTGTTGTTTTATTTCTGTTTTCATTTTGTTTCATTCTCCACTATAAAGAACAGTTTAAACAGAGTTAGGACCTATGGTATACCAGTAACCTTCTCTGGCTGAGAAATCTTTATTTAGATGTTTTCTTCTATCTGTGTTATTTGGAAATGATTAATTCAGTTTAGGCATATGCATGTTGGCGTTCCCTCATCTTATTGCCTTGACTGAATGTTATTTTTAAATGTTACTTTCAATATATTTTGTGTGAAGATGAACTAAGGAAATTAAGGTTAGCCCTGATTCCCTTTCTTATTTGCTCAACTATTTGATTGTTTCCCTTAGGATATGTTAAAAGATGACTAGTTTCAAAGTACTTATTAGATCTTAGGCCATTCTGTGTCATCTTTGTGATTGTCCTGAAAGCAACCAAGTAAAGAAGAGCTAGGAGAGGATTTGTGGTGCGCCCGGCCCGCTAGCTTCTACTCCAAAAGTTTCCTTCAAGTTTCCCTTTGTTTTTTTATGTGCGTTCTATTGAAAGTGTATCAAAGGCTGGCTAGTTTCAAAGTACTTACCAGATCCTAGTTTGCTTTCATGTCTTTCTTAAGTGCGTGGTCAAAGGCTGGATAGTTTCAAAGTACTTACCAGATCTTAGGCTGCTCTTTGTTCTGCATCTGTTTATTTTCCCCTCTTAATGTATCACTCCATTCCATAAATCAAACTTTAAAGAGATCCTTAGGCATAGATGACTTGCCCCATAGACCACTCTTGAACCTGATTTGTTTCAATTAAATCCTCTTATGACTCCATAGCCCAATGGGCTGAAAACCTGCCATCATATTTCATCTCAACTAAAGCTTACTCTTGTTGCTTGCAACTTCTCACTTTTGAACCTATTTGCATATAGATATTTCTGCCTCAGGCAGTAATCATGTTCAACCATCCAAAACAAAACAAACCCTTGAACTTCATAACTAGGCTAATATCATTACCCTAAACTTCAAAGACAAATCCATATTTGCACATATTGGAGAGATCCCTCTCCGGATTCAAGAGGGCTAGATCCTAGAATCCCAAAGTTGGTTGAAATGATGTTAACTCTGTGATTGGACTTTTGCCAATCTTGCTTATTACAGAGACCTAACAGGTCCATTTTCGTCACCTTTTCTCTAGAGAGGATTCCTATGTTAGCCCCACAGCACATTCCTGTTGATGTTGGTCGACCTTGAGAGCCTCGGATGGTTCGTTGGGTTGCTTTGATGGCCCACCACAGTGAGGGTGGGGAGATTGTTCGATTTCCCTTGACTTATTTTCGTTGGCTAGAATGCCAACTTTTTGTGATAGAGGATTTTCCTTATGTGGGTATGGATTTTCGCGGCGACCAGGATATGCCCCTTCCTCCAGGAGCTCAGTGGGATGAGTTAGGTAAAAAATATCTTTCAACATGTTCTAATTTCTAATTTTTATTTTGTTTTTAAATTGTGCAAAACTGATAACAAAAATTTCAAATGCAGATGTGGGTCCGAGTCAACCAGCCATTCTTCGCCCCTTTGACCAGAGGTAAAGGGATGCAGCAGCAGCAACACCACCCCCACAGGATCAGACTGCAGAGATCCTGACTAATTTAGAACACCATTTTGAGCAGCTCACTATGGATATTCCTGAGACTACCATAGATGACATCCCACTCCGTCTACAGAGATACGTCACTGGTGTTACTGGACCATTTAGGAGATTTTTGACTAGGGTGGCACGAGCAGTAGTGTATTATCATGATCATCACCACGGATAGTGGATGATTGACTTGTAGACTCATTTTTTGTATCACTTTTTTCCAATCATAAGGCATTTTGATCCTATGATCGAAGATGATGTACTATTTTTTTATCACTACATCTATACTACGATATACTATTATTTCCAGTTACCTGCTCAATCATGTTATGGAATGTTGATTTATTAGTTTGTTATTGCAAATGTCTATTTATAACACTAGAAGCTATTACATATGCTAATGTATTTAAACTTCTTGGAATGTGTTGATACTCAATATAATCGAACTCTCGTTCCAAGAGACGAACCCTTAAAAATAATCTTAATAATACAGGGTTTCTAATGGCATATACTCGGTTTAACTATAATACAATGAGTTTAGAATCTAACCTAACGATCAAACTCCGAATTCCAAATGAAATGGATTCCGATAATAATTCAATAACTGCAGTGTATTCAGAAATATTGTTCGTTTTTTGACTGAGGCTTACCCCATGCATCGATACTAAATCGTCAGTGGGTGAGTAAATAATCCAAGTTGTGGAAGAGATGTTCCGTGTACTACGACAAGCGCCATCAACAAAACCAATATACGTTTGAAAGGACGTTGAAATATGCGATATCAAAAGTATCCAGATAAGTAGGAATAATAGTAAGAGCACACTTAAGCTAGGCACACGTTTCTAATATATAGCAAACCAGCTAAAAAGTAACTAATATACAGAGAAGATCTCCACACAAAAAATCAAGCGTAATATCTCTTCAGATAAAGTCCATTTCTGGGTTTACCTAAAGAGACCCCGTCAAAATCAATCAATTCATAGGCTCCTTTTGCAAGCTGTTGCTTGACAATATAAGGACCATGCCACATAAATCAAAACTAGGTCTCCTTCTGAAAAATTACGAGGGGTAACACTTCTATCATTCTGAGCTTTCATTCTTTTCGCATGAGTCTCAGTAGCTAATGCAGCAGTGCGACGATTCTCATCTAATTGAGCCAAGTATAAAAAAGTTTCTCCTCTTTAGAGGTGTCTAGTAGTAACTCTATGGCTAGTTGGAGTGACAATATCTCGCATTCAATGGGTAATATCGCTTTTAAACCATAAACTAGTTGAAAAGGGGTAAATCCTGTTGATGTTTTTGCTGTGGTTTGATATGCCCAAAGTGCTGAAAAGAGCATGGTATGCCAATTCGACTTATGAATTCCAATGATTCGTTTGATCATGGTGACTAAAACTTTATTAATTGCTTCAACTAAACCATTGGCCTGTAGATAATATGGTGTAGAACTGTCATGGCGCAGGCCAAGTTGGTCTGTTAACTCGGTCATCATGATATTCTGAAAATGGATCCCGTGATCAGTAATTATCGCTTGGGGTACACCGAAATGAGCAATCACATGATTGAATACGAAAGTAGCTGCAGTTTTTCCATCTGCTGCAAATTTCGGCATCGCCTCAGCCCATTTGGTAAAATAATCTACTACTAGAATAATATACCCATGCCCCCCAGTTGAGTGAGGGTTACATGTAATGAAGTTAATGCCTAATTTTGAAAAAGGACCGACAGTAATTATAGGGTGAAGAGGAGCAGGTGGTGCACACATTTTTCGATTGAATATTTGACAATTATGACATTTTTGGACCGCATAAATACAATCTTTAAACAAGGACAACCAAAAATAACCTGTGCGCAATATATTTTGGGCTGTGGTGTACCCAGACATATGACTGCCACATGCTCCAAAGTGACAATCATTTAAAACCTTTTCGACTTCGTCATGAGTTAGACAACGTCGAAAAACTGAGTCTGCACCACGACGATATAGTGTGTCACCAACAATATGATATTTTTGAGACTGGAAATGAATTTTTCGTCGTTGCGACCGTGAAAGCTCAGGCCAAAAAGATTGGGTGTGAAGATAAAAAATAATATCTCCATACTAAGGATCAATGATACTAATAATAAATAAGGATTCATCCGCGATTGGTTGTTTCGCCACAGTTTCTGTATCAGTACGTGGGAAATCACACATAAGTTCAGTAAATATCAATGATTTCTTGGATTTGGATTTTTCAAACTCCAAATCAAACTCCTGCAAGATAACAATCCATTTATAGTACTTGCCCCCTAGTAACTGTTTGGTCAAAATGTACATCATAGGGTTACAATCAGAGATCACTGTTGTTTTGCGTAAAAGTATGTACTGACAAAAAAGTTGGATAGCTTGAACAGTTTCCAAGGCCAATTTCTCCACATGTGAATATTTGATCTCAGTCGGATGCAAATTTCGACTAAGATAGTAAATCACATGTTCACTATGGAATTCATCTTCCTGAACTAAAACCATCCCTATCGTGGAATCGAAAGCGGCGAGGTAAAAAAAGTAATCTTGGTTGTAGTTGGGATGATGTAGTAACGGTGCATGGGTCAATGTGTTTTTCAAAGCATCAAAAGATCTATCAGCGACCTCGTCCCAAAATAAAGGAATATTCTGTTTCAAAAACCTAGTGAAACCTTTCGTTAACTCGACGTAGTTAGGAATGAATCTACGTAAAAAGTTTGCTTTCCCTTGCAAACTTTGGAGTTGGAAAAGAGTAGAAGGAGGAGGTAAATTGATGATTTCCTCAACCTTCGATGGATCAACACGAATGCCTGCCTTTGAGACAATAAATCCCAATAATCATCCAGATTCTATGCAGAAAACACATTTGTGAGGATTCAAATGAATATTATAATTTCTACATCATATAAAGATGGCTCATAAATGAGTAAAATGATCTGCTCTGTGTGAATAATGAGCAGGAAAATCATCGAGGTAGGGCCGCACAATGTGCTTAATGTCGTGAAATGCATAAGACATGGCCCTTTGAAAAGTGGCGCCAGCGTTCTTAAGGCCAAAAGGTAATTTGCGATAAGAAAAATTTCCCCATGGACAAATGAAAGCTATTTTAGGTTGATCTGCAGGGAGTATGTTGATTTGATTGTAGCTGGAAAATCCATCTATGAACAAGAACATTTCACTTCCAACACAATTGTCAATAATTTGATCGATGTAAGGGGTTGGATAATTGTCTTTTGGACAAGATCAATTTATATCCCTATAATCGATACATACTCTTATAGTTCCTTGTTTTTTATTGACCAGAACAATATTAGATACCCAATCTGTTAACAGGATCGAAAAAACAAAACCTGCACGAAGTAATTTTTCAACTTCTGCTTTGACAGCGGCAGCTTCTCTCAGATAAATCTGACGTAATTTTTGTCTAACGGGTTTAGCATCCGAGTATGTATTAATTTCAGGAACAAAAATCGACGGATTGATTCCTAGCATTTCTTCATATGACCAAGAAAAAATGTCACAAATTCCTAAAATAAGGCTTTATATGCTTGAATTTCTTAAGGCATACAAGAAGCACCTATGTGAATGTTTTCAACAATTCCAGGTTTTACTGAAATGTCAAGAGGAATCGTCGTAGAAATATTTTCTAAATTTAATTCAGAATCAGAATGTGAGAGAAGATTTTGAGGTTCTTTGACATAATTAGTGGTAAAAATAGAGGAAAAATTATTCTCAAAATGATCGAGATCAAGTAAAAATAAAGACCTATGATGAAGATCATCCCATGGTAACTCATCTATTGACAATAATTCACAAATATGTTCATCAGTATTGAATAATTGTTGAGTAGAATCCGGAATTGGTGTCGAAGCTAAAATCGATATTGAAAATGACTCCTGATTGATCACATTCATTGGATCAGACTCGGTTGAAGGAGTATCAGAAAATGACTGTACATGTTGATATGCTAACTCAAAAGGACTCAAAGGAATTGGGCCATCGAAAGAATCCAATTCTGATTTTGAAGGTATTATCCAAGGATCGTCAAAGGAAATAGTACTTGATGTAATCATATTGATATTAGCAATAGGAGTTTGTACGTTGGGAGGAGGCAGGGAAAAATTTCCCAGTAAAGCTGAATCTCTAATCAAACCTACTCCAACATCCTTATAAGGGATAGTCGATTTTCTGATATGTTGGATGCTATTAGTAGAGGTTGGGTCAGATGAATAATATGAGAGTTGATCTATCTTAACGATATTTCCTTTATTAGGAAACATGATGAGACGAAAGATCGATGATACAATAGCAGTCATGGCGTAAGACCAACTATGACCCAGGAGAAGGTTGTAACCAGAGGGGCATCAACCACCTCCACATCTAGATTAACCATTTTTCCTTCGACCTCTATTGGTAGATCTTGTAAAATACCATACGGCTGAAAAAATGTTCTGTCAAAAGCTTTGAGAATAGTTGGTGATTGGTTAATAGTTGGAGAACCAAGTGATTTCCAACATTTTAATGACATAATACACATAGAATCCCCTTCATCAACAACAGTAAGAAATATACGTTTGTTTTTTACTATTACCAGAATCTAAAAAGCCATTTGATGGGGTAGGGAGGGTGTAAAATTCTCTAAATCAAAGATCATGAGGTTCAAATCCTGGAGATCTACGACTCCTAAGACTGACAAAAGCAATTTTCTTTGGGCTGGGCATGATTGCAATACTTCCAAAGCCGACATTGTTGAAGGGGAAATTGCCAAATCTTCAACAATATTGTAATTCTGAGCAGCTCTCGCATGTGGATTGAAAGTTGATTTATGAAGTACACATTTTGCAAGCGGTTTAATCACTAAGTCAAGATTTTGTTTCTCGTTCTATAATGGATCAGAAACGAAGGGAGATGTAGTCGATGCAGAATTGGATGTTTATGCTTCTTTACCATTATTTTTACTACCATAATATTGCTATCGCATTGCAACCATCAAGATATCCTCAACCATATTGGAGGAAGATCTAGCCATGGTACTATCTTGAGTGGGAAAGGGATCCTTCAAGACAACAGGTATAGGTGAACCCTTAATGAATTTTGATACCTTGGCTCTATGCGGGCACTCTTTTGTAAAATGATCCTGGTCACAGATGAGATAAGGATATCGAGGTTTGCGTTTTTTGTCAGTTGGTTCAGTTGTATCGTTTTTCTCTTTTGAAGATTTTTTCTTTTTATTCTTACCTTTCTTCTTACCACCAATTTTAGATTTGGTCGTAGATGTCTCTACAACATGGATGTCAATAGAAGTTTGTAGGGAAGAATCTCCTTTGGGTGAATTGAGTAAAGTGATAATAGGAGAAGTATTCTTGGAAGAATTCTTCTTAATTTTACCAGTACTAACAGAACTAATTACACCATCAGCAGCATGAGAGCCAGAAGGAGTTGCAGTTAACTGACCAGATCTTGGTAAATCAGGGATTTTATCATAAAGAGTACCTGACTGAGTATACACAAGGTCAAGGTACTAAGCCTGAGCAATGACTTGCTCTTCCGTAACAACGCCTCCTTTGGCTACATCTTCAGTAATTTTAGGCAATAACGATTTAATAAACCATTTAGCCAAAATTTGATCAGGAATAAATACTTTCACTAAATGCCTTCTACGTCTCCATTCATGAATGTGATCAGATATGTACGTAGATGTAGACTGTTTTAATGAAGTCAGCAATTCTGTGCCATTGTCGTATCTGACAAGCAAATGAAAATTGGTTAAGAAAGCAGTAGCTAGCGCATTAAAATTATTAAAAGAGCAGCTTTGTAACTCAATGTACCATTTGGCAGCTAGACCAATGAGAGTTCTCTGAAAAATACGTAATTGAATCGAATCATCGACTAGTGAATTGGATGTGCACCAGAGGTGATAAGTCATAACGTGATTAGATGGGTCTTCTCCTGACTTACCCTCAAATTTCAGAATATCACTGGGAAACTTTTTAGGCATCAACGGCCAATATGGAAGATAAAAAATGGGATCGTTCGTAAGGCGCGATAGATCCAGTAAATATTAAGTTGCTATGAATGGTAACCGATGGCTAGGGTCTTGATAACCTTATGTGATCAAACTAGTGCCATGAGGAAGATATACAGGATACTCTGGAATTGGATGCGCATTTTGAATCGTGAAACCTCCTGGGTAACCAGGATTAACCGGACCATACTGGGGTTGTTAAGGTATTTGATAAGTATACCCAGGGTACTGCTGATACTGATATGTTGGATTTTGTGTAAGTTTACCAATTTGATACTATCCCTATTACGGTTGATAAGTAAACTATGGTTGACTAGAGACAATCGTACTAGTACCAGCTTTTCCTGTAGGCATCTGGACCATAGTCTGAATTGTAGGTCCTGATTGTGGTACAGATACTTGAGGAATTTGCACTGATGTAGGGATAGAAGAAACTGGAGCTATAGATACTCCAGAAATAGGTGTTGTAGGTTGAAAATAAGTTGCAGTAGCTGCAACAGTTTGAGGCGGAGTCTGAGGTGTACTAGGCCCGGGCTGCTGAACAGAACCAAGTGCAGGGACTTGAACAGTAGGCTGGACAGGTTGTTGGGTTGGACCAGAAACTAAAGGTTGTCCAGGTTGATTAGGTAACTACACATTAGGTTGCATAGTCTGTTGAATTTGCGATGGATTCCACACCATGTTCATTTTGGGGTATTGACCCATAGAAGGTTGTGCATATGAAGGACCATAACTTGGTTGAATGTAGGGTTGATAATTAAGAGGTAAATTTCCAGCTCCTTGTAAAAATGACTGACCAGAAGGTGGTTGGAAACCTTGAGTTGGGTACTGACCTTGAGGTTGATAACCTTGAGGCATGTACTGAATTTGGTGTTGATAAGGACCCTGAGGAATATACTGATTCTGGGGTTGACCTTGGGGTATGTACTGTCCTTGAGGTTGATAACCTTGAGGTATGTACTATCCTTGAGGTTGTTCTCCAGGTAAATAATATTGTCCTACAGTTTGTCCTGGTAAAAAATTACCTTGAGGTTGCCTCCCAGGCAGTAACTGACTACCTTGAGGTTGCCCCCCAGGCGGTAACTGAATACCTTGAGGTTTCCCCCCAAGAGGTAACTGAATACCTTGAGGCTGAGGATTTGGAATATTACTAGACATCATAAAAATTTGCTCTACATTCAACGTTTTAGTTTTAAATCCATTTGTACCAGTTGATAACACTTATTTAGTTGGTCAAGGAGTTGCTCTTGAGAAAGTACCAGAGAGTGACTGGTACCCCGAAGGAACAAAAGGACCACCATATAAAAATGTTTCCAGTGATTGGGAAAACATAGATGACTCACCTGACATAATTGATGAAGGATAATAAGCTCTTGGTGTAGGATGAAAAGGAATTCGGGTTGGTGAAAAACTAAGACCCGAGTTTTCTAAAAAATCTATCAATGATAAATACCAAGTGTCACTTCTAAAAGGATTGTAGAATTATGATTCACGCTCCCTAAGATTCAAAGTCTGTTGGGTTTCAGGAAGAGTTACTTCTTCGTCTGGACTGAAAATTTCTTCAATGGAAATGAGGTCAGAAGGAAGATTTTCAGTAATGATATGTATTACCCTAGGTGAACCAGGATCACTAGAAGTCGGAGTAACAAATCCTGAAGATGGTTCCAAAAAAACAGGTTCAGTGTCAGGTTCAGAAATTTCAAGTTCTACAGTTAATTCACTGGAAGGAGAAATACTACCAGTAAGTTCAGAAACTGAAATTGGCTCTTGAATATGCTCTGTTTCTTGTAATTGATAATCAAGATGAAAAACTATAGATGATTCTTCTGCTTCTATTGATCTAATTCTACTATCGCTAGGTGATACTAGAGCTCACAGCCCTTCAAGTTGGCTTGGTGTATACTCAGGGGGCTTCCCTTGAAGTCTACGCGATTGTCTTGGTAATTCAGCCATGATTAAAAATTATTAATCACATGCAATCAAATAAAATTTCAATGAAAAATCCTAGAGCCGCTAAGGAAACAAACAAATGAATCACACGCATAAAAATCTAGGAGATCAAACCACACGCAAACAATAACTTCCCACACTAAAAACACTAGTTGGTGATGAAATCCAACATTGTAGTATTTAATGAAAAGGCGGTTACCGGGGCCAGGTTGCCACGGAGCAACTGTGGCGGAAATAGCGGGTACCAGTTTCTCCGCTGGCTCCATCAGTGAGTACGCCCTCTGGAGATTTAAAATGGGTAAATAGAGTGTCTGCTCAGGTACGGTGGGATCTTTCTTGCAAGCTCACCTTGGAAAAAATCGACAAGATTATGGTCACTATAATTGCAAAAAGGAACTAATATACAGGGGAATAGTCTAAATTACGACATCTTGTTTTAAAGGCAGTGTCTAAGCTCATCCTTGGGCTCTTGTCATAATCCAGAACCATATAAAGGCTGTGACCCAGACTCATAAACGATGGTTTATCAGGGTTGATATTTGTTGGCTGTACATATCTTCTGTCTCGTTCCCCAGCTGAAGATAGGGTGATTGTGTTGGTTCAGATATGACCTCGTGCTTAACTCCTTTAAGAGGAGCTTCCCAGAGCATACAAGCGACTATTGGATTTTTTCCTACCGCAAGATCAACTACTTGTTTGTTTTAATTGTCTTGGAGAGTTAATTACTCCCTACTCCAAGACACTAGCCTAAGCTATATTGGTGAAAAGAACCCTAGAAATATAAAAATTACTAGATTGATTTTAATTTAAGCGTTGTTTTTAATGGGTTGTTTCCTAGGACAATAGGTGCAAAAGTGAAACTGATGATATGTAGTGACTCGACTCAAAACACACTAAAAATGCATCTATTATGAGAAACAATTCTTGTTCTTTTGATGAATTCTATCTAAAGGAAAAGTTGAGAAATGCAATCTTTTAAAAACAGATCTTTCCTTCAAACAAGAATAAATGAAAAGAAATATAATTTCAATGAGAACTCAAAATGATCTATTGCTCAATAAGAAATCCCTTTTATTCAAGATCGAAACTACAAAATAAGTTTTTCTTCAGAAGAACACTACAATTTCTAGAAATAACACTCAAAGCTAAAAACACTAATTTTGAGATCTACAAATTATAAAAATTAAATCTGAATTAAAACTTCAAATATTTTTTAGGATGTCTTGCTTAGTTGTTATCTAACTAAGAAATTATTTGCTTGGATCAGCAAGAACTCAAAAAAACATCCAATTTTTGTTTTTTAAGTGAAATTCCAAACTTATTAACAAAAGTTTTTCAAATATTTGCAAATGAGAAAAAAGGGATCTAAATCTCATAAAAAAATTTCTGCTATAATGTCAGACTCAGCAAGAAAGCAAGGAAATACCAATGATATAAAGGTATACCAAGGTTTCTAATCTTTGAGCGGGATAAAGACCAAGCAAAAATCATTATAACATGCAGATTTTTCAGAAAATCATTCAAAACTAAAAATGGTGAAATAAACTCTTAACCAAAGCTTCCTGATAGAAGATACAAGTCTGGGTATTCACTGAGAATCTAACAAACTAATCCAGAAAAGAGGATTTTAAGATTTTTCAAAAAATTTCACAGGGCCTGCAGGATTCAGCGCAAACTAGTGCGGTCCCGCACTGTGTATACAAGAAAAGTTCGGAGTTGCCTGCATTGTCTATAAAAGAAAAGAGCGGACACAAGAAAAACTAAAGAAAAAATAAAAAAATCTAAATCATTTCTCAGGGATTCTACATTGATAAAATACCCAAGCCAGTATAAATCAATCAAAATAAAAATAAAAATTCACAAGTCAAAAATAAAAGAAATCAAAGTTCAAGATCCATTCCCTAGTGGAGTTGCCATTTTGTTGGACGGATAAGTCGTTCTTACGGACAAGACATACCTCCCAAGTTTCTTATGGACAGCTAGCAACAGACAGATAATTAAATCTATTTTTCTCTAAATATATCGCGATTCATAATTAAATGTTATAAAGGCTTAAAGATCTTACCTTTGATCCAACGCTTGTTTGTAGTAGTAGTCCTTCAGTCGCCCGAAAGAGTTGCCTTCGAAGATCTGCAATCACAAACAAACAAACATCAAATAGCACCTGCATAGCATATATTCATAAATCATATCTATTATGGTGATCAAGGAATCCATAAAATAAACCAATCAATTGACAACTTATTGAGAAAAACGGACTTATTTTTATTAACTTAAATAAAGAAGAGCCTTACACCCATGTCCGCCTTGATGTCATACAGGACTTCCTGAGGTCCGGAACAGGTGTTTCCTTTACTCTGACCAGCCTTGCACTCTTCCAACCGAGATACATACAGGTATGTAATCTTTCCCACATGAAATCTTAGCTAAAAGGGTCTAAGTTTCAACAGCACTTCACCTCCAATAATACTAAATCTTGAACTCCAATTCTCAAAGTCTCCATCCTTTGAAACTGAACCAAAACTTCAATTTATAGGAAAAGGAAAGTGGTTACAGCTCCAAAATGGAAGGGATAAAATCCTCCTTCAAAGGGATTAGTTCCTTACATCAAGGGGTTAGCTCCTTAATGGATGGGATACATGAACCTAAAAAAAGCGGACTTTCCTCTGCAAAAATGTTTCTAGAAGCTTCAAAATATGACTCAAACTGAGCTTCTAGATTTTACTTGTGCCTTTTCTATATTTTACAGGGGCCCGCACCCTTAATGAATAAACAGTGTGTTTGGCTCCGCAGGATTTATAGCCAAAAGGTGCAGCACCGCAGGAAAAACTAAGAGAAAGTGCAGTACCAGAGTTTTCAAGACTTTTATGACCTTTTCTCTTAATTTCAAGGCTTGAATTTAGGTACTTTGATATTATAGACTTCTAAGGGAGTACTAAAATTTCATGGTGACAAATTTCAATGTAACAAGATCCAATGTGAAAAAGCATGTAAAATAGCTAGCATGGAAGAGCCAACGTTTGCCAAAAAAAAATATATATGCAGGGCCACCATACTCAACTTCTTCTCCAACGAATTGTTTTTAAAGGTATATTGTATGAAAATTTTAAAGTGTGTTTTAACTTTTAAGAATATATTCTTTCACTTGAAAAAATGGCTTTATAAAAGTTAATTCACATTTTAAAAGGAACTTCATAATTATTATTTTTAATGGGAGTTTAAAAGGGATTCAAAATAAAATACTATTTTTTGGAGGAGAGATAAGGTGTGCTAATATTTTATTTAATTTTTTGGAGTAATAAGGTGTGTTTTTAAACTATTTTAAGATTTGTAATATTGAGGGCATATTTTGTATTTGGAGCGATAAGGGATTTTGTAATTTTTGGAGAGATAAGGTGTGATATATATATATATGTGTGTGTGTGTGTGTGTGTGTGTGTGTAACTTTGGAGTAAAATGTGTCATTGTAAATTTTTAGAGTGGTACGGTGTTTTATTTTTGTAATATTTGGAGTCAAGTGAATTTTAAAGGGTAGCTCATTGAAGTAATGTTTTACTTTGAGAGAGATTAAGTCAGTTCATCCATTTTTTGAAATCAAGGAGCTATCAAAATGAGTGCTCGAGAAGCTTCAATGCAGATGTTGTAAATATAGAAGGATGATGTACCCCATATTTAATAAAATCATATTTTTTTGTGGTGATTGTGTCCTAGATCCACCTGAAATTGAATAAGGGGATCTTAGGTACACCGTGTGTAGTGAATGCGTGTGCATGGCCTGTGTCTAGTTTTTTACACTCTCTTTGTAATATGGTACACAACAAATTAAACAACTACATGCACATAAGCAAGCTTAAATTCATCAAGCTTAAGTACACAAGCACAAAAAATCACATGCATTTGTGCAACATATCATCAAGTTGATAAAGAGGTATTCTACAGCCATATTCCACATCCTGCATTCAAAATAATCAAGTTAAAGATGCTCCAAAATCAAGCATTCCAAGACAAGACGACATCAACAACATTTTTGTATCACTTGTAGATAATCATTTTTTGTAACTGAGTTGAATTATCAGGGTGCATTCTCGGTTGAAACCGACACCCCAATTTGAATTGATAAGGTGGTCAAACTAAGACAATTAAATTCAAGTAAGTCTTCAACTGAGTCATATTACTTGAACTTCTCATTTGTCTTTTGGGTGCATTTTAGACGGTGTTCGACACCCTTCTTTTGCCAATAGGCACAATCAAGTCAGTACAAATTTTACAACATCAAGTGAGCCAACGTGAAGTTCATTGAAGAAACAATCAAAGCAAGCAAGCAAGTTCAACTCTAACACAAGTAAATTTAATATTCAAACAACAATCGAGCAAGTTGAAATCTACAACAAGCAAGCATGAGTTCCAGTGAGCGTGAAACAAGAAAAAAAAGTTTCTCCAAGCAAGAGATCAAGAAAATTCCAAAGCAAGCAAGTGTTTCATTCAAATCAAGCAAGCAAATTCAATCCAAAAAGTTCAAATCAAGTGAAAAAGTTCAAGACAGGCGAGCTTGAATTCGAGCAAGTGAGTAAACATGGATAATCACATCAAGTTGTTACAAGTTCTTCACAATTTGGTCCTATCAAATGCTAAAAACATGGTTCAAATCAGCGAAGCAACTCCTGCTGATATTTCAAGGCAACTACAATAGACAATTGAAATGATTGATTTTCTTCAACTGGAGTCACAACTACAAAGAAATTAGTTGCAAGAGAATAGTGATGCTTCTAAGTCTTTGAACCATACAGATAAAGATGATAAGCCATTCATCAAAACAACTTCAAGTGTCGAAGTTGTTCAAGTTCAAATTTCTTCCAAACCAACCATCAAGCCATGGGAAGAAATTCAGAGTAACATAAATAGAAGAGGCTTAGGATATGTCAAAGATGACGACAACTTACATATCCCAAATTATTCAAATCCCATCCAGTTTGTAATTGAAGGCTTTCCTAAGCAAATCACATCAACAACTTCTGTGACAGTTGCAGAAAAACTGACATGCACGAAAACCGAAGTTGCACTCAAAATAAAATGCTCACATTGTCAAAGAACAGGGAATATGGAAGATCATTTTGTTGATCTCCATCCTTGTCTCCATTGTGGCAAGCCGAATCATTCATCAGAGAAATGCTGCAATCAAAACCAACCGTCCATATTGAAGATCAATTATGAATGGACTGATCCTTGGGAATGGTCGTCAATAGTCAAAAGATTGTCTAAGTTTTACAACTCACTTCAATAACACCTATTGCTACCGACAGTCAAAAGAAGATCGTACTCTCATGCAGTTTAACAGGGGAGTACACCAGTGCAACACTCCTACACCTGAAGGGGGAGAGCTCATAAATAATTTCCATATGATTGTCTCTCCTTTCAGCTAAAAAAGGGGGGAAATGATATTGAAATTGAAGGTGGTTGTCACACTAAAATTTTTGGCAACATCAACAAAAGCATCCAGTGGGCATCTTCATCAGCCAGTGGGAATATTCAACAACCAGTGGGCATCTTTAGTAGTCAGTGGGCATTCAAACATCCAAGAAGCCAGTGGGCATCAACAATGAGTAGTTTCTGACAACATCAACAAAAGAAAAAATGATTTGTTTTTTACATCATCATCTAGTGAGCTATCATCATTCACAAATTCGCCAGTGGGCATCTTCAACATTTTGTCAGTGGACAAGCAAATTCGCGAGTGGGTGTCATCAAATTTTTTGACAGTGGACAAGGGATGCTGATTGCAAACACAGGACAGATGGATCCTTTTGCATCTTGGCACATTATGAAGTTGTCAAGAAAAATTTAGAGATGAATTAGACATGCATCTAACTCATGATCTCTTCAAATTGCAGTTTTTTTCGGCATCCAAGTTTGGCGGTTTTTCAGGCAGTGTTTTTGAGGATCAACAATTTTAGCATGAGAACTTGGAATATGGTTCCTTGTTATTATTTTGGATTTATCATTGAGGGGGGTAATGTTATAATATTTCTCATAAAAAATTATAAATCCAAAGTTAATAAAATTAATTAAATATTGAAAATTAGGATTTTATGCCTAGTTTTCTAGATTATGTTAGTTCCTCTTAATTGGGAGTTAGTTTAGGCCTACCTAATTTAACTCCTAGATTAGTGTGTGTGGTTGAGATAATTTCTCAACCAAGTTGTCAAAGATAGATGCACTATCTTGAGACAACTTCCTAATCTATTTATTTTTATCATTACATTATTTTAATAATGAGAAGAATAGGTGAGAAATGATGTAAGGCTCTCAGGAATTTTCCGCCATTTCTATGTCTTTGGTATTTTTAATGTTTTTTATGATTTGATTGATTTATTACAATAGGAAGGAGTATTCCATATATGCCAAGGGGTTGTTGGCATTCATGCATAAATTGGCCAAACTTGGGAAGTTTGGGAAGGAAAATAGCTTCCAAGTGAAGACTAACCTCCATAAACTTCAACCCTTACATAATCAGAATAAGCTGCAAGGGAGGAAACAAAAGTGGGATAGTAGTATTACGGCATGTGGTTTTGGCATTGTGCATGTCAAAGAGGGGAGGAGTGAGGTGACAGGTGCCATATCACAAAGGCTAGCAGTGTTGTCATGGTTGAGGATGGATCTAGATTGGGAGTCCCAAATATTGGTGGAGTATTCAAAGTGTTATCACTATAAAAATTTTCTGAAACTTGGTCCGTTACACTTGTTCCTAAGTCATAATGCTAGATAGGGTTAGATTCATTTTTATATTTTTAAAGGTCTAGATCATGGGTTAAAACTCTCATTCCATCACCAAACAATGTTCATTAACCTTATTGCATTCTTCAAGGATCTTATGCCACGTTTTGAAACCCATTTTTAAAGTTGTTTTTGAAAATTTGATGAATAAGCCACAAAACCAAATTTTCGTAGCACGCTCAGTGTAAAAAGTTTATTTTACGCTACGAAAACGCTCGTGATTTCGTAGCGCAGAGAACCAAATTTGTAAATCATGTGCTATGAAACCAAGGATTCTAAGTTTTGCGTTTGAGCTGTCACATCTATCAAAAATAGTTAAATTCCTCATCATTAGGTGTCATCCACGAGTTCTCATTCACGCATGCAACCATTCATTGTAATTATTAGGGGTCATTTTTCATATATTAGGGGTCATTTTCAATTGGTCCTTTCAAATTTGAAAATAGTTGGTTGTTTTCGACTTCATTTGTCTCATGCAATACAATAGTGCATGCATGCTTATGTTTTGAAGAATAAATTAGTGGTGAAAGACCTGAGTTTACTGAAACGAATTCAAGTGAGGCTGAAAGTTTCCAAGCAAGGCTATGAAACTATATTTCAAACGAGATAGAACTGAAACAAATTCAAGTGAGGCTACTCATTCAAATTCAGGTTATATTAGTATTTTCAAAAATTTCTATCAAGTGAGTTTGAAATTCATTGCTGGTGGAAGAAGAATTGTTATCAAGCGAGGCAGAATTGTTATCAAGCGAGGTTGAACTCATTTACCAAGTGAGCCAGTTCATTCAACAGGAAGCTCTAATTTCTAATTTTATAATTTACTGAAGACACAGGGTTTCAGAGGGATTATCACAGATTTCTGAAGATACAAGGTTTTCAAGAAGAAAATGGCTAAAGAAAGAAGAAGTCATAGGTCTGGTCATTGCCTAAGAATAGAACCTGAAGGTGTAGAAGCCCTTATAAAAGACAAGTCTATTGAAGAAGCCTTTAAGAAAGTAGGTTGCTGGAGGTTTTGTGAAAAACTTCAAGGAGGGCACACTCAAGTCAGCAAAGAATTTTCTATAAACTTCACAGGATCAAACTCAAAGATTGGATTCCTCAATTTACCAATTTCCCCTGAAGTGATATCAGAAGTTACATAAATTCTGAGAGGAGAAGACAGGTGGTTTAAAAACTTCAAGTTTGACATGGTACCCTGCAAAATCTTTCTAAAACCAGAGTTTACAGAGGTTGACTTGAACAAAGCTATGCCAAGAAGTTATGTCAAAGATACATTTTCCAATCTGCTCTACAATATTCAGAGGTACTTCACCTACGAAGGGAGATACCACAAGGTGTATACCTATCACTTTAAACTCTTCTTCATTTCACAGGGATGATATCTTTAGATTTACCTTTTTATCTTTTCAGAAGTTTGGCTAAGATGTCTGATAAGGTACAAATGAAAGTTGAGTCATGTGAAACCTCATTATTTCACCATGGCTTAGTCAAGTTAATAGTCTTACATGAGCTGTAGAAAGAAAAAAAATATTGGGTTGAATTCATCTTTTTAAGTAGAATTGGGATTGAAGGAATAGGTGTTATTCCTCAAGCAAAAGAAAAAACTCCATCAAAGATTACTGCCCCTGTAGAAACAAAGTCAAGAAGATTTGTTAAACTCAAGCCTCGGAAACAAGTTAAAGAACCAATGATAGGAATAACATTAAATATTTGAGATACTCCTAAATCCAAACAGAAGAAAAAAACTTTGGTTAAGGAGACAATTCTAGAACAGTCAACTAGTAAAACAAATCAAAAGAAGTTGACTAGGAACCAAAGGTTAAAGGAAAAGGGTAAGGCTGTAGTTAAAGAGGGGTCAAGAGGTAATTTGAATGATATACTTCAAGCTATTGACATTGAAGAGTCTCCCCTAGTACAAGCAGACATCATCAAACTGGATATAGGTGGCAGCAAATCAAATAAATTGAAGACATCCAAAATGTTAGATTTTCAGGATGAAGTGGCAAAGTCTATCTTTAAGCCCAGAAAACCCTTAACTAGGTACTCCAATAAGTTGAAACAATTATACATGGAGATAGATCAAAGAGGAGGTGAAAGTGCTAATGTTTTTGAAGAAACCACAAATACATCATTTTCAATGCTTGAAGAAGACAGAAATAGGGTTTTCAATATTCAGAAGGAAAAGAGCAGCTATGAAGATTTCAAAGACAAACTCAGATTGGAAAATAATGAGATTTATAAGTTGAAGAAAAAGGTGAGAGTGCATGCAGAAGAAAGGGCAAACTTTGAAAGGATGAAAGGACTGTGGGAGATGGAGAAAAATCCAAACCCTAAATTAATTGATAGTCAAGCTCAATTCTTCATATGGACCCTACCTGCAATCAAAGAAGAAAAATTCATTAGGATGTTCAATACCAAGCTAAGGGAAAACAATAGAAGGCTTAAGAGGAGAGTATAAGACCTAGAAATACAACTATCATAGTTTGAATATTAGCCATAGCTAAAATAATTGGAAACAGTTAGTGTCATCTTTAACAAATTTTTGAGGTTATGTGATAATATCTCATTTTTGGAGCTGTTTAAAGTTGATGTTTATGGGTTATGAAAGCTGATATACACCCGGAAATATAGTAATAAAGGGTCGAAAACTAAAATTTTGGAAGGAAGATGTGAAAATTGAAGACTCAGTTGTTTCGTAGCGCGCTATGAAACTGCTGTAGGATGTAGTTTGAAGAATTTTTGCAGTTTTCAAAGGTGAAAAGGGTTTTTTTTTTAGCCTTGATGCTGATGGGAAGTATATGTAGAATATAAATGAAGATCCAGGGGATTTGGGACATAAAAATGGAGGTTTGAAGCATGATTTTAAAAGGAAAAGTCTGCGCTATGAAAACAACAGACTTAGCAGTTTCGTAGCGCAGCAATATTGATAGTTTTTGCACCATTTTGGGGGTTCGATATTTGCATAGCTGGAAGGTCAAATTCAAATGAAGGTTATAATACATTTGCCACATGTTTTGAGCACCAATTCTTCAGCAATTGGTTCGAATAAACAAGAAATGAGGCATTCATTTATTATACAGGGAACATGCTCCTATTTTGCAAGAATGGATAAGAAGCAGGTTGATGGGGTCTAACAGCTAGAAGATAAACAACTTCATGGTCGAAGTCTAGAAGAAATAGTTGTCAAGCATAGTTTTTAATGATTAGATAAGGTTGTTAAGATATAATAAATAGCATTTTAGTCCTAGTTGTATTGGGAATGTAAGACAGACAATTTAACTGTCAGTTTGTAAATGAAGTATGTTTAGAAGTTGATAGGTGTCAAACTCGAATTTCTTCTCAAATGTTTGGAAGGAATCCAAGGATGCAATGACCACTCTATATGAGGGAATAAATTGAATTACATAGGGTTGTAATTTTCATTGAACAAGCATACCTTTTTTGATATTAGAGAACTGTGTTTTTATGTTAATACAGAGAGTTTTGTTTCATCACTCAGGATTCAGAAAGGGTTAGGGATGTTTGATTGTCTCATGATGTTTCTCTTTAAATTACTTGCAGTGGCATGAATGTATGTTACTTAGAATTCACTGAAGGTGCTCTAACTTCCTTCATATGTTCATGAACTGTGTTTTTTCTCTGTCCTACTGTTCTATTGATGCATCTAAACCCTGAAATGCCCTAACTTCCATATGAAGCTGATATTTGTGTTTTGTGAAAGCACATTTGACTCCATTTACCCAATAGATTTTTGTTGATTAGTAGTACAACCAATTATTCACTTTATTCAGTTTATTCACAGAGCTAGCCATCTGATATTTATTTCCAAATTATTAACCTATTGAGAGAGCCCTCTCGGGTTGAGGAGGCTAAGCCTCAACTAAAATTTTGGTTTGAAATAGTTTCTCGGGGTCTCCTTGACTAGCAGCCTATCAGGGTCTGATTTTGAGATAAGACAAAGAACCACTTCACATGTGAAGTGATTGATGGGAAGGTGACAGATGAGAGGTATAGAGTGATGGATGGAGTCATCTATTACCAGGACCAAATCTTCTTGACTAGAGATTCTAATCTCAAGAAGAATATTCTACATGCAACACATGATTCACTCCTTTCTGGTCACCAGGATTTCATCAATACATATCAGGCTATTTGGGAGAGATTCTCATGGGAGGGTCTAAAGGAGGATGTGCTCCAGCATATCAAGACATGTGTAGTTTTCTTGAAGAACAAGGAGGGATAAAACCATCCAGTAAGGGTGTTACAGCCACTTACTTTTCCAAGAAAGGGATGGGAAAGCTCATCTATGGACCAAATCACCATCTGGCCAACAGTGCATGGTAAGAGTTGTGCCTTTTTAATTATTGATAAACTAACAAAATATGTTCATTCCTATGTCATTCATTTACAATGAATTTCTCTGCAAGAGGGCAAGCCTCTCCTTCAACTTCATAGCCTTCTTGGGGCCACCATCAGTGATGGGAATGGCCACTTCCTAGGAGGCTTTGGCCAGATGATATTTTTTTTGGGGTGTACTTAGTTGACATCAAACATCAGTTACTACCCCCAGGCAGATGAGCAGAGAGGGGCAACAAGCAAGTGGCTGGTAGGCTACTTACCACAATGTGTTCCAGGGTAGCAAAGAGAAGAACTGTGATGGTTCCACTTGAGGGACTATTATCAGCATCCGGTATCTCATATGGAAATCAGTGTATCTATAATTTTGATTCCATATGTTGATGATGTTTTAATGACTATTGTTAGGATGGTTGGAGGAATAGCACATGGATTGGAGCTGCTCATTGGGAATAAGACCTCCAACATTTTTCATGTCCCATGCTTCAATGAGGACATTAGAAAGAATATAGTTTCCATCATGGATCTCCTACTTCCTTATGATGTGAGCCATTTGGTTGTATCATCATAGGCTAACTTGGAAACTTAGGAGAGGCAACTAAGGTTAGATTGATTGGAGAATATCTGATTCAGGGGAGGAGCTTATCAAATGTGGATGCCATTGGGGAAGTAGAAGAGATTTTGCAGCATTCATCCTTGCAGTTGCTTGAGGAAAAGAAAAATTTGGGAGGGGAGCACTGTAATATTCCTAATTAGCTTTCAACTAGTTCGAATATTACTTTTTTCTTTTGTCATTTAAATAGATTAATCACGTTAGTAGGAATAAAGCCACTTCTAAGGTGAATGTGGATCATATTAATAGCTGGATAAATCACTCTTAGGTGTGAATAGAGGTTGAAGCATGTGGATGGGGTCAATTTTGACCAAATCAATAATGTTAGTATGGAGGTAGTGGAGAGTTATTGAGGGACAACACAGTGTTAGTGGGAGGGAGTCTACATGAGAGTAGAATATTTAATGTGTGGGAAAAAGGGCGAGGAGGCTCACAAATCATATAAGGGGATGGAATCCATAGAGGTAATTATGATTATTGTTTATGTTCTGGTATTTTATGCCTTTATGCAGGCTTCATCTGTTTAGCAGAGTCTGTTGTGTTGTTTAGTACAAGGGTGTTTCCGAGCGAAAATACCACCCTCATCCTCAGGGGACTTCGAGTTCCCACTCAAGAGAGGTTCATTGAGCTTAATTTCTACCATCTGGCATTATTCCAAGCTTCATCCATCATCTACAGTGCAGTCTCCTTTAGATATTGCATTATTTGCAGGGCAGTAGCAGTGGAGGGTTGACAAACCCATTCTCTGAGATTGTTTTCTAGTGATGGGAGAAACCATTCATCTGAGAGGCTAGAAAGGAGGTTACTTGAGCTTCATTTCCACCATCTTGCATCAATCCAAGCTTCAGCCATATATAGCAGCGCATTTTCCTTCAGAAATTGCGTTATTTTACAGGGCAGTTGCAGTGGAGGGCTTAGTGCCCAAGTTTGTGAGTTGGTTTTCCAATGAGGGGAGCAACCCTTCATCTAGAGGATCTATTGGAGGAGTATCAGCCATTTTTATATCATATCATCCACCTCATATCATTTACCCAGTTGTAGCACGTTATTTGGCCTTAGATCTGCAACTTTCATATGGTGTATTTCCGAAAACCCCTTGTGGGTTGTCCTGGATTGGTGCTAGAAAGCCTGGATATTCATCCCATCATTTTGTATGAAATATATCAGAAATCATTTTTATTTTCATATTTACCCTAAAGTTATCCTCCATTGGACTGTGCAGTCATATGTTCTCCGGAATTTTATGTAGCAGCAACATTTCATATTTCATGTACTAGGTCATTTGAGGCTTGTTTTTTCTAGATTGAGGGTTCCTTTCCTCAAGATCTTGTACTCATTTCTCTGCTATAATGTGAAATAAAATGGATCTATGATCTGCTCCTATTGATGTACTGATATTTTACTGCATTTTCCAGTTTTATATGCTATATTACTATTTTTACTAATTTGGAATATTACAATACATGCTTGTTGATGTGATTTTTGGTCAAATGAATCTATTTTCCTATAGTGAGGTGAATTGGTTGACCTCCCTAGACATTACGGTTTTGTTGAGCATATCATGTAATCAGCTCCACAACTGAGGGATTCGACCCTTGAGAGAGGGGAGATATTTTTTTGGTCTATATCTATCATTTTCATAGTCATTTGACTGGTTGGATATTAGAGGATTGTAACTCTTGTAGCTTGTAATTTTACTTTCATATTTAGAAATCAAAGGAAGCAGTTGCAACTATTATCTAGGAATTCATGTGAAGTGATTTTACGATCATGTTTTTTTTTCTGTTATAGTCTTTGATGAATGATATATAGCTCTTCTTTCCATACCTTGTATCTTCAATGGATTTCCTTACAGTTCACAAACATAATTATTTTCATTTAGCTCTGTTTATATGGGAATGCCATTTTGTGTTTCATTCTTCTAGTTTAATGAATTCATGATCAAACATGCTCATTAAATCCCTCTACTTTTTCATAACCTTCACCATACCTACAAAATCTAAATCAATCATAGATCCACTGCTACCTTGCTCCTTTATATATTTGCAGTTGTAAACCCCTTTGGTATTTAGACTTAGCTACTTGGTTTCATCCTTGATCCAACATCAAACCCTAAAACACTAAAAATATACCTGATCATATCATATCTGTTGGAAATATTGTCATTGATGGAAAAGGAACAAAAAGGAGCAGCACCAAAATTATCATTGAGAACAAAGGAGAAGATCAGGGTCAACTAGAGTATAAAGGAGCAATGAGGACAAGAAGGAAAAAGCTAAGTGGAGAAGCATAAAAGAGAGGCAGAGGAGCAACAAAGAGAAAAATAGAGGCAGAGGAGCAGAAATAGAGGCAAAGGAGAAAGACAGAGGAGCAACAAAGAGGCATGCATCAACACCAGAATTATCATTAAGGCAAAGGAGTATAGAGAAATAGTAAAAAGGCAAGGAGCAGCATTAGAATATTTATCAAGGAGCAAAGGAAGAAAAGGCAACAAAGGAGAAAAGGAAGAAAAAGAGAAAAGGCAACAAAGGAAACAAGATTGGGTCAAGCCGTGAACGTATTGAATCGAGTTGTGAAAGTGCTAAGATAAGCAATGAAGGCGTTCAACAAATGGAGAAATTCATAAACATGCAGGTCAAGTCAGGATAGTTTTCATTCAGAGCATTGCACGAGGGTGCGTGCAGTGCGTGCAGTTCCACGGGAAGAGTCAGGTAATTTCACAACGAAAAGCATTCAGAACAGGGTTTGGCAGAGATATTGCAAATCACAATCGCAATAGAAGGCCTGATCGCATATCACAAATCGTAGCGGAAGGATTATGATGATGACATGGCAGTGACGTAGCGATGATGTGGCAGTGACATGATGATGATGTGGCAGTGACATGGCAATGATGTTGCAGTGACATGGTGATGACATGGAAGTATGGCGGAAATGACGTGGTAGTGACATGGCAAGGTGACATGGCACGATGACGTAGCCTTGACCCACATATTGCACATCGCTATCGGCGATTTTTATATTTATATGTTAAGTTATCGCAAGCTAATTGTTTATTAAACTATTATTTTTATGAG
Source organism: Pinus albicaulis (assembly GCA_034641835.2). Lineage (NCBI taxonomy): Eukaryota > Viridiplantae > Streptophyta > Pinopsida > Pinales > Pinaceae > Pinus > Pinus albicaulis. The sequence goes on from CM076581.1 coordinate 1,708,114,474, forward strand.
CTAAAACTTGTGAAGTTGCGATAATGTGTAGACGTTGTGATGCGATAAGAAGTGGGTTTTACAATGCGATTCGATCGAATATCACTATTGGCGATCTATATGTTTATTAAAGTCCGGCGTGGGACCCATTCATAAATCGCAATTCGCAAGCTGAGGAGGATAAGTGCTCAAGAATCATGTTAAAATGCCGAAGTGTGAGACGCAATACAAGGAGCAGACACGATGGAGTTACAAAGCCAAAGACTAAAGAATTTGAAATCCGGCATGGGATCCAATTGGATATCGCAATCGAAAAGCTTATGAGGAATAGAACCACATTGAAACACCAAAATACGAGGAGCGACAAGAGCCCGAATGCGATGTATTTTCAAAGGTGAACTCCAAAGGATTTCAAATCTGGATGTAAATCATTTCCTATGTTAAATTGCATCAGAGGAGGAAAAGGAGGATTATAACGTAACATATGTTTTACGAAGAAAAGAATGAACACAGGAAAAATAAGCAAGTGTATAAAGAAAAATATCAACGGGAGTAGACTCGAGTAAGACTCGACTTTAAGTGCAGAACGATGTTATGTGGTTGCGGTAGTGAGTTAAGAGGAAATGTTGAACGCAAGAGGAAAGACTCAGGCAAGTGACTCGATACTCGTGCAAGGTTAGTGTGGCCATTTAATAACAAGAGTATGAATGCAATAGTAGGAGACTCAGGCAGATGACCCGACACTGAGCAAAGGAGCAGGTGAAGGTTGAACGCTGCAGGCACGAGCAGATGAGGTAGAGTCGAGAAAAATGAGATATTGTGGCACTGATGGAAACATGCCAGCTGGGTCAAGTCAGGAAAAAAGACAGCTGTGCGGAAATGTGTTGAATGTAACAATAGAAACATAAAATACAGTGATGGCAACAGAAAGGAAAAATGCACAGTGAGCCAAGAGCTGAAAGGGTTGAGTGAAATATTGTTGTAACTATAAATGTAAATTCATTGATTATTTATATTTTTTTTATGCAAAGGAAAGTCTCCGTAGGCATAGGAAAAACTCTAATGAGTGTTGTAATGATTATTTTTAATGTAATAACCTGAATTGAAGTGTAAGGAATCAAATGGGTGGAAGGTAGAGAGACATTCTTGTTCACTTCGTATTCCCTGTAGAATACAAATAATCATGTATTTATCTGTACAAAACTTGTAACATTAGTGTGCATAGAGTAAAAGAGAGAGAGAGAGAGAGCAGTAGAATTGAAGAGAGCTGAATATCATTAGAAAGTTGTAGAAAGGAAGAGAGTGGAAAACTATAAAAGATCTGCAGAAGGTTGGAGAGTGGAAGAATCAGGGAGAGCTAATAGAGATGTTGTGCACATCAGGAGCTGATATGAAGCAGATATAAAGGTTGAAGAGGCAAAATTGGAGAAGGAGTATAACAGAGCTAATATCCAAGCAAATCCGCATTTTATTTTCATGTTGAGTGAGGGGATTGTAGTATCCTTTCAAGTTGTAGCTTGATAAGTTTCCAGTTGGAGTTGGGTGGGGTAGAAGCCTCTTGTGGGTTGTAGCCTACAGAAAATACATGGGAGTTTGCTTCCATGTCAATTTGTAGCTTGATAGATTTCTAGTTGGAGCTGGTTGAGGTAGCATCCTCCTATGGGTTGTAGCCTGTAGAAAATAGATGGGAGTTGGAACTTCCTTGCAAGCTGTAGCTTGCAAAAATTGAGGTAGGAGCCTACAGAAAATTAGTGGTAAGAGGGAGTATGAGCTTGCCTTTTCATTACAACTATAATAAGATGTGGTTTTCTCCCTTATGGGTTTCCACTTCTAACTGGTGTCTATGTGCTTGATGATTATGTGTTGATGTGATGATTTAATCTGCTTAATTAATTGATGTACCCACATTCAGTTTTATGATTCATTATGTATTAATATTCTTATAAAATGAAGTAGATAATGGGTGTAAAGAAAATATTTTTAAATGTCCATGAATGTACTAAACTGATTCACCCCCCCTTTCAGTTTATCTAAGGGTTCATCAATTGGTATCAGAGCCGGTTCCTTTGGTGTAAGCCTAATAGCTTTAAGGAGATTTGGTTGATTCATGGACTATCAAAATGTACCCATGTTGAGTACAAAAAAATTTCATGAATGGAGAGATAAGGTTAAAACATATTTAATGGCTTATGAACCTGAGGTATGGAATCTTGTATGTGATGGTCACTACACAGACTCTCCCTCTTTGCAAGAACAACAGTGGAATGCCAAGGAAAAATGTGTGATATATAATAGTCTTCATAACAAGGATCTTGATTCAATAATGGATTTAACTTCTGCAAAAGGAATCTGGAATAGATTGCATCTCATGCATGAAGGAGACACTAGTGGTTGCATTATCAAGAAGGAGAAAAAGAAAAATTCCTTTCAACGGGAAAAAGGTTAATCAAATGAGATACCTTCTAGGGTGAATGGATGTGATTTCCATGAAGAACTTACAGTTGAAGAAAAATCCAAACTTGACACAGCCTTGACTGAAATAGAAAAATTGAATCATGAAAAAAAAGACCTTAAGACATTGGTGCAAATATTTGATGAGAGAGAATATGAAGATAAGGAAGAAATTGTTGGCCTGAAGGTGAAACTTGAAGAAGAAAGGAGTTTAGAAAGAATGATTAATAACCAGCTCAAGGAGAGAGATATAAAATATGAATGACTAGAGTCTGGAATAATTTCAGCTGGAAGACAACTAGATGAAGAAGATGATAAATTTGTTAGAAGGCTGGATAAAGTCACAGGTAAGCACAAAGGTAATATTCTATTCAAGTGCTTTAATTATGGAAGAGTGGGCCATTGTGCCTCAAAATTCCCCAATAAGAAAATAGAGAATCGGTCTAAAGGGAAAGATAAAATTAGCTCCTATAATATGCAGAAAGGGAAGAAATTTAATAGAAAATAATTTTATGCTCAGCCAGACAACAGTGCATCTAAAAGCTCAGATGAATCCTCCAATGAAGAGCTTAAATATGATCTCCTGAAATCTAACGAAGAAGGTGAGGTGGACCTTGAGGGGGAGTTGATAAGTGCCCTAAAGAAAATTTCCAGGCTTAAACTTAAGAGTAAGAAACATGAATAGATGCTTCTGAAATATGAAAAGATAGAACCAGATTCATAAGACCTTGTTAAACTAGAAGTTGAACTAGAATAATCAAGGAAAATAGAGGATATTCTAAAAAGGGAAATAAAGGAGAAAAATCAGGAGCGTGAAAAGCTGGAAGAAGAAGTGGTAAGGCTAAGGAAGAAATCAGAAAAGGCCCAAAGGGAATTAAATATGAATATTCCAAAAATGAAAAGCTCTAAACGATTGAACAAAATACTAAATGCTCAAATCGCTCCTCTTATAAAGGCTAGGATAGGCTACGAAGGAGAAACCAGTAAGTCCAAGGTGGAGGGTAACAAGGATATCACTTTGTGAAAGCTATAATAAAGGAAAATGATAACTCTCATCAATATGAGATTATTTAATCTAGAAGAATGATAGAAGAAAGGAGAAGGTTGTGTAAGCATCTCGGAGATGAGATTTCCTCCATGGAGAACTCAGAGAAGGTATACATTGAAAGGGATGATGAAGCAGCTCAAAAAGGATCCACAGAAGCAGAAGCCAGCAAGAACTTGATGTGTAATGAAACAAACAGAAACAAGAAACAACATCAAGAGATAAATAATGAGAGAAAGAAGCAAGAAGTTGCAAATAGCTCAATTGTTCCTGAATATCAATTGAACAATTTCAGAAGATCTCAAAGGAGGTTCTTTCCTCCTATGAAAAATATCACATGTTCCTCTTGTCATAAACCAGGACATATTGCAGAACTCTGTAAGACAAGGAATATCAAATTTAACTAGCAAAAGATGCAGCAAATGAGAAGACCCCCTCAAGTAAGCAAATGGAAAGGACGTGCTTTCACCAGATACACAAATCAGTTCCATGGCTACTGTTATTCATGCAATGACTATGGACATGTAGTAGCTCAATGTAATACTAGGCAACTCTACTTTAATCAACAAAAGACACAACAAATTAAAAGAATACCTCAAGCAGACAAATGGAGAGGACAACCTTTCACTAGGTACATAAATCATTTCCATGGCTACTGTTATGCATGTAATGAATTTGGACATAAACTTGTTAAATGTAAATTATGTTAAAAAAGGAGCACAAAATGTTATACATCAGCTCAAACGTACCTAGGTAAAATAAGATGTTATGTGTACCGCAATCTTGGACATAAATCAAAATAATATAGGTTACCATATACATTAAATAACTCCAGACAGATAATGGAGACAAATCATATTAGACCAAACTGTGAATCAAAACGAGATGCAGATATTATGAGGAACCCCAACAAAGTATGGAAGAAGAAGAAGAAGGGGGAGTCTGTTACTTCAATAACATAATGAATCCATCATAGTCTCAGGGGGGAGCTGCTCCAGGAATAAACGCAGATATGCAATCAGTGATAGACAATAAGCAGCATCCCAAGGAGAGAGTAGTTCATAAAGGATCCCCATAAGAGTTATCAAATAAGAGCTGCTTGGAATAAGAACAACTAAATGTTCAGGAAGGGAAAGGACAATTCCTCTAGAAGAGAACTATAGAGGAAGGACACTTGAAGCATTCAATAGCCAATAGGTTGATGGAAGAAGAGAAAGGAGCAAGCAGCCATGTTGGTAAAGGGAACATCATTCATGAACTTGGAAACTAAGAGGATGATTACACTGTGCGTCTCACTGCAAGTGTTGATAAATAAACAAAATTATTTTAAGAAGCATGAATAAGAAAAGTTTTATTATCATTATATCATTACAAATATCCATCCCAAGTGTTATTATTGGAGCAGTGGTATGATACAGGTCCTTAGGATCAAAATATTATGATATGCAGCACGGTGATCGTATGTCAGAAATCCATCAAGGAAGTGGTCCCAACATTATCAGCATTATAATATGTGTGGATTAAGTTCTGGTTGCTCTAATTAGTGCAAAGTATATTCTAGTTGCAAATGCTGGAGAATGTCGAGTTGCGTTATCAAAGAATGGAAAGGTCAGTAAAATGTAAAAGCATCATTATCTTATGTCCATTTATGTGTTATGTTGAGCGTTGAAGAATCACGTAGTTTTGGATATGAATGTCTGCCTTTTCAAGTTAGTATTGATATACTTTCAAGAAATTTTTCTTAATTCATCCATAAGCTTGTTGAAGTTTGTCTGATGAAATTTCAAGTAACCAAATTGAAGATGTTTTCCAAAGAACATGGTGATATAACAGTTGAAGTGTCTGAAGTATGATGGGTTAGTTGTGTTAATCTTACTATTGAATTCCAAGAGTCTATTATTAATTCATCTGAAACTTACTTCAACGGAAAGGAATAATTGATATTTCACCATTGCAGAGAGTTGATCATTTAACTACATACCCCTTTGTGTCATAAATGAAAGTTTATAGTTGATAATGAGAGTTTCCAATGCATGGAATGTATCAACCCTCGAGGGTTTTATGTTTAAATATGTAACTCGTCAGTATTAAATTCGTTGGGCCTTTTAGTTTGAAATATATTGTCTACTCTTACAATAAAGTGTAAGCTCTATTTGAACTCATTGTTCACATCATCATTAAGGGCTTTTGACTTGTAGTGATTACATCTTCATCAGAAGTCTAGCACATATCACTATCACCAAGCAGCAAGGGACAAAAGTACATAACATTCTATGGTGACAGGCCTTCCAACATTCTCATGAGTTTTGGATAACATCAATTTGCATCATATTCATGTAATATCTATGGTTTTAAAAGTGTTACCTCAAAAATTCTCATATATCTTATCAAGTCTGCAATACAGTCACAATGATGTTCTACTACACTCTTGTAATGTTGAAGTGCACATAAATCAATGATTATGTGTAACATAAAGCAGCACCCACTGTGTATGAAGAAGATTAGAAAGCAATAATACAATGGTGGATTAGGTGTATTCATTGAAATACAAAAGGATTCATCAAGTGTGCAATGAATAGATGGGGTATATATATTAATTTCATATCAAAAGAACAGAATGAAGAATTCTTATACATAATTCATAGAGAAGTAATGCAATAATGGAAACTACATTTGAAAATGTTTAACCCTTTTCCATTGATGTCAAAGGGGGAGGAAAAGCAAGCAAAAGAAGAAAGGCACTTCTAAAAATCAAGCAGAGGAAGAAAGTCACTTCTTAGAATGAAAGGGGGAGGAAGTGTTGGAGGAAGTGTTGCCATCAATGCCAAAGGGGGAGACTGTTGGAAATATTTTCATTGATGGCAAAGGAACAAAAAAGAGAAGCACCAGAATTATCATTGACAACAAAGGAGAAGATCAGGATTAGTTGGAGGATAAAGGATAAATAAGGCAAAGAAGGAAAAATTTAAGTTGAGAAGCATAAAAGAGAGCCAGAGGAGAACCAAAGAGAAAAAGAGAGGCAGAGGAGCAGCAAAGAGAAAAAGAGAGGCAGAGGAGCAACATTAGAGGCAAAGGAGCAAGGTAGAGGAGCAACAAAGAGGCATGGATCAAAACCAAAATTATCATTAGGCAAAGGAGTAGAGAGGAGCAGTAAAAAGGTATGGAGCAACATTAGAATCTTTATCAAGGAGAAAAGGTAGCAAAGGCAGTGTTGTACCTTAAGAGACAATCCCTTAGCTATGATAACGAATCAGTGCTTAAGACATTTATATGATTATGTCACAAATATATATGTCTCTGTTTTATTAACCCTCAAGTATTTATGATCAAACCCTTAAATATCAAATGTGATGAATACTTCACAATGCTACCATTTGTTGATGTTGAATGAAGTGACTAGAAGAAAATGAAAGAAGAAGCCCCAACTGATATGATGTTTTATACAGAAAATATCATCTCAAAACCCAGAAGAAATATATGAAAGAAACAGTTAAAACAAAGGAGTGCCAATTAAGGTTTTTAACTCTTACATATAGAAGTAAAAAGAGACCTGCTGCTCATAACTTTGCTTTATTCATAGATATAAAACATATAATGTAAACTTGAACACATTTAAACATAAAAAAAATGCTAGAAACTTGCTTACTCATTCATTAATCTTTGAATCTCTGAGTACAAAAATAATTGTCTGAAGGTCCAAAACTCGAAGCCTTTCCTTCTCTTGAAAATTACATTAAATACAGTAAAAAGCAGTTTGGAACTGTTGTAACCAATCCTAACTACCAAAACTACTTAAGACTTCTAAGGCTGTTTATTAAATGCCTTGAAAATGTCTTATTACAATTACACTATCTTCAGAAAATAATATAAAACAAATATCCTAATCTATAGGAATTGTTGATGATGTGGCTTCTTTTTCTGGGTCAACTGATTTGCTTTCCTTTGATGCTAATCCTTTTGGCAGGTCCATTGTCCAAGCTCTGCACTTTTTCCATATTTCTACCTTCGTCCTGGATGAATGTGTCAGATTGTGATATTCCAATATGAAAGCAGTACTTTGATCATAGGACAACTTTTCTATGAAAAGAGTCTTTACCATCCACAATAGTTGAAAATGTCTCTTCAAGAAATTGACGATTGTTTCTCCTTTAAGCACTTGAGTCTTTTCATGCCTTTTATTTGTTTTCTCTGCTATGACAGGAGTCTGAATGTTTCCACCTACTAAACTCATCACACCTTTACTTGCTACCTTCTATTCTGGCCTACTTTCATGAATGAAAGCAAAGTACCCATTCTCAATTCTTCTATTTGAAATTACACCAAAAGGGTCATAAGCCCAACTTTCTCCTAGTAGCATATGCATCTCATCTAACATTCTTGTTACTTCATCAAATGCCTACCTCATATTGAATATGAAAGGGCCTACAATCATGGGTAATTTATACATATGTCCTTTTTTCATAGGCACAAAAATGAACCTTATAAACATTTAGGCTTTGTCTAATAAACTATAAAGCAAAAAGCCTCATTGGTACAAATGTTGGGAGTCTATTAGGCTCAACACTTGCTCCAGACAGCCTTATTTCAAAGTAATCCTAAAAAACAAACCAATCTTCAAATTTGCAATTGTTTCCTAAATGCAAGAACTCCTGAGCTTTATGTAAAAATCAGGGAGGAGGAACACCATTCAATATTTTATATGCAACTGACATGTAATAGTTAGCAAAATCAAACAATCCACCCTCATTTTTCTCTCTTCTAACTATATTTGTCCAGAATATCAATGATTTCCTTATTTTGTTTGCATCCATAATATTTAGACCTAAATGCATGAATTCTTCCACATTATGATATAAGAACAAGTATACTATCAATGAAGGAAATTTGAAAGAACCTGTTAATGAAAGGCTCATTAGCTATGAATTTACTACTTCCTGCCAATATGATAGAATATCCAGCACCATTCCTGGCTTCATCATCATGGCAAACATCCCTAGGACTGATTTTTCCACTGTATTATCATCATTTTTACCTAGAATTTTCGCAATGTTACTTAATACAAGACGAGTCTCTATGTCAAAAACCTCCATAACAAACTCTTCAGACTCTAGCTAAAAATGCTTCGTGTTAGGTTTCAAATAAAACATGAACTGATAAAACTCTTCACCTACAATATTATCATAATAATGTACCAGTGAATCATTAGAAAACTGGATGGATGACTCTGACTCAGGATAGCAAAGGGCTTGGTAGATTAACTGGGTGGACACTTGCAGAATGTTCTCTCCTTGGGAATTCATAACAAAACACTTCCTTGGATACATGACTGACACCAACCAATAGATAAATTCAGGGAAAAGATGGGTCTTGGGAATGCATGTAGAAAGAATGTCGGACTTGACCATGGCAAAATAAATAGGGGAAGCATTATCATTCAATATGACTTGTTGATAGAAAGGAAGGTGAATTACAAAACATATGGTATCTTGAATATCCATATCAGTATCCATGAGAGGGATATGACTAGCTTAACCTGATAGAGATGACCGTTTAGCCATGGCTGAAAATTTCCGGAAGAAAAATTCACAGGGTGGTCCAATTTACGCAGGTGACGGAAAACTGAAACAGGGTGCAGCGCAACAAATTACAAATGATTTGAGAAATAAATGAAAATGTTCTTTAAATAGGTGGTGCGGCTTTTAAATTTAATGCTGACAAGATGCATCAGTGAGCCATTGATTCCATCCGACGTGGAAGACAACTATGAACAGCTCAGCGTCTCACATCACTGCGGGGGCTCCCGGGGTACGTAAGAAAACTTTGGCTGGTGCCCCCACACTCAATCTCCACCATTCATCTATTTTTTCCCTGCAATAAACCCAGTCAACTGTGGAAGCACTCGTCTCGATATCTTGCGCGCTAATTGTGCCCACAGGTTGGGCGTTTTGATAAGAACTTTTATCATCAGTGCTTTCCGCCCAACAAATCAATCGATTTTTAAGCATCAAATGCGGAACCCACTTATATAAAGTTTAAATGCTTAAACTTTAACTCATATATAGGGAACATAAATATTTTTCATGCTAAATTATAAGAATTTTGATACTTTAACATATTTTTCAACAATTTCTAAGTTTTATATTTTCAAATATTTGAAAAATAAAAGGATATGCAAATGATCCACAACATCTGGCTCCACCTAGGGATAATGTTTTTTGCCACGAGACACTAATAACCTACAGATCAGTGCCTTCACTTCGGGCATGGAGTCAAAATTTGCTTGATGAGAAATATACAGTGAGAGAAAATCGAATATGTACAATGATGAACTAACTTATTTTAGTGCTGGAAATAATGTTTCAGATACTGCCCATTCACAGGAAATTCTACTGCTTCTCCATCAAGATTTTCCATCATGAAAGTGTTATTTGATCTGGATTCATAAATTTTGTAAGGAGCATACCATAAAGGATCAAATTTACCATGTTTCCCTTTCTCTTCCCTTTTGGTATCCCATCTTAACACCATATCTCCAGTTTGAAACATGATTTCTCTTGCCTTTCTGTCAAAAATGGACTTCATTTTCGCCTGATAAGTGACCAAATTATCTCTGACTTTATTTCTGATTTCACTCAATTCTATCACCTTATTTAGTCTTCTGATCAAGGCATTAGGTTCCTCTTGAGTGTCTTGAAGAAAATATATTATTGGTCTTGCTAGCTGAGTGGGAAACAAATCCTGAGTACCATATACCACTTCATAAGGTAACTTACCAGTGGATCTTCTAGTAGTCATCCTCACTGCCCACAAAGAAAATATCAGCTTTGAATCCTAATCCTTCTGGTTCTCATTGATTTTTTTCTTCAATATTTTCACCAATGTTTTATTAGATGATTATGCTAATCCATTTCCTTGAGGGTGATATGTTGTAGAATGAGACAATATTAAATTATAAGTTTGACAAAATTTTATAAACCTGACTGAGTTGAATACTTGAGCATTGTTTGTTACAATATTTACTAGACATCCAAATCTACTGAAAATATTCTCTTCTAAAAACTTCATCACAACCAAATCATTTTCTTTTCTAGTAGGAATTGCCTCTGCCCATTTTGTAAAATAATCAGTAGCAATTAGAATCCATTTAAACTTCCCAATTGATGGTGGATTAATATCTCCAATGAAATTCACTCCCCATTTTCTGAAGGGTTATTCAATAATCACAGGAAGAAGAGGTAAAGGAGCTAACCTTTTCTTTTCTGCAAAAAAATGGCTTTTCTGGCAACATATAACAGTTTTGTATACATCAGCAAATAAAGAGGGCCAATAAAAACCTGATTTAAGAATATTATGAGCAGTTAATTTCTAGCTGTAATGACCTCCACATAAGCATTCATGGTATTCTTTAATCACCTCCATGGTTTCCTCTTCTATCAAACATAACATCAACACACCAGCAGGATCTTTCCAATAAAACTTAGCTTCAATTATAACATAAGGTTGAGCCTTAATTTTCAAAGCTCTATACTTAGCTCTGTTTATTGAAGGAGGACAAGAAAAGAAACAAAAATAATGAATAATATATTTATACCAGTCTGAATAGAGAATTTTGTATTTAATTTCCAACTTTGTCTTAATCTGATATGTTTCTTCAGTCACTTCATCTACAGGTGCAAGTAGGATAATTCCCAAAGCTTGAAAATTAGATTCTGTCAGAAATTTGGCCAGTCCCTGACCTTTGACTAACTTTGTTGGTTTGATATCCAAGTCATATTCTTGTATTTTGACAATCCATTTTCCTCTTTTTCCTTCCACATTAATCTGTACTAGCACATCCTTTACAGTAGAATTAGGCACATATGCTACTATTTCAGAATGAAGTACATAAGTTCTGAAAGCCTTTAATGATTTAACTAAAACATATACCTACTTCTCCAGGATATTATACTTTAGCTTCGCAACTCTCAGGACTTTGCTGAAAAAGGCTACAGGTTGTTCAATTCCTTCTTCATTTTTTTGTAATAGCACAACAACAATAGTAGAGGATGATGCAAATGAGAAGATTTGAAAAGGCTTCAAGTAATCTGGACTGATCTAAACAGGAGATTCTTGAAGAGCTTATTTAGTTCTGCCAAAGGACTCTCTTGCATCTTTGTCCCATTTTACTTCAGCATTCTTCTTTAACATACTTGTTGTCCTCCTGACAATCTTAGCATAATTTGGAACAAATATTCTTAGAAAATTGATTTTTCCTAGAAACCTTTGGATGTAATTTTTACTTCTAGGCAATGGAATTGTCTGTATAACTTTAACCCTTGTTGGATCAATCTTCACTCCTTGATTTGAAACTATGTGACCCAACAACTTACCTTCCTCTAAAGCAAACAAAGATTTATTGGGATTTAATGATAATCCAAATTTTCTACATTTCAAGAAGGATTTCTGCAGATGCTCTAGTACTCATCATCAGAACCTGAAAAAATAGTAACATAATCAAGATAAATGACTAGAAAATTATCACCCATAAAAGAAATATCCATTTCCCTTTGGAAAGTAGCTCCTGCATTCATGAGGTTGAATGGCATCCTGGCATACATGAATCTTCCCCAAGGTGTGGTAAAAGAAGTTTTCTTTTGATCTTCCTTCTCCACAGCCACCTGATTATACTTGGAAAAACCATCAACCATGGACAACCTGAATGCTCCAGTTACTTTCTGCAAAACAAAATCCATCTTTGGTAAAGGATAATTATCCTTTAGGGAAGCTCTGTTCAAATTTCTGAAATCCACACATAATCTTATCTCTCCATTACTCTTCCTGACTGGTACTAGATTGGAAACCCAATCTAAATATCTTAGTGGAACTATGATTTTTTCTTGCAAAAGTTTCTTTACCTCTTTTTCAATAGGAGCCAACAATAGTGGGTTAATTTGTCTGAGCTTCTGCTTGTGTGGCTTAACCCCATCTTTCAGTGGTATTTTATGCTGAATAGTATCTAGATCATAAGTTTTTAAATCTTCATATGACCATGCAAATACATCCATGAATTGTTTAAAAAGATCTACATACCTTCGTTTGTACTCCTTAGGAACTCCTTTAAACAATTTGACTATTTTCGGCTCATATTGAGTTCCTAAATTATAGTCATCCATTTCTTCATCTTGGGATACCTTTTTCTGGTTCATTGCCACATAATTAGCATCAAACAATCTCTCAAGAGGTACCAAACCTCTGGGAAAAATATTATCCTTCAACTGAATTATATTCTAATCACCAATTGAATTTTTCAGATTTTTAGACATATCACTTTGACCACTTTCATCAACTTCTAAATCAATTTGACTGTCTTCAAAATTTCCAATCATTGTTTAAAATTGATTAATTTGCTCATCATCCTCAAAAACCTGCCAATGCTTTACATTATTAGGGATTAAAGGCCTGTGTCTCATTTCAGTTTCATATCTCAACCTTGGATTAATTTGTGGCTTAAATGTACTGGTTGCAACTGCCAATGAATCTGCCATTCTATTCTCTTCTCTTGGAATAAAATATAAATTAAAAGCTTCAAAATATTTTTCAACTAGATCCCACACCTCATTTCTATAAGACCTCAATCTGGGATGTTTAGTCTGACACCAATTCTTAATTTGTCTTATTATTAATTCAAAATCACCAAAAACAGAGATAGACTGGATTCCCATCTATTTAGCTATTTGCAAACTTAGAATCAATGCTTCGTATTCAACTACATTATTAGTAAATTCAAATTCCAATTGGAAGGAAAAAGGTAAAATTTTACCTTCAGGAGATATAAATATGAATCCAGCTCCAGTGCCCTCCTTAGAGAATGCACCATCAAAATAACACTTCCAAATTTTATTTGAACATAGCTCTTTATGTAAATTGGTTGAAGAGAGCCGCTCTTGTGAATCTTCAACAAATTCTGCATCTTCATGTAGCATGAAACAAGAGAGATCCTCCTTCTCTTGACCATAAATGGGGGAATTACCTGTATCTTTCTTGGTAGTAGTTTTCAAATATTTGGCTTCTTTGTATAACCTCCTTTCCTCACCATTAAAAACAAGAATAATGGCATATGTGAAATCCAATTTCAAAACTCATCCAAGCTTTTCCCCCCAAGATCTAGATAACAACATACCAAATCTGGCTGGAATATCTGCTACTACCACATCCATCATAATACTCTTAGCTGGAATTTGAGCCAAGGAAACAACCATATCTTTGATAAGAACTACACACTTCACCCTTTTTGAATCAAACAAATAAAGGTCTATATATGGCTTGGTGATTTGTAAATTTAACTCTTTCATCACAGCCAGTGGCATTAGATTATGTGATGCACCAGAATCTAGCATACAATTATGTAAAATGAAATCATGCAACAAAACTAATATATAAAAAGGTGGAATAGAAGAATATACCTCTTCAACATGAGGTCCAAACGTAACCATTGGTTTCTCTTCTTGCAGATTCACTATATCACCCACCTCATCAGACTCAGATAAATTAATAAACTCTGCAATTTCTTTCTTATAACCATGTGTTTTAACCAACTCAAGAAGTGTTACTTGAATCTTTACTTTTTCTAACTCTTTCGACAAACTGAAAGTTTCATTTTGTTTTGTTAAATTTTTAGGTTCTTCTTGGTTTTTGTTTGAATTTCATGTTGATCAAGAACAATAAAAATCTTCTCCAACATATTAGGGTCATTAGGTTTTACTTGGGAAGCCTCAACTTGCTGCTTCTCTTTCTCTTTTTCTTGATTCATGGGCTGCTTCCCCTTATCTGAATTTTGAATTAGATTCTTCTGTGGTGGAGTCGCCATTGGAGTAGGTACTGATTCTGATTCATTTTCTTCATCATCCTAAGTTCTCAACCTATTTTTTGACCTCAAATCATATTTTTTATGAAACTCTACTTGCATAAAATCAGTAAATTGTTTGCAATAATCATCCATTTATTCCTAATCAAATGAGACAATAGCTTCTTTACATTCCTCTGCATATTCTTTCTCACTTTCTTCTTATGTTTCACCATCCTCCATATACACAGCAAAAATTTGATCTTCATCTTCTTTTTGATCATCATCAATAGAATGTGATGGTGCAACCTCTATATATAAAGGTGCTTGGACTTGGTCTTGATATTTTCTTTCTCTTTGTAGAATCTGCAGGGGCTGTTTTATGAATTGGGGATTGAAAACCCCTCTGTTTTTTTTGTGCAGGTTTCTTGTTGTCTAATTCCATATTTACTAATTTGCTTGAAAAATTTTTAATGACCTTAGTCATGTCATCGATCCTTTGAACTTGTGATAAGTCTTCTTCTTTGGGTTTTCCTTTATCTTGAACCTTTCCAACATCAGTCATATTTGCCTCAATCTCTAAGGCATTAGTTTGAATATGTTCAAGAGTGGGGGATCTTCTTTCTCTCAAGGTAAAACTGAAATATGATACAAATGCCCCAACAAAAACAACCCTTGCTCCAATAGGAGGAGGTTTCATTTCCACAGGAAAACTATTGTACAACTTATTAAACCTTTTGATAAAATCACTCATCTTTTCATTTGATTTTTTCTTTATAGTATTAAATTTTGTTAAAGAATAACCATGGTCCCTTTTTTCACCCCATCACTAGATGAATTGTCTTTCTAATTAATCCCAATCATTGATTGAACCATTTTGTAATCCTTTGAACCATTTTCTTGCCTCTCCATTTAGAGACTGCACAAAAAGTATCATTACAACATCAAGATGTTCTACATTAAAATTTTCATCAAAAGTGCAAAACCAAGGCAAGTTTTGTTCTGCAGTTATTTCATCTTCACCAGTAAATCTAGGAAGCAAATTAAGGTAGTCCTGAGGCATTGCATTCATTGGTTGGGGTAGATTTAATGGTGCATATCTATTCATCAAGAAAGCAAGGGCTGCCATGTTTATGCCTTGATTGACTGCTCCTTGAGTAGGGGTAAAATGAATACCAGTTGTAGGTGGGGATAAATGGGATGGAACAACTGATATGGGAAGGGGTAGATGAACAATAGCAGAAGAACTGGAAACTATTTTAGGTTGAGCTTCTGTGAATGGAAATGATACAAACTCAAAAGATAGTTCTTCTAATGTTGGTTCTTAGAAATGAATGGGTGAGGGTAAGGAGACCTGCTGCTCATAAATTTGTTTTATTCATAGATAGAAAGCATAGAATGTAAACTTGAATACATTTCAACATAAAAAAAATGCTAGAAATGTGCTTACTCATTCATTTATCTTTGAATCTCTGAGTACAAAAATAATTTTCTGAAGGTCCAAAACTCGAAGTCTTTCCTTCTCTTGAAAATTACATTAAATACAGTAAAAAGTAGTTTGGAACTGCTGTAACCAATCCTAACTACCAAAAATACTTAAGACTTCGAAGGTTGTCTGTTACATGCCTTGAAAATGTCTTGTTATAATTACACTGAAAATAATATAAAATAAATATCCTAATCTATAGGAATTGTTGATGATGTGGCTTCTTTTTTTGGGTCAAATGATTTGTTTTCCTTTGATGCTGATCCTTTTGGCGGGTCTATTGTCCAACCTCTGCACTTTTTCCATATTTCTACCTTCATCCTGGATGAATGTGTCAGATTTTGATATTCCAATCTGAATGCAGTAATTCGATCATAGGACGACCTTTCTGTGAAAAGAGTCTTTACCATCCACAATAGTTGAAAATGTCTCTACAAGAAATTGACCATTGTTTCTCCTTTAAGCACCCGAGTCTTTTCATTCCTGTTATCACCTTTTCTTTTTGTCAATAATAGTAAGTTCTCATAAGAATTCCATGGCAAAATATTTCCTTCGGCTTCCCAACATGATGGCAAGCCTACTCTTGTCATTTTTTCAAATGACTTATCAAACTGACTTACTGCTTCCTTGATTTCCATTAGCTTCCTTTTTGCAGCCTTTCTGAGATAATTTATAATAATCATTTTGTTAATTTCTACTGCATACAACATTTTTTCCTGCATGTCATTCTCCTCTAATTCCTGATTTGATTTAGAGTTAATAAAATCAATGAATATTTTGGCCCAAATGGCTCTATTAATTGCTTTTTGTTTATCAGACATGATTGGTTCTTCACATTCTAAAATAAGACTTTTTTCTTTTGCAACTATCATCAAGAAGCACCAATTAGATTTCATTTCTGAAATGTTATTAGTCCATATGATGTCTTTGGCTTGTATTGGTGAGAGATTTCCTTTCAATCTTTCTTTGAGGTTTTTAATCTCAGCTTCATCATTTCGGAAATCTATTTTGTACTTGTCAGATTCATTTTCTACGACTTTAATCAACTTTGTTGTAGTCTCCAGATCTGTTTGAGCCTTCTTCTGATCTCTTTCAGCCATCTACAACTCAGTATTTAATTTAACAATCTGTGCTTGAGGATCGTCATTACCTGTAGGAAAAACAAAAGTACAATTATGGTTATCAATATGATTTTGCAATGAAATTACAATTTGTTTTATTTTGGAGATTTCTTCATCTTTTGGCATGAGTTGCTGTAAAATATTTTCCTTTTACTTCTCTACCTGTGCCACTTTTGCAGCCATTGAATGTTCTCCCATAGGTAATTTTAGCTTTTTCCTCAATGTGGATATTTCTACCTCAGCACTTTGGATGAATTTCTGCACAACAGTCTTGTCGTTGGGGTCTACTCCAATCTTTATAATAATTTTTTTCAATTCCTCATTCTGAACTGTTAAGGCTCTTGAGTTAGCCTTATCTAACTTCAATCGTTTAATTACTTTCCCCAACATATTTTCTGCCTTTACTGCCATTGCATTAGTCTTTGTGAGGTCATTTACAATCAACTGACCAGTTTTCATATGCAAATTCATTTTATCCATCAGTGGAATTTTCTTCACATCCACAATCACATTTACAGTGTTGAAACTATTGGAAGAACCAATTGACATGTCTATATGATGTGACATGGCAATTCTAAATTGATATTTCTCAAGATCCATTACATTCAACAATCTTGTTTGATCAGCAACAACTTGATGTTCAACTTGGTTCTCCATGATGACCTTCATCTTTTTATTTCTTTCATCAATTTCTGAAAACATCTATTTGATCAAAGGCACTTGTTCATGAGACGCTTCATGATTCCTCGATGAAGCAGGAGCATTTTTCTCTTCTCCAAAATGTAAAGAAAAATGAGGTGAATTAGATGTAGGATCTGTAGCAAACTTTGTTCTCTTCTCAGCTCCCTGCTCCTCATCATCTATATCAATAACCACTTATTTGTTCTTTTTATTTGTTTTCTCTACTATGACAGGAGTCTAAATGTTTGCACCTACTAACCTCATCACACCTTTACTTGCTACTTTCTCTTATTCTGTCCTACTTTCATGAATGAAAGTAGAGTACCCATTCTCAATTCTTCTATTTGAAATTACACCAAAAGGGTCATAAGCCAAACTTTCTCCTAGTAGCATATTCATCTCATCTAAAATTCTTGTTACTTCATCAAATGCTTGCCTCATATTGACTATGAAAGGGCCTACAATCATGGGTAATTTATACATATGTCCTTTTTTCATAGGCACAAAATGAACCTGATCAACATTTAGGCTCTGTCTAATAAAATCTAAAGCAACAAGCCTCATTGGTACAAACGTTGGGAGTCTATAAGGCTCAACGCTTGCTCCATATAGCCTTATTTCAAAGTAATCCTAAAAAATAAACCAATCTTCAAATTTGTAATTGTTTCCTAAATGTAAGAACTCCTGAGCTATAGGTAAAAAGCAGGGAGGAGGAACTACATTCAATATTTTATATGCAGCTGACATGTAATAGTTATCAAAATCAAACAATCCAACCTCATTTTTCTCTCATCTAACTATATCTGTCTAGAATATCACTGATTGCCTTATTTTGTTTGCATCCATAATATTTAGATCTAAATGCATGAATTCTTCCACATTCTGATATAAGAACAAGTATACTATCAATGAAGGAAATTTGAAAGAACCTGTTAATGTAAGGCTTATTAGCTGTGAATTGAATGCTTCCTGCCAATATGATGGAATTGTTTGGTCTCAATCTAGTCTCCTAAATTGAGTTCATTTAATTGTCAACCAGGGTTGGTAAACTGCTGAAGTGAACTGCACCGTATGTGCCTAGGTGTTTTGTCTCTTAATGCGTTAAGTTTAGTGTTTTATGATGTTTTTGGTCTTTTGTGATGATTTATGATGTTTTTGGTCTTTTTGGTAGTTTTATGTTCACAAGGAAAATGACTAGAAAGCTAGTGGAAAGAAGCTAATGATTAAAACAGAGTGAAACCTGATTGGTTGATGACAAGTGGTGAATGCAAAGGCAACTACTGAAACAAAATCAAATCCAAACTATGACTAAACAGAAACAAAGCTTGATAATGAATTTTAAGCAAATGACTCAAAACATAAACCTAATTTGTCCCATTCTTTTGTCAAAGGTATTTTGAAAGAGATTGAGAAATGGTCAACTAAGTATGCAAACTCTCCTAATCTAAACAATTAAACAACTAGCTTATAATGATGCAACATTTTATCCATGATTAGAGATTTGTTGAAGCATATTTGGAGAAAAAAATTGATACCATCATAAGATCTTTATTCTTAGACTAGTTCTTAACTCTATTCTGCAACTTAGTTAATCATCACTAAACCTCACCCAAGAGTTATAGATTTATTTTTAAAGTAGTCTTTTGAGAAAAGGCTATGTTTATGAAGTAGTAAAGAAGTTGAAAAAGTACCTCAGACCTTGAAATGATACTGTCTTCTGTTCTTATGTTTATGAATCAAGTATAGATTTGGAACAAGAAGAGGTTTGTAAATAATGAAGGCCGTTTTGTTAAGTTTAACAACTGAAGTAATCTAATATGCAGTGGATGATAACTGAATGTGGAGTGCAAATGCAATGAGTTAAGCTAAAACTGAACTTAAGATGTCACTAGTCTAAAACAATGCTGAACTAACAAGTCATTATCAAACTCAAAACAAAATACAGAGCATGAGTTAAATGCAATTAGACTCCGGAGCATTCTAACTAAACTATCATGCATTATTCTATGGGATTATACAGCCTGTTTGTCCATCATGATTGGTATTTTGGAAGAGTTTCTTAGAACAATCCTGACTGTACAATTCAGTGAAAATGCAAACATAAAGACTGAAAGCAGTTCAAAAGCTAAGATGTCACAGCTGTCTCCTACCCATAATTATGATATTTTGGAAGGGTGTTTTAAGAGCAAGGTCAGCCATGTTACTTAGTAAAAACAAACAACTAAAACATTCATCATCACAGTCATGCTTTGGACATCATAAGGATTTTTTGGAAGAGTTTCTTCTTTTGGAAGAGTATTTAGAACAAATGTAACTGTGATAGTGAACAAAAGAAACTACAATTAAATCCTACAACACTATAGCCATTTCCCATTCATTATCATAATCTTTTGGAAGAGTTTCTTCTTTTGGAAGAGTTTTTAGAACGAGTATAACTATAGTGGCTACGGAATTAACTATGCACTCAAACTTCAGAAACGTACAGGCAACTAAGATACTTATCTAATTTACGCAAGTAAAACCGTGCAGGAGGCAGGGGCCCTCTACCACCAGACGGAATCTAACACCAAATCAACTCAACGCTTTTCAAAACAACACTGTCTTCTTCATTAAAGGAGAAATAACTTGAACAGAGAAATCTGCGTCTTCAGAAATGTAGCACAAAATCTAAGCAAAATCTGGAACGAAAATCTAGCCTAGCTCTCGGTTTCCCAAGTGTTTTTATAACAAATTTACATAACAAGACTTGCAACAATTCCAGGATCATTGTCTTTCCTTATCGAAATCACATTAGGACTCTTGAAGTGGCTGCGTAAAAAGGAAAAGGACATCTGGACTAAGACAGTCCTATTAGAAGTCTGCCTTCTTAAATGTGTTTCCACGTACCAAAACCATATCCAGAATTCGTTTCTTCCTTCATGGTGAGCAACGAACAATGTAGACATGACGTGGAATATACCCATATATGGTTTTTATTGAGAGGCCACCTGGAACATACCCAAATGTGAAGACAGCTGCAGAATTTCCGGTTAGCTATGGAATGTCTGCATTCTGCAGCTAGTTCCGGTCAAAATGCATTATAATGACAAAAATCACAAAACTTAGCAAGTCAGTCATATTAATCATTCTAAAAGTAATTTTAACTAAATTCATTGATCAATTGGGTCTGGAATAACAATGGAAAAAGGAAAATGAGGTAAAGTAAGATGAGAGAAAGCACAATCTTGAGGCTCAATAGGAATATCCAGCACCATTCCTAGCTTCATCATCATGGCAAACATCCCTAGGACTGATTTTTCCATTGTATTATCATCATTTTTACCCATAATTTTTTCAATGTTACTTAATATAGGACGATTCTCTGCATCAAAAACCTCCATAGCAAACTCTTTACAATCTGGCTGAAAATGCTTCATGTCAGGTTTCAAATAAAACATGAACTGATTAAAATATTCACCTGCAAGATTATCATAATAATGTACAAGTGAATCATTTGAAAATTGGATGGATGACTCTGACTCAGGATAGCAAAGGGCTTGGCGGATTAACTGTGTGGACACTTGCAGAACGTTATCTCCTTGGGAATTCATAACAAAACACTTCCTTGGATACATGACTGACACTAACCGGTAGATAAATTCAGGGAAAAGATGGGTCTTGGGAATGCATGCAAAAAGAATGCTAGACTTGACCATGGCAGAATAAACAGGGGAAGCATTATCATTCAAGATGAGTTGTTGATGGAGAGAAAGGTGAATTATAGAACATATGGTATCTTGAATATCCCTCTCAATATTCATGAGATGGATATGACTAGCTGAACATGATAGAGATGACTGTTTAGCCATGGCTGAAAATTTTCGCAAGAACAATTCATAGGGTGGTCAAATTTACGCAGGTGACAAAAAACTAAAACAGGATGCAATGCAACAAATTGAAAATGATTTGAAAAAAAAATGAAAATATTCTTGAAATAGGTGGCGCGGCTTTTAAATTTAATGCTGACAAGATGTGCCAGTGAGTCGTTGATTCCATCCGACGTGGAAGACAACTGTGAATAGCTCAGCGTCTCACGTCACTACGGGGGCTCCCTGGGTACGGAAGAAAACTTTGGCTGGTGCCCCCGCATTCAATCTCCACCATTCATCTATGTTGTCCCAGCAGTAAACCCAGTCAATTATGGAGGCACTTGTCTTGATATCGTGCACGCTAATTGTGCCTGCGGGCTGGGCCTTTTGATAAGAACTTTTATCATCAGCGCTTTTCGCCCAACAAATCAATCAATTTTTAAGCATCAAATGTGGAACCCACTTATATAAATTTTAAATGCTTAAACTTTAACTTAGATATTGAACCCTTGGTTAAACTGAGAGGGGAGGGGGTGAATCAGTTTAATGCAGTCATGGTCTTGTAAAACTCTCTTTTACACTTATTTACATCTTCATTTTTTGATCAACTTAATATTCAATGGAACAACAATCTTAATAAGTGAGCAGCAGGTATTAAGCAGATTAAATATGGAATATCAACACATAATCATCATGCACATAGACAACAGATATAAGTGGAAACCCATAAGGGAGAAAACCACATCTTATTATTGTTGTGATGCAAAGGCAAGCTCCAACTCCCTCTCACCACTGATTTACTATAGGCTCCAACCTACAGGAGGCTACTACCTCAATTTTGCAAGCTACAACTTGCAAGGAAGCTCCAACTCCCATCTATTTTCTACAGGCTACAACCTACAGGAGGCTCCTACCTTAGCCAGCTACAATTGGACATCTATCAAGATACAACTTGATATGGAAGCACCAACTTCCTCATACTACTATGAAAACACATGTTGATTTACCTGGATATTAGCTCTGTTATACTCCTTCTTCATTGCCGTCCTTCACCCTTCATATTTGCCTTTATCCACGGATCTTCACATCTTCTCTGTCTGCTCCTTCTTCTTCTTACTCTTTCTCACTTCTTTCTTCATTCTCTCAACACTTATGCATATGCTGGTAAAATTATTTATAGATATCACCTCATAATTGTTTGCATTCCACAGGGAATTTGAAATGAACATGTATGACTCTCTGCCTTCCCCCTTCTCATTTTCTTGTCTAGCACATTCAGAATGATATAACAGAATTTGTATATTTGTGTATTACAGTGGAGTTTTTCTTTGCCTACGGAG
The DNA here is from genome assembly GCA_034641835.2 of Pinus albicaulis. Classification (NCBI taxonomy): domain Eukaryota; kingdom Viridiplantae; phylum Streptophyta; class Pinopsida; order Pinales; family Pinaceae; genus Pinus; species Pinus albicaulis. The sequence continues at coordinate 1,708,137,247 of CM076581.1, forward strand.
ACTTTCATTTGCATCACATACAATAAAAATAATTAAATCATTTACATTTATAGATACAATAATACATTTCACTCAGCCCTTTCAGCTCTTGGTTTGCCATACATTTGTCTTTTCTGCTGCTGTCACTATCTAGTTTTTGCTGTTATATTCTAGCTCTACTGCATAACTGCTCATTTTGTCCAACTTGACCCATTTTATTTTGTTTCTAACAGTGTCATCATATCTCCTTTTGCCCGACCATGCCTCTTTTTCTCGTGCCCACAGCGTTCAACCTTCACCGCTCTTCTAAACATCCGGTTCTGCCTTTTTCTCTGTGTCAGGTCCTTACTGGAGTCTTTCTACCCGCATTCATACTTTCCTTTTTTTTTTACATTATAATCCTCCTTTTGCTCTCTGAAACGATTTACATCGCAACTCACATGAATTCTAAGATTGTGCGATATCTCTCCTGAGCTTCGCGATCTGCGATATGCGATGAACTTCACATCTCCCCGATCGCATCGCATTAATCGATCACATCGCAAGTTCTATAACTTACGAATTCTTATCACATAAGCATCGCCGATGTGAAATATTGCGTTGTGCCTCCATGTGTCCCTTCGCATCGACACATTGCATCACTTCTATCCATCGCATCACAACTTTGCTATTACGATCTTCACCCCTCCGATCTTGCAATTTGCGATATGTGAGCCAGTTCCACGTCATCTCCATGTCATTGTGCCACGTCACCTTGCCCCATCATTTCCACGTCACCGCAATTTCATCTTGATTTATTTTCAATTTGTGGGGTCAGGTCCACATCAGCTACCATGTCACTTGCCACATCATTACATCGCATTTCGCATTTTCTGTGACCACTGTGTTTGTGCAATTTTTCTCTTTCCCCAATTGCGATATGCGATCACATCGCATCACATCCATCGCATTGCATCTCCTTTAATCTCATTTGTTTGTTTACGTTGTCCCGCTCTGTGACACTAGTCCCACACCTTTTATCATTCTACTCTTTATATACTTTTTTCTTTAAAACAAAGCATGCCAACAAAATGTATTGGCCCCACAATATGTATGGCACTAGACCTCAAAAGGCTCTCATATTATTAAATTAGATTCACAGTACTACGGAGGCACTCCTCGGTACAGAAATATCATCGGGCTTGTGCTACCACAGTGAATGACAGTCGTCGACCTGCGATCAACGCCCAATGAGTGGGTCAACTGCAGAGGCACCCCCTTGGGTTAATCATCGGACAGTTTGTGCCCTCGTGGTACCGTTGATCCCATATCAACGCTAACTGTGCTCATACGATGTGCACGAGGTTTAGCCTTTGCTGCTGCCTTCGCTGGTCCCACACCTTTGTTAACCCTTGCACAAGTTCAGGTGCGAACACTGTTGGATCTCAATTGTTGATGATCGAACGGCTATCACGGTCAATTAACCCCGACGACTTATCGCTCAAAAGTCACGCGAAACTGGTAGTTTCACGCCCATGACGTGTCACAGTATTATTTGATCGTGTTCAATTTCAATAAAACCACTTACCACACGAAGACTGCGCGAAAACCATCTGTTGTTTTCCAAAAATGCCTTCACTGTTCACCGTGATGCTACTCACAGTTCCACTGCGCCGTTGACTCCTAATTCCACATCTAATTTCTTTCGTTGCACCTCCTCCATATACTTGTTCAAACAAACCATCGATTCATTTCAGTGCACTATGACTTCTCCTTTATTCCATTGTTCTACTTTCACGATATCAACCAGTCTTCAAACCCTCTCTGGCATTCATTCCACGCATGGTTTAACCTGTATATTCAATTTCCGTGGTTCTTATCCATCGTTTTCCATTACAGTAAAAACCCCAAATCAGCAGCCGCAACTCACTGATACATTAAACCCTGTGTGACATCTCTATAACAATTCCATCTGAATCTGATCTACTCCCTTGTCTTGGTGCTGCTCCTTTGTGCTCCTTTTCCATAAATGATAATATTTCCAACATTAGATATAGTGAAAATAAATATTTTTCATGCTTAAGTATAATAATTTTGATACTTTAACATATTTTTCAACAATTTCTAATTTTTATATCTTCAAATATTTGAAAAATAAAAGGATATGAAAATGATCCTTAACATCTGGCTCCACCTAGGGATAGTGTTTTTTTCCACAAGACACTAAGAACCTACAGATCAGTGCCTTCACTTCGGGCATGGAGTCAAAATTTTCTTGTTGAGTAATATACAGTGAGAGAAAACCAAATATGTACAATGATGGACTAACTTCTTTTAGTACTGGAAATAATGTTTCATATACTGCCCATTCACATGCAATTCTACTGCTTCTCCATCAAGATTATCCAGCATGAAAGTGTTATTTGATATGGCTTCAGAAATTTTGTAAGGACCATACCATTAAGGATCAAATTTACCATGTTTCCCTTTTTCTTCCCTTCTGGTAGCCCATCTTAACACCAGATCTCCAGTTTGAAACATGACTTCTCTTTCCTTTCTGTCAAAAATGGACTTCATTTTCTCCTGATAAGTGACCAAATTATCTCTGACTTTATTTCTACTTTCACTCAATTCTATCACCTTATTTAGTCTTCTGATCAAGGCATTAGGTTCCTCTTGAGCGTATTGAAGAAAAGATATTACTGGTCTTGCTAGTTGAGTGGGAAACAAAGTCTGAGTACCATATACCACTTCATAAGGTAACTTACTAGTGGATCTTCTAGTAGTCATCCTCACTGCCCACAAAGAAAATATCAGCTTTGAATCCCAATCCTTCTAGTTCTCATTGATTGTTTTCTTCAATATTTTCACCAATTTTTTATTAGATGATTCTGCTAATCCATTTCCTTGAGGGTGATATGATGTAGAATGAGACAATATTACATTATAAGTTTGAAAAAAATTTATAAACCTGATTGAGTTGAATACTTGAGCATTTTTTGTTACAATCTTTATTGGACACCCAAATCTGCTGAAAATATTCTCTTCTAAAAACTTCACCACAACCAAATCATTTTCTTTTCTAGTAGGAATTGCCTCTACCCATTTTGTAAAATAATCAGTAGCAGTTAGAATCCATTTAAATTGCCCACTTGATGGTGGATTAATCTCTCCAATGAAATCCAATCCCCATTGTTTGAAGGGTTCTTCAATAATCATAGGAAGAAGAGTTAAAGGAGCTAACCTTTTCTTTTCTGCAAACAATTGGCATTTCTGGAAACTTCTAACAGTTTTGTATACATCAACAAATAAAGAGGGCCTATAAAAACTTGATTTAAGAATCTTATGAGTAGTTAATTTCCAGCTGTAATGACCTCCACATAAGCATTCATGGTATTCTTTAATCACTTCCATGGTTTCCTCTTCTGTCAAACATAACAACAACACACCAACAGGATCTTTCCAATACAACTTAGCTTCAATTATAACATAAGGTTGAGCCTTAATTTTCAAAGTGTTGTACTTAGCTCTGTTTATTGAAGGAGGGAAAGAAAAGAAACACAGATAATGAATAATATCTTTATACCAGTCTGAACAGAGAAATTTATATTTAATTTCCAACTTTGTCTTAATCTGATCTATTTCTTCAGTCACTTCATCTACAGGTGCAAGTAGGCTAATTCCCAAAGCTTGAAAATTAGATTTTGTCAGCAATTTTGCTAGTACCTGTCCTTTGACTAACTTTTTTGGTTTGATATCCAAGTCATATTCTTGTATTTTGGCAATCCATTTTCCTCTTTTTCCTTCCACATCACTCTGTACTAGCACATCCTTTACAGCAGAATTAGGCACATATGCTACTATTTGAGAATGAAGTACATAATATCTAAAAGCCTTTAATGATTTAACTAAAGCATATACCTGCTTCTCCAAGATATTATACTTCAGCTCCGCATCTCTAAGGACTTTGCTGAAAAAGGCTACAGGTTGTTCACTTCCTTCTTGATTTTTTTGTAATAGCACAACAACAATAGTAGAGGATGATGCAAATGAGAAGATTTGAAAAGGCTTCAAGTAATCTGGACTGATCAAAACAGGAGCTTCTTGAAGAGCTTCTTTAATTCTGCCAAAGGATTCTCTTGCATCTTTGTCCCATTTTACTTCAGCATTCTTTTTTAACATATCTGTTATTCTCCTGACAATCTCAGCATAATTCAAAACAAATCTTCTCAGAAAATTGATTTTTCCTAGAAACCTTTGGATATAATTTTTACTTCTAGGCAATGGAATTGCCTGTATAGCTTTAACCCTTGCTGGATCAATATTCACTCCTTGATTTGAAACTATGTGACCCAACAACTTACCTTCCTCTAAAGAAAACAAATATTTATTGGGATTTAATGATAATCCAAATTTTATGCATTTCAAGCAGGCTTTCCGCTGATGCTCTAAGTGCTCATCATTAGAAACTGAAAAAATCGTAACATAATCAAGATAAATGACTAAAAATTTATCACCCACAAAAGCAATATGCATTACCCTTTGGAAAGTAGCTCCTGCATTCATGAGGCCGAATGGCATCCTGGCATACATGAATGTTCCCCAAGGTGTGGTGAAAGCAGTTTTCTTTTGACCTTCCTTCTCCACAGCCACCTGATTATACCTGGAAAAACCATCAACCATGGATAACCTGAATGCTCCAGTTACTTTCTGCAGAACAAAATCCATCTTTGGTAAAGGATAATTATCCTTTAGGGAAGCTCTGTTCAAATTTCTTAAATCCACACATAATCTTATCTCTCCATTTTTCTTCCCGACTAGTACCAGATTGGAAACCCAATCTGCATATCTTAGTGGAACTATGATTTTTTCTTGCAAAAGTTTCTTTACCTCTTTTTCAACTGGAGCTAACAATAGTGGGTTAATTTTTCTGAGCTTCTGCTTGTGTGGCTTAACCCCATCTCTTAGTGGTATTTTATGCTGAATACTATCTAGATCATAATTTTTTAAATCTTCTTATGACCATGCAAATACATCCATGAATTGTTTAAAAAGATCTACATACCTTTGTTTGTACTGCTTAGGAACTCCTTTAAACAATTTGACTATTTTAGGCTCTTGTTGAGTTCCTAAATTACAGTCCTCCATTTCTCCATCTTAGGATACCTTTTTCAGTTCATTGCCACATCATTAGCATCAAAAAATCTCTCAAGAGGTACCAAACCTCTCGGAAAAATATTATCCTTCAACTGAATTAACTTCTGATCACCAATTGAATGTTTCATATTTTTAGACATATCACTTTGACCACTTTCATCAAATTCTAAATCAATTTGACTGTCTTTAAAATTTCCAATCATTGTTAAAAATTGATTAATTTCCTCATCATGCTCAAAAACCTGCCAATGATTTACATTATTAGGGATTGAATGCCTGTGTCTCTATTCAATTTCATATCTCAACCTTGGATTAATTGGTGGCTTAAATGTACTGGCTGCAACTGCCAATGAATCTTTCATTCTATTCTCTTCTCTTGGAATAAACTGTAAATTAAAAGCTTCAAAATAATTTTCAACTAGATCCCACACCTCATTTCTATATGACCTCAATTTGGGATGTTTAGTCTGACACCAATTCTTAATTTGTCTTATTATTAATTCAGAATCACCAAAACAGAGATAGATTGAATTCCCATCTGTTTAGCTATTTGTAGACTTAGAATCAATGCTTTGTATTTAGCTACATTATTAGTAGATTCAAATTCCAATTAGAAGGAAAAAGGTAAAAAGTTACCTTCAGGAGATATAAATATGAATCCAGCTCCAGTGCCCTCCTTAGAGAATGCACCATCAAAATAACACTTCCAAATTTTATTTGAACACAACTATTTATTTACATTGGTTTAAGAGAGCCGCTCTTGTGAATCTTCAACAAATTTTGCATATTCATGCAGCATGAAAAAAGAGAGATCCTCCTTCTCTTGACATAAATGGGGGAATTACCTGCATCTTTCTTGGTAGTAGTTTTAAAAAATCTGGTTTCTCTGTATAACCTCCTTTCCTCCCCATGTATATGTGAAATCCAATTTCAAAACTCCTCCAAACTTTTACCCCTAAGATCTAGACAACAACATACCAAATCTGGCTGGAATATCTGCTACTACCACATCCATCATAAAACTCTTAGCTGGAATTTGAGCCAAGGAAACAAACATTTATTTGATAAGACCTACACACTTCACCCTTTTTGAATCAAAGGAATTAAGGTCTCTATATGTCTTGGTGATTTGTAAATTTAACTCTTTCATCACAGACAATGGCATTTGATTATGTGATGCACCTGAATGTAGCATACAATTATGTAAAATGAAATCATCCAACATAACTGATATATAAAAAGGTGGAACAGAAGAATCTACCTCTTCAACATGAGGTCCAAAAGTAATCACTGGTTTCTCTTCTTGTAGATTCACTATATCACCCACCTCATTAGACTGAGATAAATTAATAAACTCTACAATTTCTTTCTTATAACCAGGTGTTTTAACCAACTCAAGAAGTGGTACTTGAATCTTTAATTTTTCTAACTCTTTTGACAAACTGAAAGTTTCATTTTGTTTTGTTAACTTTTCAGGTTCTTCTTTGTTTTTGTTTGAATTTTCATGTTTATCAAGAACAGTAACAATCTTCTCCAACATATTAGGGTCATTAGGTTTTACTTGGGAAGCCTCATCTTGCTGCTCTCTTTCTATTTTTCTTGATTCATGGGTTGCTTCCCCTTATCTGATTTTTTAATTGGATTGTTCTGTGGTGGAGTCGCCATTAGAGTAGGTACTAATTATAATTCCTTTTCTTCATCATCCTGAGTTCTCAACCTCTTTTTTGACCTCAAATCATATTTTTTATGCAAATATGCTTACATTAAATCAGTAAATTGTTTGCAATAATCATCCATTTTTTCCTGATCAAATGAGACATCAGCTTCTTTACATTCCTCTGCATATTATTTCTCGCTTTCTTCTTCTGTTTCACCATCCTCCATATACACATCAAAAATTTGATCTTCATCTTCTTTCTAATCATCATCAATAGAATGTGATGGTGCAGCCTCTATATATAAAGGTGCTTGGACTTGGTCTTGATATTTTCTTTCTCTCTATAGAATCTACAGGGGTTGTTTTCTGAATTGGGGATTGAAAACCCCTCTGTTTTTTTGTGCAGGTTTCTTACTGTCTAATTCCATCTTTACTAATTTGTTTGACAAATTTTTACTGACCTTAGTCATGTCATCGATCCTTTGATCTTGTGATGAGTCTTCTTCTTTGGATTTTCCTTTATCTTGAACCTTTCCAGCAGCAATAATATTTGCCTCAATCTCTAAGGCATCATTTTGAATATGTTCAAGAGTGGGGGATCTTCTTTCTCTCAAGGTAAAACTGAAATCTGATACAAATTCCCCATAAAAAAAAACCCCTGCTCCAATAGGAAGAGGTTTCATTTCCACAGGCAAACTATTGTACAACTTATTAAACCTTTCGATAAAATCACTCATGTTTTCATTTGATTTTTTCTTTATAGCATTAAATTATGTTAAAGAATTACCATGGTCTCTTTGTTCACCCCATCTCTGGATGAATTGTCTTTCTAATTCATCCCAATCATTGATTGAACAATTTGGTAATCCTTTGAACTATTTTCTTGCCTCTCCATTTAGAGACTGCACAAAAAGTCTCATTAAAACATCAAGATGTTCTACATTAGAATTTTCAGCAAAACTGAAAAACAAAGGCAAGTGTTGTTCTGTAGTTATTTCATCTTCACCAGTAAATCTAGGAAGCAACTTAAGGTACTCCTGAGGCATTGCATTCATTGGTTGGGGTAGATTTATTGGTGCATATCTATTCATCAAGAAAGAAGGGGTTCCATTTTTATGCCCTGATTGACTACTCCTTGAGCGGCGGTAAAATGAATACCAGTTGTAGGTGGGGATAAATGGGATGAAACAACTGATATGGGAAGGGGTAGATGAACAATAGTAGAAGAATTGGAAATTGTTTTAGGTTGAGCTTATGTGAATGGAAATCATATAGAGTCAAAAGATAGTTCTTATAATGTTGGTTCTTGGAAATGAATGGGTGAGGGTAAGGATTCTTGTTCCGAGAAAATGAGTTTCCGGGAAATATCCTTGGAGGGTAAGATATGAGAACTGCTGCCTAGTGCAAGCAATGTGGCATCAGGTATGGAAAATATTTTTGTTTTCTGGTCCCTCTTTGAAACTAACTTTTCTGGATTTGACAGAATAGGATCTTTTTGCTGAGAGGTATCTGACCTCGTGTGAGGCCTCTTAGGAGCCAAAATTATTAAAATAGAGCAAAAATTAGTATTTATTTCTCTCTGAAAAACCAGAGGAAATATGAACAAAACCCAGGGAAAACTTCAATTCTTTGCTCCCCGGCAACGACACCAATTAACTTTGTACCTTAAGAGATAATCCCTTAGTTGTGATAAGGAATTAGTGCTTAATACATTTATATGATTATGTCACGAATATATATGTCTCTATTTTATTAACCCTAAAGTATTTATGATCAAACCCTTAAATATCAAATATGATGAATACTTCATAATGCTAGAATTTGTTGATGTTGAATGAAGTGACTAGAAGTGTTGTGTAACTAGCTCCAAAAATAGAAGGAAAGAGATATCAACACCTTAGAAATAAGCCACTTCGAGGGGGCACCTCCAATACATTACATAAATGAACAATTCTTGGATGATACAATTTACAAAACCTCCTTTCTATATATAGGAGTCCATGGGGCCATAATGTAATCCTAATGGGCCACAATGTAATCCTAGCCGACCTAAAAATAATAATTTAAGGGCACAATAATAACAATATGGGGGTTACAAGGGTACAATAATAACAATAAGGGGGTTACACTAACAACAATAAGGGACTATACTAGTAATATAGGGACCTAACATGCCCCTCTTCTTCAAAAAAGTGTTGTCCTCAACGCTTGAGTAGCTCTAGGTGCTTCTATATAAAATTCTCATCCTCCCATGTAGAATCTTCAGTGGGTAAGTTCTTCCACTTGATGAGATACTCTGAAATTGATCGATTCCGTAGTTGTCGAGTTCTTGTTTCCGTGACCGCTTTCGATTCCAATATGATTTTCCTTCCTCATCAAGTTCTGGCAATATTGTTTGAACTGGAAGATTTTCACCTATAACCTTCTTTAAGCATGAAACATGGAAAACTGGATGTACTCGCGAAGAAGCAGGAAGCTCCAATTTGTATGCCATAGTACCAATATTTTGCAACACCTTGTAAGGACCATAGTACTTTGGCGATAATTTATTATCCTTCTTAGCTTGCTTGAGGGACATTTGTTTGTATGGTTGTAGCCGTAAAAATACCCAATCTCCTACATCAAAACTTCTCTCGCTGCGATGTTGATATGCCTGTTGTTTCATTCGGTTTTGTGCCAAATTCAGGTTATCCTTTAAGAGTTGGAGAACTTCTTGCTGATGCTCGATGTGATATTCCACTGCTTGAACCTTCGAATTTTCACTTAAATATGATGTGATGGATGGTGGATGATATCCATAAAGTGCCATAAATGGGGTCATTTTTGCTGCAGTATGGAAGGAAGTGTTATACCACCATTCAGCAAGAGGTAACCACTTGACCCATTGCGTTTGTTTATCAGATACAAAACAACGAAGATATCCTTCCAAACATTTATTTACTATCTCAGTTTGACCATCAGATTGAGGATGATAAGATGAGCTATGAGCTAATTGAGTACCCAAACTAGAAAATAACTCCGTCCAAAAATTTCCAGTAAAAATGGGATCTCTGTCGCTCACAATAACCCTTGGGCTTCCATGTAGCTTTTGAATTCTGTCCATAAATGTAGTATCAACTGTACTTGCTTTAAATGGATGAGATAATGCACAAAAGTGTGCATACTTGGTAAGTCTATCAACTACCACCATGATGACACTCTTTCTTTCGGACTTAGGTAAACCTGTGATAAAATCCATTGAAATCTCCTCCCAACGTTGACTTGGAATGGATAAAGGTTGTAGAAGTCCCGGGGTCTTAATTGTTTCCACTTTATTCTGCTGGCAAACCAAACATTCCGCCACAAACTTTTGAATATCAGATTTAAGGCCATCCCAAAAAAAATTCTTTCTTCACCCTGTGGTAAGTTTTTAAAAATCCTGAGTGTCCTCCTAAAGGAGAAGTGTGTAGTTCCAAAAGAATCTTTTTTTTTAGTTGGGAATTATTACAAAGATATAAGTGATCTTTGTACCATAAGGAATCATTTTTCCAACTAAATGTATCAAATGTACTAGGATCTTGCTGCAACTTTTGAATGAGTGTCCATACATCTTTGTCCTTCTTCCATTCATCTCTTGCTTCGGTTATCCAATCTGGTTGGATAATAGAAATGGCACAAAGAAATGCTTCCACCTCTTCATTCTTTCTTGAGAGTGCATCTGCAGCAACATTAAGCTTTCCTTTTTTGTAGATTATTTCAAAGTCATAACCCAACATCTTTGTGACCCATTTTTGCTGCTCTTCTGAAGATAGTCTTTCTTCCAAAAAGTGTTTAAGACTATCATGATCAGTTTTTACCTTGAAGTGCCTTCCCATTAGGTATGTTTTCCATTTCTTTAGTGCATGAAGTATTGCTAACATTTCCTTCTCATAAATAGGTTTCTGTAAATACTTTCCTTTGATTGGACGACTTTCAAAAGAAATGGGTCTTCCTTCCTGCATTAAAACAGCACCAATTCCATTTCCAGATGCATCACATTCCACAATAAAGGTTTTTGTGAAGTCTGGCGTAGCTAAGACTGGTGCTTGACACATTGCCTCTTTAAGATGATCAAAGGCCTTAGTTGCTTCAGGAGTCCATGAAAATGCATCTTTCTTCAATACTGTTGTTAGAAGTGCTGCTATTCTCCCATAATTCTTAACAAACTTGCGTTAATACCCTATTAACCCAAGAAATCCTCGCAACTGCTTTATGGTTGTGGGGACTTTCCATTCCTTAATGGATTTAATTTTGTTAGGGTCTACCTTAACACCCTCGTAAGATACAATATGACCCAGATATTCCACTTCTTGTACTCCAAAGAAACATTTGGATGTTTCTGCATATAATTGTTTCTCCTGCAATAGTTTGAGCACCCTGTCAACATGTTCAACATGATCCTTCCAAGACCTGTTGTAGATTAGTATATCATCAAACAATACCAGCATAAATTTTCTAAGGAAGGGTTTGAAAATGGAATTCATCAACCCTTGAAATGTAGAAGGCGCATTGGTAAGGCAAAACGGCATTACCAAAAATTCATAATGACCCTCATGAGTTCGAAATGTTGTTTTTGGAATATCTTCAGTCTTCATTCTAATTTGATGATATCCTGAACGAAGATCCAACTTAGTAAAATAAATTGCTCCATGTAATTAATCCAATAATTCATCAATCACAGGAATGGGAAATTTATCTTTAATGGTGATCTTATTGAGCTCCCTATAATCCGAACACATTCGCCATGATCCATCCTTCTTGTGTACCAATACTACAGGAGTAGAGAAAGAACTTTGACTAGGTTGAATTATACCCGCCTCTAACATTTCTGCAATCATACGTTAAATTTCGCTCTTTTGGACATAAGGATATCTATAAGGCCTGATGTTTGGAGGAACACTTCCTGGAATCAAATGAATAGCATGATCATGATCACGAATAGGTAGGAGTCCTTTGGGAGTTTCAAACACCTTGGAATGATTGTCCAAGACTTGTTGGAGATTTGCAGAAATAGATGATTTTGATGTTGGAACTTCTAGTGAGCATAATTGTGCAATTACGCCTCGTTGTTCTTTCTTTAGAAGCTTTGTCATGACATTAGAGCTTATTATCCTTCTTGGCTTCCCTGCAATACCTCGTAATTCAACTTCCTTTCCTTCTAAAAAAAATTTCAAGAAAAGTTCTTGAAAATTAAAAGCTACCGTCCCCAAAGATTGTAACCATTGTACTCCTAGTACAACATCAGCACCTCCCATAGGAATGGAAAGCATTGGAATAGTCAATACATATTCCCCCATGGCTAGCTTGATATTATGGCATTTTCCAGAGCAATTTATAGTTCCTCCATTTGCAACCATCACTTGACATTCTGGTGCTGGGTATAGGAAACAATTCAATTCCTTGGCTACCTTACAATGAATAAAATTATGGGTACTACCTGAATCAATAAACACTATTACCCTTTTCTTCTTGATATGTCCTTCTATCTTGAGAGTTTGAGGAGTGGTAATTCCTGCCAATGCATTACCTGATATGGTCAGACTCATTTCTTCTGCTTCTTGGGTTGGTTCTTGGTGTATTTCCTCTTCTTTTTCATTTTCTTCTTCATCTTCACAATCTATGTAAAATAATTTCTTCTTAGCACACTTATGACCTTTAGTGTATTTGTTAACACAAATGTAGCACAACCCTTTTGCTCTTTTTTCTTCCAATTTTTGTGGTGTCAGCCTTGTAGGTTGTGGAAATCTAGGAGTAGCAACACTTCCCTCTTTATAGAAGTGAGTGGTAGGTTTCCTTGTCGCCATAATTTTACATTCAATTTTTCTTGCCAACCTGAATGCCTTCTCCAATGAATCAGGTTCCAAAACGCAAACTTCATGTTGGATGTTATCCTTTAAAGTACCTATGAAGAGATCAATCTTGTGTTCCTTTGGAATATCAGTTACCCTTATATTTAATTTTTGGAAGTCCTCAATGTGCTCCCCCATTAAACCCTTTTGTTTGAGATTTATCAATTGGCTAAAGAAGGTGTTGCTCTTTGTATCCTCATAATGTGCTATCATTTCCTCCGTAAAAATTGACCAAGTGACAATTTTTTTATGGGAGCAAAGCCATCGATACCATACAAATGTTTTTGGTTCTAAATGTAAAGTTGCAATGCGTACCTTTTGTGTGTTTTGCACATTATGGAGATCAAAATATTGCTCCATCTGTAGTATCCATGTTACAGGATCCTTTCCATCAAACTTCCTCATATCCATTTTTGGAATATGGTGGTTCTTCCCTCCAACAGTAGAGTTTATGAAATTACGATTAACATTTATTTTGTTCTCATCATGAGTTTCCTCTACTATATTTTCACCATTATGAAACATTTATTGTATCAACTTTGCCAAACCTTCGATGTCTACTTTTAGATCCTTCTTCATGTTTTCCATGTTGTCTTTAATTTTTTCATCGATCTTAGCTTCCATGTCATCCATCTTAGCTTCCATGCCCACTTCCATGCCATCAATCTTAGCTCCAAACCATTCATCTTAGCTTCCACGCCTTTCTTCAAAAAGTCCATTTCATTTTTTGTTGTTCTTTGCGAGAGCGAAATTTGTTGCACTTGCTCTTGTAATTTTGATATGTCATGGTGCCATTATTCGTCTTCTTGAGTCATAGTAGAGCCTTCTAAAGGCTTAATGGGTGTTGAATTCTTTTTAGGGGCCATTTTAGAATCAAATAATGATATATATTCTACAATATGCCCTTGGAATCAATTCAACTTGATTCTTCAAACAATACTTATGCAATTCGGAAAAAAATACACACCTTTTACTTGCTTTTGAGGAGATCGATATTGAAATTGAATTATCTATGTAATTGTGAATCTTCAATATCTAAAATTTAGTGTTGTAGTAGCCCTCTAAAGCTTCTTTCAAATTCCATAGGTCTGATCTGATTTGGATTCTTCAAGACAAAGTTATGTCCAATCTCCCACAATGACCCAATTTTGGACTGGTTCAGTAGAGTGAACTTGTACAGATTGCCACGTGTCACTGTTTCGTCCTTAGGCTCTGAAATTGATAGAAAAGAAATTGCAGTCTGTGTAAATGTGACCACATTTTACGGCACTCCAATCCGATGCTCAGGGAGAGATTTATGAATTGTTTCCCACGATCACCTCTTTGAGATGAAATTCGGGAGCCTAAAAAAGCACTACCTTCCATAGATCATATCTCCGAAACTATTACGAACCAAGCTCTGAAATTTTTTGAGGAGTTTCCTCAGGATTTTTTCTTCGCACCATAAAAATTTCAGATTCTGAACCTTCATATAAAAAACGTTATAGTGAAAATTCCACGATGACCTATTTAGAGCAGTGAAACCCTAGAATCCAAAGCTCTGATACCAAATGTTGTGTAACCAGCTCCAAAAATAGAAGGAAAGAGATATCAACGCCTTAGAAATAAGCCAATTTGAGGGGGAAACCTCCAATACATTACATAAATGAACAATTATTGGATGATACAATTTACAAAACCTCCTTTCTATATATAGGAGTCCATGGTGCCATAATGTAATCCTAGTGGGCCACAATGTAATCCTAGCCGACCTAACAATAATAATTTAAGGGCACAATAATAACAATATGGGGGTTACAAGGGTACAATAATAACAATAAGGAGGTTACATTAACAACAATAAGGGACTATACTAGTAATATAGGGAACTAACAAGAAGAAAATGAAAGAAGAAGCCCAAACTGATATGTTGTTTTATACAGAAAATATCATCTCAAACCCCAGAAGAAATATTTGAAAGAAATAGTTAAAACAAAGGAGCGCCATTTAAGGTTTTTAACTCTTACATAAAAAAGTAAAAAGAGACCTGCTGCTCGTAATTTTTTTATATTCATAGATAGAAAACATAGAATGTAAACTTGAATACATTTCAACATAAATAAAATGCTAGAAAATTGCTTACCCATTCATTAATATTTGAATCTCCGAGTACAGAAGTAATTTTCTGAAGGTCCAAAACTTGGAGCCTTTCCTTCTCTTGAAAATTACATTAAATACAGTAAAAATTAGTTTGGAACTGCTGTAACCAATCCTAACTACCAAAACTACTTAAGACTTCGAAGGCTGTCTATTACATGCCTTGAAAATGTCTTATTACAATTACATTGTCTTCAGAAAATAATATAAAATATATATCCTAATCTATAGGAATTGCTGATGATGTGGCTTCTTTTTCTAGGTCAACTAATCTGTTTTCATTTGATGCTGATCCTTTTGGCAGGTCTATTGTCTAAGATCTACGATTTTTCCATATTTCTACCTTCGTCTTGGATGAATGTGTCAGATTGTGATATTCCAATCTAAATTTAGTAATTCGATCATAGGATAGCCTTTCTGTGAAAAGAGTCTTTACCATCAACAATAGTTGAAAATGTCTCTGCAAGAAATTGACCATTGTTTCTCCTTTAAGCACCTGAGTCTTTTCATGTCTGTTATCACCTTTGATTTTTGTCAATATTAGTAAGTTCTCATAACAATTCCATGGCCAAATATTTTCTTCAACTCCCCAACATGATGGCAAGCCTACTCTTGTCATTTTGTCAAATGACTTATCAAACTAACTTACTGCTTCCTTGATTTCCATTAGTTTCTTTTCTGCAGCCTTTCTGAGACCATTTATGATAATCATTTTGTTAATTTCTACTGCATACAACATTTTGTCCTTCATTTTATTCTCCTCTAATTCCTGATTTGATTTAGATTTAATAAAATCAATGAATCTTCTGGCCCAAATGGCTCTATTAATTTCTTTTTTTTTATCAGACATGATTGGTGCTTCACATTCTAAAATAAGAATTTTCTCTTTTGCAACTATCATCAAGAAGCACCAATTATATTTCATTTCTTAAATGATATCAGTCTAAATGATGTCTTTGGCTTGTATCAGTGAGAGATTTCCTTTCAATATTACCTTGAGATTTTTAATCTCAGCTTCAGCATTTCGGAAATCTATTTTGTACTTGTTAGCTTCATTTTATATGACTTTAATCAACTTTGTTGCAGTCTCTAGATCTATTTGAGCCTTCTTCTGATCTCTTTCAACCATCTGCAACTCAGTATTTAATTTAACAATCTGTGCTTGAGGCTCATCATTACCTGTAGGAAAAAAAAGAGTACAATTATGGTTATCAATATGATTTTGCAATGAAATTGTAGTTTGCTTTATTTTGGAGATTTCTTCATCTTTCTGCATGAGTTGCTGTAAAATATTTTCCTTTTCCTTCTCTACCTCTGCCACTTTTGCATCCATTGAATGTTCTCCAGTAGGTAATTTTAGCTTTTTCCTCAATGTGGATATTTCTACCTTAGCACTTTGCATGAATTTCTGCACAGCAGTCTTGTCACTGGGGTCTACTCTAACATTTATAATGATTTTTTCAATTCCTCATTCTAAACTATTAAGGCTCTTGAGTTAGCCCTCTCTAACTTTACCCAACATATTTTCTACCTTTACTACCATTGCATTAGTCTTTGTGAGGTAATTTACAATCAACTAACCTGTTTGCATATGCAAATTCATTTTATCCATCAGTGGAATTTTCTTCACATCCACGGTCACATTTACAATGTTGAAACTATTGGGAGAACCAATTGACATGTCTGTAGGATGTGGCAAGGCAATTCTAAATTGATCTTTCTCAAGATCCATTACAGTCAACAATCTTGTTTGATCAGCAGCAACTTGATGTTCAACTTGGGCCTCCATGTTGGCCTTCATTTTCTGATTTCTTTCCTCAATTTGTGAAAACATCTATTTTTTCAAAGGCACTTGTTCATTAGAAGCTTCATGACTCCTGGGTGAATTAGGAGCATTTTTCTCTTCTCCCAAATGTAAATAAAAACCAGGTGAATTAGATATAGGATCTTTATAAAACTTTGTTCTCTTCTCGGCTCCCTGCTCCTCATCATCTATATCAATAACCACTTCTTTTTTCTTTTTATTTGTTTTCTCTGCTATGACATGAGTCTGAATGTTTACGCCTACTGAACTCATCACACCTTTACTTGCTACCTTCTCCTGTTCTGGCCTACTTTCATGAATGAAAGAAAAGTGCCCATTCTCAATTCTTCTATTTGAAATTACACCAAAAGGGTCATAAGCCCAACTTTCTCCTAGTAGCATATGCATCTCATCCAAAATTCTTGTTACTTCATCAAATTTCTACCTCATATTTACTATGAAAGGGCCTACAATCATGGGTAATTTATACATATGTCCTTTTTTCATATGCACAAAATGAACCTGATCAACATTTAGGCTCTATCTAATAAAATCTTAACACAAAAAGCCTCATTAGTACAAACGTTGGGAGTCTATAAGGCTCAACACTTGCTCCATACAACCTTATTTCAAAGTAATCCTAAAAAACAAACCAATCTCCAAATTTTATATTGTTTCCTAAATGCAAGAACTCCTAAGCTTTAGGTAAAAAACAGGGAGGAGGAACTCCATTCAATATTTTATATGCAACTGACATGTAATGGTTAGAAAAATCAAACAATCTAGCCTCATTTTTCTCTCTTATAACTATATCTATCCAGAATATCACTAATTTCCTTATTTTGTTTGCATCCATAATATTTAGACCTAAATGGATGAATTATTCCACATTCTGATATAAGAACAAGTATACTATCAATGAAGGAAATTTGAAAGAACTTGTTAATGAAAGGCTCATTAGCTATGAATTGACTGCTTCCTGCCAATATGATGGAATATCCAACACCATTCCAGTCTTCATCACCATGGAAAACATCCCTAGGATTGATTTGTCCATTATATTATCATCATTTTTACCCAAAATTTTTGCAATGTTACTTAATACAGGACGAGTCTCTGCGTCAAAAATCTCCATAGAAAAATCTTTACAGTCTGGATGAAAATGGTTCGTGTCAGGTTTCAAATAAAACATGAACTAGTTAAACTCTTCACCTGCAAGATTATCATAATAATGTACCAGCGAATCATCAGAAAACTGGATGGATGACTCTGACTCAGGATAGAAAAGGGCTTGGCGGATTAACTGGGTGGACACTTGCAGAATGTTCTCTCCTTGGGAATTCATAACAAAACACTTCCCTGGATACATGACTGACACCAACCAATAGATTAATTCAGGGAAAAGATGGGTCTTGGGAATGCATGCAGAAAGAATGTTGGACTTGACCATGGCAGAATAAACAGGGGAAGCATTATCATTCAAGATGACTTGTTGATAGAAAGGAAGGTGAATTACAAAACATATGGTATATTGAATATCCCTCTCAGTATCCATGAGAGGGATATGACTAGCTGAACGTGATAGATATGACTGTTTAGCCATGGCTGAAAATTTCCGCAAGAACAATTCACAAGGTGGTCAAATTTACGCAGTTGACAGAAAACTGAAACAGGGTGCAACGCAACAAATTACAAATGATTTGAAAAAATAATGAAAATATACTTTAAATAGGTGGTGTGGCTTTTAAATTTAATGATGACAAGACGCGCTAGCGAGCCGTTGATTCCATTTTATGTGGAAGACAGCTGTGAACAACTCAGCGTCTCATGTCATTGCGGGGGCTCCTGGGGTACGAAAAAAAACTTTGGCTGGTGCCCCCACACTCAATCTCCACCGTTCATCTCTGTTGTCCCCGCAGTCAACCCAGTCAACTATGGAGGCACTTTTCTCATTATCTTGTGCGCTAATTTTTCCCGTGGGTTGGGCCTTTTGATAAAACCTTTTATCATCAACGCTTTTTGCACAAAAAATCAATTGATTTTTAAGCATCAAATGCGGAACCCACTTATATAAAGTTTAAATGCTTAAACGTCAGCTCAGATATAGCGAACATAAATATTTTTCATGCTAAAGTATAAGAATTTTGATACTTTAACATATTTTTCAACAATTTCTAATTTTTATATTTTCAAATATTTGAAAAATAAAAGGATATGCAAATGATCCACAACAGGTAGAAAAAGAGAAAATGTAGCAAAGGCAGAAATCTTTGGTCAAGTTGTGAATGTATTGCATCGAGTCATGAACGTGCTAAGTCAAGTAATGAACGCGTTCAACAAATGGAGAAAGTCATGAACACGTTGGTCAAGTTAAGCTAGTTTGCGTTCAGAGCAGTGCACGAGGGCGTGTGCAGTTCTACGGGTAGAGTCGGGTAATTTCCAAATGAAAAGCTTTCATAACAGAGTTCAACGGAGATATCACAAATCGTAATCACAGCATAAGGCGTGATCACATATCGCAAATTGCAACAGAAGGAGCATCACAAAAAAAGAGAGACACATAAATTTTGAAATGCAAAGTGTGGGAGATGACATGACAAGATGATGCGACAGTGACGTGGTGATGATGTGGCATTGACATGGGGATGATGTGGCAGTGACGTGGCGATGCCATGGAAGTGAAGTGGCAATGATGTGGCAGTGACATGGCAAGGTGACGTGGAACGATGATGTGGAGATAACGTGGACTTGACCTGCATATCGCACATCGCTATCAACAATTTTTATATTTATATGTTAATTTAGCACAATATAATTGTTTTAAGTTGCGATGCAATAAGAAGTGGGGTTTACGATGCAATGCGATCATATATAGCATATGATAAGAGAAACCTGTTATTGCTATGAGCTAACACTTGCGAAGTTACGATAATGTGCAGAGGTTGCGATGCGATAAGAAGTGGGGTTTGCGATGAGATGTGATTGCATATCGCTATCAATGATTTATATGTTTATTAAAGTCCGGTGTGGGACCCATTTGCAAATTGCAATTGGAAATATCAGGAGGATAAGCGCTCAAGAATCATGTTAAAATGTCGAAGTGGGAGATGCGATACGAGGAGCAGAAGCGATGGAGTTACAAAGCCAAAGACTAAATAATTTGAAGTCCAGTGTGGGACCCAATCAGATATCAAAATCACCAAGCTCAGGAGGAATAAAACCATGTTGAAACGCCAAAATGCGAAGAGCGAAAAGAGCCCAGATGCGATGTAGTTTCAAAGGTGAACTCCAAAGGATTTCAAATCCAGATATAAATAATTTCTTGTGTTAAATTGCATCGGAAGAGGAAAAGGAGGATTATAATGTAACGCTTGTTTTATGAAGAAAAGACTAAACGAAGGAAAAATACTTGGGTCTATAAAGAAAAATATGAACAAGAATAGATTCAGGTAAGACCTGACTCTAAGTGCAGAATGGCGTTATGCAGTTGCGGCAGTGAGTTAAAAGGAAAGGATGAATGCAATAGGAAAGACTCGGGAAAGTGACCCGATAATCATGCAAGTTTAGTGTGGTCATTTAATAACAAAAGTCTGAACGTAGTAGAAGGAGACTCGAGTAAGTGACCCGACACATAGCAAAGGAGCAGGTGAAGGATGAACAATGCAGGCATGAGAAGAAGAGGCAGATTTGGGAGAAAGGGGATATGGTGGGACTGATGGAAACATGTCAGCTGGGTCAAGTCAGGAAAAAAGAAATTTATGCAGAACTGTGTTGAATGTAACAACAGAAATAGAAAAGATAGCGATGGCATAAGAAAGGAAAAATGCATAGTGAGCCAAGAGTGGAAAGGGTTGAGTGAAATATTGTTGTAACTGTAAATGTAAATTCATTGATTATTTTATATTGTTTGTGATGCAAAGGCAAGTCTCTATAGGCATAGGAAAAACTCCAATGAGTGGTGTAATGATTATTTCTAATGTAATAACCTGAATTGAAGTGTAAGGAATCGAATGGGTGGAAGGCAGAGAGGATAGGTATGTTCACTTCATATTCCCTATAGAATGCAAAAAATAATGTAGTTATCTATATAAAACATGTAACATTAGTGTGCATAGAGAGAGAGAGAGAGAGAGAGAGAGAGAGAGAGAGAGAGCATCATAATTGAAGAGAGCTGAAGATCGTTAGAAAGTTTTAGAATGGAAGAGAACAAAAATATGTAAAAGAGTTGCAGAAGGTTGGAGAGTGGAAGAATCAGGGAGAGGTGATAGAGATGTTGTGCACATCAGGAGCTGATATGAAGTAGATATAAAGGTTGAAGAGGCAACAGTGGAGAAGGAATATAACAAAGCTAATATCCTGGTAAATCAACATTTTAGTTCCATGTTGAGTGAGGGGATTGTATTCTCCTTTCAAGTTGTAGCTTGATAAATTTCCTGTTGGAGCTGGGTGAGGTATAAGCCTCTTGTGGGTTGTAGCCTACAGAAAATACATGGGAGTTGGTGCTTTCGTTTCAAGTTTTAGCTTGATAGATGTCCGATTGGAGTTGGTTGAGGTAGGAGCCTCCTGTGGGTTGTAGCCTGTAGAAAATATATGGGAGTTGGAGCTTCCTTGCAAGTTGTAGCTTGTAGAAATTGAGGTAGGAGCTTCATATACGTTAGATCCTACAAAAAATCAGTGGTGAGAGGGAGTAGGAGCTTGCCTTTGCATCACAACAACAATAATATGTAGTTTTCTCCCTTATGGGTTTCCAGTTATATATGGTGTCTATGTTCTTGATGATTATGTGTTCATGAGATGTTTTAATCTGATTAATTACTTGCTGTCCTCAAATTCATTTTTTTGATTCATTATGTATTAAGCTACTTGTAAAATGAAGTAGTTAATGGGTGTAAAGAAAAGAGTTTTGAATGTCCATGAATGTACTAAACTGATTCACCCCCCCTCTCAGTTTAGCTAATGGCTCATCAATATCTAGCCTAATATCCTTCATATCATAGTCAATCCTTGATTATGATATCATAGAGAGAGCCCTCTCATCCTAGTAGGGATAACTACTAGGTCTAAGTGGTCTATGGTTACCTTTTTCAGCCTCATTTTCAGCCTTGGGGGAACTGGTGGAGTGCTAACATTCTGGTGCTATTATCAGGGAGAGAAGTGACAAATATTCCCTAGGAACGCACGAAAAGGATCAGATCTGATTGTTGATGGTGAAAAGTGATTAGACACAAGAATGTTGTTCATCTTTCACCTGGCGACTCCAATGTCGAAGACTCCAAAGGTTCATAATTTTCATGGCGACTGCACTTTTCAAGAACCGGTAGTTCGAATAAATTCTTGGTGACCTCACTGTTTTCAATATGGATTCAAATACTCGAAGGTATCATCCTATGAATCGAGCTCATATTCCTGGTTTTCCAAACTGTATTCCTTGTACAGATTGGAAAACAGTACTACCAAATTTTAAAGGCCAGGGTAGAGAAGATGCTAGCTTGCATTTGGTAAAATTTCATTTTCATATTCATAGACTAAACATTGAGATTCCTGAAGATTGTCTAATGAATATTTCCATGGCCACCTTGGAGGAAAAATAGATATCATGGTATGAAGGTCTGCCATCTTCCAGTTTATATTCTCTAAAGGACTTTCATTCAGTTTTATTTCAAAGTTATCAAAGCTGTAATTTTTCCTTATCAATGATTGATAGTTGTTGTGATATTTCTGAAAATTTCATCGAGTTTCTTTAAAATTTGTATGGGGATGAAGAGTGTCTAGATGATGAGATTATAGAAGCCCTTTATGATTTTTCCTCCCAACAAGAATCAATAGCTTCCTCCTTGTATGAAACAGATCGAGAATAAAAAAAGAGAAATGCCTATTCCCGATCCTAAAAATGAAAATCATCAAGCTAATGTTAACTTCTATAAAAATCAAGTTTCTCCTCTGTCTGAAGATGAAAAATATAAGCTCTTAAAAATGTATGTTACAACCCAAGCTAATGCAGGTTTGCAGTGTTCACATAGTCAAGAATGTGTTAGTGAAACTCCTTCCCTTATTGAAAATGAAAATCTAAGTTCAAATGATGATATTCATGAGACTGATGAAACTATATAGGAAGTTGTTGTGAGTAATCCAATTTGTGATGATGATTTCTTACAAAGATATCAACTGAGAAGGACTATTTTCTTTCATGAAGATGATAGGTGTTATCACTGGAAAATCGTACAAGCAAAGGTGACATTATTTAATGTCAGGCAGAAGGATTTACAGGGATGGGAGACATTAGAGAATCTGAAAGTATTTAAAAATCTCTAAGGTCTGAGGAAAAATAAAATTTCATACAAGAAGGACTATTCAAATGTGCTTTTGTGCGCAAAATCTTTTGATAAACACGCCCTTGCGCGCCTTTTGACCCAAAAAGAACGCAATCCTGGGAGTGGCGTAAGTCACTTTCTGGGACTACAAGGCACACTCCTGGACATTGCAGATTCCACACTTGAAGCTACCTAAGGACAACCACCCAAGCCTCCTTAGGACATCAAGGGAGCACATAATGGAATCACCCTCCTCTCTTGGGTCATTATCCACAATGTACCAAGAGAGGGAAGGAGGATTTGAATTCTCCTATAAGAGGCTACCAAGATATGAACAACTTGAGAGCACACTGTTATGCTGGCCAAATTTGTCATAAGCAATACCAGCAGTGTGTGATTCGGAGCAGAGATAGAGGGGACTCTGTTGTTTTCCATCCAACAGCTCCAGTCCACCGTAGTAGAGAGAGGGAGACTTTGCGCCAAGGCAGCTCAGAAGTAAATACATCCTTGCATTGGGAGTTAGAACCCCTATTTCTAAGGGCCCCTTGGAAAGTGGGTTAATTTTTCATCATTATTCCTACCAGCACTCAATAAGAGGGGACGTAAGCACTACAATTTGGATTATTAAAGTTGTTTGACTGTATTTAGATCTTTTGTGTTTTTTTTTAGTTTTAGTTTAATTTTTTATGTTTGAATATGCATGCTATTTCTCTATCTAGTATCTTTATGTTCCAGCATGTTCCACTAACTTGCTTAACTCCATATATTTTCTGCTTGTGACCAAAAAATTAAGAGGGAATACTACAACCCTTAAGTTGGTGTGATTTCGTACATACATGCACCAAACACACTAACACAGGATTGGCGACCAAGGAAAATTTTAAGGGTGGAAGTTTATCTTAAAGTTTAGAAACCTTGGCGAATCTTACTAGTCCCCAATACATAAATTGTAAATTTTTTATGATATTTTGTAAAAATATTTAGGTTTCTAAGTATTTTATATTATTATATATAAAATTTTGGCGATTTTTAGGATAAAATAATTTTATACTATAAAATTTGGGCGAATCAATTTTCAAAAAAATGGAAATTGGCGAATAATGTTTTTGGAAAAAGCATGGAAAATTAGCCCACTTATGAATACTAGCCCCTAAAATTTTCCTTGTTGGCGACTCCACTAACATTTATCTCCAAGTTTATGTGGTAGTGCATTTTTGTAGAGACCTTCGTCTTTGTTGTGGAGTTGGGCTGGAATTCCCCCCTTTCTCTCATTCATAGCCTGGTTCACCCCTAGTGACAGACTGAAGCAGAAAAGCTCCAAAAAATTACATTCCAGGAATTTGCGCACATTTCTCACAGACAGGCGCACCCCAAGGCACGCATTCAGAGCTGACTTGCGCGGAGACATCGTGCATGTTTCAGCCTTTTGCGAGAAAAAAACATAATGAGAATTTTTCCCAATAATTCATTCTTTCCCTGCTTGTAAAGGTGCCCGGCAGCCCATAATACATCTGCCAGCACTGGTTGAGGTGCACCGTAGCTTGATAAAGCTCACTCTTAGTTACTTTTGGTAGGCTTGGTGTTAGTTTTATTTCAAGTTGATTTTTTCAAAGTTAACACATAGTTTAAGTAGGAGGAAAATTAACTTGCTTTCCGAAATAATTTATGTTTTGCAAATTTAGGTACCAAAACACCTAGATAATTAGCCAAAGTAAGTGGCCCAAGTCCACACATGCTTAGCTAGTTCATTTTCTAGTGTAAAATTCATTAGTTTAGTTCAATTTTTGCACTAGGATTTCAGGACCAGGATCAAATTGTCGATAGAAGAGCAAGTAATCTCTGCTACCTTTGCACCCTCCGATGATCCTAGGCAAGAATATGAACACTCTCTATTCAAAAATCACCATCTCCCTATAGTTGATCATATATATTAACTAGGAAAAATTGAAAGCGGCCCATATCCACACATGTTTTTCTTTTGAGCAAGGAACAATAGAACATAGTTTAAATGGGGGATTTTTAAAAGGATCATCCCATATCCACAAATTCAAACTATGTTCTTGTTCACTTTTTTCTCACACATATCCACACACTAAGCAAAGAAAAGACACCTAAAATTAACTTAACAATACTCACTAAATTCTCCCCATAGTGGCCACAAAAGAATTAATAGTCTAAGTTAAGATCAAGGGGGTAGGAATCCCATAAGTCGTCTAGATCATTCTTCATCTTGAAACATAGAAGTTGACTGCTTAGGGAGCTTCCAAATCCACCTATCAGCCCATAGAAAAGAAAAATCGAGTGTGGTAGAGACCCAATTTAGAGGGGGTTAGGCTTAGGCGCAGTGCGTGCGGTATCAGTTAGGGCTACCTAACTCGGCTGATACTCGGTACTGTTAGTTGAAATACCAAGAAGCCAAAGACTCAAACTCTCATGCGGGATGGTGGTACTTAGTGGCCAAAATTAGGGCATCCTTTCCCTATAGGTGACAGTGTAGGAAAGCACTAGATCCTCTACCCTTACCTTGGTGGATTTTCTTCGGCTGATTGGAGGCGTCGCCAGCTCTTACGATACGTTGTGCCAGCACTCACAAGATATATTCTCAAGGCCCAATTACATTTGAGTGTGTGAGGACGAATAGGTTTTCTAGGATTTGAGTATCATACACAAACAATAAAAAACCAAATTTTTTCATTGATTGATCACATAGGATTAATCTAAAAGGAAAAATTGTTTTATTTTCGCTTTGTTTTAAGTATGGGATCGGAATTTTTCTTTGATAATATCTATCCTCTCAAATATTTCCAAAGACATACCTAGTCGACGCCAGAACGGATCCAATGGGACCTCATCGTTATAGACATATTTTGGACCTCCCCCCATTACAGGGAGGGGTTCCAGGTATTTTTCCATTTAGGCGTCAAAGACAAAACACTGCCACCATTATTGGTTCATCCTTCATTGGGAAATATTTAGTTAGGAGCCCTGGTTAGTCACCCAACGCCACACCACACACCACTCCTCCTACAACCCCTAGAGGAGTGGAGAGCAAGCACCCATTCTGAAGCTAGTTGAACACATAGCAGGTACGTCATTGAAAAACCCTGGCCCCATTCTGTTAGAACATTCAGGTTTTCACAAGTGGCAAGGGCTACAACCTCGCAGTCACCTTTTCTAGCTTCATTGAATCTACTAGATTTAACCAAGTTGACGAATGACCCCATTGCGCACAACCCCATATGGCCTCTCATGCCCATGAAGCTGCCATTAGACATTCTAAAATTTGAAGGGAAGCAAGTGGAAGACCTCGGAAATCATGCTATGACTTTCCACCTGTGGTGTTCATCGAACAACATCGTTGATGATAATATTCGACTAAGACTGTTTCAATGCACTCAAATCAGAGTAGCAACGAAATGGTATGCGGAGCAACCCTCTACTACACATGGAACCTTTAGCACCCTAGCCACCACATTCCTGACCTATTTTCAGTTAACCATCCACCATGATTATGGAATGGAATTACTGACCCACTTTAGGCAAACCCCTACCATCCATATCTCGAACCATCTCTACGAATGGCAGCGGTGTCATAGTTTGTGCAAAGACAAACTTGACGATTGAGTTCTATTAGACGTGTTCCTGAAAACTCTCACGGTAGAGATTTCAAATGATGTGGCGCAACAAAAGCCCATATCCGAAGAGGATGCCATCAATAAGGCCCAACAGCTCGAGCTGATCTATATGCAGTGAGGGTATATTTACAATATCTTGTCGAACGCCCTCTGCCTGCAAACTTACAAAGAATTTCCAGGCGCATCGAACTCTGCAGATGGTTTAATTGGGTCATTGACCCAAATTTACCCAGGAAGAAGCGTTCAAAACCCCAGTTACAAGTATGATTCTACCCAGAACGTACCACAACCCGGCTACCAAATTCATCACATGCCTCCGTAAAATTTGACCAGTAGGGCGTCATCATATCACCATCAGCACGGAGGACCCTATCCTCCGACTCGGGGGACCCAGTATGTAGATAGAAATGCTAATAGAATATCTCCCCCCCAACAACCATTCACAAACCAAGGACTGCATTATGCTTGGTCCCCAGCACAAGACCCACCTAGACAGAATAATGCATAGGTAAAATTTGTGCAACCTTCCCAAAACCAACTGCATCAACCATATAACCAGGAGAATTATCCTTGTAACGTTAAGAAAAAAGGAAAAAAAAAACTCTCTTTTTCGATCTGTGGTGAGTACGACCATTACACTCACCACTATCCCGACCTCCCTGAGTTGAATAAGCTGCAGAGTAACCGTGGACAAGGGGGATCTACCCAGCAGCCAAAATTCATGCAGGAACCCTTACCCAATCAAGGGGCAGTTAGCACTCAGCAACAAACTCCTGACGACTCAGGAAAAAATAGCCATGAAATCTACATGATTGGTGAGGAAATGTTTTTCAAACAAGGAATCAAAAAAATGAAACCCCACCAGACACAAATGTGTCAGGGGCTAGTACTAGTGCGCCAACAACACCTTTGACCATATCAAAGATTCCTATTGAACCTTTTCTAAATATGGCTAAGGGATAACTAGGCGAGCATGAAACTATTCCAAAGCATCCCATAACTATAGCATCATGGATGATCTAGCTCAATCTCTCACTGCTATGTCATATTTGGAGGTATTGCAGAGATTCACAAAGGAAAGGAAAGCCTTGCTGTTAGCGTTAGGTGCTATCGACCCTGCCGATACACGCCTAATGGCTTTTGATTTAGACAAAGCCACCCCTAGGGTTCCTTCGATGGTCGCCTTCCAGATACTAGTATCGGTCAAAAATATTACCATTCACCAATGTGTCATTGACAAGGGTACATCCACATGCATCATGTCAAAGAATGTTGGGTAGATGTTAGGGTCTCCTAAGCTAAAGCCATCATACATCATGCTTAGAGCATACGATGGTTGCCCTTCAACCCCTATCAGTCTCTACCAAAACGTCTCGGTCTGCTTAGCCGGAAAAATGGTCCTTATTGACATTGAAGTCTTGGATGCACACTTGGACTATTGTATACTCCTTGGTTAGAGTTATATGTAGGCCATGTCAGCTATAGCCTCCTCCATCTTCTAAACTATGATGTTCCCCCATGAGGACTACATCATTACTGTCGACCAATTGACGCATAGTGAAAATTGGCCCCTAAAAAATACTGTTGTCATTCTACCCTACATAGATAAATCCACAGATGCACTTTCAAGGTACCAAGAATATGGCCCCAGCCAGTTCAAACCATTTTCCATCCTAGGGTCATTCCTAGGAGATCCACCTCTCATACCTGAGTCATCACATGATGTCATAGGGGATAGGGTATGCATGATGTCCACATCAAGCGTCGAAGCTAGTTAGAACATGGACACAAGCAATAATGAAATCGAGTCCTCAGCCATGGCAGCCTCTTTAGCCTATGTCGCTTCCTAAACCCCTTTCCTCTACCCCCCAGTTGGTTTCGTATCCCAACAAGTTTTGGAAAAAGTGGTGTTACCAAACATATCTTTCGCAATACTAGTTTGGTACCTCATTCCCCCTACTGGGACAGGAGCCACACACATCACTGCCACAAGGTTAATGCCCCTCAGTCCTAAGGAGGCCCCACCCATACAGGAAACTGTCAAAAACATCCTTGCAAAGGAAATTCCCATTTCAAAATTGATGATTATGGCTAAGGAAAATGAGAGAGGAAAGAGGGTGGAGAATCCCGCCATACAATGGGAATCACCTAGTTGTGCCATATGTGACGTAGTAGGTCACCCTACCCATATATGCCAAGAGCTGAACAAACTAAAACTGCTTCTTGGCTCTGAGGCAGACATTGCGACACCACGTTCCAGAAAAAAGGAACTTGGCACCAAAGGTAAAGGCAAAGCATTTCGTACCAATCATGCATGCGCTATCTGTAGAAATTATGGGCACTATACCCATCATTTCCCAGAAATCCCATGATATAGGGGTGCCTTACATGCCTTCGAGCGATCCTATCAAGAGGATCCCTCCACCCAGTCATTTGGGGATGAACCTCATACCATCTTGTAGCTGCAGGAGTAACGATAGTCACCTGAAAGACTACCAGCCAGGCCTCCTTCTCCCATCGAGCGTTGTGTACTCTGTGATGAGCTCGACCATTTCATCATCGATTGCCCAGCATTGAAATTTTTCCAGCGATGGTACCCAATTCATATAGTATACCGTAAGAATATGAAGATTTAGTATTCATGCCAGATATGTGGTGAAAATCACCCAGTGTGCCATTGTCACTACATACCTATATTCCACGTAGCACTAGCTTGCATGCACTCAGCCATAGTCCGCCTTGTTAGGTTCCGGTGATTTGTTAGATTGGTGAGATCAAATTCATAGGGTAACATCAGACCAGTCTTTGGAGTATTAGGACCTAGCCTTCCTGGACTCAGAGAGGGCTCTCTCTATTTTGTGCAAAGGATGTGAACTTGTTTTCTTTAGGGTTTTGATTTTAGGCTAGTTGTTAAGTGTAGGGTTTTTTTGTTTGTTTTGGTTGGGTAAGATGATCAAGTAGAATAAATAGAGTGAGGAATCTTTAAATCATTGGGCGATGGAGTCAATAAGTCATGGAAAGTTTCAACAATAAATCGGGGTGTATCACAAGGAAAATCTAGCATGGTTAGATGGATTCTCAAGGTTTTTGTGAAGTGAAATGAAAATCAAGTTTGTGAAACAAAGTAGGGAAAAGGGCATTCAAGAATCCTTTGTCATGTACTTAAAACAAGGAGTACTTCAACACTATTTAGCATGAAGAAGAAATCAATAGGCAGGGCACACCAATAACTCTTTGATATAACTTAAGCAAATAATCATTTTAGACATACAATCCAATGAAATATAGAAGGCGAGAAAGTCATTAACTTCTAGTGATTTCACCTTCAAGGTTATAAAACATTCAACATACACATATAACTTTAATCAAAGAAGAGGGAACGCGTAAACATCATTGATCATAACTATGAAGATCTCCAAAACAATTATTCAAGCATGGACAAAGGGTATGATCGAAACATAGTGTCTTTAGCAAACCTAGACAATGGTACTTTGGAGAGAGACCTCAAGTATAGTGCTTAGAGATATAAAACAAGTAGAGCTAACCATAAATCATATTTTATACCTACTGTATTAAACCATTCATGAAATAAACAAGCTTGGGGGGTCTAGAGAGAAATTAAGAATTCTCTAAAATGGCCGAGCATAGGAAAACATATAGGCAGTGAAGAAAAAATAGAGCTAATGTGCCTTTGAAAACATTTCTTAGTCTAAAACCTTTGTCCTACTAAAATTTAGAAGGATGAAACACAATGATACATAAGAAAACAATAATTGAATAGAAGCACATCACCATTAACCAAGCTCAGGGATCCTGCAAGTAGCCTTCTCCATTATCAATCAAGACAAGTCATTCACAAACTCCACAACACCAATGTCTTCTCCAATCTCCAAGAAAACTATGTATTGCTCCAAAGAGTCATAAAATTCTAACCTTTTACAATGAAGCCCTCATCCTCTATTTATCTAGAAAAGGAGGGCAAAAACCCTAAATAGGGTTTGAAAATGTTAAAATCATCCATAAATGCCATTTATTCCCAAGAGACCATGCAAGGGCCAAGGCATAAATATCTCATGAAATAAATGCAAAAATAACTCCTAGCACCTAATTTTGGATTGATTTTCCTCAAAAAACATTAAAATATCATTTTTCAATAAATGAGTGGCTTTTCTTTACTTTTGGCCAAAAATTCCCAATTTGGTCTGAACGCACAACACCTTCCCAAGCAGAAAATAAGTCCAATTGCAACCAAGTTTTGGTGACCTTCCCAATGTCAGAATTTCCTTCATGAGGGCCCATTGGAAATATGGCTGAGTCTACTTTCCAAATATACCATTGGTTTTTTGATTTAGCTCCATTTACCTATCCAAAAAGAAAAATTTCCAAGAATGCTCTAGGCGCAGTGCCAAGTCTGAAAATGAGGCAGAAAGGTGAAAAATGAGGTGGTTTTTGGCCTTTTGACGGGCCAAAAATGCTCCAAATGCTCTGAAATATGGTGAGAATACTATAATAGACATGAGGTTTCCAAAAATGTAAATTTTTCCCTCTAACGATGCCTGAGATGAAAGTGTAGTGCCATGGGTGTTGCGCTTAAAGGCCTCCAAATTCAAAAAACACCAAAAATTGTCAAAATTCTCTCAAATTTGGTGGGTGTGTGCCTCATGGGTTTTGAGAAACCTGCAGAGAAACTTGTGCCAAAATTCCAAGGTTAGCTTGGCCTTTTGCCTCTTTTAGTGCTTGGGTCTTGGTTTGGGCCTTCTTGAGTTTAGCCCTCGCAACTTGGTTTCTCCGAGCATAATTCTTGGTCATCCTCCTTTGGAGATCAAGATCCTAATTTGATTTCTTCAATTTAGCCTCCAAGTGTATGTTGGCTCTTTCCAACCAAGGCTCCCGATCATGTGCTATCTCCATGGCCAATAGCTCATCTAGAGGGAGTTGCTCTGCTAAGGTTGATTCTTATTCCATTTTATTTGCCAATGCCTTCTTCAACCCCATGGTTCTATATCTCCTCCTAGACCATCCTTCTTCATCCTCACTCTCTTCATAAGTTCCCATGGACTCTTCTAGCTTTACCTGTGCCCTTTGGGCTTCCTTCCGGGCCTTAATGTCTCTAGCCTCATAAATAGCAATTTGTGCTCCTAACTTCCTGTTCTCCATGTCAAGGGCATCATTTACACTCTTGGCGCTGTTAAATTTTGATTGAAGGTCTTAAATGAGGAAATTTTTGTTCTAGATGAGCAAGTTTGAGATCCTTGATTCATTCTCCTCATCACTGTCCACTTGAATGATTTCAAACTCCCTCTCAACCTCATGATCTTATTTTTCTTCCTTTACCTTTTGTTTACCTTTTGGTTCTAGCTTCTAGCCGAGGATGGTCCCGTCCCTTACCTTTATAGGTAGCAAACACAAGCCTTGGCCCTCTTTTGATATGTCAATGGAAGAAGTATGCTTGTGATATCGTTGGTTCCTTCTTCATTGTTGTGATCCTTTTTTCTATCATCAAACTCTCTTTTCATCAATAGTATCATCGCTCATCATATTTTCTCGCTTCATCATTGTCTTCTTTGTTCTCAACACCTTTGTTCTCAACACCATCACCACTTTCAACCTCCTTACTAATTTCTCCATTGTCATTTTTTTATTCATTAAAGCTGCTTACCTCTTCACTGCTATGATCTTGAATTTAACTATCAGCCCCTTCATCTCCTTCATTATTTTCATGACTGTCATTAGCCTTTTCTTCATTTTCTACATAATCATCATCTTCATTTTGTTCATCATTGAAGCTGCTTGCCTCTCCACTGTTGTGATATTTATTTTCATCATTACCCTCTTCAATTTTCTCACTGTCTTCATGACTGTCATGATTGTCATTTTTTTCACTATTTTCTTCATCACTGGCTTGCTCATTCCCTTTTTATTCATTATCTGTCTCTACCTTTTCTTCACTTTCTATTTATTCCTTTTCTTCATTTTTTTTTCTGCCTTTTCTTCATCATCCTCCTATGCCTCCTCATCATTTGTCTCTTCATCATTTTCTTCCTCTTCCTCATCATTTGTCTCTTCATCATCATCTTCATCTTATTCTTCATCATTTATCTCTTCCTCATCATCCTCTGCCTCTTCTTCATCATTGACCTCTTTGTCACTGTCTTGCTCTTGATTTGATGCTTTAGGAGAAGGTGAGGAAGGGAGGTTTTCTTTAGGGGAGGCTACTTGTGTAGATGATGAGGCATTATCTGTAGGAGGAGATGGAGGAGTGGATGGAGGAGGATGAGATGATGAGGGTAAAATAGGTTGATGATGAGGCTGTGGGCTTGTGCATATCTCATGAGATATCAACACATCCCAAGGTATTCCTTTTTTCTCCAACTGATTTAGTACCACCATATTGATCTAGGAGTGGTGGAATAAACTATGCATTTTCTGGGTATAACTCCTCCTTCGCACAACATAAGACATCTTGTCTATACTCCTATACAAGTAATAGGGAAAATGAAGCATCCTGACCCTAGTGAAATGCATGAGTAATCTAACATGGTAGGAGTAGATCTTGGAGTATCTCCCCTCACAGGTAAAGAATTTCATGATGACCTTCATTAGGGGTGCATACCTCTCTAGTAAGCGTGAGAAAAGGAAAATAGGCTTGTAGCCCTCTTTATACCTAGGTTTTAGGAAAGGCTCATAGAAAATCATTTCCAACTTTGCCCTTTTGAACCATTTCTCACCAACATCAAGAAGTCCAGTAGCTTGAGAAATGGTATCTGATGATAGCTCAAATTCTATCCCTGCAAGGATTGAATTTTTTTTGTGTAGGTTGAGGACAAACAACCTAGTGAGTTTAGGGTGACTTTGCACTTGTTTGACCTTTTCACCAAACTGAAAACACCCCACATTTTGAGAGCATGTGAAAATCACGGGGGAAGAATTAATTTCCACTGTGTCTTAGGGCTCAAATCTATTAACCTTCCCACCCTTGTGCTTTGGCCTCATAGGAATTTGACCTCCTTCACTGCTCATACTTCCTTCTTCTCCTGACATGATGACTAGGGTTTCCTTTAGACAAAATCAGGCCTACTTGGGAAACTGAGGTAGGAGGAGTGAAAAGAAATGATGGCAAGGGAAACTCTTTTAAATGAGTGAGATGGAGGTGGGTTTATGATTTATTTGTTTTGAGCTTGGAGGAGGGCTTAATTTGAACTGATTACAGTTACCATAATTCACACTCCCTTTCACTGATAAATTTTGTTTGGAGGTCAAGACATGGCTTCTCCAAGAGGAAATAGGACTTCTATCTCTTAGGTTTGTGACCAATTTATTTAACTATTAAAAAAACAAAGCACTTGGAGGAGGGAAAAAAATTTCAACTTACCAATTTCTTGACTCTTTTGTAGGTTCTTGGAAGTGGCTTGGAGGGGTCTTTTTCATCAATTTTGGAAATTTTGCAAGAAAAAGAGGCCTTTTTTCCCTAAGCGCAGTGTCGGGCAGAAACCTGGGCGAGTTAGGTGCTCTTGGGCATAGCGTTGCCTGCGTTCAGGCCTACTAAGCTCCTAAGCATAGTACTGCATGAGTCGTTTAGGCATGCCTGTCTCCTAGGTGCAACACCGAGCAGAAATGGGCATGTCGGGTTGCTTTAAGCACAACGTTGTCCGCGTGCAAGCCTACCTGTCTCTTCCTATTGGGTGAAACTAGATGAACATGTAGCGCCCACCTCTAAGCATAGCGTGCTCTGCTCTAGGAAAAATGTAGTGTAAATTTACACTGCGAATTCTTCTCTACGCGCAACGCTAGGTGCCCTAGGTGTAGCACCTACTCCAAAGCGCAGTGCCGGTAAACTTGCCCAGATTTTCTTGAAACTTAGAAAAATTCTCCCTTGAATGCTTTTTTGCTCTTTTCAATGGTAAGATGAGATGGCAGGAAAACAAAGAAGGCCCTTTATACCCTTTTAGGAAAATAAATTAAACTTAAAAAACCCACTTTGCTAAGGTCTCAGTCCTTTGTTTCACTTTTACTGATTTATCATTTTGAGCTCTTTTCAGCAGGTGGCTATAAGCATTTAAGTGGTCTTTTCTCCTTCCTAACCATTTCCTTTGTTGTTTTTTAGATAGCTAAAATGATGGATTTTGACCTCCTTTGTCCTGTTTGTGTCTTTATCACTCTACTCTTACACATTTTTTCATATTAAAACCCTAAAATTGCCTTCTCTGTTATTTGAAATCTAATACATCCTTTAGCTCATTAAGTAAGGCTAAGCTCTTTAAAACATTTTTGAGGGACCTGTCCTTACCCTAACAATGTCAAAGCCTTTATGTTTTATCTTGGAGATCAAAATGCCTTTGTTTTGAGAGGTGACTGAGAAACTTGTCTTCATTCTTCTCATTTGATCCTTAGGCATGCTAAATTCATCTTTGGCCACTTCTGATTTGTTGCAGGTGCCATGAAATTATGATTTTGCCGTATTTTTGATGTTTCTTGGTGTTTGACACATTCAATCACATAACAGTAAAATCATGCTCATCTTGGTCTTCCATCTGGGAGCTTAATATTATGCCTTATTATGTTGATCATTTGAGGGAAAATGACTGAAAATGAAGGCATGACCTTCTTTACATTGATACTCTTTCATGTTTTCCCTTTGAGGCAATGGAATACTTACCTTGACAAACCTTAGAATGACATAAACAGAAGTCCCTTAAAATATTCTTCTGTTGGCAATGATGGAGGCCTATCAATTTCAATTCATCTCCCTTGACTATATTTCCAAAACCTTAGGCTTATGGGCTGCTTGAGAAGAATCATTAGTGTTGTCTTATAATTTATCTATAACCCTTTCAAGTTCACTCATTTCTGTTCAGTTCACCTCACCTTTTTCCCTTCTTCTGTTATAACTTCTAAAAATATTCAATTCATGCTTGGTTATGCTTGTGTGACTCTACCCATGTGATTTGTTGCCTTGGCTCCTTGTTTGGCATGCTGCTGGCCCAATCAGTCTTAGCAACCCTGATTTTCTCTTTGAACATAAGCTACTTCCTCCATCCATTTTCTTGTGTATATCGTTTAATGAGGAGCAGACCCCTTACCTTACCTATTCTCCTGTTGATGTTTATTTC
Organism: Pinus albicaulis; assembly: GCA_034641835.2. NCBI lineage: Eukaryota > Viridiplantae > Streptophyta > Pinopsida > Pinales > Pinaceae > Pinus > Pinus albicaulis. The sequence continues at coordinate 1,708,172,882 of CM076581.1, forward strand.
AACACTCCTGTAGAAATGTCAAAATACATATTTGTCTCTGCAGAATTTTGTTCTTGGAAAAGTAGTCCTCTTAGGAGATTTTATTGATCTAACTTGGACAAGAAGGTTTTGATCCTTTTCATATTTTAATTCAGCTTCTATCACATGAAAAACAGTGATTTAGAACACCAAGATTAGACCTAGAACCTATGAAACCCTAGTGACCTAGTGGGAGGATCTTTGACTTGGTCTTTGACTGAAAGTTTGGCTTGGGATCCTTCAGTATGAAAAAAAGAGTTTTTTGACAAACTAGTGAATTGGAGATCCAAAATCCAATGTACTTTATTTATCTAATGAGCCTATAGAGCTAGCTTTAGGACCATCAATGCTTGAGGCATTTGATGAACATGAGAAAGGGTAGGTTGTTTGGAAAACTAAGACGGAAAGTAACAAGGTTAAGCATAGGAAAAACAGAGTACTGAGGTTATGAGTGTGAAAATGGGACAAAGAAGAGTTATATGAGCCCATGAGGGGTCTTCTAGGAGTAGTAGGATAACCAGGGAATGAAAGCATAGTAGAATAGTGAAAAATTTATCTTAAGGATAATGAAAGCAATGAGATTTCTAAAACTCACAATATTCATGAATCTTGCTTTTAGAAATATAAGACAAGTATTTATTCATCTATAAATATAAAAAAGTTACTGATGAACCTCTCCCAAGAATATGGCATAGACTCGGAATCTACAAACAACTCGACAACCCAAGAAGATGTGACGAGAAGATCCATCCTCTTCCTGTCAGTTGAAAAGAGACCAATCAGGGAACCCTTAGTTTCCCCCAACTGCTCTCTACAGAGAAGACCAACATGTGCGTTATGTAAAACACCAAATCATGTGGTCACCACTTGCCCTGATTTAACAGCGTTACGATGTTGGTACCCCTCCAGACCACAAACTGAGCATGCCGGGACCCCCATATCTATTCTATTTTGCATAGAATGTCAAGGAAATCACTGTGGACAATGTTGTACCTATATCCCACAATTTCTTCCTCTCATTTATATGATTCATATAATAGAGAAGAAATGGGATGATCTTCTCAAATGATATAGAAAGTACATCACCCCCAGGCCAGAAACCCCACACCCACATCGGCATGATGGGAAAATTGGGATAGCACACCAATCAAGCATGACCCAACCCCAAACTAGGATAGCATGTGGACTGTGCGACCAGATTGACCACCGCGTCAATAAGTGCAAAGAACTGAAGCCCCTTGCAAGAATTTTTCTCACAATCTATTCTCTACCACAGAGACTTCTCTCTAACCAAGAGAATATCACACTTAATTATTGCCAGATCTATTCACACTTTCATCATATAATTAAATGTGAGCATATCCCCAAGCTAGGAGTGGCAAGAGTAGGGTTAAGTATACACTCTGCCAAAGAGATAGACACACCCAAGCCAACATGAAAATGGAAGCAGAAGACCTCATATTCTACCATAGATCCTTTCCAAGCGTCCATGTCTGGGACGATGAGTAGTGTTGATTCCCATACAATCCAGTCAGTTGGCATAGTGGTACCATGTACCATCTACATTGGCCAGAACCACAAACCAGAGGCATGACCGTTAATGGAAATATTCAGGCACCTCTGCACCAGGCATAATTTCCACCAACAGGAAATTGACCATCCTCATGGGGGACCCAACCTTGCGCTGACGCAAACTCCCATCATGAAGATTCCTCCCCCACTAAACACTGATGAAACGATACACCATATACTTTTCATATCATCAATTATCGGAACTATGACTCGATTTTTTTTCTCATTTGCCATAGGTGTCGAGTCAGCTGCAACTACGAGAGTAGCTGTTCCTACGACAGTGCAGACCTAATCTGTTTACACTTTGTTGACTGCATCTGGTTCCACCACATCGACAATGGAATCCTTCTCGTGTCTCTCGACTAGCTTCATGAGGATTGAACCTATTTAGCATAACCTTGCGTGGGATTAACCCCCCTTAGGATCCCTATTTTATTCAGATGAGGACATCCTAGAGGTAATGACGGAGCTAAATTATCCATGGAATGCGATGCATCACCGTTTTCTTTTTCTCCCCAAGCACACGTTCAGTACTGACAAGACAAAAGAACAAGAGATCTATGTGATCGAATCAAAATATTTCCTCCCATCAAGAAATTCGGTTGGTTCAAAAATCCCATCTCGATGCCCGATGCATTCGAGGAAGGAAATATGTCAAACATCTCACTTACTGTCAAGGTAAACATATCCCAAAATCCTACAAAGGTCGAAGAAATCTCACCGGGGGCAACATGCTCTCTAGAAGAAATAACCTCTTATACCTAATTGCTACAAGAGTATCGAGATATCTCCATGTGGGACTACTCAGAAATGCCTGGGCTTAGTCCCACTATCGTAGAGCACCATATTGACAATTTCCCTGATGTAACTCCAGTGCGCCATAAAAAGTGTCAACTACACCCATCAAAAGTAGAAGCAATAAAACAAGAAATCGATAAGCTTCACAAAGACGGGTTTATCTACCCCATTGCTTACACATCTTGGGTTTACAACCCTGTTCCCGTCATGAAACAATAGGGCACCCTATGCGTTTGCCCCAATTTTTGAGATTTGAACAAATCTTATCCCAAAGACAATTATCCCACCCCATTCATCAACAAAGTCATCAATGCTTGTGCGAGACACGAGGCTCTCTCCTTCATGGATGGATTCTCTGGGTACAACCAAATTCAAATCCGCCATACAGACCGGTACAAAACCACATTCACCACCCCCTAGGGCATATTCACATACAAGGTAATTCCATTTGGCCTAAAGAACGCTGGAGCCACTTTCTAGAGGGCCATGAACTATATATTTCATGACTTTTCACACCTTATCCTCGCTTACTTGGATAACCTAATTGTCCTCTCCAAAAAGTGCTCAGACCATCTTAAGGATCTACGATTTGTATTCCAATGATGTCGTCAATACAACCTACACTTGAACCCCCTCAGGTGTGTCTTCTCCATCACAATAGGTAGATTCTTAGGTTTCATCGTGTCCCACCAAGGGAATTGTGTGGACGCCCTTAAGGTCTAAGCCATCAAAGAGGTACCTCCACCTCGAACCCTTAGGAAACTGCAAAGCCTACAGGGGAAGGCCAATTTTTTAAGACACTTCATCTTGGATTATGCCACTTGTGCTCAAGGGTTCTTGTGCCTCCTTTTCCAGGACATCCCATTCAAATGGGATGATTATGCCTAACATGCATTCGATGTGCTGAAAGAAACATTATATTCAGTACCACTCATCAGTCCCCCAAACTATAACAAATATTACATATTTTATCTATCATCCTCCGAGTCCGCCATGGCCTGAATTTTGATCCAGGAAGGCCCGAATGGGAATGAGCACGTAATATATTACGTCAATAAAACCTTAGCAGGCCTAGCGTTAAGATATGAGCCTGAAGAAAAGACTTCCCTAGCATTAATACATGCAGTCCATAAGCTTCACCGCTACATCATCTTAAAAACCACTACAATTATCGCAGATATTAATCCCATCATATACATGCTCACATGTCGACTAATGAACCATAAGTATGCCTACTGGATAGTCATTCTCCAAGAATATGGCTTACAGTTTCATTCCCATAAAAGAAAAAAGGCACTTATTTTAGTAGAGTTCATTATGCACCTCCGAAGAGATACCAAAGGATTACCAATAAACAATTCACTACCGCATGAGCATCTCGTCTTCGTAGCAACCGATGACCCTTGGTACGGAGACATTCTCCTCTTCCTACGAACTGAAAATTTCAGACCTCATTTCACTCGAGACGACCGTCGGTGCATACACCATCAGGCCCCTCGATATCTCCTCATGAGCAATGTTTTGTATCGATGGGGCATCGACACCATTTTATGTCGATGCCTCACTCACGACCAAGTGGAACAAGCCCTCAATGATTACCATGGAGGTGCTTGCGGAGGCCACCTATCTGGAATGGGCACCACCCAAAAATTCCTATGGGTAGGATATTTTTGGCCCTCTTTTTTTCACGATTGCATTACAATAGTCAAGATATGCAAGTGACGCCAACGCTTCGCTCATAAGAAAAGAGCTCTCCCGCTCCTCTGCAGCATGTCATCGTCACGGGCCCATTTTGTAAATGGGGAATCAACTTCATGACTTGCAACCCAGAATCATCTGGAAATCATAAATTTCACCAAGTGACCATGCCCACATACGACAACACCGCAGAAACAACTACCCGATTTTTGTTTAACCATGTGATCGCCCGATTCGGCGTCCCCAAAGAGTTAGTCTCCGACCATGGGAAACACTTCGAGAATGAAGTTTCGAGGATCCATATCACCACCTCAAATTCAGTAACAAATTTGCTTCACCATACTACCCCCAATCCAATGGACATGTAGAAGTTGTAAACAAAGTCCTCAAAACAATGTTGCAACGAATGGTGAATAACCATAAAACTAATTGGCACTATATTCTCTTCTCCGTCCTGTGGGCATACCGCACGGATGTCAAGACGTCCACTGGTTTCACTCCCTTCCACTTGGTATACAAGGTTGAAGTAGTGATTCCCATAGAATGAAAGATCCCAAATTTGCATGCCGCCATTGAACTCCTCGATGATACCCAGCCTCTAGAGAAAAACCTAGTACAACTAGAGCTTGTCGACAAAAGCCGACGACAATTGCTTTAACATAACGAGGCCCACAAGAAACGGGTAAAAGAATTGTTCGATCGCCACATAAACCCTCGCTCATTCACCAAGGGAGAACTAGTCCTTCGCTATGATTTTGCAAAAGAAGCACTAGGGCCAATAAAGTTCAAAACCTTGTGGAAAGGACCCTAAATCGTAAAACATTGCCTCTTCAAGGGGGCATACATATTGACGAAACCAAACAGGACATACCTTAGCAACCCCATCAACGAACTTTACCTCAAGAAATTCTATTCATAAGGGCCAAGCAGGCTCTACCCTAGAGTTTATGTGCACAAACCCAACCATTTAAAAAAAAATTGACAAAAATACTTGTTACAAAATGCACTCAAGTGTCACAATGGATTACCAACTTGAAAATTACTTTGGATTTACCGATGGAGCATCATGATGGTCTCCAAGTTTAGCAGCAGCCGCCTAGGTTATCTATCACCTTAACTGATCACCACTCTACACAAATGGTGTGTGTATCGACTCAGCAACAAACAATGAGGCATAATATGATGCTGTCATAGGACTTATGTGTGACGCCCTCCATCAGGGCATACACCATATGCATGTCTACCTCAATTCCTAGTTATTAATGTCGCAGTTAAACCAAACATTTGAGATTCGAGATCCACATCTATTTACAAAATATTTGCACGCAAAAATATTAGGCAGAAAATTCGACTACATTACATTCACACATGTACCAAGGAGTCAAAACCAAACATCTTATCGCATAGCTAACAACATTCTAAACTATAATGCATCTAGAATAGACCATCATCCATGAAAAAAAACATAGATATCCATCAGCATAACATAATCCATAAGTAAAAATAGGGGGCACACTATATAGAGCCACAAAAAATATCTCTCATATATATATAAAATGTATGTGTCTAAGTAAAAAAAATAATGTCTTTGAACCATTGGTCAACCCAAAAAGATACATAAATAATTCATCAAAAAGACAGGAAGCATCCTCAATATGGGTGCTTTCCTCATCTACAAAAAAGACTCTAGGGTGGTGATCCCCCAGGTGGGGCACCTGGACCCGCAACCCCTCCTGGTACCACTACTGGAGCTGTCGTCAACACTGAGACTGCCACCCGATGTAAAACTGGCTGATATTCCCTCTCCCGAGCCATGAAGATCTCCAACCACACCTCCTCAAGATCATCTAAAAAACCTCGAGATGGCATCCCCTTGGTCAAGCGGTCCACTCGATCCCAGTTATCCTCTAGAAATAACACCCACGTGGTCAGCTCAGCAGCACGAGCTTCACTTGCATCAACACGATCTCACTCAGCCGCAATCTCCCCTAAAGGGTTTGCCTCACTAGTGAGTCCCCCACCCTGAGGCTGTGCAGGATCTCCTCCCAACCCCCCATGATCTCCCATAGGTCTCCTAAGAGGACCGTGGCCAACCAATTGAGCCACAGGGTGACCAACCTTGCCAACATCTGCAAGAGTAACAAAAACTATGTCAGTGTCACCATAAAAAAACATGTAAACATAAATATTCAAATAAATTCAGAAAACACGAAAAGCATACATGTTGGCCCCCAAGTGTAGCCAGGAGGGAGACCCATATCTGGATCCCCTCGAAAATCCATCCCTCCATATGGGAATGGCAGAAACATCTGGGGGTTGGCCTCAAACTAGGCCTCCGTCGTGGCATTCAAGTAATGCCCCACCATACCCCCACCTCCTCGCGACATCACGGTAGCCCACCTCCTCATATGAGGCTCCCGTGGTCCCCTAGTAGGCACTGCCACCACCGGTCTCAATAGCACCACCCGCTCGTACATGATGCTGCATAAAATATTGGCATACATAAATAGGTTCGATCCATCCCGGATCTTGTAAAATTGCGCCCAAAGATCCTCGTCATAGAAGAAATGGGAAAAGTCGAAAAATGCTTCGGCCCTCGCCCGCACAAGACTCTAACTCGCGGGCCTAATGGCCGCGGGAGCCGATGAACTCGTGAGTCACACGATAGCCACCAAAGCACACCGTCACAACCGCCACCAAGGCAATAGGGGGCTACGCACCCTCCGTGCGGGTGCCCCCGCCATGACGCATACGCAACCGCGAAAAATCCACCCTCCTTGCATGGGAGTGAAACCACAATGCCTCACCCCCGAGGAAATAACCTATTTGGTCAATTTAGTGTGTCCTAAATTGCTACAGAATTTGTCAATCCGGATTCGTAAGTCGACGAAGTGTGGCACACTATATGTGCAAGAAAACATATCTCTTACTTTTGTCATTTTTGTTTTTTTTTTTATCATTCGGGGGTTTTATCTTCGTTGGTTTCCTAATGTGAGATGGAAATTTAAAAAGACAAGTATGGATATAAATTTTCAAGGCAATGATGTCCTTTATAATGATTTCCAAACTTCAAACTTCAAGAGAGTTTTAAAACATGCAATAACAAATTAATTCCTAAAAGAGAATGAAAATGTGCCACTATACTAGTCAAACAAATAGTGAACCATTTATCATGAAACCCATCACTCCGTCGCTATCTAAATACAAAAGAAATCGTACTCAAAGAAATCCAAGAATTGAAAGAAAAGTAAAGCTAAAACCAAATTACATCAACTCATATTCCGACCCCTCACCATTAGTCTCACTATGGCTTTCGGAGGTAATCAAATAACTCGACAATCTCGATATATAATTTGCGTAAAACAAACTAATATCAAATTACACACTCATACTTCAATCCCTCACCATTAGTCTCGCTATGGTTTTCAAGTAATCGATAATGACATGAGCAATTTAATATCTAACTTGCGTAAAATAAACTAATATCAAACTACACACTCATACTTCAATCCCTCACCATTAGTCTCGCTATGGTTTTTATAAATCGATAATGACATGAGTAATTTAATATCTAATCTAACTAATAAAGCAAATGTAAAAAAATGAAATAAATAAAATAAATAATGAATTAAAAGTTAAGAAAAATAAATCACAGTAAGGACAAGACTAATTCCATGTCATTAGTCATCAGAAAAACTATGTGCAAATGCCCGGGCCGCCTATTGTAACTGAACAAAGACACCCCATCAACAACAAGATAAAGCATGAAAAACTATGGACAAAAATAAACGTTAATACCATAAGAGATGTGATATATACACGTGAATAACTATGTACAATGAACGAAGGAAATAAAGCATGAAACTATACATCAATAAACAAAACCTCGACATGTGCAGGGGCTCCTCCGCACAACTTCGCAACAACTATCAACCACGAATTATGCTTATGAACAAAGTCTTCTCATGTATTCAAAACATGCTCATAACAAGGAAATAATGTCACAAAGACAATGGGCTTTCATTTTAGAAAAATTACATTACATACGCTAGCTACTATGCGTATGAGAACGCATTATTTATAACAATAGGATGACATAACTAATTTCCTACAATCTACGCCGATAAAAGACACGTGAGCAACCACGTCCGTAAATCTAGCATTATGGCTGCCGTGAAGATTAACCATGGAGGGTGGCCGTTGAATCTTTTGCTTATGGAGCAGTTCAAGGTGTGTTGATACGTCCCCCGAGATTTAGAACGGCCACGCAAGTCTTCACGTGGTGAAAATGTAGTTCGTCACCGTAGGACTCTTAGGTTGACCACCGCTTGACTACCTTTGACCACGGCCTTTTTTGATGAATTCGACCGAGCCAAAAGAGGGACTCCGTCCATGTCCATGTCATTTCCAACTTTCCCATGTGGCTTGATTTTCCCCGAAGACACCCGCAATATAGACTTTAATAAAATGGATGCGGAAAAGTTGAAGCAATGCGGAAAGGAGCGGACTCGCAAAATTAAATGAGCAAAAATCTAATTCAAAAATGCGACACAAATCATAGTTAAAAACCAATTTAAATGCTCTTTTATGATTAATATGTAATGATGTTGATGACTTAGAGGTCCAGTAGATAGAAAAAGTATAGAAAGGTGTATAGGAAAGATGCAAGTTTGGGACTCAACATACCCTCCACCGTGAAGGTGTCGTATGTCCCTCGTGCAACCAAAATTTTGATCATCCTCCAACCATATGCCCCCGATACCTCCGCCAATACATCCAATCCTCTTTCTCCTCTTTTCAGGCCGCTAACATCCTCGGGCTTCTTCATCAAGCATCTAAATTTGAGATTAATTAGTGCTCTACTTATCTTCTTGCATTTCTTCTTCAATTCCCCCTCGTTCTTCTCGCTACGGGCCTCCCGCATGTAGCATAGTGTTGTCATGAATGATCTTGTCCAATCTCGCTTTGCTCCTTTAATACTTCATTTTCATTTTCAATATGTCTATTTAAAACCTCCAACTCAAAGACTTATTGTTTCAACGATTGGACTAGGGCTTGTGCTATGTGATAACAGTAGATGAAGTGATGGGACCCGTGGGTCGTTATTTCTAAGGATTCTATGTAATCATACACCTCTTGTTGTTTTGGATCTATCTTATGTCGTTTTTCCTTGGGTCGTCCTCAAATGCCGTGGAGGAGAATTGACTTCAAAATCGGCTTAAAAGGACTCATGTCAACATCTGGAGGACTAGTTTCAACGTTTCTGCTAAGAATGAGATGGACTACGGCCAGCCGGAGTTTGTCTGTGTGTTCCTTCTCCCAAATCAATAAAATGGGGTCCTTTTTTTTGTGCTTTCCTCCACTTTCCTTTAAGCCCGCAACTCTTTCACATGGTGTGGACCACTCGTTCTTTCTTCGCTTATTTTTCTTTTCCTTTCTTTTTGGCCATAGATGACCGTTCCCGAAGGTGAACTAGTCTCTCAGACAATACTCGATGGTCTTCTTCGAGGAAGGTTTGATGCAATACCCTCAATGCTTATTTTCTCTTTTGATTTTGTTGGCTTTTTACCCTCGCATTTTCATTCCTCCTTTTAGATGCCTTTTCTTATCTACTAGTTCTTTCTAACCGTGTTAGTAGGAGTGCTTTGAGTTTTATCATCCGTTTTCTTTCTTCTACTTCTTTTCGATGTACCGCTCTTGGTGGGTTTCTTGGGGTTCTTCAAAGAAATTTCTAATTAAAAACTCCGCTTCCTGTGTCCTTTTTATCTTTTAATTGTTTTTCTATCAAGATTTTTACGAGACCACAGGATACAATGTGGTTCTACGTCCCCCAAATGATTTTTGGACATTATTATGACATCTTTTTCAAACTCGTTTAGTAAAAAGTATGGAAGATTGAGGGACTCCAGTTGTCTAGGAAATTCATCAACAAAGCTAGGTATGATACATGTACATTGATCCAAAAACGTCCCTCATAGTGATAAAATTTTGAATAACCAACAAGAAACTGACCCACTCTTCTTTAAAGCATGGACATGAATTCCCTTTTAAAAATGGTGACATCCAGAAACACATGAGATCACTCTCCAAGCTTCTCGCCAATGCCTTCGTTCTTGAACCGCCGTTCACCTTCGAGGGGGGGAGTTCGTAGCCGCTCGCTATGGATGCCTTAGTCACCTTGAATTTGAGGTCCCCAATTTCGACCTCCGCACCGTTGAAAGACCTTGCAAAATTTTTTTTGTTACCTCCTTATTGTAGCCTTTAAACTTTTGAATAAACCGAAGCCATTTTTCCTTTTTCAATATGTTCTTGACTTGCGGTTTCCTTCATAAATTTGGGTCCCTCCGGTTTTTTCTCAACAACCCAATCTTCCATCCTTTCCTTCTCGTTTCTCAAAACGCGTGTGCGTGAGGAGGGTTTAGCGCAGGTAAGATGGTCGAACGAAGACAAATGAACAGGGTTTATGAAGGAGACCAAAGGATCGTAAGCGGATATTAGAGAATAGGCACACGGAACGATGTGAGTAGAGAACAAATGGGTGAAGGCTTATGTAAGTACTGCAGGGGCCTAGTCATGAGGTCAATAGAAAAGTAGGGGAGTAAAGTGCATCCGCAGCATTTAAAATTGCAGTGGTTGCAGAGTAGATGCAAGCACGTTTATGCACCAATATGGATTTTAAAGGCCGAGAGAAGCCGTAGTCAAATCAACTACGTTCCATTATTGTTGGTGGAGTATCAAAGTATAGCTGAACACAAGTGAGGACCGGAAGCTTGATTATGAGGCCGTTTAAAAATAAATGCAAGGGTTGTGGGGGAATCGTATAGAGATCATGGAACGGTTATGGAATTATCAACGCAATCATTGCATATAATGGAGCTTATGGTTTATAACTATGTAAAAATGTGCTTTCAATGCCATTTGAAAGAAATTTCACCTTACACTTGGAATTTTCGCCATTTTTCATTAGTATTCAACCGCCTGATCCTCGTTGATGATTTTGAATGCCTCATGCCTTCATAATATGTCCTCACACTCCATTTTATTTCAATACTGTCGAACTAACATCCGACCGTAAATTTTTGAAAACAAGAGTGGTAGCCGCAAAACTACTGGTTGCGTAAATCGGTGTCACCGCGGAACCTATTACGCAATTATTTGGGTGAATGGAAATAGATAAGATGATAACCCAATGAATGAAAATGGTCATGAAAGAAAATTTTATTGGTGAAATGAAATGAAATAGATGAAATGGAGTGAAATGAAATGAAGTGGAGTGAACAAGGAATGAAATGGAGTGGGTTAATGTTAAAATCTAGAAATGAGAGAGAGAGAGAGAATTTTTTTTTGAAAATAGGAAAGCTGTGTTCCCCGATTTTCACCCTACATTTTCTCTCCGTATAAGATCACAATCGTTGATTGGTTTTCGTGTTTATACAATTTTATTTTTATTTTTATTTTTTTAACCGAAAAGAACAAGTACAGGTCGGTGGAGAAGAAGGATTCTTTTCACCAACCTTAATGTTAATTATTCGAAACATTTTGACAAAGTCCTTTGAGAGTGGCTTATGATAGATCTTTAATCTATGGCCATTCACAATAAGAGGAGTTTGGAGATTCATCAATGGTCTTGATTCTTACCGCTCCATTGCTAAAGATCTTGTCAACTTACAGTGGTCATTTCAAGCCAATGAGTCTAAAATTTTCCTTTAAAATATTTAAACTTGGAATCAAATAGCAATGCCCAATCTCCTTCTTGAAACTTCTTCTCTTTTGATGTATTTGTCATGCCATTTAGCTTTTCGATATTGAACTAGATCAGTTCTTAGAATTTCCTCTTGTCCGATCTCATCTAGTTCATTCAACTCGCTCCATTCTATGCTTTTGGGCTTGATAACATCCATCCCCAACCGAACTTCCATCTTGAAGGTTTTGACTTGGAACTCAATGGTGAGCAGACTTCTTTCCCATAAACAAGTTCATAGGAGAATGTCTTGTTGTACTTCTCCATGTGTTCGTAGGCCCACAAGGCTTCGGTGGAAGCCTTTCCGCCCAATCTCTTCGTATGAAATGCTTTGGTGATGATACTTTCGAACTTTGTTTGTAGACTCCACTTGACCATTTGCTTGCGGATGGTAAGCGATAGATCTTCTCGTGCTTGATTTGTATTCTTCCATCGCCTTCTCCACCAAAGTTGGATGTGAATTGGCTTCCCCATCCGTCACAATTTCTTCGAAACACCAAAGCAAGTAAAAATATCCTCATAAAGAAAATTAACAACCGAATTTTTTAGTAGCAGATACTAATGCTTTGGCTTCCACCCATTTATAAATATAATCGCATAAAACCAACATATACTTATTTTGCTTGGGACAGATTAATAGGTCCAATGAAATCTAAAGCTCATTTTTCAAAGGGTTCAATGAGTAATTGTATGTGCCTACATTTCATTTGAAAGTAAGAGTGTTTCTACTTTTTTGGCAAATGGCTGGCACCTTTTTAATAATGTTTTTCATCTTTGAAGAGGGAAGGCCAACAATATCCTAAAGATATGATTCTGTATACTGTCTTTTTTGTCTGTTTTGTCTGTTCATTCATATTATTTTTATATATTTAATTTCATTCTCCCCACATATCTTTATTCATGATCTGCCCTCATTAAATGTCTGCTAAAGTCCACTATTAGAATGTTCTGAACTTCATTATCTTTTTTCATTCAGTAATGTGGAGGGTGCCTTCCTGAGAATCAAACATGAATATTTGACAACAGATTTTATAGCTGCCTGTCATGTTTCCATTAAAATATCACAGAGACCTTTCTAGTATTCAATCTAGACAGAATCAACCACCGTATTTTGTTTCTCCGGCTCCATTCAACAAAAGATATTTAGAATTTTGCTAAAGGCTATATATTTATTTACTCCATTATAAATAAATATTTATTAGATATCTAATCAAGAATTGATTATAATACAATGCATGCTTCCAGCTCATACAACAACTTATTGATTACATGAACAACAACAAAAACTCTTTTTCAAGCATAGTATAGTTCAACTCAAAGGAGTCAAATTTTTACCGGTATAGTAAATGGCATAAGGGACTAAATCTTTTTGACCCAACACAACTCCTAGAGTCAGATCAAGAATTGTATAAATATGGAAAGGAGTTTCCAATTTGTTCCTCTCAAGATAGGTGCTTCAGATATTCTTGTTTTCAAAGTTTCAAAGGTTGATCGACAATCAGATCCCATTTGAATTCACAATCTTTTGTAAGCAGCTTGAAGAGTGGGAGATGCTATTTTAGGTGAAGTTTTCTATAAATCTTCTATAGTATCCAAGAACGGAAAACTTCTAACATCTCTTTGACAATTTGGAATAGGCAACTTGGAGATGACTTCAAATTTTGATCTATCAACCTTAATCCCATCTCCCGAAATATGATGCCCCAAAACAATACTCTTCAAAAAAAAAACATCATAAAGCATTTTTCATGGCTTAATGAAAGGTTTGTTTCTTTACATCTTATAAGGACTTTTTCCAAATTTTATAATGCCTCTTCAAATGAATTACCATAAACCGTAAAATCATCCACATAAACCTCTACACAATCATGGATTAGATCGTAAAACATTCCTAGTACCGCTCTTTGCAATGTTGCTAGGTGTGCATTACAACCTAAAAGGAAGCACTCGATAGGCAAAGCACCTGCGGATAGGCAAATGGTCTTATCTTGATCTTCAAAAGTACCGATTCTGATTATAGCCACTAAAACCATCCAAAAATGAAAAGTACTTTTTGCCCGCTAATGTGTCTAATACTCGATTGATAAAGGGCAAGAAAAGGATCCTTCAAAGTTGCTTTGTTCACCCCCGTAATCAATGCATACCCTCCATTTACCATTTTTAGATACTATAACCAAAGGAGAAACCCATCGACTATCTAAAATTGGATAAATGTTTACATTGAGTAGTTTTGGAGCTCTTCTTTCACTATCTCCCTAAGGTTTGGATTCATCCTTCTCTAAGGTTGTCCGATTTGTCTACCGTTTCCTCAATATAGACATGATGGATGCAATTTTAGGATCAATACCTTCATATCAGTATACTCCCATGCAAATGCAGAGAATGTTTTGCAAGATTTTGGTTAGTTCTTCCCCACAGACTTTTCCAAATTTTTGTTGATATTCAATGTTTTTCCTGGAAAATCTCAATGGTAGAACTACCTCTAACTCTTCCATAGTGTAAAGAGACATTTATTCCCGATGATAAATATTCAATGTCGCATTCCAACCGAAATTGTGTGGGGTCATATTCTCGTAGATGTCTCAAAATTTTCTAATGTGTTCGTAATTTGACTATCCTCACCGATTTCGTAAATGGTAAAGACAAAGTTGTATAGTGTCCTCATCACTTCCACCCAAACATTGTCTCCTACTTCGTGATTGCTTTTTTGGAGGATAAAAATTGAATTTCTTTCGTCGAATTACCATTAGAAATGTACATATCCCTGCATCTACAACCACGTAGCATCAAATGTGGCTAGCCAAGGTCTTCCTAAGATAAGGGTGCCCCCAGATTACTCTCGGGAGTCAAAATCATAAAATCTATTGGATATTCCCAAGAATCTAAGGAGACCGAAATATCTTCTAATACAATTATCCTCGGTTTGATAAATCGACCCATCTCGCAAGTTGCGTAAAGTAGGTGTAAAAAGAAGATTAGGGAAGTTTTAGCCGTTCCATAGTCTCGTCTACTCACATAATGTTGATAAGTAATTTCCTTAAGTCAATCAATGTGTTTGGAATTTCTATCCCATTTATATGTGTCTTGACAATTGACCACTCGGATCTACATACTTTGCTACGGTATGCTTCTCCCATCATGATATCTCCGCAATTTTTCCTACCAGGTGGATTCTTCGTATCTCTTAGTTTCCTTTCCCCGGTCTTTTGAGACTCAACTCCTTTATTGTTTTTGCTAGAATAGGAATCTCTCTAATGGCTTGTAGCAAGGGAATCTTTTGATACAAACATTCTTTAATTCATCTAGAAAATCATAGTTAGGCAACAATTCTGTTTTTCCACCCCTTTATCAATTTGTAATCTTTCAGTGGAAAGGAGGTGGATGAAGATGTAGGTTGCTCAACTATAGGAGTCGTGGGGGTTAACTTTTATTTCTCTTTGAATGTTCGAGCTTTGAAGAGATGCTTCCAACCCTCCTTATCGACTTTAAGAGAGTCCTCCTTAGAGGCATCTTGCTCTTGGACATACATAGAAGGTTTTTCTAAAACTCTACCGTACCGAGTTGTACATCATTAAGAGGGCTAAATCATATAGGTAGGAAATTGTTGTCCTTCTATCATGTAAGTATTCGAGGATTTTTATTGTTAGATTTGGCAATGGTCGAGCTAGAAGTTGATTTGTATTTTTTTGGAATGGAAGCATGAGTTGAGGATTTGGATTTTGTCGAGAAGGTTTTTGTTGTGAAAATGGCAATGAAAGTTGTAGATTTGGGTTTGGAAGTTGCGGAGTTTGTTGATTTTGAAAAGATGGAGGATATTGACAAATGAGCAAAATCTCCCATAAGGATTTTGCATACCTTGTACCCAAGGACTCGATATGAATTTTGGAGGTTGGGGTCAAGGTTGCTGCCAAGGATTCCACCTCCTGGTGGGGATTGAAAATTCATAGGTTTTTAAAACTCCTCGAGTTTGCTGCCTTCGCCAAGGTCTTCTTGCAACAAAACAGAGACCTCCATCGTAATTTGGATCTTCTTGAAAGACAACTTTGAGTCCAAGAATTGAAGGAAAATCCTTGGTCTCATGATCCTCTCGAGCAAATCATACATGTTTCTACAACTTTTTCATCCAAGGACATTCCCTTAAAGCATGTTTCTTCCTACATTTCGTACAAAAGATGGCTAGATATCAAATATGCTTTCTCGCTGTTTTGAATTTTAAGGGTGTCTAGTTGTTCACTAAGGCTCCCTTCAAGATATCATTTTTGAATTCATCAAGCATATTTCCAATCTCTTCCTACTTACCCATCCAAATTTCGCATTTTTTTTCCCCGACAAGAGAAGGATCTCTAGGCCCTTTCCGTTTTAGATTTTCCCCTTGAGAGATGGACACATAGTTTTGTTATGTCACAAAGTGGAAGTTGAGAAATGTTTCCTTCCCCATCAGGTTTAAAATATCTATATCCATTCATCTCTCGCTTTTAATAGAAGCCAACTCTCCTCATCTAAGTTGCTCATCTTTGCTCTTGGTTAAATGAAATCTTTCAAGTAAATCCTCCAAATTTTCATCTTCATTTTGCACCATTTTTGAATACCTCATCCTTGTGATTGGTGGGCATGCAATATTCCAGTATCTATCCAAAAATGTTTGTTTCATATCATTCTGAAGTCCTAATAGATTGGGTGATTAATCCAATGAACCATTTCAAAGCGGCCCTTCAATGTTGAAGGAAACAGCTGAGCTTTGAGAGTCTTCCCATATAGTCATAGGTTCGGCACACGACTTCAAATCAAACAGAAATGTTTCAGATCCCTACTTGCAATCCATAAAAGTTGGGGAGGACAGATGCAGAGATGTTTTTCATCGTTGTATGAGTTTCCTCATCAACTATAGGGAATCCAAATGAGTTGTCTCCTTCCCTATTACCTCCACTCTACCATTGTTGCCTCCATTATTTCCTCCTCTACCTCTACTCTCTACCTTCAAACCATCTACTACTTCCTCCTCGCCATGATAGCTTCTTCGCATTCCTCCGGTTTCTCATCAAGGGAGGATGAGAGGGAGTTTCTTCCTTTCTTCTTCAGTGATTCTACTTTTTTAATTACAATATACTCTCCCGTAGAAGTAAAGAAAGGGTCTTCTTCTAAATGAGATTTGGTGACAGGGTAGGGAGAATCCTCTAATTCAGCCGCTCCTTGAATTCCAGGAATCTTAAGGCTAGGGTATATGGTGGTGAATTTTGTCTATGTCTTGAAGAAGATGGAGTTGTGAAAATCGAACTTTGGATCTAGCTATAAGCCTTCCCCCAGAATCTCTTGCTCTATGCATGTCATTTTTTATTTTTAAGTTGGGCTAATAATTCTCTTCTCGATCTTCCGTGTCACACTAAGTGCAAGAAGAGAGCACAAGAAATTATTGAACCAATAATCCCCTTTTCTTCGATCCTCCGTATCACACTAGGTGCAAGAGGAGAGCATAGCTTCAAGAAGTTATCAATTTTTCCTTCTTTTTATTGTTTTTTTTAAGAAATTGGCTACCTAGTTACACTTCCCAAGAATGGCGCAAATGTTTGGTCAATTTAGTGTGTCCTAAATTGCTACTAGACTTGTCAATCCGATTCGTAAGCCGACGAAGTGTGGCGCACTATATGTGCAAGATAACCTATCTCTTACTTTTTGTCGTTTTTTTATTTATTTTTATCTTGGGGTTTTTTATCTTGGTTGGTTTCCTAATGTGAGATGGAAATTTTAAAAGACAAGTATGGATATAAAAATGTTCAAGGCAATGATGTCCTTTATAATGATTTCAAACTTCAAACTTCAAGAGAGTTTTAAAACATGCAATAACAAAATTAATTCCTAAAAGAGAATGAAAATGTGCCACTATACTAGTCAAAAAACAAACAAAGGAACTACCGATCATGAAACCCATTACCCTTGGCCGATTGCCTAAATACAAAAGAAATCGTACTCAAAGAAATCCAAGAATTGCAAGTAAAGTAAAGCTAAAACCAAAATTACATCAACTCATATTATGACCCTCACCATTAGTCTCGCGATGGCTTTTGGAGGTAATCGTAAATAACTTGGACAATCTGATATCTAATTTGCGTAAAAATAAACTAATATCAAATTACACACTCATATACTTCAATCCCTCACCATTAGTCTCACTATGGTTTTCGGAAGTAACTGATAATGACATGAGAAATTTAATATCTAACTTGCGTAAAAATAAACTAATATCAAACTACACTCATACTTCAATCCCCTCACCATTAGTATCGCTATGGTTTTCGGAGGTAAATCGATAATGACATGAGTAATTTAATAATATTCAATCTAACTAATAAAGAAAATGTACAACCTAAAATAAATAAAATAAATATACGAATTAAAAGTTAAGAAAAAAATAAATCAGCAGAAGGAA
This sequence comes from Pinus albicaulis, assembly GCA_034641835.2. Classification (NCBI taxonomy): domain Eukaryota; kingdom Viridiplantae; phylum Streptophyta; class Pinopsida; order Pinales; family Pinaceae; genus Pinus; species Pinus albicaulis. The sequence continues at coordinate 1,708,191,133 of CM076581.1, forward strand.
AAGACCGATTCCATGTCATTAGTCATTGTAAAACTATGTGCAAATGCCCGGCCGCTTATTGTAACTGGAACAAAGACACCGATCGCTTAATAGTAGTATAAATCATGAAAAACTATGGACAAAAATAAAACGTTAATACCATAAGAGATGTGATATATACACGTGAATAACTATGGCATAATGAACGAAGTAAATAAAGCATGAAACTATACAAAGAATAAACAAAACCTTGGCATGTGCAGGGGCCCTCTCGCACAATCCCGGCAACAACTATCAACCACGAATTATGCTTTATGAACAAAGTCTTCTCATGTATTCAAAACGCAACATAACAAGGAAATAATGTCACGCACAAAGGCTTTCGTTTCGCAAAATTACATTACATACGCTAGCCACTATGCGTATGATAACGCATTATTTATACCGCAGGATGACATAACTAATTTCCCACAATCTACGTCGATAAAAGACATGTGAACAACCACGTCCCGTAAATCTAGCATTATGGCTACCGTGAAGATTAAATCTTATGGAGGGTATTGCTGAATCTCGCTTATGGAGCAAATATGTGTTGATACGTCCCTTGAGACTTAGGAACGACCACGCAAGTCTTCACGTGGTGAAAATGCAGTTCGCTGATCGTAGGACCTCTTAGATTGACCACCGTCGACTACCTCGACGACGTGCTTCTCTTGATGAATTCGACTCCAGCTGCAAGAGGGACTCGGTCCATGTCCATGTCATTTCCAACTTGCCCATGTGGCTTGATTTTCCCGAAGACAACGTAATTATTATAGACTTTAACAAAAATGGTCATGAAGCAAGCTTGCGGAAAGTGACAAGATTCCGTGCCTAAATGAGTAAAAATCTAATTCAACAAAGCAGACACAAAACATAGTTAAAAACCGCCTTTAAATTATGATTAATATGCAATGATGTTGATGACTTAGGAGGTCCTGCAATGGAAAAAGTCTAGAAATGTGTATAGGAAAGATGCAAACAATTCAACACAATCACTAATAAATTATATATCCATCTCAAGACCTGACAGAAAGGTCACACCCACGCATAAACACCTCGCACCGTTCCAATGCTCGATCGTATCGCAAGAGTCGGTCCTCGTGACCAAAGAAGGTCGTTCTCCACAAACTTTAGGAGACCCTACTACGCTCAACTATTGGCACCTCGACCATTGGCGTACTAGCAAAGATGGACTCTGGCCAATCCCGATCCCTCCATAAAAACTCGTCAATCCCAAATGGTGGAGCACATCAAGAAAATGAAAACATCAAAAAACAAGAAAAATGTTCAAAATTTAGACAAAAATTCTTCTACTACGTGTTCATCTCACATACCAAGCGACGAAAGTCGCGCTCGTATTTTTCACATGTGTGCACAGTATGGGCGCAAGCCCAAGGCCGAGAAAAGGTCACATAAGGCACCCTCACCTGATCGCCCACACAACCAGGGTAAAACAGTTTAAAATCCACACAAACCAAGATTAAGATGCACTTTAAAGACTTCGTGGATCGAAAGAATTAAAATGCATGACATCATGGAGTTTATGTGGGCATGATATCGTTAAATCCCCGGTGCTTAGGGCCGACCACAATGGCAAGAACTACTTTGCGTGTTTCTCCTTTGAACCCTCAATACTCAACATACACAAATGAATTGAATTATGGTTATTCCTACCTCTTATATATCTCCATTTTCAAAAACTTTGGAGGACCATAATGAGAGCTGTAAAGCTCGATCACCGACCGAAAGCATCAATGTGATCATCACTCCATAACGCCCAATGCAATGCCACACATTCGCACCACCAAAAAAATAAATTTTCAGCGCAAGTATGCCCTCTCTCATATTCTTTTAAAACACATGCCTTTCAATAATATTTGATAAAGAAGATGCTTTCACTTGGGGTAGTTTTTTTGTAGATAAAACGCAAAACCACCCACAACTCCATCCACCGAAAGTTCTAAAGAAATTATCATTCCCAATTTCATGATGATGTAGTCCCAAAAAATCTGCATATCCCGACATCATTTCTCCATCGTAAATCATCCATAGGTTCCACACATTCAACCGTGTTTATCATCACCCTTGCACATGATAAGCATTTTCATTGGTTGGTAGAGCCTCCCTCCATGGCACTGCCACACCAAAGTGTACTCATATATCACAACCAATAGTGATGCCACATGAAGACATTTATCATAGTCCCAGGAAGCACCCTCATGCCCATTCACTCACCACATACAATGCTTTACCACATGAAATAAAACCCCTTTTCCCGTACAACCTGCCAGTAGAATCAAACATCAAAAACGCACCGTCGCACCTCCTCGCATTTGTCCCACCATACCTCTATCAAGATAATCCCATTTGCAATAATTTTTCATCCGCTCATCAACCTCACACATGAGACCAACCAGAAGGTGCCCCACCCTCAACAAAACACCTTCCTCACATCGCCGCGAGCAAACACTGCTTGCTTTCGGGTACCCATCTCCGTGTTTTTTACAAACCAAACCCTACTATTTTATTATTTTGGCAAGTGTACAAAGACCGCAAACGGTGCACTATGTCCCCTACCCACTTCTTTCATTTTTTTCTCCCATGGCGTAGTCCCCGACCACCCCGGCTGGAGTATACCACCTCACAAAAAAGCCACTATGACATTCATAACCATTTTATGCCCACCGGGAGGTCCTACCGACTCTAGGGATTTCCCCATCAAAAATAGTTATGACTATCGCAAAGATTCTTTTCGTTACCCGACCTTGGGCCACCGAACTTACCTCTATCGCCAGTCACCCCTAGCCACCATGCCCGTGTTAAACCCATCAAATCCAGGATCTTGATCCTCCACATCAAATGGCCCCCTGCTCGGCCGAGGGTTTTTGTCAACTTCAACACCTCTTTTTCCAAAGGAAGCGACACCTGATCACCCTCTCCATAAAAGGGGCATCCTCGCGGCACCGTGGGAGACATCATTTCCCGCGCATTTTATCGATCCTCCCCGACATTCGACTATAACACAAGCTTTCATGCCAAGATAGTATCATACCTTACAACCATCGTACTCCGATCAAATTCCGTCGAAGACCCGTGCCTTCATAAGCATCTCTCACAAGCACCCTTACACGGAGTGTCCCGCCTGCATATGCGTACAATGCACATTTATATGCCATACCGTTTATGCATATGGATACCACATTCCACCTATTTTCAAAGAAAATTCCTTGAGGGCATCAACATTGTCTTCATCAACCAACGTATCACTACCACGTTGGACACGTACAGTAATATGTATTCCAAATAGATTTGTTTAACCAGCCAAAGCACAGCAAGCATGGGACATGCCTCCACCTTGTAGAAAATTTGTATATTGTATTATACCATTGCCTGTGGGTCCTAGGACATGGTCGTTCTTCGACCCTATAGGTGTCTCCAATTCCGAGCTACACACAAAGTCTCTCTTTCGCACAAGATACAGAAAATAAAACATAATGTATTTTTACCTATACCAGCTTCTCTCCTAGACCTCACACATTAGGGGGAAATTGTTATCACCGGAAAATAGTACAAGCAAAGGGGGACATTATTTAATGTTAGGCAGAAGGATTTACAGGATGAGAGAAATTAAAGAATCTAAAAGTATTTAAAATCTCTAAGGTCCGAGGAAAAAAAAACCAAATTGCGTACAATAAGACTAGTAAAATGTTCTTTTTCTGCGTGCAAAAAACTTCGATAAACGCGCCCTTGCGTGACTTTTGACCCAAAAAGCATGCAATCCTCCAGAGTGGCAGGTCACTTTCCATGACCACAAGGCACACTCGAGGAAATTGATTCCACACTTGAAGCCACCTAAGGATAGCCACCCAAGACCTCTCAGACATCAAGGGAGCAATAATGGAATCATCTTCCTATCTTGGGTCAACATACACAATGTACCAAGAGAGGGAAGGAGGATTTGAATTCTCCCATAAGAGGCGACCAAGAGATGAACAAATTGAGAACACATTGTTATGCTGGCTTAATTTTCCCAAGCAATACCAATGCTGTGTGATCCGAGCATAGATAGAGGGGACTCACTCGTTGGCCATCCAACAATCCCCACCACCATAATAGAGGGAGGGAGACTTTGCGGGGCCAAGGCAGCTCGGAAGTATAGACATCCTTCACATCAAGACTTAGAACCCCTAGTTCTAAGGGCCTCTTGGAAAGTGGGTTAAAGTTTGTCCCTATTCCTACCAAAGACTCACAAGAGGACAAGCGCCATCGTTTGGATTATTGAAGTTTTTTTACCTATTTAGAGCTTTTGTGTTAATAGTTTTAGTTTTAGTTTAATTTTTGTGTTTGAACATGCATTCTATTTCTTTATCTAGTTTGTTTACGTTCTAGCATTGTCCACTAACTTTCTTGAATCCATATATTTTCTCGCTTGTGACCAATAACTTAAGAGGAATACCGCACCCCTTGCTGGTGTGATTTCGTACATACGTGCACCAAACACACCAACACAATAGGGTTGTCATGTTTAACAATCTTGAAGAATGTTTTGTGTTCAAAGATGACTTAGACTATGAATGGAAGGATAATTATTATGAGATAGATAGAATGCTAGAGATAGAATCATAGCTTGCCTGCGTTCGAGGAATTTACAGCCAACACCTGCTAGCAGGACCATACTTCCTTTATGTTTTCCTATGGATCAAAACCAAGTATTTTCAAATCAAAATGAAGGGAGTACTTGTATTTTTGTTACCTGGATCTTAAGACAATGTAACATTTCAAGTTATTGAAGATTCTTAAATTGATTTGTTGTAGTCAATAGGGATGGAGTGGTATTTCTGAATTTATGGATCATGAGGATATTTTCAAGGACACTCGAAGTCGCTATTTTTGTTTTTTTGCCTACTCGAGGAAAGTGAGAGCAGAATTCAAGTAAGTCATTAGGGAAATTTTGAGGTCTAAAATGGGCCTCCTAAGGAAATTACAAAATAATAGTGGAAATAATAAAAAATAATATTCTCGATTATATCATCAAATTTTAGAAGTGAAAAAAGAAAACACTACTTTTTCAACTTGTATTTAACTTAATTCAAAATTTTTATCATTATTTTCGGAGCTGAGTACTGCTGGATGAAAATTTTAATTCCACATCCAAGGATTACACATGTTCCATACTTTCAATGGATCTTGATACACAAAAAAAATGTGATTGCAATCACATTTTTTCATGTATTTATCATGTTTCTTAGCAGTGTCCATCGAAAGTATGCAACATGAGTACTCCTTGATGAGGAATTAAAATTTCATCCAACAAGTACTCCCCGCTCTAAATTTGAGTAAACACTTTGCGTATAAGTTGAAAATACGAGTTGAAAAAGTAGTTTTATTATTTTATTATTTTTTAATATTTTTACCTTTTTAGCTTAAAAAAATGGTGAATCATCCCCCATGGTTGACATCATCATCTTCGAATAATATTGGTTCTTATAAAGTTTATTTTGGCTATACATTTTTCTTAGAGGCCCATTTTAGACCTCAAAATTTCTTTAATGAGACATCTATTGGATCGTTACACCGGAAGGATCACTTCACATGATTGTACATATGTCTTCAGGCAAGTAGTCATTATCAGTGGTTTGAAAGCCCTCAAGTCTTGGCCATATGCTTCCATCAATAAGTTTTGTAATTTTTTTTTTCAAATCCTCGCATTCAATTCATTTTTTCATGTTAGATTTCGCATTGAGTTTGGTCTTTGGTTTTTGATTCCATCCTCAATGGTAAGGCTACTCGGTCTATGCTATTTCGATCGACAAGTCATATATGATCATTGGTTCTGTCCATCCGATCACCAATGATCAAATATTCTCTTACAATGTCTTATTAGGTTCCACGTAAAATTATTGTCATTTCATTAGATCTTCAAATAAAAATTTGGTCACTAACACTAGTGTGTTCAGGGATATTTTCCACTCCTTTCAAAAGCTTTCACATGCCGGTCCTCGTCATCACTCAATTGGAGGCACCATCATTGAAATATCATCATCATCACTTCAGTCAACATCATCATGGTTTTCATTCATCTCGTTGTCACCATTAGGTAATTAGGGTTAAGGTCACCAAAATCTATCATTCGATGCATAAATCAAAAGTGAGGAGTGGTAATAAGTAAAATTTTCAATGAAATTCTGAACAAAATGTAATTTATGTTTTAATTATGTAATAAGTTTCAAATTTCTAAAGTTGTAATTGAAATTTTGAAATCTACAAGGTTCCAAAAGAAAAGTGAAAATCATGAGGTGGGCTACCCTACCTCTTTGAAGAAATGACTCAAAACAAAGCTATAAAAGACCAATTCATTCAATTTTCTCATTCATCTCATTGTTAGAGATTTCCCACAAGTCAGTCAAAAAACTCTTCATTATCAGTTCCAAGGTTATATCACATCTCAAATTTTGATGCAAAGGAAGCCAATTGTATTTTCCTAGCCTCCACGCCGTGTTTTTCCCCTCCTACATCGCGTTTTCCCTTCAAGAGGCAACAATCCAAGTTCTAAACATTTTCAAAACCAATTTCAAAGGTTCTTCAACCTTCTACAAGTAAGTAATGTCTCTTTAAGCCTCCATCAGTTGAGTTTTTTTTTTTTATTCTAATTCCTCCAAGGAGCCCTACATTTCATTTTTGTGGGAGATCTCTTCTTTGCAAATATGTAAGTAAATAAACACTTTCACCAAATAAACATTTCTACTCCTAAGCTATACATCTCGAACCCTAATCAGCCAAAAGGAGAAGGTAAGCTTAGACCTGCTTAAGGATGCTTTCTCTAATAACATAACACACTTTGTGAGGCATCTCTGGACCAATTTTGGAAGATTTTTAGAGAACATTTTGGTTTTTGTGAATTTTTGGTCAAAATTGACAATTTTGAAAACTACCCCACTAGAAGAAACACAACATGGCCACGTTGTGATTATTTTTGGGAGATCAAATGGATGAATTATCTACATTGGTGTATTCATCTTGACACATACTTCAATCCTAGTTAGCGATTGAGCCATGTCAACAACTTTTGGAGGGTAAAAGGTTTTAAAAACTAGCAAAAATGGCTTTTATGCCCTTTTTGGATGCCACGTTGTGTTTTCTAAGTACGCTTGGAAGAATGGAGTTTTAGAGGGTTATAAGCCACCTTTTGGAGTGATCGAACATCCTATCATGTAGTATACATCCGTGGCTATCCATAGCAACTTTCGTATCAACATTTGGACATCCAAAAGACCTTTAAATTTCCTTTTCCCCAAGAATGAATGCCGCATTTTTCTCCAGCACACCGCGTTTTCTCCAAAATTCGCTATGTTTTCTCCAAGATGAATTTTCTGACAAAGTGAGTTTGACCAATTTTGACTTTTACTTGTGTAATTGATGAATGATGATGATCTTATGATGTCATGAAGTGTAATTGAGTAAGTTAATAGTAAAATAGGGTAGATACATGCTTTTCGTTGATGTGGTTTCTGTCAAATCTATACAGTTTACTATGTCGAGGTGAATTGGTCGACTCTTAAACATTAGGTTTTTATTGAGCATATCATGTAATCAGCTCCAAAACCGAGGGATTCAACGCCCGAGAGAGGGGGCAAAGTTGTTTTTGTCTATATATATCATTTTCGCAGTCGTTTGACCAAATGGACATCGTAGATCAGAATTTTGTAGATTGTACTTTTACTTTCATATTCGTAAATCAAAGGATGCAGCTTGCAACTATTATATAGGAATTCATGTGCGTGAATTTACGACCATGTTTTTCTTTTTCTCTCGTTATATTCTTTGGATGGTTTACATATATCTCCTCTTTCCATATCTTCGTATCTTAAGTGGCTTCTTCTTATAGTTCATAAAGAAAATTATTTTCATTTAGCTATGCTTATATGGGAATGTCATTTTGTGTTTCATGCTTCCAATAATGAATTCATTATTAAACATGCTCATTCAATCCCTCTACTTTTTCATACCCTACACCATACCTACAAAACCCTAAAGCCATCATAGATCCAATACTACCTTTCTCCTTTATATATTTGTAGTCAGAACCCTTTTAATATTCCGTACCTAGCTACTTGGTTTCATCCTCGATCCACCTTAAAACCATAAAACACTCAAAATCTACCTAAGCCTATCATATCTAGCCTAATATCCTTCATATCATAGTAAATACTTGACTCCGTGATCTAATAGAGAGAGTCGCTTCTGTACTCGGGTAGGGCTAGCTACTAGGTCAAAGTGGTATGTGGTTACCTTTGTCAATCTCCTTTTCTTACCCTTAGGAGAACTTGTGGAGTGCTAACAGACTCGATTACTATTTAAATGAATCACTTAAGGGTCTTATTTTTTTTACTCTAAAATTTTATATAGTCCTATTATTTTCTAAGGTAACTAAGCTAAAATAATGGGGTCATGAATAGCACAAGACTTGGTGATTCACTAGAAGAACCAAACAAAAAAATAATTTCCTAGTATATTTAAATAAGTAAAATAATTTAAGGAGACAAAATTTGTTTTCAAAATGTTTGAATGAATAAAATTACCTAAATAAAAAACTCATCTTTTATTGTTAGCATTTTAGAAACCTTTCATAAATAAATATCTTCATTTCTCTATTTCAATAATTAAGTAGTTTAAAAGATAAAGTAAGGTTCTTTGTAACTTAGCCTTTTGATTTACTCCTTTTTTTCATAGGTAGAGCCGTTGTTTCCAACATGCAATTCATAGCCTCGACAAGGCTACCTTTTAACCTTCAATGATTCATTATCCCATCCATTTATTATTACAATTCTTTTCGAGATAAATCCTTAATAATATAACTTGTTTTTTTTTTTTTTTTCGTTCTTAAAAAGTCATTGTCCTGGCTTCGATGACTAGCAAGTGAAAATGACATTCACTAGTTATAAATTGAAATGAACAACTGCTCGTGATGAGACCCTTGTCTTTGTTGGAGTCATTTTTCCATATGTATATGCTTATCGAATAAATCTATGTCACTAAGTATTTATAGTCATTATTATTCTTTTTATGCATTATTGAGTTATTATTTAGATGCATTTAGAGCTTACAGCTTGTTGATTTATGAATTATTCTTGTTTTGTTAACTCGAAGAGTATTTAATGTAAAAATGTCAATAATAACAAGCTCTCCTCGTGGCAATAATAATTCCTATTTCAATAGTGTAATTCATGTATCAAAGAAGCACAGAACCACATGCTTTTTCAATTTAGAGCTATTATGGAAAATGGTGGGTCCTCTTTCAGGGGGATAGGAACCGCAAGAGGTGAATCAAGGGCTCGTGATGATGTGCTAAATGCCATTAAATCACCCCTATTTCATAAAGCTCAACCTTCCATCAATTGTTGTCATATGTGGGAATGCTTCAATATGGGACCCTATGTTAGGCATGCGCACAAAAAATTCAAAGCATATTTTGGTTTCTATTAATAGCCCAAGGGTATTGAGAACACACCAAAAAAATTGGAGGCAATTGAAGTAATTACAACCTTAATCTCATTTCCTCTCGTGTCAATAGCTCAAGTCACAACACATTAATTTGAAGTTTCTGAAGCCAGACGTACATCAGAGAATTTCCCTTGATCAAGATTGTTATTTACGACCATGTCACCACGTATCTCTCATTACATTGGCCACATAAATGATTTTTCAACCAAAGCATATAATCCATAGTAGGGGCTCTGTCAAACGTAAAGGTGAGGGTCATAGATAAACTATTGATCCCTTTCTACATTTGAATGATGATAATTGTCATAGCCTTAACTAACCTTTAGGGAAGAAGGAACATTATATGGTTCAAGCGAGGACAATAATGTTGCATTGGATCGATGGCCATGGTAGCCGTTATCTTCCGGGGTTTCTCGTAAGATGAGTCAATGGAAAGTCGATTGCTTCAAAGCTATAGAGGACATTACGTACGATAGCTTGTAGAGGTCATTTATGGTTCAACAACAGAATAATTTTCGAGAAAACCATATCAACATCAAAGGACTACGCATGAAGTCATGGGATTATATCCAACGAGACTTACAACATCATCTTAGCCAAATGTGATTTCTTCATTAGAAATACATTTGACAACAAGACATGCGATATGGTCGTATCAATGTATCAAAATATCTTTTACAAATATTTTTAAACTCGTTATGGCAAATATATCATGATTCGATACCGTTTGTATTTATGTGAAATCGTAGATCCATCTAAATCCACTCAACAATCGTATCCCCTCATTTTGGTTCGTAATTGTTGTATAGCCTTAATTATAAGAGTTGTGTAACCAAGATTCAAATAACTAGGAGGCAACACGACTATAAAGGTAGAAGTTGTATGTTGCAGAAGGGGGGGTGGTATTCTCGTAAATCGCATTTTTGCAAAACAAGAGGATCGAGTTACTGCGTGTGAAGGGGAGGAGTCGCACGCCTAGTGGGATGATCTCGGAGGGTACCACTATGCTACATTATTTCATGATTTTGTAACAGACTTCACACCGAATTTATTTGGCATTTGATTCTCGAGTTTTCTTGTTTTCCTAAATGTTTTAAGATTTTAATTTAAATCGTCGTGCGGCCGGGTGGTTGTGCCCATCGGCCCAGTCCGTTGCCTCAAATCCCTTAGAATTTATTTTGTATAAAATCGTAGTTTCCATGGTGTTGGGTGATCTCGTATAGATCCGCAATTTCATTCTAGTCATTTAATTTCTTTCAACTTCACTTCATAATTTATTTTCGTTTTTCTCGTTATTTAAGTTCAACATATCGTTGTCTTTGGACGTATTTTCATAAAGGCCGAACCGAAGTAAACAAAAACTTCTTTATTACTCGCATATATCATTCTTTTTACTACAAGATTGCTACTCTCCCCGATTCCATTACTACATAATGAAGTCTATTCTCGTGATGTAATGGTGAAACAATTGGCCGAGTAAGGATTTTGGTTAATCGAACTTAACATGTATTCATGATTTCTTTGAATTATTATAAGAAATTGATTCATTTACTTTGCAGAAAATTTATGTATGAAATATTAATAAACAAATTCCACGATCAGCATAGTGAGAGGTTGTGAATCGTATCAACAAACGATCACATAATTCTTAATTATAATTAAAAGTTGCACACATCATACATAATCTTTTAGAAAGTATTTATTACAAGATCACAAAACAACAAGAAATTTATATTTATCCTATTTGTTCTTATCAGATATTTTCCTTACAAACAAGTAATTAATTTTGTTTAAGAGAAGCAGCGCATTATCATCTTGATTCTTTTTAACGCATTCAATTATTTCCTCTTCGTAGATTAGTTGGAATGAAGTTGCCTTGTGATTTCTAGTTTAATTTTACGTTTTTCATCTTTACAACATAGCAGTGAATTTTTAATAGGTTTTACATCATTTGTTTCCTCGAATCACATTCTTTATTTTCCGAATGGTTTGTCCGTTTCGAATGGGGCCTACATTCCCTTATCCCCTTGACAACCGAGGATGACTTTCTACAAGATTCAACTCAACACAGAAGAGGAGCCAAAAGTAGATTCCCAAAGTGTGTTTTTTAAGAGTCTTGTTCCTTTTTTTGAATGATGCTTCTTTTGAACTTATTGCAAGAACTTGATTTTTTATTTGTAATGTATCCCCGAGGTTGTATCCTCGGCATTTATTGTTCTACGCCTCTAACTCCACCAACCCGTATTAGAGATTTAAATGTTGGTATAAATCTTGTGATTTAGCATCGCCCAACATTTTGGCATCGTTGCCAGGGAGGAGTTGTGGGATAAGGCCTCACGATTTGTCATGCTTTTCCCTTTTCATTCGCAATTAAATTTTTAGATTAAAGAGACTCTTTGATTCCCCGAAGTATATTGGATGGTTTTTCTAGAGATATCACAAGCCGTGTTTTCTTTACCGAAAATGATTGATTTCCTTTACCGAAAATTGTGATTCTTGATTTGTTTCCGTTATAGCAATTGAGTTTCATTTACTACAAGGTGTGATGTTGGGTTCTTTCTTTACCTTAAATCGAGATTATTTAATTTATTTTCGCAAGTGTGATTTTCTTATTTTACAATCTTATTTGTTATTTAATCGAATTGATCTTTTGAGTTAGTATGTTTCTATTTTCTTCGATATTAAAAGAACCCCCCAACTCTAACCAAAAAGCCGAAAAGACTTTCCATCTAGCAAGGTGGTGCGCCATTTTGGATGCTACTTCAAGACCAATCTCAAATATTAGCAAGCTAGGGTCTCGCTTCACATAAAGAACACATTTTGGCATCAATCAAAGATCGGTCTACTCCTCCGCAAGAATAAATTCATGAAGAACCAAAATATCTACCTAGGGAAACCAAGAAGCGTTTTTATCCAGCGTTTCGAGAGGAGAAACCATCAAAAACAGAGATTAACAAAGATTTGAATGATTTGTCTTGCACTCTAGATAACAATGTAAACTTTGAAATGAGAATTGATACAAGTACCTGCTTTTTTGAAGTAGAAAAAATCATCTGATTTTGAAAAGTGTCGATTCATAATACACCTTATTTTTTTAGGCAACAAAATATCATCTAATTTTGAAAAGTGTTGATTCAGAATACACCTTTTTTTTTGGGATAGCAAAAAATCCTTTGATTTTGAAAACCATTGATTTAGAATACATCTTTTTTTATTTCTAACATATTTTGACACTTTCAATTTTCTCATGTACCAGGTATAAACATTTTTTTTAAAATGTTAGTGATTTTTCATGCTACTTTTGAAAATTGGTCAAGTGCAACATCAACCCCATTTTTTAGAGGGCTTATTTTTTATAGTTTAAATTTTATAATGTATAAAGTGTGAAATTTTTTCAAAATGTTGAAGATTTTCATGTGGATTTTGAAAACCATCAACATTTTTTTTTCAATGCATATTTTTGACACTTTAAATTTTCTTATGTCCTAAGTATACATAGTTTTTTTGTTAAATGTTGATTATTTTACCATTTTTCAAGTGGTCTTATTCCTCTTCATGTTTTTCATCCTAAGATATTTGGTTTTTAAAGGTTTCCAAATTTTTTGTTTTTTTGTTTTCCTTTTATTATATATATATATATATATATATATATATATATATATTCGAAGTTTAAAATAATAATAAAATTAATATTTTGAGGTTAGAATTTCTTTTATATTTATTTATCGTTAATTAATATTTCAATACACAAAATAATTATCACCAAAAAATAATAATTTAAAAACTCGACAAAAAATATACATTTTGCATATATATATATTTAAAAAAAAATGTATTTTAAGACATTTTTCGCTAAAAAACACGTTAAATAAATAAAATTATGGAAATTTTGAATAATTTTTTTTGGAAAAATAGCAAATTTTATAAATTTTATATAAAAATGACATCAAAAATAAAAAACCATAAAAATGATTTAGATAACATTTTAAGGATTAAAAATTAAAATTAAAAATAAAACATACAATTTATGAAAATCATAAAATCATAAACGTAAAAATACACTGTTATAAAAATAAATCATTAAAAATAAAAATGCATCGAAAATAAAAAAATAAAAAAACATTAAATAAATTAAATAAATACCCTAAAACTACAAACAAAACATATATACCTTAAAAAATAAAACATACATATATATATATATATATATATATATATATATATACTTTTAAAAAAATAAAACACATATAATAAAATATAATAATAATAATAATGAACATGTATCCGTTGAGTCGTTTGTGGCCCGAGGAGATGCCTCCTCGCTCTTGGGCGCGTGGGAGCGTGCTCCTCGGTGCCCCGTCGAAAAAATGATTCTTAGAACCGAATTTGTGCTCGTTGGTGGCTTGAGGGGTCGCTCGCTATGGGTAGGGAGGAGTCGTTGCATCAAATTCAATTTAAGACTAGATTCGATTCTCGAATCACATTTGAGCCATTGGTGGCCACCGCATTAGGCGTCCCCCCCGTACCGACCAACAAATGAAATCTGATTCTTAGAATCGAATTTGAGTCAGTGGCCACCATCGTACGTACACCGTTGTAGCTCCGCCCCCGCCCATGCGGAAGGCGCTCACTGTGTCAAATCCGATTCGAGAATCATATTTCGAGCTATCGGTGGCCTCGAGGGGGTCACGAAGCCGTGGGCGGGTGAAGTTGTTAGCTTCGCTCACCGCGGCATGAGACCACTTGTGCCACCAAAGTTTTAACGTACTTGAGAATCAACCGATTCTCGTAATCATATTTCCGATCCATTTGGTGACCCGATGAGTCGGCCATGGAAGGGCGAAGTCGCTAGGATCGCCCGCCATGGGGGCGAGATGCAAAGAGCTCCGCCGCCCACAATAAATAGCCTCCTCCCGCCCCCACCGCGAAGATGGACCGGTGCCACCACCGCGTTCAAGAGGATAATCAACCGATTCTCAGACCTGACGGAACCATCGGTGGCCATATGTCGGGTAAGCGTAGTTCTAGTAGCTTTTCCCGCTCATATAAGGGTTCTCGTCATCAAAACTCAAATTCGATTCTCTAACAACCGTGATTCTCGTAATCGGATTTGAGTCATTGGTGGCTCGAGAGGTCGTCTCCATTATGGGTGAGCGCGCACCACGTGTACCACCTCGGCCGACGACAAAGTGCCCTCGCGCCGACCAATGAGCTCAAAGTCGCATTCCGAGAATGTCCCCCGGCATCCTGATTCTAAGAATCGGCATAAGCTTGCCGGTGACCCAAGGGACCGAATTTGTATATTTCTTTATTTTTTAAATTATAATTATTATTTTTTTAAATTAATTTTAATTAGTTTTATTTTATTTTTTATTTTTTGTATTGTTTTCTATTTTAGTTTTTTTATATCTTAATTTTTTTTAATGTTGTATATTTTTTAGCTTTTTATGTTTTTTATTTTTATTATTTTTATATTGTTTTTAAGTTTTTAATTTTTTAAAATTTAAAATGTTATTAATTTTTTTTTTAAATGTTCTTTTTTTAAAGGTATAGTTTATTGATTTGTTTTAATATTTTCTTTTGTTTGTTTGTTTTTTTTAAATATTTAGTAAAAGTTTTTTTTTTCTTTCCTTTAATTATAAGCTTTCTCTTTTTTTTAAGTTTATATTATTTTTTTTTGTGTGTTTTTATTTTTTATAGGTTAATTTTTGTTTTTATTTTTTTTACGTTTTTATGTTTGATTTTTTTGTTTTGGCTTTATATATATCTATATGATTTCTTTTGTCATTTTTGTAATTTTTGTAATTTTATGTTTTTTTCTTTTCTAATATACACTTTTATTTACTTTTTATTCTTATTTTTAACTTTTGTTTTGCTTTTTTGTTTTTTTCTATTGTTTTAATTTTTTGTTTTTTTAATTTTATTCTTGTTTTCATTTTTCATATTCGAAATTTTAGGGGTTGTCGGAGTCATGATATTTTATCTTTTATGGCATTATTTCAAATGTTGAAAATTCATCGTGAAGAAAAAACTTGTATTCCAAAGATCAACACTTATTGTTTTCGTGGTGTTTTTCGTAATCGAAAAAATTTGTTTTCACTACCATGTTTAAAACATGTTGAAAAAATTTACCCCCCAAAAAAAAAAATTAAAAAAAAATGGTATTCCATGATCAACACTTTTCGTTTTCAAGTCGTTTTTCTATATTTTTGGGGTTTTTTTTGCTAGAGTTCTATTTTCGCTTATAGTTCTCGTTTCATGCTTACATTTCTAGAAGATAAACAAAGTAATATGGATGATTTTCATGATGCAATTCGTATGTTTCCATGAATCAAATGAATAAGAGTATATGGATCCTATAGAATCTTGGTTTTGGATGATCGTGAGTATCCACTCCTCCTTTATCATTCAACAAATTGTATCATCACATCGTCAACGTAGCTAGTTCCTCATGTTTAGGTATTTCTAGCATGATTTTAAAATTTGAACATGAGTAATATTATCCACTTTATTGTGCACATGGATGACTGGAGGTATTCCTATATTTAAAGGGAGTCTTCCACTTCTTAGGTAGATTAGGTAGAAGAATAAATCAATGTCATGAATAAAGATGTTACAACAACGCTATTAGGGTTTTGACTTTCAAAGCATAGCCACCGAAATTTCTTTTGATCCACATTGGTTGTTAACACACACATCCGTGACAAATGTTGTTGTGTATGATTCACCCTAACACATTATGATTTTACATGACTAACGACTCTAATGAGTTGTCATCCGAGATAAATATTTAGTTTCCCCTTACAAGGTACCATTGGAGAGCCCCACCGGTGGACCACTCTTTGTAAAGATCATAATGAGCTAATCAAGAGAATGCTAGAATTATTCATTGAAAAGAATCTTCCGAGTCATTTTCTCGAGATATTTATCTAAAATAAGTCCTTAGGGTAGAGGAACTGGCTAGCAATGATTAGTCATTTAAATTTTTTTCATGCCATCCCGTACTTTAAGGAGTCGATCTCCCCCCGCTTATTAAGTAACCCTTGAATTTAATTGTAGTCAAAGTTTACAAAAGACTTAGGAGGGGATAAGAGGTCTCACGATGAGCCGACCTACCACGATCATGAGACCTAAAATGCATGAAATTACTTTTGCTGGTCACCGTTGGACTATATTAATCACTTTCAAATGACTAAGATGGTACACATAAATTATTGACTGTGTGATCGTGCTTCTTTATTTCAATGGTACTTGCATTTTTTATGCTAATACACCATACTAGAAGCGGAAATAAAACAATAATAAATTGGTCAACCAATTGCTAAAACTAACACTCATGTAGGAATAAAAGGATCTACAAGAATGTAATCACACTTCGCATAAATGAGTATCTAGCGCGCCACACTCTAACTACACAAATTAGTACCTCTAATTGGATCCGTGTAGTAGTATAATAAGTATCTCGAACCGGCGTATATACTTACAACCGATATAGCAACAACGACACTCCACGAATATGTAGAAATAAATATAAAATATAATACAACTACCCTAAGATCGTTAGCCCCCAAGTAAAGAGGGAGGGCCCTTCCTCCCTAGCAAGGCGCGGGAAGAAATGAAAACTAAATGAGAATTAGACTAATCAACACATGTAACAACAACAACACGATATTTCGTTTTATGATGACTGTACTTACATAAGTCAAAATGGCGTATACGTTCTATGATAACCCCGACCTTGAAGGAATATGTTTACATAATAATTACATATCCAAAAAATGAAGAACAAAGAGTCACCATGAGAATTCCTCGATTCTCATGATGATCAAAATAAAGTAAATATAGTTACAACTAATTCCATCAATAAAATTCATGAATGGAAAAGCATTGATTTCAACCAAAACCGCATGAAGTCGTTATTCTAAATAACAATACATGATAACTACATCTATTGTTGGAAGGTGACAAACTCGTAGTGGTAACAGTTTTCAAAGATAGATCAACATCCGTAATTTAGCAATACGCAAACAGCATAGCAACCGTAGCGTAGTCTATAAAGCAAATGATCTCTAACAACATCGCGGTAACAACAAAGGATGTAACAGCCAAGATGTTGAATTTGTGTGTAGTAGCAATGCCATGTAACAACATTTTGTAACATCATGCCTAACTCGGTTCTATGCACCGTATGTCCCGAGTCCCCCGTGCCTAAAATAGTATCTCGAAAGAATAACGAAAAGGCCAAATAACTTCTCCCAATGTTCATCTCAAATAGCCAAGCCAAAGTAACAATAACCGCAATAATTAACAAAAATGGAAAGGTAGTGGAAAAAGGTAAATTTATGCTATTTTCAGGATAAAGGAAAGGAAAAAGGCAAGTATGGTCCCCGTGTTGGAGGTAAAAAAGGTAGAAATGAGGGAATAAAATGTAGGAAATGAGTATAAAAATGACACCCAACATCTCCCCAGCTAAAGTACTTCGTTGTCCTCATGAAAATCTCACCCTCCCCCATTAGCCTCCTATGTGTGCCTATTATAACAGCAGGGTGCCATTGTGCCTTCGTTCAGAGACTCGTACCCTTGAGTAGCAAAATTAAATCCTTTCTTGGTTGTGACTTTTCGTAATCACTCAAATACAGACAGTGGTCTCGGTATTCATCCACCGGAATCCACATCAAAGGAAAACTAAATTTCAATCCAATCCAAAAGACACCAAGGTATTTTACCACCTAGGCGTATTATGGTATATCCGTAACAACTACGAAATTTTGGAATACAAAAGGATCCCCTTCCCCGCAACTTGACACTACTTACTGCAAGGTGTCTGAGGCACCCTTGTCAAAGACTAACCTCATCCGTGCATAATGATTGAGACAAAACTCCACGATTTCATTTTGTAGGTAGCCGTTGGCTCCCCCAACTCGGAGTACTCAAAAAATTTAAATTCACACCTCAATTCAGTCGTCCTTCGGTTCTTCTTTAATCCATAGTGTTGTCTTTTTTTCGTTAGTATCCATTGATTTTGTAGATGATGCAACTCAAATTTGATTTCTCATGAATGAAATGAAGGCGTGTAACTTAAGTCTTCCCATATATAGAATACAAATATACTATCCGTATCTAACATGCTCACAAATAATATTATGTACAAACAACTCGCACAACAAGCTTTGTTCATCAAAATCATCGTTGAAAAACATCAATAAAAGTGCTATAGAAGTACCCACATAAGGCCCGTCTTCCATGATAGCTTTCTAACCGAAATAAATAATCCTCCCAAAGAAAAATAGGGTAGGATGAACGTCGCTTGGCACCCCATCAAGTTGAGGGAAAGATCATGAAGCTCGTTTATCAAGAGAACAACTTGAACCTATCGTTGTAACAACATCAATTGTTTCTCCTCTTTCTTTGTAGCTTCCTTCTTTCCATTCCCCCCGCTCCTCTTCAATTCTTTCTCTCGCCCATTTTTCCTATAGGAACTTATTTTATTTTGATGTAAATATAGCAGACTACTCACTAAGGAAATGCTCGGCTTCCACTTTTGCAACTTTGTGACAAATAAAGACTTTCGGAACTCCATCTCTCATTGAGGCCCGATGTTCCACTACATGCAATATCAACTATGGGTATGAAAACCTCTCTCTGGGTGGATTAGTCCACCTAAACTATTGGTTCTTGTGGAACAACAACGTCATAGGAGGGTTCTCTGTGTAGCAACCTCTCTTATTTTCACCTTGGTCACCCTCCGTATCCAACAAGTGTCCTTCCGTAACAAGCAGGCTCCTCACAAGTTATTGTGTGTCGCCTTCAGGTCGATTGGCTATCGGAGGACCGCTTTAACCATTGGTTCTTTGTGACAACAGATTTCAATAGGTTCTTGTGCCGTAACCTCCCCAAAGTTTTGTTTTTAGGGTTTCCCTCAAGGTGATTTCCCGAAAAACTTTTGTATCCTTTTTCTCCTCTTACTTTCTTAACAATTTTCACCTAATTTATGCTTCCATTGTTCATTTTATTTCTTTAAATTCTCAATTTCTACAAGGTATTCAAGTTTTTTTCCT
This sequence comes from Pinus albicaulis, assembly GCA_034641835.2. Classification (NCBI taxonomy): domain Eukaryota; kingdom Viridiplantae; phylum Streptophyta; class Pinopsida; order Pinales; family Pinaceae; genus Pinus; species Pinus albicaulis. The sequence continues at coordinate 1,708,210,713 of CM076581.1, forward strand.
ACTTGACAAGGAGGTTCCTCCGATTGAGGTTGTTCTTTCTTCTTCGCCCTCTTCCATGTACCTCTTCAATTGTGATGAAGACGTATATGATTGACTTCTCACCCTTGATTTTTTCATTTGTCTCCACCCGTTCCTATCAAGGGCCTTTTCTCAATTCTAACCTTATACATCTGTGTTTGGCTTCTAGCTCTCCTCACTCTCTCCCAAAATTCCAACTTGTTTTCTCTCTACCAAGCTCTCGGGCCTCTTTGTTTGAACCTCCTCCCATCTCTTTCCTTGTTGCTTCAAAGAATCCAACACAATTAACTTGATGATACCATGATTGGTAACACAAGCTTTTGGGTGTGTTTTCGCTTTAACCATCGCATCCATATGATCGATGTTTCCCAGAGGAACATGAAAAGTTAATTATTTTTTTGATGTTAAAGATGGTTCAATAAGGGGAAATGATAATTAAAAAACAATCGTGGACCTCCCTTCACAAGTGATATATTGATTAAATTTAGAGCAACATCCGACCCAAGTGCTAGAAGTGAGAGCCCCACCCCTCTTCCTTTCTTCTCAAGCTTCTCCTCACGTTCAAGGAAATCCTTTCGCAGAAGGATCATTGACCTTTCTATTGAACCACCTTCTCGCTTTTGCCCGTATTGTTGTTACTTGGGGAAACAACCTCCTATGTTACTCAATCAAAACCCCCGACTTTGGTCCTCGATATTTGTTAAAAAATTTAGCTTAACTCCATCGCAATTGTTTCATCTAGACCCTTCACTTTCCGAAATACTCGAGCCACCTAGCATCTATGGATATCCGATATGCCTCCGTGTACCTCCGTAATGCCTCAATAGAATCTAGTTTTCCAGTTTCACCACAGATCCCCCCATCTTATGTTGTTATATCTAATTACTTCCTTTAGCTTAGTTAGAGAGGGTATCAACGTACCACTTCCGTGTTACAAAACCTTACCTCTATTATCTTCAAAGTTAAGAATTTTCGACCATGTGGTGCAATAAATTCCAATTGAGGGAGATGATGGAATTTCACGGTGATCAAGAGGTGAAAAGGATTTGAATTGATGGTTCATACCCACACATTATTTATATTAATGACCAAGACAGAGAGCTTGTACTTCAAGTACAAATCTACTTTTTGACAAGATACGTCATATGATTGGTTGTATTAAATTTGGTAACTGGGATTAATGGAAGCTTTAAAAGCAACGGATCATTCATAATTATGATACGATTCATCCCCCCCAACTTTAATGATGACGACACCACGTGTCGTCAAAAGAACTCGCTATTAAATTTCCATAATCATCAAATATTAGAGGATGATAATGTTACCTTTTTGGTGACATACCCAAACATACAGGAGGAAGAATTGGATGTGATGGCACAATTTCTCTAGTGGGTCGTGGCGGTCACCTTCAAACTATTGTAATATTTGTTGTGTGTCGTGACAATGGCCAAGATTCAAAACATTTTTTGACAAAGGTCGTTACATATGTTGTTGCACTCAAAATGATGATGTTTTGAAAAAAAATGAGAGCAACAATTGCCACAAAAGTGGTTTTCAACTACACATTTTTTGATCGTGCCCTACATTTTTTCACAAATGGATTTTTATTATCATATTTTTAAGTTTTGTTTTTAATTATATATATATATTAAATTGTGTAAGAGCCACCACAAAAGTGGTTTTAGCTCTTACACTTATTTAAAATCAAAGTTCCCGTGAAGCATAAGGGAATGTCCCCCGGTGTTGTAATATGAAGACTGAGTCCATGGCAATGTTAATAAATGAATCCTTCGAAGAAGGTTGATGATATAACCTCGTACGGTTCCCATTAACTAGTAATGACGTATTATCACTATCAATGAAATGCTTTATAGTCCCATTGTCAAACATCGTATCTACTTCGTAAGGACCCAGCTATCCGTGTAGAGCTTGTCCTTGAAATCCTTTAATATTGAATTGTACAAGAGAGCCCAATATCATTTAAGAAATTTCTTTTCTTTTAATGGAACCCGTCATGCCATCTAACTCTTTTCTACCTAATGATATTTGTTCATCGAACGGCAACCAACCATTTCTCCTCCAACTCATCGAGCCGATTCAACCTTTGTCTTTATGTTGTGCTCAAACCCATATTTACATGTAATGTTGTCTCTATTGTTTTTATTTCAAAATTTATGGGGAAGAGAAGGATACTCTTACCATACATCAATTCGTATGGCAAGAAGCCCATAATATTCCTCCATGTTCTATAAGCCCACAATACTTCTAGAGTTTTTTCATCCCAATTTCCCTCAAAGCACAGTTAATGCCTTTGTCAAAATTCCTCAATAACTTTGTTGGTAATCTCCACTCATCCATTTTCTTGGGATGATAAGGTGAAGATCTCGCAGTGAATTCCATAATTTTCAACCATTTTCCTAATCAAACGTATGCATCAGTCTCATCTCGTCATTATCTCCCTAGTATCCCGAAACGAACAAAAAATATATTCAAACAGTAGTGTCCGAAACATCCTCGCTTCTTTAGCTCTAGTTAGTGCCTTGCCCAACCCACTTTGTGACGTAATATGTATAGACCAATATGTATTACCGTTTATGATGAAGTGATTAATTAGCCCAACGAAATCCAAAACCCACTTTCAAATGTTCTTAACACTATCTCGAGGTCGTAATGACATCTCATCCGATCGTTATATCGCCCATCCTTTGGCAAACGCTATCACATCCTTTCACAAACTTTTTGGCACCCCAATATAGTCGTCGTAGTACCCTCTTGAGAGTACCTTGTACCCCGTCCTCTTTCTAAGTGCCTCCCAGGTCTTTATGAAAATCCTTCAAGATATCTAAAATCTCATATTCTCAACACAATGTCGAATCAAAAGTTCCGTCCATGTGATAGAGATTTCCCCCATTCAGGAGTAAGTGGCACTTTGTTGTATGATATTTATTTTTTCTTCAGAAGATAAATGGTGAGAATTTACCTATTAAAGAAGAGAGTTTACTATATTTGCATACCATGGTGAGTGAGCAGATATGGCAAAAATATACTCATCAGAAAAATAATCCTTAGTAGCAAGAAATTATCACCTATGGTTAACCTAGAAAGAAAATCGCAACTACATTATCTTTTCCGTATTTATCTAAAATAGTGATATCAAATTTTTGTAATATCAATAACCATCGTGTAACTCTCGCCATTAGTAATTGGCTTACTCAATAAAATTTGAATGACAAAGAGTGGCCGCCGTGCGTATACTTCGACACCCGATGATACAATGTCGAAAATTATTAATAGCATGCACTACTACTAGGAATTATTTTCGGGTCACCAGGTAATTGAGATTGGCTAGGTTAAATTCTTGTTGATATAATAGATGGTGTAAGACTTCTTTTTCTCTAGTTGGCCCAAAAACACTTACGCCCAAGTCGTATGCATTCGTAGCAATATGGAACAAAAGAGATTCCCGTTTGGTCCTCGAAAAACAAAGTCGCCGTTATGCGCTCTTCGACGCAAAAAGGGCTCGTTTCATTACTCGCTCCACAAAAAACCCACATATTTCATAAGAAAAATAAAATAGAGGCGATGCAATATTTGGAAAATTTCTATAATCTCCTATAGTACCCCGCGTGTCCCAAAAAGCCACGTACTTTTTGAGTTCCGGGAGTTGGGATTCTCGATATTACCTCAATTTTTGTAGGGTCTACCTTTATTCCATCCGTCGAGATGAAATGTCCCGCATGATCCCCTCGTACATCATCATGTGTCACTTTTTAGTGCCTGAAGAAACACAGTTTGTACATAACGTTCGACACCTTTTCCAAATTGGGCCTAATACCGTTTCAAAGACCACCGTAAGGCATAAAATCATCCATGAATATTTCAAGTCATTCATTCAATAGATCCTAAAAGATACCTAATATTTCCTTCCGAAAGGTTGATGGCACATTACGGAGGCCAAAAGGAAGGACTCGTATGTAAAAGTACCCCATGGGAAGGTAAAGGTTGTCTTATCTTGATCTTCCAGGCAATATTTATTTGGTTATAGCCACCGAATCCATCTAGGAATGAAAAAAAAAAAAATTCCCAAGAAGAGTACCCAGGACTCGGTCTATAATGGTAAGTGAAAATGGTCCTTTGGGTGGAACTATTGAGTTTTCTATACTTACGTACTCTCCACTTGTCGTTATTTTTTGGAACAATGACACGGAGAGACCCACCGATCATCGCAGATGGATAGATAAAATTGACATTATGAGCTTCTATAATTCCTTCTTCACTATCTTCATGCGAGATTCATTCGGCGTTGCGGTTGTCTTATAATTGGTTTGTAGCCATATTTAAGGTAAATGTGGTGAGTGCACAAGTCGGGATGCATTCCTTTCATGTCATTTTAGTCCCATGCAAATTCATTTATACTGTAATATCACTGCGCAATTTGTTTTGTTCAAAACTCAAGTTAGGATTAATGTTTAAGTATTTTCCGGCCCAATTTCAACGATTGCTTCCGCATGTAGAGTGGTTCTCATATGTCCAATATTTATATCATCTACCCCATCTTCTTCCCCCGGATTCTAAAATAAGAAAAAAAGAGTGAGTTTCCTATTAAAACCATTAATGATGTCATCCTCTATTTCGTATTTAAAATATTGTTCTTTTCCTGAAGTGTGAGGAGAGGTAGCGAAAAATCAAATTCAGTGTTCCACCGTCCCACCGTAGACTATTCAAATACATATGGGTTTCCTTACTGGGTAAAGGTTAAGGTTCTAGAGCTTTTCCCATCCGAGATCATCATAGATTCAGATCTACATCCGATAAATGCATCCGTGGTGGCTAGCCATGGACTTCCTAAAATCAAAGGATGCTCCCCCAAGTTGGATTTGGTTTGAAAAATGAGAAAATCAATCAGACATATCCAAGAAGCTACAATAATCACCACATATTCTAACACCCCTTCTAGTTTAACACGGGACCTATCTACTATTCAATAAATTTAGGTCTATGCCTAAGCCCGTGAAGTCCTAGGGAGTTAAAAAAATCCTTGATCATCACATTAATGGTTGCCCCGCATCGATTAAAGTATTGGTTGTGGGCCGATCATCAATATAGGATTTCTTGGTCATTATATTTAGTTAAAAAAGGTTGATCAATAAATAGTCTTGAGCGCTTTCCCATAACATGGATAGTAGCAAGGTCCTTCAACTTCTTTTCGTGATTTTCGACACACAGATATCTCATCAAGCGGAAGCGTAAATAGGTACTTCCTTGAGAGCTTGTAACAACAAAATTCGTATATACAAATTCCCCATAATTCCTTGAGAAACTGATCTGCATTGTGAGGTTGTTCTAGTTTCGGCGAATCATTGAGGACAGGATCCCGAGCTCTAACAGCCTAAGTCAACCGTCGTCATGTGCACCAACCTTGCTCAAGTTCGATGTTGCAGGGAGCAGCATTCCTTCCCTAGGACACATTATAGGTGTAACAAAGATGTTTTATCGGTTGTTATAGGTGAAAAAATCGCTTCAAAATTGACCATACCCTTCGGGTGACTTGTATTCCTTCTCCTCGACAATGATAGAAGAATGGCCGGTCTAATTATTTTTCCCCCGATCGAAGCTAAATCTCATTGAGTCCAATAGGATTAATAAGGGTGTCCCAAGTATTCGGGGTTTCTGCGTTCCGGGTTGACTTATTATTCGTATCAGTTAGGTTGCACAAGTAATTGGGGTCGAAGCCAGGAGATGCGTATTCGGAGAGGAGGCAACATTGTAACTTCCACTTCATTAGTAGTGCAAGAGGAGCTAGACCTCACATTACCTCTCCAATTCTTACCCTGTGGTAAGATTTAGATGGAGGATATTGGATTGGTGGAGGGAAATGCCACTAGTTCTAGGGTGAAGGAAATTGAAGCCGAGGAAGGAGGGATATGGCCATGGAAATCACCGACCATTATAAGAATTATACCAAGAATTAAAAGAGGAAGAATCGGGAGGCACACCGTAGGTCGCGACTTCCATGGTCTCCTTTGTCCGATGAATTAGGAAGACCGGATCTCCTCGTTTGATTCCTAAGTACTACTTTCATTCCGGGTAGTTATGGGTATCGACTTATTGGATGCTCGAACTCACATATATTACACAAGCTAATGCTTTTAGTTCGCATTATATTCATAGATTTTTCTTTCTCGCACCGAGGATAGAATATTTCCAAAGTCGCTTCAACTTCTCCCTTGTGCTATCTTGACTCGTGTTGTGGTAATCTAGGCAACATAGGGTATTTAGGATGTGAGTTTTAAATTTTCAAATGTATTCTCGATCTCTTCTCTAGTCACTCCTCCACTCGTGGACTCTCCGTATCCAGATCGAAGGGTCTCGAACCCAACTCCTCCCTTTGGTTGATCCTCTTGAACCTGGCGTATAGAGCTTCATTATTTCTTTAAACGGTTCCCGTGATATGTCTCCCTTTCCTAGAAAATTCAAGTGCTCCGTACAATTATCTCTATTTCCTCTAGAAATATTTTTTTCAAAATTCTCTGGGGCTAAGTAAACAAATCCATACCTTTGTAAATTGTAATGGAATTGTTCCATATAATATTCCAAGATTTCCTCCGCCTTCGTGTAATCTTGGAGATTTCTTCCTTCAAATCCCCGGTTCAACATTAATCATGATACTTAGAGAGAATGTCTCCTTCATTTCACTCCAGTCCGGATCGAGCGCACTTAGTTCCATGAACCATCTCAACATTGCTCCTTTCATAGTAGCAGTGAAATAGTTTTAGCTATAAGAGTCATAAATGTGGTCGTAACTTCTACACAAGACATCGAACTCGAACATAAGGGTATCACGATCTTCGATAGCCACTGGAAGGATGGAATGTTGGGAAAAATACCGAGAGGGGGGTGAATCAAGATGCATCGCATAATCAAATCTTTTACTTTTTTCTATTCCTTAAAACCCATACGCTACTTTCCTTCAAAACTTGCGTATATACGCGGATCCCCTTTATGAAACTAGCGTATACACAGAAATTTAGATCCGTCATTAAATCTTCACTTATATTATTCCATCATTCATTCATCGAAGTTCAATAAACAAACATGTGCGTAAGAACATAATAAACCATCACACAAAGCATCACACATGAACACTAGGATTTTAGGTGGAAACCCAAATCAGAGAAAACCACCGCAACTGCCGGCCCTTCAATATTTTATTATAGAGAAAACATCTACAACATACACAGGGGCCGGCGCAGACTTCTGACCAAGACGTTGTGCACCCACCTACGCTCGTTTACTCGGGGGCCCCCTCTCGGGAAGGAGCTCCAACCCCCGACTCGTTTACCTACCCCTCCTTCGGAAGGAGCTACGACCTCGATCTCGTTTACCACCCCCACCGAAGGGAGCTACAACTCGACCGAAGGCTACAACCTTCAAAGACCACCTTGGACCACGTTTCATCAATTTTCACACCTGATCCAACAACTTCAATAGAACACCACTACAGCCACATTTCATCATATTTTAATCGGACCCTTTCCAAACTTTCTTAAGCACAAACATACATCACCAATGTATACTTAACAACACGTATCAAATAATATCAACAATACACGATCATATTTCATACCTTTGCTTCATAAACCCTAGTTTGCATACGCACTTTCACTTCACCGATGTCGCGTATATACGTGCCTGGCCTTAATAATAAACCAAATGATACCCCGTTGTATATTTTATCACAGTATATGCGTCTTCGCCGAAGCCGCGTATATACGCGCTTCCTCCGCGGTGAAGTAGCGTATAGATCTTCAATCATTACGCAGTAGCATACCACCGCATCGTATATTCGACCAGATCTACCCTTTTGCTTCGTAAGGTGATGTTTGCCCAGATGCTCGCCTCATCACGCATCTAAGCCCTTCCATAATCGTATCTAGCAAATACAAGAGCAATTCAGATTCAGATCCCCTCTTCTTCATCATTGGTGCATCATACATTCAGATTTATCATCTGTTGCAACCCTTTCCATTCAGAGCATACTGGTAGAGAAGTATTCATTCAAGCTTCTCGATATCTTGCACCCACACCATGATTCTCACATAATGAAATTCTTTCTCCTTATATATGTTTATCCTTTGCATTTACCACGAGCTCCCTTTTTCAATACCAGGCTGCAACAGTCACCATGAGCTCAAAACTATCTTGATCAGGTCAATTTGGCGGATCATTACCCAATACCATGGGTCAATACCATGGTGGTTACCCTTGGTTTTGCACTTTTTGAGCGTTAGCTTACACGTTTAAACGTTCTTTCACAGTATACGTCACTTTCAGGCTAATCCGCGTATACCAAGAGACATAGTCTTTTCATCATAGAATTAGTGCTACATGCTCTAATTCCTTTCTTCATTGCTCTCTATACACACTATAGAAACATCAGATTTAGTTCATTAAAACCATATTCTATCAAGCACAACTTCATCAAGTGGGTTGCCATTCATAGACAACACTCATCATCATAGTGCTAACAAACATTATTTACCAAGTCCATCAAGTCAAGAATCACTTCATCAGGTGGATTGTCATCAAGGATACATGTCCACAACAGTATGTCTTCATCTTCATTTAGTGGGTTGCCATCAAGGACAACACTCCGCATCATATTTCCAACAATCTCCCCTTTGGACTCGATGGCAACCACGATGGTGTCGGTTACCACAATGTATACACATTGACCCTTTCATGTCGTCTCCCAAATTTTGACATCATTATCTTCTCTTCATTCAAACACCATGTCACTCTCCCCTTGACATCAAGGGCAAAGTGGCTGGGATTGGCCAAAACCAACATATACTTTTCCCCTTTTCTTCTCATGTGGAAGAAGCGTTCGCAGATCCGATATGCACCGAAATGGCCAAGCTCCCCCCGAGTTCATGCCGAATCTTCAAACATATTTTTCGAAAGAAGTATATGACTCTATGAACTTCCTAACACCAAAGACTCATACTTACATCAATTATCCATCCAAGTGGATTTATACATGAGATTTCAACTACCCAACCAAGTGGGTTTACATATTTTTATCCAGCTGCTACCCAACCAAGTGGGTTTACAAAATTTGCGTACTCACTACCCAACCAAGTGGGTTTACAAATTAGACAAGTCCTTACATGACCGAATATTACAATTTTACATCATGGGTCTCCTTAAGTACATGACCTTTTCATCAAACTACAAATATAACTTTAAGACCAACACCGTAAAGTCCTCAAGAAAGAGAACATATTTCGTAACCATCATAATGCCAACAATGCATTATACTCGCAACGCTAAAGCTCCCCCCCCGAATCCGTGCATCCACGCATCCTTTTCATATGACTCGCTGGCCCCCCCCTTAGTTTGTGCATCCCGAACACTTTCACCAACAAATCATCAAGGTACTTTTATCAAAACATGAGAAAAGAATTATGAGAACTCGGAACACCACTCGTAGATACCAAATAAAAGATTATAGATACTAAACAAGACTGTAGCTATGTCGAATAATGTCGACTCCAACCAAAAAAAAATTTGTCAAAGAATTAACCATACGTTGTCAGGCAAAGATCTCGCGTATATACGTCGACCGTGTTTCCCGCAAACTCGTATCCACTTTCATCTTCTATAATTCTTATGAAGATTTGTTCTTTTGACTAGCAGACCACTCCCAACTTCTCGTCTTAGAATACTCGAACGCTTCCCTGGGCATAGGTTTGGTAAAGATATCAGCAGCTTGTTCTTTGGAGGTAACATACTCCAACTTCACTTTTTGCTCAAGCACTTGTTCACGTAGGAAATGATATTTTATGGGAATGTGCTTGGTTTTCGAATGCATAACAGGATTCTTTGAGATACTGATGGTACTTGTATTATCACACATAATGGAGATAGGAGTTTCACATTTGATTTGAAAATCTTGCAAGGTTTGCATCATCCATAGGAGTTGAGTGCAACAAGATGCGGCAGCTACATACTCTGCTTCAGCTGTTGATAAGGCAATAGAATTTTGCTTCTTGCTGAACCAAGATACTAACCGGGGCCTCATGTAAAACGCACCACCACTAGTGCTTTTCCGATCATCAACACTTCCAGCCCAATCTGCATCAGTGTAAGCATGAAGAGTAAGATCAGCATCCTTTGGATACCATAGACCAAAGTCTTGAGTTCCTTGTAGATATTTGAATATCCTTTTGACAGCCTGAAGGTGAGACTCTTTTGGATTAGCTTGGAATCGTCCAACAATCTCAACAGCATGCATAATGTCTGGTCTGGTCCCAGTGAGATAAAGTAGACTTCCAATCATCGATCTGTATTCTGGTTGATTCACAGTGGGAGAATCATCATTAGAACTGAGACTGCATCCGGTTATCATTGGTGTACTTACATGTTTGCATTCTTCCATGCCATACTTCTTCAGAATTTGCTTAAGATATTTTGCTTGTGATAGAAATATACCATCTGCAGATTGATGCACTTGCAAGCCAAGAAAGAATGTTAGTTCCCCAAGCAAAGACATTTCAAATTCTTGCTGCATGACAGAAGAAAATTTTTGACTCATAGATTCTTCGTTACTCCCAAAAATGATATCATCAACATATACAACCACAATCGATAGTTTATCATTTTCAACTTTTGTGTATAAGTTGCTATCCGCAGACCCCTTTGAAAATCCTTGTTGATGAAGATATTTGTCAAGACGATAATACCATGCCCTTGGAGCTTGTTTGAGACCATATAGAGCCTTTTTAAGTCTACAAACAAGATTTTCATCATTTCCCAAAATGAATCCTTCCTGTTGTTCTATATAAACTTCTTCTTCTAGATCACCATTGAGAAAGGCAGATTTAACATCCATTTGATAAACTTTGATTTGTTGAAAACTTGAAAAAGCAAGAAACATTCTTATGGCTTCAAGTCTAGCTACAGGAGCAAAAGTTTCTTCAAAGTCTATACCTTCTTGTTGAGTGTACCCTTTGCAAACCAGTCTAGCTTTGTTTCTTACAACATCCCCATTCTCATTTAACTTGTTCTTGAAGATCCATTTAGTTCCAATGACATTTTTATTATGAGGTCTTGGTACCAAATCCCAAGTGTCATTCTTTTCAATTTGCTCAATTTCTTCATCCATGGCATTATTCCAACATTCATATTTGCTAGCTTCATCGACATTGTGTGGTTCAATTGTGGATAGAAGTGCCAAATTACTAGAAGACCCCGCAAGAGTTCTCCTTGTTCGTACACATGATTCCTTGTCTCCCAAAATTTGAGATTCAGGATGATTCTTTTGAACATATCTGGATGGAGCTTTTTCAGATAAATCATTTTCAGGTTCTTCATTTGATTCACTGTCTATATCATTTCCATCTGATGTAGAAGGCCATATGTCATCCTCATCTTCTTCTGTTGTTTTTTTTTCTTCTTTAGGAGCTGCAGGAGACTCGTCAATAACAACATCAATACATTCAACAACCTTTTGAAGCCTCTTATTGTAACATGTGAATGCTTTGCTTGAAGATGAGTAGCCAAGAAGTATCCCTTCATCTGATCTAGGGTCAAACTTACCAAGTTTTTCATCATTATTTTTGATAAAGAATCTACTTCCAAAAACTTTAAAATGCTTTATAGTGGGAGATTTGCCATACCAGAGTTCATATGGAGTTTTATCACTGTTTACCCGAACATGAGCCTTGTTGAGAATGTTAACTGCTGCACGAGCTGCTTCACTCCAGAACATGTTAGGAACATTAGAGTCAGTAAGCATAGCTCTGGCCATTTGAACAATTGTTCTATTCATTCTTTCCGCTACACCATTTTGTTGTGGAGTGCCTGCTACAGAGAACTGTCTTTTAATGCCATGTTGTTCACAAAATTCAAAGAATTCATTTGATGAATATTCTCCTCCTCTATCAGATCTAAGACACTTGATTTTTGAATCCAATTCATTTTCTACCAGAGCTTTGAACTTCTGAAATTTTTCAAAGGCTTCATCTTTGTGTTTAATAAATGCGATCTCACACATTCTGGAGTAGTCATCAATAAATAGGATATAGTATTCTTCCCCACGTAATGACTTTTTCCTCATAGGTCCACAGATGTCAGTATGAATGAGTTCAAGAGGCTTACTTGATGAACCTTCTTTGGAATTAAATCGGACTCTGGTCTGCTTACCAAATTGACAAGATTTGCATATGGTACTTTCTGGAAGATTGATCTTGGGAAGATCACGAACAGCTTGAAGTTTTCTTGCTTTCTTGATTTGAGAGAAACTCAGATGTCCCAGTCTTCGATGCCATAGCCAATTTTCTGAAGATTTGCTTAAGTAACATTGTTCTATGCCGTTGAGTACATACAGTTTGCTTGGATTTCTTTTCCCTTTTATAATGATTTTACCTGTATCAAGATCACGAACCACACATTCTTTGGAACTGAAGACCACTTCTGCTCCTTGATCACACATTTGACTAACACTCAATAGGTTATGCCTTAATCCATCCACATACATGACATCTTTAGCCTTCCCCTTTTCTTTTAGAAATACTGACCCTTTTCCTTTAATAACAACAGGAGTATCATTTCCAAAAGTAACTTTCTTTTCCTTCTCTAGAGCATTATAAGTATGCAGCTTGCTTTTGTCACCTGTCATGTGTCTTTAACACCCGCTATCAATATACCATTGATTCTCTTCACCCTCTGCAAATAACGCTATCCCACAATTTTCAACCGGTAATTCTTTCTTTTTCCATACTTTAGAGCTTGAGGGAACATGCTCTTTTGGCTGGACCTTGCTCCTGCATTCAGAATCTTCATGACCAAAGTTATTGCAATAAGTACATTCAACTTCATTTTGGAGAGGAGAAAACTTATTATAGGTGTTCTTCTTTGGTTCATCATTCATCCTTATCTTTCTTGATTCTCTGGTCATGATGGTTTTATATGCAACACACTAAATAGCTTTATGACCAAAGTTGTGACATGTGAAACATTGACCATTGAAGTAGAAATTTCTGTGATCATGAAATCTTCTATTAGACTTTACCTGTTGGTTGTAGCCATTTTGACAGATCTCCCTGTTAGTGTTTCTTGAATTGAGGTGATCTTGCTTTACCTGTAAAGATCCTTTGTTCTCTTGCTGAGTGGCTGAATGTAGAGAACCAGCAGTGGCTGCTTTTAGAGAATTTGGTGCTGATGTCTGAGAAGATTCCCCAGTATATCCAAGACCTATTTTTATAAAGGGAGACCGTTGTACCTTGATAATCTCATCCAAGGTTTCTGAACTTTTAGCAAATCCGAGATTGAGAGAATTCAATTTCTCATTATCCTTCCTTAGACTTACTACTTCACATTCTAGATCCTCCATGCGTTTTTCTCTTGCTTCAAGCTGATTTTTAAAAGTCTCAATGATTATGTTCTTTTCTTCTAGGCTTATTTTGAGTTGAATGTTTTCTTCAAGAAGATTATTGTCTTCTAGAGAATCCACAAAGGTACCCTTTTCTTCTTCACATTCTTTCATGAGAGCCCATACTTTTGCACCAAAATTCAGCAAAGCTTTTGTATGTATACTTCCCATTGCGACGGATCTCCTTCAAGCGATCAAGCTTCTGCAGAAGAACTGGCTCTGATACCAATTGTTGGGAAAAATACTGAGAGGGGGGGGTGAATCAGTATTTTCTGCATATTCAAACTTTTTACTTTTTCATTCTTTAAAAACCCATACGCTACTTTACTTCAGTAAACCAGCGTATATACGCGGATCCCCTTTATGAAACTAGCGTATACACAGAGATTTAGATATGTCATTAAATCTTCACTTAAACCATTCCATCATTTATTCATCAGATATTCAATAAGCAGTAAAAAGGTGCAGTAAGAACAGAATAAACCATCACACAAAGCATCACACATGAACACCAGGATTTTTAGGTGGAAACCCAAATCGGGAGAAAACCACCGCTGCAGTTGCTCAGCCTTCAATATTTTATTATAGAGAAAACATCTTACAACATATGTGCTGGCGCAGACTTGACCAGCACGCAGGCACCCACCTGCGCTCGTTTACCAGCCTCTCCTGGAAGGGAGCTCCAACCCCCTGACTCGTTTACCAGCCTCTCCTGGAAAGGAGCTACGACCCCCCGATCTCGTTTACCAGCCTCACCTGGAAGGGAGCTACAACCCCCTGACTGAAGGCTACAACCCTCAGCACCTCCTTGGACCACGTTTCATCAATTTTCACACTGGATCCAACCACTTTAATAGAACACAACTTGCAGGCCACAATTCATCATATTTCCATACCGAACCCTTTCCATACTTTTAAGCTCAAACATACATCATCAACAGATACATATCAACACAGATCAGATAGCAGAAACACAGCAGAACAGATCAGATATTTCATACCCCTTGCTTCAGCAAACCCTAGTTTGCATACGCGCTTTTACTTCACTGATGTCGCGTATATACGCGCTTTCGTCCACACAAACCAGCGTATACCTCAGTGTATATTTTATTGCGCATACGCGCTTTCTCTTCGCTGAAGCCGCGTATATACGCGCTTCCTCCACGGCGAAGTAGCGTATATATCTTCAATCATTACAGAGCAGCATACTTCATCAGATCAGATATTCAGTTCAGATCTACCCTTTTGCTTCAGACAGATGTTCGCCTAGATGTTCGCCTCATCACAGATCTAGGCCTTCCATAAACAGATCTAGTAGATACAAGTGCATTTCAGATCTAGATCCCCTTCTTCATCATTGATGCATCATACATTCAGATTTATCTTCAAGTGTAACCCTTTCCATTCAGATCTACTTCAGAGAGAAGTATTCATTCAAGCTCAGACATCTTGCCCCCTCACTCATGATTTTCACAATGAATTTCTTCTCCTTATATATGTTTATCCTTTTTCAATACCATGAGCCCCTTTTTCAATACCATGGGCCAAAACAATACCATGAGCCCAAAACTACCTGGACGGGGTCAATTAGGCGGATCATTACCCAATACCATGGGTTAATACCATGGTGGTTACCCTTGGTTTTGCACCTTTTGAGCGCTTTAGAGCTCACACATCTTGCCCTCACTCTCATCATTTGCACAATAAATTTCTTCTCCTTATATAGGTTTATCCTTTTTCAATACCATGAGCCCCTTTTTCAATACCATGAGCCCAAAAAAACCTGGATGGGGTCAATTAGGCGGATCATTACCCAATACAATGGGTCAATACCATGGTGGTTACCCTTGGTTTTGCACTTTTTGAGCGCTTTAGCCCATACGCGACTTGGCACGTTCTTTTTCGCGTGCATACGCGACTTCCCCTAGGCCAATCCGCGTATACCAAGAGACATACTCTTTTTCATCATACTTTGAGTACATTCTGAAATCCTTTCTTCATAGCCTTCTGTACACACTGTAGAAACATCATATTTTCTTCATTAGGAACATATTCTCTCAAGCACAACTTCATCAAGTGGATTGCCATCAAGGACAACACATGTCAACAGTCGCATGTCTTCATCTTCATTCAGTGGGTTGCCATCAAGGACAACATCCTGCATCATATTTCCAACAATCTACAGTATTCTGCATTTGACCTAGAGAACGCGGTCTCTTTTCACACCTTTCAAATTTATCTTCTTTTATGCACTGTGTGAATGAACTTACTTCAAGACATTCTTTAAAAAAATCTGCACTTTGACTGCTTGTACTTTACTTCTACTTCTGAGTCACACTGCCTCTAAATTATGTGCCCTTCTTCTTATTATATAGACAATATATTTAATAGCTTCTTGATCATGTAATTATACAAAAATATGCAATACTATTTCCATAAGACTGCTATACAGTTCAGTGTAATCTAGATTTTTTATCCCAGTAGGTTGTCTGCACTGATCTTAACTTATGTCTGCATATGATATTGTCTCAAATCCAAACTTAATTTTTTTCCATCTGCACTTTTTCCTATTTTATATCTGCATCTTCTTTATCAGACAGATCCACATTTCACCTCAAAACTATCTGCAAAACTGTATCTATTTTGAATGTTGACCTTGTTTAGAACAATCTACAAAATTTCCACTATAAAATCACAGAGATAGCCGCAGTTGTGTGTGATAGTGAGCCACAGTTAACAGGGTTATATATGGTGTACAATCTGGCTTTTAGGCCAACCTGTAGACTAACTTCCCAATTAATTATAGGACGACATGAAGGACTGTAATTTCAATGTTTGTAAGAGCATCTTCTTTCATCTTTCAGAAGTCATCTCTTCATGGTATATTTTGAAGATCTTGGAGAATATTGTTGACTAGACCCTTCATGAATATGACACTTAACTTCAATTATATCTAGAATTTAATTCCTAATAGACATCAAGAAGAATTCTATAGACCTATAATAAAATCTTGCTCATGAAACCCATGAAGCCAGTAAAGAAAAAATACATTTTATTATTTTGACTTCTTCTTTTCATAAGTACATAATTATGAAGACGAACCTAGTTACACTTTTCAACACTACCTCTTAACTAGGGAGGTATTCATACAGGTACATGGTCACTTTCAAACTGAAGAATCTCATAAGAAGAATCTAATTGGTAATCGAATATGTATAGCATCATATAAACCAGCATTGTCCTAGTGCAAGTCCTTGACTAACAACCCCATATCTCAATGAGACAATAGGCTGCAATGATGGTGAGACACATGACTAATAGGCACCATAATCATTGTCTCTCCAAGGTACATACCCCACCTAGGTGTTCCCAGAGTATGATCTTCTTGTACTATTCTTCTCTTGGGTAGCCAACCCTCAAAGAATATCGTTCGAAAACTACTCTTATCTTGAATGCCATATCTCACTCTCAAAGAGTATCGAATGCTAGATGATTACCCAATCCTCCTTTTTTTCTTCTAGGTGAAGACTGGAATGATGTGTCTATCCATTCTTTTCACATGGCCTTCACTAAGACTTACGGTTGTTAATCCTAGTCTAGTGCATGACACATGTAATAGAGAATTACATTCATCTCTCCCTCTTAATACATGAGGTACACACTTCAAGTTTCTTCCAAGTAAGAAACTTACCACCAGGCTCCCTCTCAACCAGGGTCTTATAGCAGTAATCCAGCTACTCATGAAGAATTCCTTCCCTTGATGTCACAGATTTAGATATTAAGAAATCTTCAACTTTTGGCTTCATAGGGAACATATCATCCATCACTTTCAGTCATGAATCATGTCGACTATCATAAAGTGATTCATCGATATTTCTCATTTGGTCCACCGTTATACCATGCTTATTTCCTTCAAATCATCTCCAAGGATCATTTAACATTTCTCATGATTATCAGGCTTGCACAAATTCATCTAGATAAACATATACATATGAACATTTTAAAACAAAAGGTTACCTCAGTGATGATATTTCACTATAACATCTTCTTATAGGCATAGACATCCTCTATACATATTGACACATCTCCTAACGATATGTTTTTCCAAGGGTCTCCTTCTTTACCAAACTTCCACTAGAGTCTACATATCTTCCCAGGAGATCTCTTAATCACATATTCTTGGCTTCTAGATGATTAATACCTCTTGACATGGTTGCATTTCATGATCTCTTCCTCTCTGCACATATTCATTCCCGAGAACTTACAAATTTTCCAGTTTCTCGTTTATATACAACCACCACATATTCCATGAGGACATATTAGGTTGATTTCAACTGTCAGTGTAGCAAGAGATCCTTCTTCATAGATCATACTTCTAAATATGTAAGTCTATTACCTGCAACCAGATGACATGACTTCATAACATCCAGTGTCAGCATATAAATATATAGATACATCGTATATTTTTCCCTTGAGTCATCCTGTATCAATTTCTTTAGAATGAAGAGCTTCATTCCCCTGGCTTGCTCCATCAATATGTCATCACATCCCAAAATTTTGTTTCCATGATGACCCTTGATCTTGATGACTTCTTTCCATTAGTTATGTTATCAAAGATGTTTTCCCAGAGCTGATTCACCAAGAGCTCCTAAGATGCTTTTTATCATGATGTTATAATATACATTGTTTCCTATTGTACTATTTTACAACTAACATTAATCACTTAAAGGAGAATATCATCTCAATCATAGTGGAGATCCCTCGTTTCTTATTTCTTAGATTTATTTGCATCAGGTTCTTCTCTTATATCTAAGACACGGGCTTCTTCCTTTTTCCTCTTTTCCTTTCTAAATTTAGGACAATCTCGTTTATAATTCCCAAGATCATTACATCCAAAGCATCATGATTTTTCCACATTTATATTCTTATTCTGAGGACCAATTTTACTGAATCTTCCTTTCTTCCTGGACATGGTGTCAAAGGCTTGATTCCCTACACTCGATCCTGCTTTCAATCTTGATTCTTCTATCTTACCTAGACTTTGGAATGGCATGCCTTCTTCTCTTCCATCTATGCTCAAAGAGGAATCTCTCCATTCTTTTGGTAAGAAATTTTGTACCATAGAGAGTACTTCTCTATAAGACATTACTTCTCCCAACTTCAGTAGTTGTTCTCGTATTGCGAAAATCTCCATCACATATGGAATTATTCCTTCCTTTGAAATTCTTAATTTTTATGGTTTTTGTCTCAGGGCTATTATTTCCTTTATAGAACCTTTCGAGAATAGTTCCACAAATTTATCATATATTTCTTTTGAGGATTCTAGCTTTGACACATAGGGAATGAGAGAGCCTTTTATGGATTCTATAAGAATCCTTTAGGCTCTTATCTCTCCCTTCATGTATTTCATATATGCTAGAATGTCTTCTTTTTGAGGTTGAGTTGTAGATCCTTCTATGAAGCCCATAAATTCATTTTCAATTAGCTTTAGATATGTTCTTTTCTTCCATGCATTGATGTTTGATAACCCAACCAATTTTTTTCTCTCTATACAATAAGTCATTTTGACAGATTTAGATAAAGGCATAGATACTTACTTGAGTGAGTGACTTTTTCCTGCAACATCTTCATTGATGATGATGAAGGAGTTAGGAGCTTCCTCTAAGATAGAAATCTTCAATCTAAGTGTTCTTGAATCTTTGATGGAAAGGGATATCTTCAAAAGATGATGTCCTCTTCAATCAATTTCTTGAATGAAAATATTTGATGGCAAAGATTATTTTCTTGAAATTTTGATCCTTTGAATGATATGAATATCTTTCTCGAAAATAGATTAAGAGTCTTCCTTGAAAAATAATTTGACATCTCACCCAAACTTTGACATTTTCTTCCTGGAGTGTCTCTTTGTCAAGCAACCCTCGAGTTCATCACCTCAGCTCTAATTCCATGTTGAGAATTTGGAGGGTTGGAGATTAATACAAATTATTTTCTTGATAATTACTTGTGAGCTTAATTGAGTTATTTATGTCTTCTCTTCTTTAGCTTATTTAATATTTCATAAATTCAATTATCAAAATATACGAGACACACAAATAAGGCACCTAGAGCCAAGGCAAAACCTCTCCCTCTTGGAGTGGAAAGCCCATGAGAAATTCTTCTTATAGATCTTCAAATGACAAGTACCATGACCCAGACCTAGACCCTTGACCTAGATATGCTTCCAAGACCTTGATACAAATTCTTTAGATGATCCAAAACTTGACTCTTCTCCTTTATAAGAATCTACACTATTCTGCACTTGACCTAGAGAACTTGGTCTCTTTTCACACCTTTCAAATTGATCTTCTTATATGCACTATGTGAGTGAACTTACCTCAGGACCTTCTTTAAACAAATCCACATTTTGACTACTTCTACTTTACTTCTACTTTTGAGTCACACTGCCTCTGAATTACACATCCTTCTTATTCTTATATAGAATATATATTTAATAGCTTATTGATCCTATAGTTATACAAAAATATACAATACTATTTCGAGAAGACTGCTATACAGTTCAGTGTAATCTACATTGTTTATCCCTGTAGGTTGTCTACACTGATCTTAACTTATGTCTTCATATGATATTGTCTCAAATCCAAAATTAATCCTATTTTCCATCCACACTTTTTCCTATTTTATATCCACATCTTCTTCGTGAGACAGATCTACATTTCACCTCAAACTATCTGTAAATCTGTATCTATTTTGACCGTTGACCTTGTTTAGAACAGTCTGCATATTTTCCACTATAAAATCACATAGATAGCTGTAGTTGTGTGTGCT
This sequence comes from Pinus albicaulis, assembly GCA_034641835.2. Lineage (NCBI taxonomy): Eukaryota > Viridiplantae > Streptophyta > Pinopsida > Pinales > Pinaceae > Pinus > Pinus albicaulis. Next base: position 1,708,230,991 of record CM076581.1, read on the forward strand.
AATTAATTGCAATTGACAAGGTTATATATAGTGTACAGTCTAGATTTTAGGCCAACCTGTAGACCGACTTCCCAATTAATTATAGGAAGACATGAAGGACTGTAATTTAAACGTTTATGAGAGAATCGTCTTTCATCTTTCGGAAGTTATCTCTTCATGGTATATTGTCAAGATCTTGGAGCATATTTTTGACTACACCCTTCAAGAATATGACACTTAACTTCATTTATATCTAGAAGATAATTCCTAATAGACATCAAGAATAAGTCTATAGACCTATAATAAAATCTTGCTCATGAAACCCATGAAGCAAGTAAAACAAAACACATTTTATTATTTTGACTTCTTCTTTTGATAATTACATAATTATGAAGACCAACCTAGTTACACTTTTCAACACATCCAACATTGTAGCTTCACCATTTCCCCCTTCAATGTTTTCTATATCTATGTATTCACCCCAATTAGCAACAAATTTTTCATCCTCTTCTTCATAAGTTGTAGAAGTGGAATTCTTGAAACCACCCTAAAAAATAACTTCGGTAACCCTCAGCAAATTCCAATCACTGCCATGCAAAATGCGGGCAAGAGGCATTAGAAGTGATAGATTTTTTCTTGGAGGTGAAACTAGAAAATTACCACCCAAATTAGCTGCAAGCCTGTCAACAATGTCTGTGATAACATGTAACGATGTAGTGGCATAAGCAAGGAGTATGTGACCAGAATCCTTAAAAATATTGATCCACTCTCGAATATCACCCAAATATAGTGCATTGTGAAATTGGCTCGGGACATCATTTCCATTTCAGAAATCATCAACATCTTTGACAATTTTTCTAAGCTACCCATTATGAGATGTAGAAAGGAAAGCCTCTCAAAATACTTTGTCCTTTGATAAGAGTCCTCTACAATTACAACATTACCTTGCCTAAGGGCCTCCGCTCCTAGCATGTACCAGTGATCCTTATCATCAATTTCCTTTGCAGAAGTAGCTATTATTTCAATATTTTCACTCTCTACTGCCAAATTGAATCGAGTTAACTAATATCTAACAAAGTGAAGGGCCACTTTTGGAAATCCCTTTTATTGTAGGTAAGCTATGATTGCCTTACGACAAAGCTAGTAGTTATTAATTATGTTTATAACATAATCATATTTCTTTTTTTTTAGTACTAACTTGAAAACACACTTAGTAACATCTATCTGTATAACATAGTTCTTTCCATATCTATCAACATAATAGAGAGACCTTCCAGAAACCTTTGTTATGCATACTAGAACATCAAAAGTTTTGATAACACCACTAGCTCCATTTGGAATGCAATACTTTATGTGATTTAAGGTTGAGTACATAAAAATGATATTGTCATCCCAAGTCCCACCTTTAACATGAATAGTTTCACGAAAACTACACCTATTTCACAACTTCTTACTTGCCATAATGATGTATGCTTACTCAGTAAGGAAAAATTCTCCATGTCATTTGACCAAACTACATACCTAACATTAGGGGTTTGAATTTCTCCTAAAATTGTCCTATATTCCATATCAAACAAAAATGTACTATCTTCGGATCTGCAAAGAAAATTTCCTATCCTTGCATTGAAAAGTGCATCTGCAGTGACTAGAAGATTGAAATTTTTGGTCACCTCATTTTTTTAATTCTTGATAGAGACTTGATTTTGATTCTTTTCAAGAAAAAAAAATATATTGCAAGCCACAAAGACAACAAATCCTCCTAATCCCTTCTTTTCCTCTTGTATCATATCACTCCTGCCATGAATACCCTTTGGAGCAACATAAATTTCATAAGCACCACAATTAGTATCTGGAAAAATTAAGATATCATTTTCTGTTGGATTGCATGAAAAAGATATTGGCCCTTAGTTTGGGCAGAACTGCCTAATGTTTTTCAAAAAATATGATTGGTTAGGCAAGGAAGAGGGATTGTTTATACTATTGAGTTATTTTCTAGTTCAATTTGACGATAACATGTCAATATTGTTGTGTTTGACATCACTGCAAACCCACTATAGATTTTTTTGATGTTACAAAAGCTGATACCATATGAATATTATCAATAAATACTAATTAATAGGTCCCCAAATTAACTCAGCTCTCGAGTTGAATCTCATTGGCACAACTTGAAGAGTAACTAAGTTGAGTTTAAATTATCTGAATGTGCCCTTCTGATTAGGCCCCTTTCATGCGTCTTGTGCCCCTTATCAGTTGAATAACCCACTTGAATAGCCTATTCAAGGTAGGGACTTGCTTCCTCGCAACCCCCTTCTTTTTATTGAATTGAAAATGAAATGAGAACAAAAACATTATAATAAAAAGATTTTTTTATTAATAAATTAAATAGTAAAACACATAAAAGTTTAAATATAAATATAAATTATTAAAATAATAATAACATATATTCAAGAATAAAAATAACAAATATTTATATTCATAAAAATCCCATAAATAAATAATGAAACTAAATTTATTAGTGTTATAATTGTTTTATTGAAAAAAAAATTAATAATGAAAAAACCTAATTATGGGAACATAGGCGGTGAGGGAAATGTCCAATCTTTTACATTTAAATTATTTTTAATCGATACATTAGTTTTATGTTGTCTTATATTCCACATAAAACGTTTAGTGATGATGGTTGGTTGTTTTTGGGTTTTGGGATTATTAGTGGGTGATGTGCATGAAGTCATCTATTTTTCTTTAATTATTGTTTTTCTGTTTTTGCCACTACCTCTTAGCCAACAATTCTGATAGGAATGTGTCTAGGGAAATTTGTTTATGGGATTATCACGATGTAATCTCTTGAAGAATGAATAGAAATTTTTGACTTAAAAAAATTACATTTTTGGACATTCTTTAAAGCACTATGGCATCTAGTAAATAACTTTATGTATTTTATATTATCTTCCACCATAAATAATACATATAAAATATTTTAAAATACGTTAGTGTAAGTTCATCTTAAATCTAGATTTATCAACATTAAGTGATATTAATTTTTTCAAGTTGTAATAATTTTTATTAAGTTTTATTTTTGAATTAATTAAATGATAAAAAAATTACATCTTTTAAAATTAATAAATTACTCTAATGATGACTCGATAGATTTGGATTTGGGTTTAAAATAAAATTATGTTGAAAAAATTTAGGATTATAAAAATTACTATAAATAATTTGGGAACCTATTTATATGTGAATCCATTCATGTACCAATATGTACACATTAATTTAAATATGTATGTCTTACTTTTATAATAGTCTTCATAGCTTCGCAATAGTCACACATGTTTTCATGATGAATTTAAATAAGTGTCCATATAAATGTTCCCATACTTTAAAAAAAAACACATACCAAATAGTATGAGGGTCTATTTTAAATTTAAAAACTCATTTGAGTAATTTTGTAATGAATTTCTACCATGGCATGAATTGTTGTTATTTAGTTCTTTCTTTTTGGGAAAGTTTTGAAGAGCACTAATATTTATCTTAATATATTTTATATTTTGACATAAATAATTGATTATTTTTATAATAATAAATGATCAAAAACTGGTTCAAGGACCTAAGGATTAGCTCAAAATTCAAAGTTACAGGATTGGGTTGAAACCAAGATGGTTGCATAGGTCTCGTTTTCTTTAATCCAATTCCACAAATAGTTCAAAAAACGGACACCGTATGAAGAAGTTATTGCACTTTAAATGCTGAGTGGGTCCAGTGGAGCATGGAGGGGCCAGCCCTCCTCCCATGGAACCTCATCATATGACCAGTGTGGGAGCTTAATGTTAAGAGCACTTAAGGAGCCTAATCTCATGTTTAATATTTAATTAAGCTTTAGTTAAGTGGAGTTTAATATGGTGGAGATTTTGGAGGTGCTCTCAAATTTAGGAGGACTTCCACTTTTAGTGGAGTTAACTTGTAGTTGCCCCACATTTAGTGGAGGAAATTGGGGCAAAGTTGTTTTGGTCATAACTCTCTCGTTATTGAACCAAATTGGACAAAATTGTAGTAAATTTTGGGTCTCTTTGACCTCTTGAGCACTTTGGGATAGGTTTGAGGTCGAATGGAGGTGAGCCTCAGTAGCTTTCGCTTCAGGGAAGATGAAGGAGCCATCAGCGCCAGCATGAGACAAATTTAGTTTGAGGCTTAACCAGGGGAGTTAGAGTCCTTTTACAGAGTTCCAATAGTCTAAATTAGATAATTCAGATGTTATGAATCTGATGAAATGGTTTGTAGAGCCTGTATGGAACGTTTGAAGGACGAAAAGCTTCAGTAAAGTTCCAGGGGTCATTAGTGTCATCTTTTTCTAACATCAGTGCAGGGCTTAGAAAGAGTTGCTTGAGACCATTTTCACTGAACCAGTGGTCGTTCTTGGCTTAAAAAATAATTTTGAATCTATTTCCATAGGTTTCAAAAAATTTTAAATACTTTTAGAGGTCAAAAAATCAGCAGATAATTTTTCCTTGACCCTAGTGCCAAGGGGTGCCGATAGGTGATTGAGGCGAAACTGGAGCAGCCGGAGGCTATTTTTGATGAACCAAAACTCTATCTTGACTATTGCATTCATTTTGGAACCAATGGAAGTGGCTTCAGAACATTTTGAGAACTTTTAGAGCTTGAAAAGTTGTTTTGAAGTTCTGTGCAGCTCTAGGAAAACCGTGGAGGATAGCCTATTTGGGGAATGCAGTGCTCAATTTGAACAATTTATCAATTGGTATTTTATTTATGATGTGTATTGGATACAGAAATAATGGTTTCAAAGATATAAATAGAATTCTAAGGGATTTTGTGCCAGTTAGAAGCTCATAGTATCTTAGTGCACCGAAAGAAGGAATCATGTCAAAAATAGCCTAAAGTTCTTTCCAGAATTTGGACAGCCATTAGAGGGATTTAAATGGTATTTTTAGTCCTTTGGATCATTGTTGTATTGATTGGAATTAATTATTTACTTTGTAAAAAACTTACCATAATCCCAAAGAGCTAAGTCATGATGACCAAGCTTAAAGGAGACGTAGCCCACAAGATTTCGGGTGAACTCCTAGATTAAAATTGCTATTTTGTTTGAATGATTATTTGTTGCATTATGTTGCTGTCACAAATGTTAAATTACAGCAAGAAAAAATGAAGTTAAGACACTTTTACACAAAATTTTGTCACCGTCCCTGCAATCCTTCATCCCGTATATTGGAGCACTATTCTCGTGACCTGTGAACAGTAAAATGTCTTAAAAACACCTTGATGGCATCCTTTTGCATAAGGAAAAGAATTCTCCTGAAGAAAATTTCCTCTAGAAAACCCTAAGAATCCATGTTTTGGCATTGGCACGGGTAGCCAGTTCATCCCTCGCGCCAATGGGGAAAATGCAGACTAGTGGGCGTGCCAGCTGGCACTCTGTCCCTGTGTTATTCCTGCGCCAAGCCTTTTAAGGAATGATTTTTAACAATAGAAGGTGGAAGTTTTATTCTAAAAACTTCTGAACAGATCACCAAAATGAGGTTGGGTTGTTTTCCTTTGGATCTCCCTGATTAGGAAGTGGTTTTCCACCTCTCATGGAACCTTCCTAAGAGATAGGACTCTCCCCCATGATTATAGGGAGCCTAACCTCTCCTTCTTCCTCTATAAAAGCCTACCCTCTCTATTTGCTAGCTAGCTGAACATTTGGGAAGAAAACTATAGCTAAGCGACTATTGAAAGCATAACGACTATTGAAAGCAGAGCTAAGGAGAACCTCGTAAGAGAGAAAGCCTTGTCTAAATTCCCAATGAGATTTGTGGGACACGCTCCGCTGGAAGCCTTGCCAAAGGAAGAACGTGACGTTAGAACTCAGTTGTAATCATTCTTTCACATTTTAATATATGCACGACTACATTATTGGTTCCACTATTGTATTGCTTATTTGCATAATGGAATTTAGTTCAATCCTTTCCGACTGATTGATAGTTACATGCTTGAATTATTACATTGTATGCTGTCATTTCTTCTTTGCATGTGTACAGGTGTCCAGACGCAGTGAGCAGTAGGATTGTGATCTGTCAAGCTAGGAACGGGAACCAGCACTTCTTCTTTGACAACAGCAGCGTAGTACTTGAGGTAGGCTATCTATTGTAGCTCTGTCTTTTGTAAATAAAAGTTAGTATCGTAGCATGTTTCGATTGTTGCTAGACCCACTCTAGGGCTAGTGGGATTGCCTCTGTCCGCGGAGGGGATTTACCACCTCAACAATTTGGTGACTCTGCTAGGGATCAGTGGGAGTTGGTCCTTCCTCCATTGGGTTGTTTTTTGGCTTTTGATTGATTAGTCTGCTTTTCTAGTTCACCTTCCTTGGTGTTAAACCCTTGTTCATCCCCCGAAAAACCAGATCCAACCTCTGTTTGTCCATTTTCATCTTTTTTATAGGGTAAACTGGATTGGCCTGGTTATACTCTTGAAATTCGTGCCAACTGGCACTAGTTGCTAGTTGGGCCCCCGCACCAACCCCTGTTTGGCGCAGATTACAGCCAAACAGATGCGCCAACCTTGCTTGGTATTAGGGTTTTCATATTCTTGGACTTTCTGAGCTTGAATTTTGGTCCTGGTTCATTTTTTCTAACTGTTTGAGTTCTTTGAAGTCATTTTTTACTGTGTTTATCCCCTGTCCTCTGGTTGTTCACCTTTTCCTATCAGTTTTGAATTCTAACCCTAGGGCTTATAGGTGCTTCAGTGTGCTGAGCCTCCCGTGGGAGTTTTGGGTCTTTTCTTTCCTGATCAACTTCATTTTTGCTTCTTTGAATTCATCTTGCTGGATTCCATTGAATCATTGTGTTAGTTGAGTGATTATCCTCTCTTTCGTTCAATTTCGTTTTGTGCTGCTCCAAGCCTAGATTACACGGTTTGCTTGAGTCTCTTTTGAGATTCTTCTTCACTTGGAGGGATTTTATCATCAGTTTGAGTCTTGATTGTGTGAATTTGAATTGAGTGAACTTGTTTTGTTTTAAATCTCTATTTTCCATGTCTCAAATTGATGTTTTCATTAGTTTTTCATTCATTTAGTGCATTTGCTCTAATATATTGAAAAATACAAAAAAAAAAATATTTTGCATTTTGATTGGCATAGTGAAAATTGAAAGCTCTTTCGCATTACTAGTGTTATATAACTCTAGAGAAACGTTTTCTAGTTTCATTATCTTGCATTGGAAATAGTAGTGGATGTTTTTTGTGTTCATTTTGCTGTCATTTGAAAGCTCTCAGCCCTCTCGTAGATAGCTCTTCATTGAACAAAATGATATTTTGTGGCATGTATTTTGCATCTAGAGGTTTTATGAGATCCAACATTAGATAGGGCCTTGAAATTGAAACATAAATTGAAGATCAACTTTAAAATTTACTGAATTAACATAAGGCAACATTGAAATTTAATGAAACATCCAGTAGTCTAAGGTAGATACATGTTTCGACGTCTTTAAGCCTAGCAGTTGTTGCTCTCCATCTGGCTACAGACATCGCTAGTACAGAATTGTGTTCCCCATACTGTCGAGTATATAAAGGGAGACCCCATTAGGTTGCAAATCCTTTATCTGTAGGAAGCCGAGTCTGTCGCCTTTTACCCATGATACAGCGGACACAGCATTCTAGGAGATTACTTGCACATACATCAAGTCCTTGGTTTATTTCTCTTTCATTTTTACCAAGGTGTATATGGAAGTTCACAGATATCTGGTACAACCATTTACCTATATTATCAGAGCAGTCATTTTGATCTTTACTGACTCCCTAAACTTGAAAAGATCATCAAGCGCTTGTCCTTTCACGCTTGTTTCCAAACTGAAAGTGATATATTCAGATTTTACTCATTTCTAGACTCTTAAAACATGAAACAGTTAAATTTATAGTTTCAATTTGGTAAAATTAATCACCTACGATCACATGCCCATTTAGAGATTGATTTTACGGCCTGTTTTTGTTTGCCTTGGTTTTTGCCTGTGCATCTTTGTTTTTTATCTCTTCCTCTTTTTTGCTATAGTCACAGTGGTAGAACCATCAGTTTCGTCTACTGGTATTCCTTATACAGACAATTCATTAGAGGTCTCCTAGTCCTCTATTGAGTATCAGCAACCCGTTGTATCCGATTTTCCCGAAAAGGGACCGGTTATATCTGAACTTCCATTTGGAGGACCAGTTGAGTTCAATTAGCCCTTGTCCAACGCTTGGTTTGGAGTTGGAGTAGGGGAACACTTCCCTCCTCTTACATCGGGATCACCCTTTTTGGCTACTGTCATACCTCCTAGTCCCTGCCATCTTTTAGAAGATCTTATGGCAGGGTTAGATATGGACTCATCTAGTCCTTCTCCTAGTGAGGGAATTCCTACTTCTGGTTAAGATTACCAGCTTTTTCTCGAAGACATCCCCGAACCTTCTGTCATGTCTTCACCTGGTCCAACGCTCCCAGCTGGATATAGGTCTTTAATTTAGGTCGTGGCCGCTATTTCCTCTATGGGAATATCGACTCCATCCATGAATCTGACCATTCCGTCCTTGGGGATGTTTCCATCGACACCTCTCACGACATATCCTTTTGTCACATCAACACCTATTATACCTATTGACTACGGCTGCATCTACACATGTTGTCACTACTCAGTCAACTAGGACCTCGTCAATTCCTGAAGGAGTACCGACTGTCTTTATAGCCGTCAGTCTCCGAGTTTGGTCAGTCCTCTCAGGATCTTAATCATCCTTAATTTTCCCATTAAGGAGCAGATGGTGCCCCAAATTACCTATTTCCTTATCAATATGATGAGCAGGGCAACCCCCTTCATTTTCCTACTCATGAGGCTTATCAATATATTAATGGTTTTCTATCTACCCAGCTTGGGCAACCTTCTAATCAACAAGGGCAACCCTTTCAGGGACAACCTCTGTTTTAGCAAGGATATGCTTCTAGCCCACAAGGAAAACCCTTCAAGGGACAAACTTCTGCCCAACCAGGGTATGCGTACAACCAGGAAGGACAACCCTTACAAGGGAAACCTTTGAGCCAGCAAGGATTACTTTATGGCCCGCAAGGGTAGTCTTATAATCCTCAAGGTAAACCTCTATAGCCTCACCTTGTGGTCCAACCAGGACAACCTCAAGGACCGGCAGGGAAATCGGGGTATCATCCTGGACCACCATACGGTCTTGGGGGGCAAACCCATCCTTCTCAACCTTTTATGCAACCTCAATAGCCTCATTTTCGAATAGGTAAAAATTTTACACAGCCAGGGCCATCTTATGGTCCTGTCACAGGTCAACTTGGTTATTAGGCACAACCTGGCCCACTCCCACCATCAGGCCAACCTACTCAACCAGGTCCACCTAGTGTCCCTCATCAGCCAGGTCAACCTGTTCAACTAGGGCAACCTACACATCCAGGTGTTTCGGGTAAATATCACCCTAGAGGTTGGTTGGGATACAACCTCCACAGAGTAGGGGCATGCTACTTAACAGAGACTCACACAACCATGCACGTTCAGAAAAACTAAATAGAGCAGAATGAGAGAGTTACCCGTAGGTCCTACGGTTGAAGAAGATCCCACAGGGTTCAAACCCCCAGCAACCGTCCTTCCTTCTTAACCTGAAATACAAGAAGAAAGGAGCACAAAGGACAGGTTGTACAGCATATATCTACTCTAAATGTCAGTGAGATTCATATAAAACATTAAATAAATCATAATGAATGCTTGTATAACAAATATTCTCATACATATAAGCATACATTAACACGTTTATTTCGGGAACAGCATGGTACTTCTGTATTATAAATAGCATGTACAAAAGTACGAGTGGAGAGATCACCTGATCCTTCCAAGGCCTTCGCAGACCGTCGTCCGGATCCGTCCAGCCCTTGCCTCGCTAAGACTCCTTCCAAACTAGTGCATACGAGATAACATATAAAGGGATGTGTATCTCAAGGAAACAAGGGTTTCCTACAATGAAATGGGAAAGTGCAGGAGGCACGGGGAATCAGACTTGGATAGGGAATACCAACAGAGTATAATATCAATAATTCTCTCTCTCCCTTAGGCCATACACATGAGGGGTTTTTATACTCCCTCGAAGTAGTTTCAATGGGTTTAGGCTTGAGTTGGCCACCTGAAATTTTGAGGTGGTTGTTCCCCAGAGTAACCATCAACCAGTAGCAGAGTCGAGATTTTATATATATATTTTATCATTTAATGTCATCGCCGGAAAAGTATATGTTTGGACTCTAGTATACCTTTGGAAAAAACAGACATAGTCGCTTGTGGGGGATTTTACAACATTTTTTAGTAAATTTGTCAGAATGCATGGAATGATTATTTTAAAAATACTGGAGCATTCTTAGTCTCTCAAGGTGAGAAATGATATATGTGGTCCCCCCCCCTAATATATGAGGTCAGAAGGGGTGCATGATGGCCGAAATGTATTATGCACATAGAAATAACTTCGCAAGGACAAGAGAGGACTTCACCAGATTTCAGCCTGCCAAAAACCAATGAAAGAAATAGAGAGTCAACTCATGCTGAGGCGGGCATACCCATGCTCAGTCAAAAATACATCATATGGAAAGTACTGAATAGATCCAACATGTATACAAGTATAGCTGAAGTGAAAGTACACAATGAATCATCTGAGCAGGGCCCGGAAATACAAGTCCGAATCAATGTCCAAGTATCACATATAGAAAGCTGATCAAAGATGGTGCAACTGGATGTCTGATCAAATAAGTAACTGAATCTCCAAGTACCGGATCATAAGAGGTGGATCAAACGGTACAATCACGCAACTCGGGAGCCAACATATAGGATGCTGCTGTACTGAACTGCAACATATAAGGTTGGACGACATCACTGGCAGAAACTGAATGGACTGTCAAAAGTGAACCGAAGAATGCTGATGCAACCCGAGGTCTTCACCGATCACTATGGCACAATTCTACACAATGGGAATAAATGAGCTGAAGTCGACCATGTGAGAAATCGTTGGATTACCGGTCAATAATGTATACCATTAACCAATGCGAGACAACCCACCAATAATGAAAATGAGTGTCAAGGTGCCCCAGTACAATCTAACAAGTGTGAATGAATGAGTTGAAGTCGAACACTTGGAAGAATCTACCAATCAAGAGGCAATGATGAATCCCCACTGTCGATAGCGAAGAGTCTGCCACTGATGACTGCAAACCCTAAGGTACTGACAAAAAGACTCTAGATCTTGTTCCCAGAGCAATGAGTCGGAGTCGATGGGAAAAGATCTGCTGGAAGGAAGGCATTAAGGCATCCCACATCAGTCCAACGCGAGTGTAACCCGCAGGCCAAGATTTGGAAGGAATCGGATGAAGTAGAGTGATGGAACCAAAACCGAAGTACGTTTCCGACATGCACAAGATGAAGCTAGCGCACGGAAGAAACCCTCTGAACCAACCAATAATGAAAGCTGACAGAGAGGCGAGAAATCCACTGATAGGGTCAAATGGAAATCAAGGTACTGCACGAATCCCAAGTGTGATAATGTGTGCTGACGTCGAACACAGGGGAAACCACTCAGTCAAAGACCCATGATGATGATCAAATGCTGAGCACGAGGTCACCTATCAATGATGGAAATAGGCCTAAGGTGCGGCTCTAGGCTTGCTCTCAGAGCAATATGTCGTAGTCGATAAGAGACAAACCCGCCGGCAAGAAGTCAATGGGGACCTTCTCAAACCAGCACGAGCAGAAGATCAAAACATCTGATGTGATAGAACATGATAGTGACAAGACCGGGAAGGCCGACTGAATAATGAGTCAAGAGACACCGCAGAATGGCCGACTCGGGCTAGACTTCCCTTGAACAAAAGCACGACTCTGTGATGACCATGGCAGTAAAAAGTGACACTGTATAAGTCTGTCTTGCAGGAGGCAAAACAAACTCTCCATGTGATTGGAAGAGATAACCAACCGGGGGAGAACTGACAAGTGAAACATGGTAAAGGCTGAACCTAGGTCAAAAACTAAAACCATCCCAAATGTAGGAAATATATATAAGTATATGTGCTTTGTTCAAGGGCGACAAACTGACTCTGTACTGCCATCAAAACAATGAAGATACATCCCGTTCCCGCTCTTTTTGTTATATTTGATTTTTTTTTGTCTTTTTCATATAATAAGCCTGAAAAAGAATAAAAGAATGCTATGGTACAATGGATAGAACGAGTATCAAGAAATCAGATGCACTAGTTCCTGGGATTGGAACAATCCTATGCTCAATGCAAGGTGGCAAAAACTGGTCAGTGATACTCAGAGGAACGTTCCATCCATGGGTATAAAGGTGTCAAGTCGTGATAGCTAAGTGCATGCAATGGTTAACTTGTACGGAAAGTCAAGGTCAAAAGTTGGCTTAAACATCGAGTCCAAATGAAGCCGGCTAAAGGCCAGGATAAACAAGTAGCCAATATGCAATGCAGTAATACAACTTAACGACACTAGGGAGCCTCTAGGGTATAAGCCAGAAAAAGATAAGTGATGAAGGAGAAGAATGAAGCTTCAACACGAAAGACATGGCGGGACTAAAGAGGACTCCCGAGCCTACATAAAAAGCAGCACGGGCAACAAGTGATAGCGAGGAACTAACTAGGAAGCCCATGTAAAGGAAGGCTCTACCATCAAGTCATGATTAAATAATCGGCGAGTGAAATGGGTGTAATACTCATGACCTGATGGGATCGACCCTAAGGCAAGTGATAAGTATGGAGGCTAGTATGCAAGATGCAACGGAGAGTGATTTCCCTAACCTATATGCCAGTGAAGATCATATACCTGCCGTGAAGAGTCGGAAATCATGGATCAAAAACCGGGAAAAATCTCAAAATCGTCAAAATGTACCTGAAAACATACCAAACTGGGCACTTCCAAGCAATCGAGTTATACAGCATAAGATAGATCGAAAAAATAAGCATAAGGAATTTTTGTGAAAATTTTCAACTTTTTAGCCATAAATAGACAAATTACCTCTCATTTGGTTCATTATTGCATAGCTGATTTGGAAAAAGTGCTCTGGAGCTAAAAACTTGTTTCGTCAAATCAGGAACAACCGACCGTCGGAACTCAGCGAAACTTCAGGTAAGCTCCTTAATCATCCTGTTTATTCATTTTGTCCATTTGGAAATTAAAATTAAGTTATTTTTTGCTTTAAAACCCTTGCTAAAATATGCGTACCTGCGCATACGTGGGTTCAATGAAGGAAACCCGCGTATACACGCGACTGTGTGTAGGGAAAACCGCGTATGCGCAGGGCTGAAACTTAAAAAGCGTGGCTAATGCATAATTTGATGAAATTTCTCAGGATGACTATTTCGTGGAGGGAATGTGAGCATAGCGCAATAGACCAAGAGGTCATGCAGGATCGTGCAGCACAAAATATCCTCCAAAACTATGGGTTGTTCAAGTTCTTTAAAATGCCCAATATGAAAAGTAATGTGTGATTGTTAGAAATGCTCGTAAATCACTGGGAACCAGATCAGGATTGCTTCATAATTGATCAAATGCCACTACGCATTGAAGTGGAGGATATATATTTCATCACTGGACTCTACAGGAGGGGAGAACCAGTAGACTTGCATGGAAAGCCCCTGGGAGGGTTGACCGTGGAAGATTATGTCCACATATATTGCGTAGAGAATTCCAAAAAGGTTGGAACACAGATTGCAATTAGAGATATCAGGGATTTGCACATGAAAATCCTCCTTTTCACCATCGGCAGAGTGGCAGGATCTGCCTCACTACATCAGGCATCCAGGACGCAAATGAGCATCGCAGTACAGTGTTTAGTTCATGTGTACGATTGGTGCACAGTCCTGCTACTGAACATGAAACAACAGCTGACCTCCATTCTCCAAGAAAAGACTAAACACTTTGGCTATGGTACCATTTTGACAACATTCTTCTTTGAGAGGATTCCAGCTTTGAGACCCAGAGTCATCTCGACTATCAGCAGCCCGCGGGACCCAAGAATCGCCCGTTGGGCAGACATGATGAAGAGACTGGGGGGCAACGAAGTACCCCGAACCACATGGGACGATGATTTCTTCCTGTGATGGGGAGAACAGATCATCGCAGTGGATGACTATCCCTATGCCGGGATGGATTTCCGAGGAGATCCAGATCTAGTACTTCCACCTGGCACAGCATGGGGAGCATTCGGTAAGTTTTGCAAAAGTTTTTGACTTATATGATTTTTATTTTTATTTTTTTTTTGGATTTTTTCAAATATGTATGAAAAATGAAAAACACACATTTTTTTTGATTGGATTCATAATGACTGACAATTAAAAATTATCATGTTTCAGATGTTGGACCAGTACGACCTGAGGGTCTCCCACGCCATAAGCGTCACAGGGGCGAGGCAGAGACAGTGGACTCAGACAGGACACTCCAGGCCATGCAGAGAAACTTGGAGGGATTAACCTTCCAAATCCCTATGGTTTCCGTGGAGGACTTGCTTGAAGCCATCCAGAGACGGGTAGTTGGAGTACCCTGAGACTGGGTTAGATTATTCCGCCGTGTGGCCACTGCAGTTACGTTCTATAGGAACACGACTGCTGGGCAGGGACCTCAGGAGTAGACAGATTTTATATATTAGATGACTGTATATTCTTTTTTGAGACTGAACATGATGGGGCATAAGCCCAAGTTTTGTACGGCATTTATGGATCCAAATTTTGTAAAGTTTTTTGACACTCCGATGATATATATACAGCGATATTTGATGTGATGTGATAAATGTATCAAATGTATGATGTTTTTGATGATTAAAAATTTATTGTATGGAATGATTAATATGCCAATCTAATGCTTGATTAGCTAATGAGTCAACAAACCAATTGTCAGCTCGAGGAATATGAATGAATGTTAAAAATTGAAATGACCTTTGTAACAAATGTACCCTCAAGAACAATCGTAATAAAAATGGATCTTGTACCCGATAAGTGTTGTTCAACTGCGACACCACCAGCTGAGAGTCCAAGAAAACTACCAACGAATCAACACCCAAAGATATTGCCTCCGAGAGTAGATTAATGACTGCAGTGTATTCTGCTACATTATTGGAAGCAGGACCAATGCAGACCCCTCTTGATACCAACAGCTGACCGGAAGGATAATGAAGCACCCAAGCCGCGGAAGCTAAGTTCCGGGTGTGTCTACTAGCACCATCGGCGAAACCGAAATGACTCATGACATCCAACACAACCTGCCAAAGCAGATCAAAAAACATCACCACCTCATCAAAAATCGAAAATCAATCAGATATGTACAAAGAAAAAAACTACTATATACAAAGCAAAATGCCAGGCCAAAGCCTAGGCATAATACTTCTTCAAATAGAGCCCATTTCGAGGCTCTAGCAACTCGTTCCCTTCGAAATCAACCAAGGTATAAGCTCCTTTCTTAAGGACTTTTTTAACGATATAGGGGCCATACCACATAGATTTAAACTTTCCTGCCCCCAAGGCATCTTTTTCTTGGGCATAGACCAAAACAAGGTCACCTTCCGAAAAGACCCTAGGCTTGACCGCCTTATCGTACTAAGCTTTTACTCGGTTTTTATGCGCTTCATTCATCGTGGCAGCATCTCGACGCTGCTCATCGAGATGTTCCAGATGAAGAAGTTGTTCTACCAGACTGGAAGTGTCAGGAAGAAGTTCAACAGCTACTTTAAGAGAAGGAATCTCGCATTCAATAGGAAATACGGATTCCACCCCGTGCACTAACTGAAACGGAGTAAAGCCAGTTGCAGTTTTCACTGACGTCCTATATGCCCAAAGTGCAGGATATAGCATAATATGCTAGTTGGATCTATGTTTATCAATTTTCCTTTGAAGAATTGTCTTCAAGGATTTATTCACGGCTTCCACTTGCCCATTGGCCTGAGGATAATATGGAGATGAATGCTCCTGCCGGAAACCCAATTTGAGAGCCAACTCAGCCATCATACTATTCTGAAAATGACTGCCATGGTCAGTGACAATCTCTCTAGGTATACCAAAACGAGCGATAACTTGGTTGAAGAGGAACAAAGTTGCAGTCTCACCATCGTTCCCAAAAGTAGGCATAGCCTCGACCCACTTCGTAAAGTACTCTACTGCTACGATAATGTACTTGTGACCTTTTGCCGAAGGCGAGTTACAACTAGTATAATCCATACCCCACTTTGTAAAGGGTCCGACAATAACGACTGGAAAAAGCAGAGCTAGATGAGTGCGCATTTTTCAAGTATACACCTGACAAGGATGACACTTTTTGACTGATTCAATACAATCCTTGAAAATCGAGGGCCAAAAGTATCCAGCACGCAAAATCTTTTGGGCTGTAGGAAGCCCAGATAGATGACCCCCACAAGCTCCACTGTGAGAATCATTGAGCACAGCCTATGCTTCTTCGAAAGTTAAGCAGCGTCTTAGGATTGAATCAACCCCTCGACGGTACAAAGCATCACCAATAATCAGATAATTCTTGGCTAAATGACGCAGCTTACAACGCTCATCTTTCGAAAAAGAAGAGGGAAACTTCGCAGTCTGAAGATACACAATGATATCCCCATACCAAGGATCTTGTGGAGAGATTAGAAACGAGAGGGGGGGGAGTGTTCGTCGGAAGGACTCATCTGGAATCATCTCACTCTCCACGAGGCAACTCGAGGAGATCAATTCCGCAAAAACTAATGACTTCTTGGATTTGGCAGACATGAACTCTAGATCAAATTCTTGTAAAATCACAATCCATCTATTATATTTGCCCCCAACCACTCGCCTGCTGAGGACAAACTGAAATGGATTGGCAGCTGCCAAGACATAAGTTTTGCGAAGAATAATATAATGCCGGAGTCGCTGCACAGCATGAACTGTTGCTAAGGCTAATTTTTCTATCGGGGTGTATCGCAGTTCAGGTCCTACCAGTCCTCGACTAAGGTAGTAAATAACATGCTCAGCCAGAGCATCATCCTCCTGAACCAGAACCATACCAATGGTAGATTCTGCTGTAGCCAGATACAAAAGAAAATCTCTGCTATAATCGGGTGGACTCAGTAAAGGAGCAGAGGTCAATGCCTTTTTCAAGGCATCGAACGAGCGTTGAGCGTAGTCGTCCCAAAGAAAAGGAACTCCTTTCTTCAACAATCTCATATATCCCTTTGTAATCTCAGCATATTTGACGATAAACCTCCGAAAAAAATTAGACTTCCCTTGGAGACTTTGAAGCTGACGAATTGAAGACGAGGGAGGCAACCGAAGTATTGCCTAAACCTTGAAGGGATCTACCCTTATCCCTTCCCTAGACACAATAAATCCCAACAGCCGACCGGATGTAACCACGAAAAAGTACTTGTTCAGATTCAATCGAATTTTATAAAAACGACATCTTTCAAATATTTGCTGGAGGTGACCTGGATGATCCATCCTCTTTCGAGAATGAGCAGCTAAATCATCTAAGTATGCCTCAATAATCTTCTTGATGTCATGGAAGGCGTAAGACATGGCCCGCTGAAAGGTAGCTCCAGCATTTTTAAGACCAAAAGGCATTTTCTTATATGCAAACGTACCCCAGGGACAAATAAATACGGTCTTATGTTGATCTTCTGGACGGATAGTAATTTGATTATAACCAGAGAAACCGTCCATGAAGGAGAAAATCTCGTTACCGGCACACTCGTCAATAATCTGATCGATGAAAGGTGTGGGGTAATTATCTTTAGGACACGCCTTATTCAGGTCTCTGAAATCGATGCACACTCGAATTTTTCCTTGCTTTTTATCTACCTGAACGGGGTTTGAAACCCATTCAGTCAGAGGAACTGGGAAAATGAATCCTGCCTTAAGCAGCTTTTCAACTTCAGCTTTGATAGTTGTTGCCTTCCTAGGATTAACCAGACGAAGTTTTTGCCTGACCGGCTTAGCATTTTCATACGTCTTGATCTCATGCTGGACGATAGATGGGTCTATGCCAGGCATTTCCTCATAAGACCAAGCAAATACATCCCTATACTCTTTGAAGAGCTCGGTATAAATTTGATCTCTACAGAACAATTGACTCAATGAACATTTGTTTCAAATATGTGGGATCCATTGTCTTGTGCCCACGCATAGGGATGTTAGTTTTCTAGTAGGAGGAATCCTGATATGTTGTTAGCCTTATACACATTGTTGGTGCCAAAGGGTTCAAGAGCGCGTTGAACGAGGACCGAGGGGGCGGGACTTGAGCTTGTTTCGACAACAGAGTCGGGTAGGAAGTAAAAACTGAGTGATGCAAATCTCATCCCACGGTCTATCTATGCCTATCATATTGTCGCTTCAGGGATGGCCTCTTGAGATGGAAGAGTGGTATCTAGACAATCCTGGGCAGAAGAAGAAGTAAGCGTCCAAGCCGGAGCCACATCACCATCCAACTCTTCCGGCGAAAGAGGAGCTGGATCAGACTCTGCAGTGTCAACAACAGACTGATATGCAATCTCAGCTGCAGAAATCGGAAATGCCATACCACCCACTTGACCTTCCTCCAATGTGGCAGTTGGGGAAGGTAAGGTCCAAGGGTCCGAAAAATAATGAGTTCGAAAGAACTCTCTTCGAAGGGGAGCCTTGGAGGATGAAATGTGATCAGACATAGGAGGGAGGAAGATGAGAAGAACCCATCAGGGAAGAATACATTCCAACTCCTAGATTCTCAGGCGCCTTGTTCAGCCCATCCAACTTGGGAACGGTTGGTGGAGGGCGCATCTAACACCAGAGTCTATGGGAGGACGATCAGTTGATCCCCCTTTGTGACAATCTCTCACCATTAGAAGGAAACATACACAACAATTAAATGTGAGGATGCAATGGCATCCATATCATAAATCCAATTTCTCCCCAATAGAAGGTTGTAGTCCAAGCTTGCATCCACTACCTCAACCTCTATATTGACAGTTTTTCCCCCAACACAGATGGGCAAAGCTGGGACAATACCATGGGGTCTGTGAGAATGACCATCGAACGCAGTAAGAACAGTGCTAGATGGAACAACTTTGGGAGATCCAAGTGTCTTCCAGCATGCGAGAGACATCACGCAAGTAGAAGCACCCTCATCGACCACCGTTCGAAAGATATTGGTCTTTCGATACGATGATTTAATATGAAATGCCATGTGATGAGGAAGTCTCTTCTTAAAGTTAGTCATATCGAAAGTAATCAGAAGAGAATTTTTCGGATCAACAGCCCCAATGGCAGCGAGCAAAGCACTGCGCTGAGCCGGACAAGACTGGAGTACCTCTAAAGCAGACATAGCACAAGGACTCTGCGCCAGATCTTCTACAATCGAGTAGTTCTGGGCAGCTCTTGCGTTCGGATTAATCGTTGACCGCTTAGAAGATGCTTTTGGCATCCGAGGCATAGACTCGACAGTTGGCTTCGTGATGTGAAGTGGCTCAGTAGCATCAGGAACTTCCTTAGCTTTCGAAGATTCCTCTCCGCCATAATCACGGGATCTCGTAGCGACATCCACGTGAGCACTCATCATAAAGATGTTCGATGGAATTTCCCCTTCCTGGGTACCTCCAGAGGAAGCCCCAGGATTTTGGTTCACGCCAACAACTAATTGCTGCCCTTGGGGAAAAGGGTTTGTTAGCACAGCCTGGGAACTAGAAGAACCCTGCTGAGATAACAGGCGCTGAGCATCCTGAATTTTAGGGCAAAGGTGCGTGAGATGGTCTCCAGCACAAAGCTTGCATGGAAACTTCACTTTATTTTTCTCCTTTTGACCCTCACCAACACGCTCGTTGGTTTTATTTGCATTTCCCTTCCCGTTCTTGCCCTTCTTCTTGTTATTACGTCCCTTCTTCTTCCCATCGGATTGTTGATTTCCTTTGGGATCGGAAGTTTGGACAACATTTATGGACAAAGACTGGGAAGGTGATGAATCAGCAGGCACAGCCTGACCAGAAGGAGCAGATTGTAAAGACAACTGCTGCAGTTGAGAAAGCAGGCTGGCTGCACTACTATTGACCGATCCGACAAGCCCGTCACCATGCGGACTAGGTTTAGTTTTCGATAAATCCAATTTGGAGCGAGGAGCATTGGGCAAATACTTATAAAGTACCCCAGACTGAGAATAGATCAGTTCTAACTGTTGGGCCCTAAAAATGGCCTGCTCCTCGGAAAATACCCCAGATAGGGATACATCCTTTGAAATGTCTGACTGCAGTGATTTCAAAAACCACTCGAGAAGGAACTCACCTGGAATATGAGCTTTGATAAGCCTCTTCCTTCTCCTCCATTCCTGAATGTGATCAGAAATGTGAGTTGCCTCATCCTTCTTAAAATTAGCCAGGAGTTCGGTCCCAGCCTCATATCTGACGGGAAACTGAAAATGGTTTAGAAATGTGACAGCCAGTTCTCCAAATGTGGCAAAACTTCCCCCAGTGAGCTCTATATACCATTTGGCAGCATTTCCCGTTAGGGTGCGTTGAAATAATCTCAACCTAATCGAATCATCGATCAAGGAGTTCGAAGAGCACCATAAGTGGAAAGTGGTGATGTGGTCCACCGGATCCTCTCCGTTCTTACCTTCAAACTTTGGAATGTCTGAAGGAAGTTTGGTCGGGACCGGAGGCCACCCCGGACTATAACGAATCGGGTCATTAGTCAACTTCGACAAATCTGGCAAGTTTAATGTTTCTAGAAACGGTAAGCGAGGCGGAGCCTGAGAATTCCATCCTTGAGGGGATGGATTTCCAACATTCTGAAAAGAATAGCCCGGATTTGATGAGGCACCAGGCTGCGAGAAAGGACTCGTAGAAAACGGAGAAGAACCTCCTCCCCACGCCGAGTTACCAAAGCCCAGACCAGTTCCCCCCGCTGAAGTGTTAAATGAAGAGGAGAGCCCCTGATAGGGGTTCCAAGCATTAGATAGAGGAGAAAAGGTCTGATAAGCACTCGATGAAGGGAAAGAAGCATTCCCTTGATGACCTGCGAAGAACTGATTCCCTGCCCCCGATGTAGTAAAGATAGGATTCCATCCCGTAAAAGTAGTCGAACTTTGCCCCCCAGACCAAGGGTTTAAACTCTGGGTCTGGGACGTAAATGGAAACGACCCTAAAGAAGGATTGGAACTAGGAATATGCCCAGTCCCAAAGGGGAAACCCTGAAAAGAAGCTGATCCACTAGCCATGTTAGACATGGGCGTAGATCCAGCTGAAGCAGCAGAAAAGGTAAAAGAGGGACTTCCACTAATGGACATCCCTGAACAGAAGGGACCAGAATGAGAAGCATGTGCTTGGGTGAACCCAGAGCCAAACACAACAACACTAGAAGCAATCGAAGATGAAGCAATATTGCCCCCTGCTTCGACAGAAGCAGGAGTCTGAATGCCTGCAGCACTCACGGTAGAAGCCGCGTTCCCAGTCATGGCCATCGAAAGATAAGAATGATACAGAAGATCCGGCAGTCTCTCTAACTCCGGTCCGATGTACTGAATAACAAATGGATGATCAGGAGGAAGAGGAGATGGACCTGTAGCAGGAGGCTCAGGTACGTCTTCGACTTGAAATCTTCTTCCTGAGGAAACAAAACTCGCGAGGTGAGCGGAACGCTCCTCTCGGGACCGACACCAGAATCAGCTATGAAACCTTCAGACCTTTGTGGAGGATCACTCTCCACTACGTCAGACGCTACCGGATGGTAACCACCTGCTAAATTGCTCCTACGCCTTCTCGAAGAAGTCTCTAGACTCTCGAGAGATAACCCCCGGATTCTCCTCGAACGTCGAGGCGCTTAATCAGCCACTTTTATAGATTTATTAAATTAGACTCAAAAAAGTGAAAAGCTAGGCAAGCTAGGAGAAAAGAGCACTCATTGAAATGAAAATCCCTGAGAAATAGCAAGCAAACAGCCTCCAAGTATTTCCGCTCCGGGTGATGAGGACCGGACACCAAAATATAGGAAAGCGAAGTATAGGGCCTTCCGAAAGCAGTCTGGGATGATTAGGGCCCAGAACAACTAGTGAAGGTATCAGAAACAGTTACGCCGACCTCCTAACGACAGCCTTTGCCGGCTCAAGCACCCAAGCTTCACAAGGGCACCCCCCAGAAGTACTGCTGAAAGTGATGCGACGTCTGCCTCAGGTACCACGGGTATTCCCCCCCGCAGTCACCTGTGTGGAACCTAGGAGTGGAAACTATGGACACCAATCCGTATCAGAAGCTGGGCGGAACGGTCTTGAGGTCAGATTCAGCCAATCGGAGAGGGGGTATCCCTCTTCTCAGCCTTCACTTCCCCTCGTGCTTGACTCTCGGATGAGAGATTTCCCAGTCCACCTCACGGAGTTGGTTTTGCTCAATTAATCAACTTCTATGTTTTTTTGAGCGGCCTTGGAGAGTTAACTTTCCACTCACCTATTCCAAGGCCCTACAACCTAGCTAGTTGGTGATTGACACTTAGAAAACTTGCTAGTTGATTTTAGATTAAATCGCTTATTTTAAGGGCTGTTATGTTAAGTCACAAGGATATGGAGATGAAACGTATGGTGTTTTTGATGCAAAAGAAATTAATAAAAACTTAACTACATGCAAATGCAGTTCTTTGTCTTTCGATGAAGAGCAATCTCTATACAGGTTCTACGAGACTAAAATTTGTATTTTTCTTTTCAAAAAGCAAACTCACACTCACAAAAACTAAGAAGCTAACTAAATGCTGAAATGCACCTAATGCAAATCACTACAAGCATGTAAATCCTAAGATGCAAAAATCTCTTAAAACAAAGTGAAATTTCCCAAAAAGCTCCTTCAGTTTTAACTCCTTTTTGATGGCCCAAAAAGCTAGTTCTCGGAAACAAGAACTCTTAATATAAGACACCAAAAACACTTAAAAACAAGAAGAAGAAATCAAATGACAACTCCTCCTCAAAATCAAGCCGAAAACTAGAAGCAAGAAACTTCACAAAAGCTCCAAAAGATATGGCAAAACGAAAATGAAAATGCAACAACAAAAACAAAAACAAGACACAATGTTTTTTTAGTTTTTGAAATGCAAAAAACAAAAAGCAAAACAAATGTTTTTTGGGCTTTTTAGTTTTATAAAGCAAGAGCTCGAAAAGACCAAGCACAACTATCAAAATCCAAACCAAAAAGGACCGAATTTCAAGCACAAACTTCAACAATGCTCCCAAACCTTATAAAGCTAACAGTAGCAAGATCAATAAGAGAAATGGAAGACCAAAAACTCAGCCACTCAGCCTAGACAAATAGTGCAAACTCGCTGCAACAAAAAACTCCAAAGAAGCAAGAAAAGTTCTTCGAAAATTGCAACAAAACCCTAGCCTATGAAACTCAAGAAAACCAATCAAAAACAAAGCAAAAATCGCGATGCGAAACACAACACAAAGATAGGAGCGAGTCAGTGAGCAAAAGCTCTCTGTTCTGATAAAGCAGAACAGCCAAGAATGCTCAGAAAGCGATCTTGGAACTCAATCCAGAAGTGCCAGCACCAATAACAAAACTTTTGCCAAAAGACTAGTTTCCACTCAAACGAAAGAGAGAAAAGACATGAAACCACTTCCTCCACACTCCAGTAAGCACAGAGACACTGTAGACACAGTCCTCCACAGCCAGAAAGGACCAAAAAGTCAAGAATCCCAAAAATTCAAAATCTTCCTAGGTATACGCGGCTTCACAGCTGTGCAACCAGCGTGCATACGCGTCTGTTCTAAGGGAAACTCGCGTATACGCGGTTTCCTTCAGAAAAACTAGCGTGTATACGCGACTGTGTGCAAAAGAAGGCGTGTATGCAAAGGTAAATAATGAAAAAAAACAAAAGAACAAGCCTGGAAAAGATACCAAGACTTCAGACTGCCTGCAAGAAAATAAACTGGACTGCAAATGAAAGATAAAACTGTTGGCAACCTACCAAACAGCTGAAACAACCCAACAGGAGAATCACCAGAATGTGATCCCCAGCGGAGTCGCCAGTTCTGTTTCAGGGAAATAACACCCTAGAGGTTGGTTGGGATACAACCTCCACAGAGCAGGGGCATGCTACTTAACAGAGACCCACACAACCATGCACGTTCAGAAAAACCAAATAGAGCAGAATGAGAGATTTACCCGTAGGTCCTACGGTTGAAGTAGATCCACGTGGGGTTCAAACCCCCAGCAACCGTCCTTCCTTCTTAACCTGAAATACAAGAAGAAACCAGCACAAAGGACAGGTTGTACAGCATATATCTACTCTAAATGTCAGTGAGATTCATATAAAACATTAAATAAATCATAATGAATGCTTGTATAACAAATATTCTCATACATAAAAGCATACACTAACACATTTATTTCGGGAACAGCATGGTACTTCTGTATTATAAATAGCATGTACAAAAGTAACACGTGGAGAGATCACCTGATCCTTCCAAGGCCTTCGCAGACCGTCGTCCGGATCCGTCCAGCCCTTGCCTTGCTAAGACTCCTTCCAAACTGGTGCATACGAGATAACATATAAAGGGATGTGTATCTCAAGGAAACAAGGGTTTCCTACAATGAACTGGGAAAGTGCAGGAGGCACGGGGAATCAGACTTGGATAGGGAATACCAACAGAGTATAATATCAATAATTCTCTCTCCCTTAGGCCATACACATGAGGGCTTTTTATAGTCCCTCCAAGTAGTTTCAACAGTTGGAAACAGTTGGCCACGGGCTGGGGTGGTTGAACTACCTGAGTAACCATCAACCCAGCTCGAAATTAGGGATTTTTTATATATATTTTTAATCATTTTAATGGCATACGTGGAAAATTCTAGCTGGACTCGCGTATACACATGGACAAACACGGGCATAGTCGCGTATGGGGGATTTTACACTGTTTTAAAGTGAATTTGTCCAAGTCTGTAGGAATGGGTGCCCAAAAGCCATGCAGAAATCATGAATCATATCAAGGTGAGAAATGATGCTATAACACCAGGTCAACCTATTCAACCAGGACAACCTGCACAGCTTGTTAACCCTTCTCAGCAGCTAATCTATTCTATGCCACAGCCAAATCCACCTGTGCGCCCGACTTATCTGACTTAGCAGGGCCCCACTTACCAGCAGCCTATTCAACCCCAAGGCAGCTATTACCTTCAAGGTCAGTCTCGACCAGTTTACAACCCGCCCCAAGGTTCTAGTTATTTCCCTCAACATCCAGGCTATACTTATACTCCATACACTGCTCAAACAGTGCCAATGTATAATTAGAATCAGTACCCCAGTTATCAACCCCCATGTTAGGGTCCCGTGATTTGGCTGATTGTCAACCCAAATGACAGTGTAACATAAAACCAATCTTTGGAGCCCAAGGACCTAGCCTTCCTGGACTCAGAGAGGGCTCTCTCTATTTGTGTAAGGGATATCTGTGTGTTTGCTTATTGTGTTCTGATTTTAGGCTAGTTATGAAGTAGGCTTTTTGGTTTTCGTTTTTAGGTTGTGAGGGATGAAACTGATCAAAGATATAAGATAGATAAAAATATGTCAGATCAACTCGGCTATGGGGTCGAAAAGTTTAAGAAATCTATCAGAAGGTGATACAAGGTTATTCAAGGGCCGATTTGATTCGAAGTAGAAAGGATCTTTGGGAAAAATGGAGTAAGATGGACATCAAGTTTGTGAACAACAAAGGATTTCAAGCATAACTAGTTTAATAGCTAACATAAACATGGTAGGGAAAACCATTAATCATGAGAAATGTAACTATAAGCTAATCAATACATAGAAATAAACTTTCAAGCCATGCATAGAGATATATAACTATCTAACTTCGGGAAATGGCTATCAGACTTTGGGGAAATACACTTAAGATAGACAAAAATCTCAAATCACTATGCCGGAACGCCTAAACACAGTACTTCAAGTCATTGGGCACTTTGAAAACAAGATTGCATAGTCTTAGGCAAAGGGCAAGATCAGAACAAGACCTCCTTGGTTCAACAAATGACAATCTAATCAGTCAAAGAGAAATTTCATGGATGGAGTTATGGCTAGCCATGAGTAAGCATGGCATACCGTAAATCATACTTAGCATTCATAAAACCATGAATGAAACAAGCAACAATATCCTTGAGTTATTAAAGAGCAATCAAGAATTCTTTAATGTGACTAAGAATGAAGAAAACATGGAAGCCATGAAGAAACAAGAAATTTGAGGTGCCTCCAAGGGCATGTCTCAAATTTTTTCTCTACTGTCCTATAGCAAGCAAGAACATGGATTTATGAATGAAAACTAGGAAACAAAACAAAGAGAGAGACACTATACCATTCTACCAAGTCATGGAATCCAACAACAATCCTCTTTCCTCATCCAAGAACATCCAAGAGACTATCCCAAAGCATGAGATAAGTATTTATTCCAAAGCTTATATGACCATATATTGCTTCTATCATCAAGTTCAGCCTTGTTTACAAAGAAATCCTTTGGAATATATAGGCCAAAGTGAGGAAAACCTCTTGGTTCAACTTGCAATCTCATTGGCCTATCCAAAATATCTTATTTTGTCCTTGAGGCTTTGCAAAGCCCAAGGCACAAAATATCTCATAAAATATCTAAAAAATTATAAAAAAGGGAAATAAATTGAATTTTCATAACTTCTCATGCGCAAAAATAGCTAAACGCACATGAGGAAAAAACAGTTTTGAAAGGTTCAACTTTTACAAAAATACTCAAAAAATACATCAGCAAAAGGTTCCCTGACTTGCCGGCAATGTTTAGCAGCCTTACCGATGTCGAAATGACGCTCATGATAGCTCGTTGGAAAGCTATGAGTGTATAATTTATGAAAATGTTTATTTTTCTCCCAAATGACCACTAGAAGTCCTCCAAAAACAGGCATGTGTTTAAAAACCCAAAAAATAAGCCTTGATGATAAACCGGGCAGAGTGTAGAAAAACCGAGTGTTTTTCGCCATTTTGGGGGAGCAAAATATCTTCAATTGTTCTAAAAATCGCTGAGTATGTGCCCCTAAAATTATGGCATCCAATGACACCATCC
Organism: Pinus albicaulis; assembly: GCA_034641835.2. Taxonomy (NCBI): domain Eukaryota; kingdom Viridiplantae; phylum Streptophyta; class Pinopsida; order Pinales; family Pinaceae; genus Pinus; species Pinus albicaulis. The sequence continues at coordinate 1,708,258,023 of CM076581.1, forward strand.
TCATCCTTTGATCATTCCCCAAAATAAAATGGCGATGCCCATGGTTTTTGGCCAAAAACTCAAAAATGACAAAAAACCAAAATATGTCAAATTTCGCCCAAAATTTGTGAACATGACCCTCAAGGGTTTTCAGCAACACGTTGTGAAGAAGAAGCCAAGATTTGAAGTCTTGAGGTATCTTTCCCAAATTTTTGTGCTGGGCACTTCCCTTTGGCCTTCTTGAGTTTTTCTTGAGCAGCCTTCAACTTCTGTCGAGCAAACTGATTTAACTTTTTATAATGCCCCGTCATTCTCCTTTGAAGGTCCAAGTCCCTGTTTGCCTTCTCAAATTTCTTCTCCAAGTGGTCATTGACTCCTTCAAGCCATGCCTACCTATTCTTCTCTATCTCTTGTTCGAATAATGCAGTGAGAGGCGTAGATTGGAGAAGGGCATTTTCCTCTTCTTTTTGCTTCTCAAAGGGCCTTTTTTAGCCCCATGGTTATTGGCCTCTTTCGCCTAGGCTGATCTTCGCCTTCACTTTCATCAAACTCACCCATGATTTCTTCCAACCTTACTTGGGCTTTGGAGGCCTCCTTCTTGTATTTGATCGCCTGTGTCTCATAAACAACCATATGGACACTCATCTGCTTGTTTTGGATTTGCAAAAAATGATTGAAATTCCTAGCTCTATGAAGATCATCCTTCAAGGCATCAATTTGGCTTTCCCTATGGATCAAGAGATTTTATAGGATCTGAGCTTCATTATCACTATCATTGCTTTCGATTTGGATGATGTCGAATTCCTTTTCTGGTTGATGACTGCTTTCTTCCTTGCCCTTCCCTCTGCCTTGGGTGGTTCTTCTAGTACTCTTCCTCTTAGGAAATTCGACCATGGGCTTCTTTGGCAATTTTCCCTTACTTCGGAGGGCCCTTGTCACATTTGGAGTGAAAACTCTAGGAACTCTTTTCTTTGATGTCTGGTTCTTGGCCAATTTTGGAGAAGAGAGCATGGCCCCTTGCCTCGGAGAGGCAGCTAGCACATTCTCCATGGGCTCTTTACCCTTGTCACTTTGCCCTTCATTTTTGCCAATGTCTTGGCTCTCTTCAAGGATATCTAGGTTGTCTTTTTACATCTCCCTTTGAGGGCTATCCTCCTCACTGTGCTGAAACATTTTATCTTGTTGCCCCTCTTCTTTTTGAGTTTTTTGTTCCTCTTGAGGAGGTTGTTGTTCTTCACCCTGAGGCTGCCCTTGTTCATCTCTTTCATGCTACTGTGTGTCATCTTTTGGCTGCCCATGTTCATCACTTTCATGCTGCTCCTATTCAACATCCTTTGGCTGCCCCTATTCATCATCTTCATGCTGTTGTGTAACATATTGTGGCTACTCATGCTCATCATAAGTCTGTTGTGTATCATCAAAAGTCTCCTCACCCTCACTGTGATGTTGTTGTTCAGCACTTTCTTCTTCCTCTTGCTGCCGCTCATCATCACTTTCATGCTGCTCATGTCCTTCTTCCTCTTCATGGTCACTTTTTTCTCCTTCTTTCGGCTCCTTGGTTTGTTCTCTGGTAAACTGTTGTGTAACCAGCTCCAAAAATAGAAGAAAAGAGATATCAACGCCTTAGAAATAAGCCACTTCGAGGGGGAAACCTCCAATACATTACATAAATGAACAATTCTTGGATGATACAAATGAACAAAACCTCCTTCTATATATAGGAGTCCATGGGGCCACAATATAATCCTAGTGGGCCACAATGTAATCCTAGACGACCTAACATTAATAATTTAAGGGCACAATAATAATAAAATGGGGGTTACAAGGGTACAATAATAACAATAAGGGGGTTACACTAACAACAATAAGGGACTATACTAGTAATATAGGGACCTAACATGCCCCTCTCCTTCAAAAAATTGTTGTCCTCAACACTTGAGTAGCTCTGGGTGCTTCTGTATAAAATTCTCATCCTCCCATGTAGAATCTTCAGTGGGTAAGTTCTTCCACTTGATGAGATACTCTGAAATTGATCGATTGCGTAGTTGTCGAGTTCTTGTTTCCGTGACCGCTTCAGGTTCCAATATGATTTTTCCTTCCTCATCAAGTTCTGGCAATATTGTTTGAACTAGAAGATTTTCACCTATAACCGTCTTTAAGCATGAAACATGGAAAACTGGATGTACTCGCGAAGAAGCAGGAAGCTCCAATTTGTATGCCATAGTACCAATCTTTTGCAACACCTTGTAAGGACCATAGTAATTTGGCAATAATTTATTATCCTTCTTAGCTTGCTTGAGGGACATTTGTTTATATGGTTGTAGCCGTAAAAATACCCAATCTCCTATATCAAAACTTCTCTCGCTGCGATGTTGATCTGCCTGTTGTTTCATTCGATTTTGTGCCAAATTCAGGTTATCCTTTTAGAGTTGGAGAACTTCTTGCTGATGCTCGACGTGATCTTCCACTGCTTGAACCTTCAAATTTTCCCTTAAAGATGATGTGATCGATGGTGGATGATATCCATAAAGTGCCATAAATGGGGTCATTTTTGCTGCAGTATGGAAAGAAGTGTTATACCACCATTCAACGAGAGGTAACCACTTGACCCATTGTGTTTGTTTATCAGATACAAAACAACGAAGATATCCTTCCAAACATTTATTTACTATCTCAGTTTGACCATCTGATTGAGGATGATAAGATGAGCTATGAGCTAATTGAGTACCCAAACAAGAAAATAACTCTGTCCAAAAATTTCTAGTAAAAATGGGATCTATGTCGCTCACAATAACCCTTGGGTTTCCATGTAGCTTTTGAATTGTGTCCATAAATGTAGTAGCAACTGTACTTGCTTTAAATGGATGAGATAATGAACAAAAGTGTGCATACTTGGTAAGTCTATCAACTACCACCATGATGACACTTTTTCCTTCGGACTTAGGTAAACCTGTGATAAAATCCATTGAAATCTCCTCCCAACGTTGACTTGGAATGGATAAAGGTTGTAGAAGTCCCGAGGTCTTAATTTTTTCCACTTTATTTTGTTGGCAAACTAAACATTCCGCCACAAACTTTTGAATATCAGATTTAAGGCCATCCCAAAAAAATTCTTTCTTCACCCTGTGGTAATTTTTAAAAAATCTTGAGTGTCCTCCTAAAGGATAAGTGTGCAATTCCAGAAGAATCTTTTGTTTTAGTTGGGAATTCTTACAAAGATATAAGCGATCTTTGTACCATAAGGAATCATTTTCCCAATTAAATGTATCAGATGTACTAGGATCTTGCTGTAACTTTTGAATGAGTGTCCATACATCTTTTTCCTTCTTCCATTCATCCCTTGCTTCGGTTATCCAATCTGGTTGGATAATAGAAATGGCACAAAGCAATGCTTCCACCTCTTCATTCTTTCTTGAGAGTGCATTTGCAACCACATTAAGCTTTCCTTTTTTGTATATTATTTCAAACTCATGACCCAACATCTTTGTAACCCATTTTTGCTGCTCTTCTGACGATAGTCTTTGTTCCAAAAAGGGTTTAAGAATATCATGATCAGTTTTTACCTTGAAGTGTCTTCCCATTAGGTAAGTTTTCCATTTCTTTAGTGCATGCAGTATTGATAACATTTCTTTCTCATAAATAGGTTTCTGTAAATACTTTCCTTTGATTGGACGACTTTCAAAAGAAATGGGTCTTCCTTCCTGCATTAAAACCGCACCAATTCCATTTCTTGAGGCATCACATTCCACAATAAAGGTTTTTGTGAAGTCTAGCATAGCTAAGACCGGTGCTAGGAACATTGCCTCTTTAAGCCGTTCAAAGGCCTTAGTTGCTTCAGGAGTCTATGAAAATGCATCTTTCTTCAATAATGTTGTTAGAGGTGCTGCTATTCTCCCATAATTCTTAACAAACTTGCGATAATACCCTGTTAACCCGAGAAATCCTCGCAACTGCTTTATGATTGTGGGGACTTTCCATTCCTTAATGGCTTTAATTTTGTTAGGGTCTACTTTAACACCCTCGTGAGATACAATATGACCCAGATATTCCACCTCTTGTACTCCAAAGAAACATTTGGATTTTTGTGCATATAATTGTTTCTCCTGCAATAGTTTGAGCACCCTGTCAACATGTTCAACATGATCCTTCCAAGACCTGTTGTAGATTAGTATATCATCAAAAAATACTAGCACAAATTTTCCAAGGAAGGGTTTGAAAATGGAATTCATGAACCCTTGAAATGTAGAAGGTGCATTGGTAAGTCCAAAAGGCATGACCAAAAATTCATAATGACCCTGATGAGTTCGAAATGTTGTTTTTGGAATATCTTCAGTCTTCATTCTAATTTGATGATATCCTGAACGAAGATCCAACTTGGTAAAATAAATTGCTCCATGTAATTCATCAATAATTCATCAATCACAGGAATGGGAAATTTGTCTTTAATGGTGAGCTTATTGAGCTCCCTATAATCTGGACACATTCGCCATGATCCATCCTTCTTGTGTACCAATACTACAGGAGCAGAGAAAGAACTTTGAATAGGTTGAATTATACCCGCCTCTAACATTTCTGCAATCATACGTTCAATTTCGCTCTTTTGGACATAAGGATATCTATAAGGCCTGATGTTTGGAGGAACACTTCCTGGAATCAAATGAATAGCATGATCATGATCACGAATAGGTGGGAGTCCTTTTGGAGTTTCAAACACCTTGGAATGATTTTCCAAGACTTGTTGGAGATCTGTAGAAATAGATGATTTTGATGTCAGAACTTCTAGTGAGCATAATTGTGCAATTACGCCTCGTTGTTCTTTCTTTAGAATCTTTGTCATGACATTAGAGCTTATTATCCTTCCCAGCTTCCCTTAAATACCACGTAATTCGACTTCCTTTCCTTCTGAAAAAAATTTCAAGAAAATTTCTTGAAAATTAAAAGCTACCATCCCCAAAGATTGTAACCATTGTACTCCTAGTACAACATCAGCACCTCCCATAGGAATAGAAAGCATTGGACTGGTAAATACATATTCCCCCATGGTTAGCTTGATATTATGGCATTTTTCAGATCAATTTATAGTTCCTCGATTTGCAACCATCACTTGACATTCTGGTGCTAGGTATAGGAAACAATTTAATTCCTTGGCTACCTTACAATGAATAAAATTATGGGTGCTATCTGAATCAATCAACACTATTACCTTTTTCTTCTTGATTTGTCCTTCTATCTTGAGAGTTTGAGGAGTGGTAATTCCTGCCAGTGCATTACACGATATGGTCGGATTCATTTCATCCTCTTCTAGGGTTGGTTCCTGGTGTATATCCTCTTCTTGTTCATTTTCTTCTTCCTCTTCACAATCTATGTAAAATAATTTCTTCTCAGCACACTTATGACCTTTAGTGTATTTTCTATCACAACTGTAGCAAAGCCCTTTTTCTCTTCTTTCTTCCAATTGTTGTGGTGTCAACCTTGTAGGTTGTGGAAATCTAGGCGTAGCAACACTTCCTTCTTTATAGAATTGAGTGGTAGGCTTCCTTGTCGCCATAATTTTACATTCAACTTTTCTTGCCAACCTGAATGCCTTCTCCAATGAATCAGGTTCCAAAACACGAACTTCATGTTTGATGTTATCCTTTAGAGTGCCTATGAAGAGATCAATCCTGTGTTCCTCTGGAATATCAGTTACCCTTATATTCAATTTTTGGAAGTCCTCAATGTGCTGCCCCACTAAACCCTTTTGTTTGAGATTTATCAATTGGCTAAAGAAGGTGTTGCTCTTTGTATCCTCATAATGTGCTATCATTTCCTCCATAAAAATTGACAAAGTGACAATTTTTTTACGGGAGCAAAGCCATCGATACCATACAAATGTATTTTGTTCTAAATGTAAAGTTGCAATGCATACCTTTTGTGTGTTTTTCACATTATGGAGATCAAAATATTGATCCATCTGTAGTATCCATGTTACAGGATCCTTTCCATCAAACTTCCTCATATCCATCTTTGGAATATGGTGGTTCTTCCCGCCAACATTAGAGTTTATGAAATCACGATTAACATTTATTTTGTTCTCATCATGAGGTTCTTCCACTATCTTTTCACCATTAGGAAACCTTTCTTGTATCAACTTTGTCAAACCTTCCATGTCTGCTTTTAGAAAATTCTTAATGTTTTCCATTTTCTCATTGATCTTATCTTCCATGTCATCCATCTTAGATTCCATGCCAGCCTCCATGCCATCCATCTTAGCTTCCATGCCATCCATATTAGCTTCCATGCCTTTCTTCAAAACTTCCATTTCATTTTTTGTTGCTCGTTACGAGAGTGAAATTTGTTGCACTTGCTCTTGTAATTTTGACAGATCATGTTGCAATTCTTTTTCTTCATGAGTCATAGTAGAGATTTCCAAAGGCTTAATGGGCGTTGAATTATTTTTTGGGGCCATTTTATAATCCAATAATGATATATATTATACAATATTCCCTTGCAATCAATTCAACTTGATTCTTCAAACAAGACTTATGCAATTCGGAAAAAATACACACCTTTTACTTGCTTTTGAGGAGTTCTATATTTAAATTGTATTATCTATGTGATTGCAGCTCTTCTATATCATAAATTCAGCATTGAAGTAGCCCTCTGAATTATCTTTTGAATGCCACTGGTCTGACCTGATTTGGATTCTCCAAGACAAAGTTGTGTCCAATCTCCCACAATGACCTAATTATGGACTGGTTCAGTAGAGTGAACTTGTACGACTTGCCACGTGTCTCTTTTTTGTCATTTGTTTCTGAAATTGATATCCAAGAAACTGCAGTATGTGTAATTGTGACCACTTTTTACGGCACTCCAATCCAATTCCCAGAGAGAGAGTTATTGAACTTTTCCCATGATCACCTCTTTGAGATGAAATTCAGGAGCCTGAAAAAGCACTACCTTCCACAGATCATATCTCCAAAAATGTGCAACCAAGATCTGAAATTTTTTGAAGACTTTCCTCAGGATTTCAACTTCGCACCATATGAAGTTCAGATTTTGAACCTTCATAGAAAAAAATTTATACCGTAAATTCCATGATGACCTGTTTAGGAGCCTGAAAAAAATACCTACATTCCACAGATCATATCTCCGCAAATATTGCGAACAAAGCTCTGAAATTTTAAGAAAATCTTCCTCAGGATTTTGGCTTCGCACCCTAAAAATTTTAGCTTCTGAAACTTCGTAGAAAAAAAGTTATAGCAAAAATGCCACGATGACCTATTTGGAGCAGCGAAACCCTAGAATCCAAAGGCTCTGATACCAAATGTTGTGTAACCAACTCCAAAAATAGAAGAAAAGAGATATCAACGCCTTAGAAATAAGCCACTTCGAGGGGGCAACCTCCAATACATTACATAAATGAGCAATTCTTGGATGATACAAATGAACAAAACCTCCTTCTATATATAGGAGTCCATGGGGCCACAATATAATCCTAGTGGGCCACAATGTAATCCTAGCTGACCTAACATTAATAATTTAAGGGAACAATAATAGTAAAATGGGGGTTACAAGGGTACAATAATAAAAATAAGGGGGTTACACTATCAACAATAAGGGACTATATTAGTAATATAGGGACCTAACATAAACTTGAGCTTTTTGGGAATAGGTCTGCTAGAAGAAGGCAAGGGATGATGAGTAGGAGGTGTAGGGGATGTATGGACTAGAGGGACAGTGGAGAAATCTGAATGAGTGATGAAATTATCCCAAGAGACCTCTCTCTTTTCAGGCTGATGAAGAATGATGATTTTGTTGAGAGAGTGATGGAAGAGACAAGCTATTTGCTGTGAAGGAGGCTTCTTCTTAACAGTGGAGGCCATTTTCTCAAAGCTTTTGTGTAAGAAGAAAGGAAGATTTAGCGGCTTGGTCCTTGTGAAATGCATGAGCAGTGGAATGTGATAAGCATAGATTCGGGAGAATCTTCCCTCACAATTGAAGTATTTCATGATGATATTTATAAGGGGGGCGTAGCTGGCTAAAAGATATGAGCAAGGGAAAATAGAAGGACATGACTCTTTGTGCTCAGGCTTGAGAAAGGGATTGTAATATTCTGAGTCCAAATGGCTTTGTTTAAACCACTTTTCCCCAATATAGGGGATTTTAGTGGCCTTGGAGATGGATCTTGGAGAGGATTTTTGAAATAGCAAAGTACTTATACAATGATCACTACTGTTGAAGTTAGGCTCATTGTTTCACTTTTCAAACCCTGTTTTTCCTCCCTTTAAACACTGCCTCCACCTTTCAACTTTTTTTGAGGGCAGTTTGTTAGGTATTTAGACATCAATAAGAACCCACCATTTTTACTATGTCAGTGTTGGGCAATCATTGCCACAGTAAGCCCAGATCTTTGAACAAAAGTATCAACCCTTATTACCACTGCTTTTTTCCCACTACATACAGTTGATAGAGTTTATGGCTTATCACTTGTTTCGAGGGAAGTTTTAGGTTCTTTGAAACAAGAATGACCACCTTTATTTCAACCAACTGTAACAATATCCTTCAAACTTTTTTACCCTGACACACCTCGATTTACACCAAGAGTTTCATTTTTTTTTACCATAACTTAGTTTTTGAAAAACAAAACATTGATCACTTTTTTAGAAATTTGAAAATACCAAGGAGGCTCATAAATACCTCGAATCTTGATGGCAGGCTTTTCTTGAGGATTTTAGCAGCTCCAAGATTGGTTTGGAGGCAATTTGATCATTGAAAAAATGCGCGGCACATTTGAAAAGAGACAACGCCGCGCACAGAAAAGTTGTCGGGTCGCCTATAGGTGCGCCGCGCGCCACTACAGGTGCGCCGCGCAACAGTGTAACCCTTTCGTAAACCTTCACCTTAACGCGTCGTGTGTTTCTACAAGCACGCCGCGCAGCCTAAAAAGCCCGAAAACTCTGTGTTTTAGCTTGAAATGCCTCTTAGGTCCAGCAAGCAGCTAGGAGGAGGTGTTGTGTGCGCTTTGGATTTGCAAAATAACTCTTGGCAATGGTCCTTAACTCCTTTTGAAAGCGAAAAAGTCAAAGCCCCTTTCACACTTTATTAGTGAGGTTTTTTTAAAACTTTTGAAAATGCCTTTGGGTTTAAAACAAAACGTGGAGCTTATGTCCTCTAAAACATAACCTGAGGCTCTTTTTGTTTAGGTGAATGTCATAGGGGTAATGACCATTTCCTTTATAAGCCTGACCCCTTTTTGAAGTAAAACAAACTTCTTCAAGAGTTTAAAAATTTCACTACTTCTCATTAAGGAATGAAAAATTGTTTTCCTTTTCTGATATCTGTACTATGGAAGAAAATTCTGCTCTGAGCCACATGAAGGATTGTAGAGGTGCCTTTTGAGTGCAACTGACTTTTTACTGGGGAAGAAGCTTAACTGCAATTTTATTATCACTTTTGATCAATTGAAAAAGGTTCTTATGAAATAGAAAGAGCAACACCTTTAAATATCAACATCACTCAGTGTTTTTCTTATTTGAAAAAGGACACCTGTAGAAAGACACCTTGTGTTATGTGAGGTTTTCTTTGACACTTTGAAGGAGGTAACTTCACCCTTTCGAAACCTAAACTAACAATGTCTGCTCCTAATGCTTTGGATATGGTCATGCCCATTGTGAAAACTAAATGAGATGGTAGGTGTTGTTTGAGTTTCTCTTTCAAATGTGGGTAAAAAACTTGTTTGAAACTGTAAGTGAAAATCCTGTTTAGAAAAGGTCTCTAACCCCAAAGCCACTAACTTATCCTCAGATTGAAAAAATGATCCAGTTGTCAATTTTGAGGAGATAAAAGAGGGGATGATGTACTAGATTTGAAAAGTGAACAAGGGAAAGCTGCCCCTTTGTTCTTTTGTGAAGGAGGCCTGCAAGAAACCTGGGCTTTCATTCATTTCACCTCTTTTTTAGGGAAATCCCTTTAGAATCTTTGCCATATGCCATGATTTCTTTTCATCCTCAAACATTGGTAAGCCCCTTTACTTTGCTTATGAAGGAGGCCTTCTCTGACTAATGCCTGGTTTCCTTTCCACCTCTGTTTCAACCCAATGAAGAATGTTCGATGATCATAATGATAGTGGTTTCCCTTGTACATGATGGCAGAGGTCAGTTTGAGACCAAGACCCTTTTGGCTCCTTTGTCCATCAGCTTAATAATATTTCTTCATTGATGATGAACCCATTAGCTTCACATTGTAACTCAAATAATAGTGAAACTCATGCAAATCATTTTTAAAGCCCACTGCTTTGCCTCTGCCTTTAATCAACATTTTATTTCAGAAACCCTTAGTTGTTGCCTCACTGTACCCAAAATTTATCTTTACAGTTAGTGAAAAACTTAAAAACAGACTTTATCCCTGGCCCTCTGCTTATAGATGAAGGAGGCCATCTCAGTCTTCAACCCTCTACTTATAAAATGAAGGAGGTTCTCTCAGTCCTCAAAAACCCTCTGCTTGTAGATGAATGAGGTTTTTTTAGTCTTCAATCACTCTGCTTATAGATGAAGGAGGTTTTTCAGTCAAGACATTTCATTAGCTTTTAACAGTGTTATTTTTCCTTTCATTGTCTTTTCATGCTTTGATTGTGGTCGTAGGAGCCTAATGAAAAAACTCTCTACCCTATAGTTGCATTCCAAGCTCAAAATCACATCAGAAGCAATTGTCTTCTCATGTGGAGCCAAATACTGTCTTCTAGGATGCCGGTACACTTCTAATTTTTGAAAGACCCATTGAAACATTTCGAAACCACCTAATATAAGTTTTGACCTAGGGCATGTATTGCTGAGACTTGAGGGTTTATGAGTGGCGCGACCTAGGGTTGTAACCAACTTTATTTGTAGAATGGGAGGTCTGTTATGATTGGTCTCTAGTAGATAGAGGTTCTTTGGATTTGGGGTAGTTTTCCAAGGGAGAAATGCCTAAAGCGCCACTACCTAACTTGGGGAAAACTTCTTTGGACATATTTGGATTGTTTCTTTGGAGCTAATGGGAAAACTAGTATGGCTGAGGGTAGATAGGGCTTGATAATGAGGTATCATCTCGTGATGGGTGGACTGAAAGGTAAGAGGAAAAAAAAAATTTATGGGTGTTTTCCAGTTGGCAAATTTGAAAATTTTTTAGATCAGCTACTAGAAAACTTGGCTGTTACATCTAGTCATCACCAAAAAGTGAAAAATACCGATGACTAACAGTGGCTCCATTTATGGAGGGAAGCTCCTTTTCCGGAGGTGTCCAGAATTTCAAATCTTTGGCTTATGAAGACCAATGCCTTATCCATTGGTGTAAATTTCATTCTTCCTTGATGATATTTCTGAAAATTAATAGCATGATTAGCATCAATGATATTTCTACCTACCCCACTATCTTTCCTAACATTTTTTCTTCCTTTGGGTGCATTTGGACTGGCAACCCTTATATAATATATATATTTTTTCTTTTTGAAAATTTAACCTATCTAGTTCTACACTTATATCTAATGGGAGTTCAGATTAAACTGATGAACTCCTTCATTACTCTACCTAAGCTAGATAAATTGTCAAGGTTAAGTTGTTTGACAGGATTTTGTTCTCTAATCTAAAACAAGAAATTTAAAATGATCAAATCAGGGTTAGACAGTCTGATTTGTCATGTACTTGTGGCATGAAGGACAAGCTGCACACAAATATTATTTTGCATAAAATGGAAACTAGGAAAAACGGGGCTAGGATGCACAATTTGTTTTTCATCCCCGCTTTCCCTCTCTGGTTCTGTTTTGAGCATGTGGAACCAGTATATTTTCCTAATCTACTCTCTTTGATAAGTCAAGCTTACACAATGTTGACCATATTTTCCACTCACTAACTTATCAGCAATTAAATTTAACACATGTTCAACTATGATTAGGCTAGATATCTAAGCAAGACATTTGAGTACTAGTAGCGGCATTTAGACTTGCGCGTTTTCTGAATGACTATTTTTTGAACATGGGGTCCTTTTTCTATTTTTCAAACTGCCCTCTTTTCTATTTTTCTATTGTTTTTAACTTTTCTTCTTTTTATATATTTTTCAAACAATGGTATATACAATGATTGAAAATGTGTTAAATTGGAACTCTTGACAAAAATAATGCTTTAATGTCCCGCCATTCACAGGACCTCCAAAAGTTTTAGTCCCATCAGGTTCTTGCAAGAAAAGGGCATTGTTTCTGCTAACTGAGCTGATGATGAAAGGCCCCTTCCATAAGTTTTCAAACTTACCATGTTTACCTTTGTCTTCTCTTCTAGAATCCCATTTTAACACTTTGTCCCTAATCTGGAAATCATTTTCCTTAGTCCTTCTATCAAAAATCTATTTTATTTTGTCTTGCACTAACTAAGCCTTTTGGTAAACTTCTTCTCTGGTTTGCTGTAAATGGATAGTCTGATTTACCCTTCTTTGCATGTCATTTTCTTCTATTTGAACTTCCTTCAATAGCTTCATTACTGGAACCCCTAGAGATGTTGGGAAAATGGCATATATTCCATAAACATACGGAGACATACCTATGAATTTTTTTGTGGTTAGTTTATCAGCCCATAGTGCGTGTACTAGTTTTCCATGCCATGCTTTTTGATTTTGTTCAAGAAGTTTTTTGATGATTTTGACTAGGCTTTTGTTAGAGGACTCGGCTAAACCATTACCTTGAGGGTAATAAGTTGTGGAATTTCCTAATGAAATGTGATATTTGTAATAGAAGTCAACCATTCTTTTGGAGGAGAAGGCAGCGGCGTTATCTATAATGATCTTTCTAGGATAGCAAAATCTAGATAGGATATTGGTTTCTAGGAACATGATGATGACTGAATCGGTGGCATTCCTAGAAGGTATGCTTCTATCCATTTGGTAAATTAATCAGTGGTTGTGAGGATCCATTTATGTTGAGTGGATGACGAAGGGTGAATTTCCCCAATAAAATCTAGACCCCATTGTTGGAAGGGTCCTTCGACAATGATGGGGTGTAAGGGAAAAGGTAAAAGCTTTTTCTTGCCATAAAAAAATTGACACTTATGGCATTTCATAACTAGTTTGTGAGTGTTAGGGAATAAGGTAGGCCAATAATAACCTGCTCTAAGGATTTTGTTCGCTGTAGTTTTCCAGTAGAGATGGCCTCCACATTCTCCTTCATGCATTTCGTGCATAATTTTCTCTACATAAGACTCAAGCAAACATTTAAGCAGCATACCAGCGGGTTTTTCCAATAAAAAAGACCATCTATATTGAAAAACTTTAACAAATTTTGTTTAAAAAATCTTGCTTTTTTCTTTGATAAAGTTGGAGGAGCAGTTAGATAAAATAATACATAAAGAATATATGCATACCAAGGTGAATTTAAAAACACTTGTTCAACATGAGGGGCTATGCATTCTTCCTGTTCTTCTAAGGCATCAACAAAATTTATATCTAAAGCTTGGAGGTTGGTTTCAGCCATTAGTCTTGCAAGTCCTTGTCCTTTAACTAGTTTGGTAGGTCGGATTTCTAAGTCATATTCTGAGATGATAGCGATCCATTTTCCCCTTTTACCATCAGGATCTTGGTTTAATATGTCTTTGACAATGGTATTAGGGACAAAAGAAATGACATGAGAATGCAAGATGTAAACTCGGAAATATTTCAGTGCTTTCACCAATGAGAATGCCTGTTTTTCCATGATTTTATATTTCAAGGGAGCATCTCTTAGGGATTTTCTAAAAAAGGAAATGGGTTTCTCTTTCCCTGCTGCGTTTTTTTGCAACAACATAGCAGCTATTGTGTGTTTAGAGGCAAATGAAAAAATGTAAAAATCTTTGGTGAAATTAGGACTTATCAATACTGGTGTTTCAGTTAGGGCCTTTTTAACTAGTTCAAAATATTTTTTGGCTTTCGTAGTCCATTTAACCCCGACCTCTTTCTTCAACATATTTGTGATATCTCTTAGGAGTTCGGCAAGGTTTGGGATGAATCTTCTCAAGAAATTTATCTTTTCGATAAAGGATTGCAGCTCCTTTATGTTTTTGGGGTGACTTATTTGTAATATGCCTTCAATTCTCTGGGGGTCTATTTTTATTCCCTCCTCTGAAATAATGTGATCTAGGAGTTTCCCTTCTTCTAGACCGAAGAGTGTTTTCCTGGGGTTTAAGGATAAACCATATTATCTACATTTGTTAAAAACCTTTCTTAATTGTACTAGGTGTTCTTCATCTGATTTGGAATATACCGTAATATCATCAAGATATATGTCTATGAAATAGCCTATGTCTTCTGAGAAGGTTATGTCCATGGCTCTTTGAAATGTGGCACCAGCATTCATCAATCCAAAAGGCATTTTAATGTACATGAAAGTGCCCCAAGGTGTGGTGAAAGTTGTTTTGTGTTGATCAGTGGGGTAAACCAACACTTGGTTATAACCAGAAAATACATCAAGTAATGATATCCTTTTAGCACCTACTACCTTTTGAAGTATGTGGTCCATTTTGGGAAATGGATAATTTTCCTTTAAACAGGTTCTATTCAGGTTTCAGAAATCAATGCAAAGTCTGATCTCACCAGTTTTTTTTCTAACTGATACTAGACTTGAAAACCACTCAGAGTACCTGAGGGACACTATTATCCCAGCGTCATAGATCTTTTTGATTTCCTTTTCAACCAACGGTAGTAACACTGGGTTTATTCTTCTTAACTTCTGTTTGAAAGGCTTCTGGTTTTCTTTGAGGGGAATCTTATGTTGAATGATGCTGGTGTTGTATGATTTCAAATCTTGGTATCCCCATGCGAACACATCTTTAAATTCTTTAAACAACTTGATGTACCTCTATTTTATGTGAAGAGGGAGGGTTTTGGATAGTTTGATCTTTCTTGGTTCTTCCAGGCTTCCTATGTTATATTCTTCTATGTTGACCTCAGTAGATTCCATTTTTGGCTTTTTGGCCACATCGTTAAAATCAAAAAATTCTTCTAAAGGCGCAAGCCCTCTGGGTATGGTGTCATTTTCATAGTGGAGAACCTCAATTTCTCTTTGGTCCATGTACTATTCTATATCAGTTCCACATGAATGATTGACCAAGTTTACATCTGTCCAAGAAGGTAAATTTGGCTCTTGATCTTGATTTTTTCCAGGTTTATTTTCTTCATTTTCTAAGTTTGTTTTGGTTCTTTCAAATTCATTCTTAGATTGTAAGAAATCATCAATTTGATCGTCATCTTTGAATACTTGCCAATGGTCAATATTATTCGGTACTGTAGGGCGATGTTTGACCTGAATACTATATTTCTCACTTAAACATGGTATTTGGCCATTTCTTGCAGCAAAGGCAAGCTCATTTGCTAGGCTATTTTGAATCCTAGGAATATAAGTGAGTTCATACTTCTCGAAGGTTTTGAGGATGTCTAAAGCTGCATTCCTATATTCTCTTAGTCTTGGGTTTTTTGCTGAATATTCACCTTTTATTTGCCTGATTACAAGCTCTGAATCTCCCTGGGCTGATACTTTCTTGGCGTCTAAGTCCTTAAGTATGTGCAGACCAATGAGAAGGGCCTCATATTCTGCAATGTTGTTAGTACATTGGAATTATAATCTGAAATTAGTATAGTGTATCCAGATGCCAGCCCCTGAACTAGTTTTGCCACAAGAACCGTCAAAGCTTATACTCCAAAGAGCTTCCTTTTCATACATGATACTAAGCTATTTTTCAGGCTTCTTGGAGCTTTGGTCATTAGTCTCTACATCCGGTAATGGGAAATGTGTTTTTGATGGTTTGAAAACCCCTTCATTTTCTATTATCTTCTTATTTATATCACTTTCATTGTATAAGATAAAATAATCTAAATTAGAATGAATGGAATAAATGGGAGTATTGTTTGGCTTATCTCGGTTTCTAACCATGTATTTCATGTGAGTTTCTCGGTATAATTTCCTAGTCTGGTTGAAAACTGGGATGGTAGCGAATGACATATCCATTTGAAGGTTACCTTGTATTCTGGAAGCCCACACCCTTGATAGTAGCATTCCATACTTAGGAGGGATATTGGCCACTATTACGTCCATGACTATGTTTTTTGCTGGTAGTTGTGTTAAAGGGAAACCCAGGTTTTTTATCAGACCTAGACATTTGACCTGACATGAGTCAAAGGAGTACAGGTTTTTGTAAGGTTGAGTTACCTCTAGTCCCAGGTTTTCCATGATTGCTTTAGGCATGAGGTTATGCGAGGCACCATAATATAACATGGCATTACATAATATCTTGTCTTGTATGTTCAAACTCACATAGAAAGGAGAAACAATTCCTTCTTGGTATTCACCTTCTATTTTGGGGCCGAATAAGAGCTCGGGTTTGTCATCAGTTAGATTTAAAGTATCTGCCTCAGTTCCTATATCAAAAACTTTGAAGGTTTGAGATCTATATCTATCTACAGTTATTAGCTCAGTAAGGGGTATGGTAATTTTTATTTTGGAAATTTCCCCTTCGAAACTAAAAGGAGTTTGTAGTTTGGACAGATTTGTTTCAGCTTTTTCAGACATGACTTTTTTTATGCTCTTAATTTGTTGACTCTGGTTCGGGACCTTGTTTGACACAACCACCTCGGGAGTCTTTGTGGAGGTACTAGGAGTATCTGAGCCAAGACTTGTTTGAATAGCTTTATCTTTGTTTTGGATAATTTTCTTGACCACAATTTTGTTGCTATCCATGGCTTTTTTAAGGATGGTATCAGAGGTTCTAGCAGTGTCAGGGCTACCCTTCTTGGAGTTGTCTTGGTTTTTTCTGCTTCTCAGGTTATACTTCCTGTGAGCTTCTATAATGGCATTCTGAAAATCTATGGCAAGATCTTTGGGATCTTCATAGTTGGTTTCGTCCTAATTTGGAGAGAAAAACTCGTGCTCTTCTTCTGTGAGGTAGACCTCACTCTCGTTATCAGAACCTATGAGGTTCAAATTATTTTCATCTATGGGTTCAGTATCCCTATCAACTTCATCAACATAATTCTCACTGAAGGATGGTCTGATTTGCTAGTCTTTTCCTCTTGGTTTATTTTGGGACTGGTCTTTTCTAAAGCTTTGGTTCTGATTTTGAGGGTTTGGTTGGTTGTCCTTAAGAGGTGCTTTTTCACTCATTTTTTCCCACATATTTGTCATGGATTTGACCAGGCCATCTATTCTAGCATCTGAGGAAAATACTGAGGGGGTAAATTTGTCATGGTAGGTGACTCCCTCTTCTGCTCTTATCCTAGCTCTCTTTTCAGCTAAGTTGGCTTCTGCATTTATAGCCACTTTTTGCATTTCTTCTCGGGTAGGGGGGTCCTTATCTCTTAGCTGATAAGTCATGTCTGGGTCAAAACCTTCGGGGAACTTTTCGAAGGCTGAACCAAGTGGGGGTTTGAAGTGAGGTGGGAGGGCGTTATACACACTATTGAACCTTGTGCAATATTGCTGGACACTTTCCCCATTTTCCCGTTTTAGATTGTTATATTCTGACAGGATTTGAATAGGGTTCTTTTGGATTTCCCACTTTTTTATGAAGGTTTGGTAGAGCTCTAGGAGATTTTGGATGCTGTTTGGAGTTAAGCTATTAAACCATTTTTTGGGTTCTCCGCCCAGGCTTTGGGCGAACATCCTCATTCTGATGGTCTCGTCTTCTATTTCCATGTATTCAAAGGCATCGCTAATCCTATCTACATGCTGTTGAGCTGTGGTAGTCTCATCTCTGGTAAAGTGTGGGATTTTGGCTTGATAGTCATTTTGTAAGTGACCCAAAGGCTGTGGCAACACCAAGGGTGCATACCAAGCTGCCATGACGGGAGCTAATGGATGATGTACAAAATGAGGGCTTGCAGGATGAGCTGAGGTGGTTTGAACAATAGTGGTTTGGATACGTGTGGCGGATGTACTTGGACTAGTGAACTGGTTTTCAGCAGATTTGGGATGGTAGGAGCCAAAGTGATGGAGAAGCTGAAAGTCGAGAGGTGTGGTAGGTGAGGCATCTCTACTTGGACTCTATGGTAGATCTCGGGGCTCAAGATCGTCAAAGTCTATCTTACTTTGTGACATGCTTCTAAAGAGGGTTTTTGTTGATTTTAAGCCAAAGGGGGAATCCTGCAAGGCAGTGAGATGTTCAGGTACTGATATTGCTTTACGAATGGACCTATCGGCAGATAAATTTCCAGTTTCGGAAGCTTTCCACAGAATCTTCTCTGGGTCATCTATTATGATAGGGGGATTTGGGTTTGGATGAGATCTGGTGTTGATCATTCGTGAAGCCAGAATTTCGGGTCTAGAGTTTAGAGAGGATGGTATTTGTGCCTGTTTTGAATGGATGGCCTCTCTAGGGTTTTAATTAATGTGAAGGATGGTCAAAACAAAAAGGGTGCACTAGTGGAGTCACCAGGTGGATTTCTATGAAAACTATGGTCCACCACCAACACTATCAAAGATTCTTTGGAAAAAAAATTTATAGCAGACTTTGAGATGGAAACTTGTAAAGAAGATTGATTCACTTGGTTCCAACCATTTGCTAGGTTGTATGGACAATCTAATGACTCTCTTGGTAAGAAGGCTTCTGCTTATCTCCTATGTTTAGGTGAGGTTTTCTGAATCGCTAAGTTATACTTAGTTTGTCACTGATTATAGAGTTTCCACCCTAAGTTTAAGTTTTTAGATGGATGGGTTAGCAGAAAGGTATGGTTTATGAATTTTTTGGTCTTTTATGGAGTTTTTAGGCCTACTGGAGGCTAGTGGATTCGCCAGGTGGAAATTGGTTGTTTTTGCAAAGTTGTAGCTATGGTCCACCACCAGTAACTAGGGAAAATCCAATCTGGGAATGTTTTGGGGCTATTTGAGTTTTATGTTCCTATGAGGTTTGGAAGAGTTTCCTATAACTGAATCATCATTTTTCTAAGATGGTGAAAGGGCTAGCTTCTACTCTTCAAACAACACTTTATTTTTCTAAATTTGATTGAGACATCGGGAGTTACTAAGGAGTACTTAGATTGTCACTAACTCGGAAGGCCCCACGGTGGCCGCCATTATGTTAGGGTCCTGTGATTTGGCTGATTGGCAAGCCAAATGACAGTGTAACATAAAACCAATCTTTGGAGCGCAAGGACCTAGCCTTCCTGGACTCAGAGAGGGCTCTCTCTATTTGTGTAAGGGATATCTATGTGTTTGCTAATTGTGTTCTGATTTTAGGCTAGTTATGAAGTAGGTTTTTTGGTTTTAGTTTTTAGGTTGTGAGGGATGAAACTGATCAAAGATATAAGATAGGTAAAAATATGTCAGATCAACTGGGCTACGGGGTCGAAAATTTCAAGAAAGCTATCAGATGGTGATACAAAGTTGTTGAAGGGCCGATTTGATTCTTTGTAGAAAGGATCTTTGGGCAAAATGGAGTAAGATGGACATCAATTTGGTGAACAACAAAGAATTTCAAGCATAACTAGTTTAATAGCTAACATAAACATGGTATGGAAAACCATTAATCATGAGAAATGTGACTATAAGTTAATCAATACATAGAAATAAAATTTCAATCCATGCATAGAGATATATAACTCTCTAACTTTGGGAAATGGCTATCAGAATTTGGAGAATTACACTTAAGATAGACAAACAACTAAAATCACTATGCTGGAATGCCTAAACACAATACTTCAAGTTATTGGGCACTTTGAAAACAAGATTGCATAGTCTTAGGCAAAGGGCAAGATCAGAACAAGACCTCCTTGGTTCAAAAAATGACAATCTAATCAGTCAAAGAGAAATTTCATGGATGGAGCTATGGCTAGCCATGACTAAGCAGGGCATACCGTAAATCATACATAACATGCATAAAACCATGAATGAAACAAGCAAAAATATCCTTAAGTTATTAAAGAGAAATCAAGAATTATTTAATGTGACTAAGAATGAAGAAAACATGGAAGCTATGAAGAAACAGGAAATTTGAGGTGCCTCCAAGGGCATGTCTCAAATTTGTTCTCTACTATCCTATAGCAAGCAAGAACATGGATTTATGAATGAAAACTAGGAAGAAAAACAAAGAGAGAGACACTATACCATTCTACGAAGTCATGGAATCCAATAACAATCCTCTTTCATCATCCAAGAACATCCAAGAGACTATCCAAAATCATGAGACAAGTATTTCTTCCAAAGCTTATAAGACCATATATTGCTTCTATCATCAAGTTCAGCGTTTTTTACAATGAAAGCCTTTGGAATATATAGGGAAAAGTGAGGAAAACCTCTTGGTTCAACTTGCAATCTCATTGGCCTATCCAAAATATCTTATTTTGTTCTTGAGGCTTTGCAAAGCCCAAGGCACAAAATATCTCATAAAATATCTAAAAAATTATAAAAAAGGGAAATAAATTGACTTTTCATAACTTCTCATGTGAAAAAATAGCTAAACGCACATGAGGAAAAAACAGTTTTGAAAGGTTCAATTTTTACAAAAATACTCAAAAAATACATCAGCAAAAGGTCCTCTGACTTGCCGACAACTTTTGGCAGCCTTCCCGATGTCGAAATGAAGCTCATGATAGCTCTTTGGAAAGTTTTGAGTGTCTAATTTCTGAAAATGTTAATTTTTCTTCCAAATAACCATTCGAAGTCCTCCAAAAATAGGCCTGTGTATCAAAACCCAAAGAATAAGCCTTGCTGATAAACTGGGCAGAGTGTAGAAAAAGCGAGTGTTTTTCGCCATTTTGGGGGAGAAAAAGATCTTCAATTGTTCTAAAAATCGATGAGTATGTGCCCCTAAAATTATGGCATCCAATGACACCATCCTCATCCTTTGATGATGTCCCAAACTGAAATGGAGATGCCCATGGTTTTTGGCCAAAAACCCAAAAATGACAAAAAACCAAAATATGTCGAATTTCACCCAACATTGGTGAGCATGACACTCAAGGGCTTTAGCAACATGTTGTGAAGTAGAGGCCAATATTTGAAGTCCTGAGGTGTCTTTCCTCAATTTTTGTGTCGGGCGCTTCCCTTTGGCCTTCTTGAGTTTTTCTTGAGCAGCCTTCAACTTCCGTCGGGAAAACTAATTTAACTTTTTATCATGCCTCGCCATTCTCCTT
Organism: Pinus albicaulis; assembly: GCA_034641835.2. Taxonomy (NCBI): domain Eukaryota; kingdom Viridiplantae; phylum Streptophyta; class Pinopsida; order Pinales; family Pinaceae; genus Pinus; species Pinus albicaulis. The sequence continues at coordinate 1,708,279,098 of CM076581.1, forward strand.
TGGAGGTCCAAGTCCCTGTTTTCCTTCTCCAATTTCTTCTCCAAGTGGTCATTGAATCTCTCAAGCCATGCCTCCCTATTGTTTTCTATCTCTTGTGTGAACAATGCAGTGAGAGGGGTAGATTGGAGAAGGGCATTTTCCTCTTCTTTTTGCTTCTCAAGGGCCTTTTGTAGCCCCATGGTTCTTGGCTTCTTTCGCCTAGGCTGATCTTTGCCTTCACTTTCATCGAACTCACCCATGAGTTCTTCCAACCTAACTTGGGCTTTGGAGGCCTCCTTCTTGTATTTGATCACCCATGTCTCATAAACAGCCATATGGACACTCATCTGCTTGTTTTGGATTTGCAAAAATTGATTGAAATTCCCAGCTCTATGAAGATCATCCTTCAAGGCATCAATTTGGCTTTCTCTATGGATCAAGATATTTTCTAGGATTTAGGCTTCATTATCACTATCATCGCTTTCAATTTGGATGATGTCGAATTCCTTTTCTGGTTCATGACTTCTTTCTTCCTTGTCCTTCCCTTTGCCTTGGGTGGTTCTTCTAGTACTCTTCCTCTTAGGCAATTCGACCATGGGCTTCTTTGGCAATTTGACGTTACTTCGGAGGGCCCTTGTCACATTTGGAGTGAAAACTATAGGCACTCTTTTATTTTCTGTCTGGGGCTTGGCCACTTTCGGAGAAGAGAACATGGCCCTTTGCCTCGGAGAGGTAGCTAGCACATGCTCCATTGGCTCTTTACCCTTGTCACTTTTCCCTTCATTTTTTCCAATGTCTTGGCTCTTTTCAAGGATGTCTAGGCTATCTTTCTGCATCTCCCTTTGAGGGCTATCCTCCTCACTGTGCTGCAACCTTTTATCTCATTGCCCCTCTTCTTTTTGAGTTTGTTGTTCCTCTTGAGGAGGCTATTGTTCTTCACCCTGAGGCTACCCCCGTTCATCACTTTCATGCTGTTGTGTGTCATCTTTTGGTTGCCCCTGTTCATCACTTTCATGCTGCTCCTATTCAACATCCTTTTGCTACCCCTGTTCATCATCTTCATGCTGCTGTGTAACATACTGTGGCTGCTCACCCTCATCATAAGTCTGCTCACCCTCACTGTGATGCTTCTATTCAACACTTTCTTCTTTGTCTTTGATGTTGCTGCTCACCATCAATGTCATGAAGAATGATGATTTTGATGAGAGAGTGATGGAATAGATAGGCTATTTTCTGTTAAGGAGGCTTCTTCTGAATAGTGGAGGCCATTTTCTCAATGCTTTTGTGTAAGAAGAAAGGAAGATTTAACAGCTTGGTCCTTGTGAAATGCATGAGCAGTCGAATGTGATAAGCATAGATTCAGGAGAATCTTCCCTTCCAAGTGAAGTATTTCATGATGATCTTCATGAGGGGGGCGTAGCTGGCTAAAAGATATGAGAAAGGGAAAATAGACGGACATGACTCTTTGTGCTTAGGCTTTAGAAAGGGCTTGTAATCTTGTGAGTCCAAATGGCTTTTTTTAAACCAATTTTCCCCAATATAGGGGATTTTAGTGGCCTTGGAGATGGATCTTGGAGAGAATTTGAAGTCAAGGCCTACCAGCTAGAAACACTTGTCTCGAAACCTCAAAGCGCAAAGGTGTGTCAAAGGAGAAAAGATCTTCACCTCTGGCACCCTTTGACAAAAATATAAACACTCGACCTCATGGAAATTGAACAAGACTGATGGGTGGGAATTTACTTCTTCAGTGTAAATAGGCTCAAATATCTTATGTAATCCACTCCTACTATCCTACCTGGGAGGCATCTTGCTCTGGATGCTCTCGGCAAAACCAAACTGCCTCAAAATGGTTTTCAAGAATGTTTTCTGAAACACAACTCTATCTTATTTGTCAATCATTGTTTGATCAAGGTAGATTTCTTCAAATGCTATGTGAAATGACTTTTTAACACAACTTTCTGCTCCTTCTAAAAAACTGTTTTTCTCCCTTTGTATGCTAGTCAACAAACAGTTTTAATAACAAGCTCACAGTCAAATAAAGGGTATACACAGTCAAGTGATTTCTGTGTTTGGGTAAGGTCACAGAGCTTTTGGTGTCTTGGTGTAAGGAAGGTAGCCTAGTATTTAGACAAAGGCAAAATACTCCTCTCAATCAAAACACCTTCTTTGCACTGAATATTTCTAACACATAGGTAAACAACAACACCTCCAAACTGATTTAACTGCTTTTCTTAGAAAATTTTGCTTTATTGAATAAAGGAGGAAATAGTGGTTTTTTATTTTTTATGCCACAGAGAAGATTTTTGAAATAGCAAAGCACTTATACAATGATCACTACTATTGAAGTTAGGCTCATTGTTTCACTTTTCAAACCCTATTTTTCCTCCCTTTAAACACTGCCTCCACCTTTCAACTTGTTTTGAGGGCAGTTTGTTAGGTCTCTAGACATCAATAAGAACCCACCATTTTTACTATGTCAGTGTTGGGCAATCATTGCCACTGTAAGCCCAGATATTTAAACAAAAATATCAACCCTTATTACCAATGCTTTTTTCCCACTACATACAGCTGATAGAGTTTATGGCTTATCACTTGTTTCGAGGGCAGCTTTAGGTTCTTTGAACCAAGAATGACCACCTTTCTTTCAACCAACTGTAACAATATCCTTCAAACTTTTTTACATTGACACACCTCAATTTACACCAAGAGTTTCATTTTTTTTTTTTCATTACTTAGTTTTTGAAAAAAATAGCATTGATCACTTTTTTAGAAATTTGAAAATACCAAGGAGGCTCATAAAATACCTCGAAACTTGATGGCAGGCTTTTCTTGAGGATTTGAGCAGCTCTAAGATTGGTTTGGAGGCACGTTGATCCTTGAAAACATGTGTGGCACATTTGAAAAGAGACAATGCCATGCACATAAAAGTTGTCGAGTAGCCTACAAGCGCGTCGCGCAATAGTGTAACCCTTTGGTAAACCTTCTCCTGAACGCGTCGCACGTTTCTACAAGTGCGCTACGCAACCTAAAAATCCTAAAAACTTTGTGTTTTAGCTTGAAATGCCTCTTAGGTCTAGCGAGCAGCTAGGAGGAGGTGTTGTGTGCACTTTGCATTTGCAAAATAACTCCTGGCAACGGTCCTTAACTCCTTTTGAAAGCGAAAAAGTCAAAGTCCCTTTCACACTTGCTTGGTGAGGTTTTTAGAAAAAAATTGAAAATGCCTTTGGGTTTAAAACAAAACGTGGAGCTTATGTCCTCTAAAACATAACCTGTGCTCTTTTTTTTTAGGTGAATGTCATAGTGGTAATGAAAATTTATTTTATAAGCCTGACCCCTTTTTGAAGTAAAACAAACTTCTTCAAGAGTTTAAAACTTTCACTGCTTCTCATTAAGGAATGAAAAATTGTTTTCCTTTTCTGATATCTGTACTGTGGAAGGAAATTCTTCTCTGAGCCACATGAAGGTTTGTAGAGGTTCCTTTTGAGTGCAACTGCCTTTTTACTGGGGAAGAAGCTTATCTGCAATTTCATTATCCATTTTCCACCTCTTGTCTTTGTATGGCTCATCTGTTGTCACTTTTGATCAGTTGAAAAAGGTTCTTATGAAATAGAAAGAGCAGCACCTTTAAATATCAACATCACTTAGTGTTTTTCCTATTTGAAAAAGGACACCTGTAGAAAGACACCTTGTGTTATGTGAGGTTTTCTTTGACACTTTGAAGGAGGTCAATTCACCCTTTCGAAACCTAAACTGATAGTGTCTGCTCCTGATGCTTTGGATATGGTCATGCCCATTGTGAAAACTAAATGAGATGGCAGGTGCTGTTTGAGTTTCTCTTTCGACTGTGGGTAAAAAACTTGTTTGAAACTATAAGTGAAAATCTTGTTTACAAAAGGTCTCTAACCCCAAAGCCACTAACTTATCCTCAGATTGACAAAATGATCCATTTTTTAGTTTTAAGGAGATAAAAGAGGGGATGATGTCCCAGATTTGAAAAGTGAACAAGGAAAAGTTGCCCCTTTGTTCTTTTGTGAAGGAGGTCTACAAGAAACCTAGGCTTTCATTCATTTCACCTCTTTTTGAGGGCAATCCCTTTAGAATCTTTGCCATATGCCATGATTTCTTTTCATCCTCAAACATTGGTGAGCCCCTTTACTTTGCTTATGAAGGAGGCCTTCTTTGACTAATTCCTGGTTTCCTTTCCACCTCTGTTTCAACCCAATGAAGAATGTTCGATGATCATAATGATAGTGGTTTCCCTTGTACATGATGGTAGAGGTCAGTTTGAGACCAAGACCCTTTTGGCTCCTTTGGCCATCAGCTTAATAATATTTATTCATTGATGATGAACCCATTACCTTCACATTGTAACTCAAATAATAGTGAAAATCATGCAAATAATTTTTAAAGCCCACTGCTTTGCCTCTGCCTTTAATCGTCATTTTATTTCAGAAACCCTTAGTTGATGTCGCACTGTACCAAAAATTTGTCTTTATAGTTAGTGAAAAACTTAAAAATAGACTTTATCCCTAGCCCTCTGCTTATAGACAAAGGAGGCCTTCTTAGTCTTCAACCCTCTGCTTATAAAATGAAGGAGGTTCTCTCAGTCCTCAAAAACCCTCTGCTTGTAGATGAAGGAGGTTTTTTAGTCTTCAATCGCTCTGCTTATAGATGAAGGAGTTTTTCTAGTCATGCCATTTCATCAGCTTTTAACAATGTTATTTTTCCTTTCACTGTCTTTTCATTCTTTGACTGTGGTCGTAGGAGCCTAAAGAAAAAACTCTCTACTCTCTAGCTGCATTCCAGGCTCAAAATCACATGAGAAGTAGCTATCTTCTCATGTGGAGCCAAATACTTTCTTTTGGGATACCGATACACTTCTACTTTTTGAAAGATCCATTGAAACACTGCGAAACCACCTAATGTCAGTTTTGACCTAGGGCATGTATTGCTAAGACTTGAGGATTTATGAGTGGCGCGACCTAGGGTTGTAACCAAATTTATTTGCAGAATGGGAGGTCTGTTATGACTGGTCTGTAGTAGATAGAGGTTCTTTGGCTTTGGGGTAGTTTGCCAAGGGAAAAATGCCTAAAGCACCACTACCTAACTTAGGGGAAACTTCTTTGGACAGATTTGGATTGTTTCTTTAGAGCTGATGGGAAAACTAGTATGGTTGAGGGTAGATAGGGCTTGATAATGAGGCTTCATCTCGTGATGGGCGGATTGAAAGGTAAGAGGGAAAAAAAAAAATTATGGGTGTTTTCCAGTTGGAAAATTTGACAATTTTTTAGATCAGCTACTAGAAAACTTGGTTGTTACATCTAGTCATCACCAACAAGTGAAAAATACTGATGACTAACAGTGGATCCATTTGGGGAGGGTAGCTCCTTTTCAGGAGGTGTCCAGAATTTCAGATCTTTGGCTTATGAAGACCAATGCCTTATCCATTGGTGTAAATTTCATTCTTCCTTGATGCTATTTCTGAAAATTAACAACATGATTAGCATCAATGATATTTCTACCTACCCCACTATCTTTCCTAACATTTTTTCTTCCTTTGGGTGCATTTGGACTGGCAACCCTTTGACAATATATATATTTTTCTTTTTGAAAAATGAACCTATCTAGTTCTACACTTATATCTTCCGGGAGTTCAGATTAAACTGATGAACTCCTTCATTACTCTACCTAAGCTAGATCAACTGTCAAGGTTAAGTTGTTTGATAGGATTTTGTTCTCTAATATAAAACAGGAAATTTAAAATGATTAAATCAGGGTTAGACAGTCTGATTTGTCATGTACTTGCGGCATGAAGGACAAGCCGCACACAAATATTATTTTGCATAAAATGGAAACTAGTAAAAATGGGGCTAAGATGCACAATTTTTTTTTCATCCCCGCTTTCCCTCTTTGGTTCTATTTTGAGCATGTGGAACCAGTATCTTTTCCTAATATACTCTCTTTGATAAGTCAAGCTTACACAATGTTGACCATATTTTCCACTCACTAACTTATCAACAATTAAATTTAACACATGTTCAGCTATGATTAGGCTAGATAAATGAACAAGACATTTCAGTACTAGTAATGGCATTTAGACTTGCACGCTTTCTGAATGACTATTTTTTGAAAATGGGGCCCTTTTTCTATTTTTCAAAGTTCCCTCTTTTCTATTTTTCTATTGTTTTTAAATTTCCTGCTTTTTATCTATTTTTCAAACAATGGTATATACAATTATTGAAAATGTGTTAAAATTGGAACTCTTGCCAAAAATAATGCTTTAATGTCCTGTCATTCACAGGACCTCCAAAACATTTCAGTCCCATTAGGTTCTTGCAAGAAAAAGGCATTTTTTCCACAGACTGAGCTGATGATGAAAGGCCCCTTCCATAATTTTTCAAACTTACCATGTTTACCTTTGTATTCTCTTCTAGAATCCCATTTTAGCACTTTGTCCCCAATCTGAAAATCATTTTCCTTAGTCCTTATATCAAAAATCTGTTTTATTTTGTCTTGCGCTAACTGAGCCTTTTGATAAACTTCTTCTCTGGTTTGCTGTAAATGGATAGTCTGATTTACCATTCTTTGCATGTCATTTTCTTCTATTTGAACTTCCTACAATAGCTTCATTACCGGAACCCCTAGAGATGTTGTGAAAATGGCATCTATGCCATAAAATAGCTGGTAAGGAGACATACCTATGGATTTTTTGGTGGTTATTCTATCAGCCCATAATGCGTGTACTAGTTTTCCATGCCATGCTTTTTTATTTTGTTCAAGAAGTTTTTTGATGATGATGACTAGGCTTTTGTTAGAGGACTCGGCTAAACCATTACCTTGAGGGTAATAAGTTGTGGAATTTCCTAATGAAATGTGATATTTGTAACAGAAGTCAACCATTCTTTTGGAGGAGAAGGCAGCGGCGTTATCTGTAATGATCTTTCTAGGATAGCCAAATCTAATTAGGATATTGGTTTCTAGGAACTTGATGGTGACTGAATCGGTGGCATTCCTGGAAGGTATGGCTTCTATACATTTGTTAAAGTAATCAGTCACTGTGAGGATCCATTTATGTTGAGCGGATGAGGAAGGGTTAATTTCCCCAATAAAATCTAGACCCCATTGTTGGAAGGGTCCTTCGACTATGATGGGGTGTAACAGCAAAGGTAAAAGATTTTTCTTGCCATAAAAAATTTGACACTTATGGCATGTCATAACTAGTTTGTGAGTGTCAGGGAATAAGGTAGGCCAATAATAACCTGCTCTAAGTATTTTTTTCGCTGTATTTTTCCAGTAGAGATGGCCTCCACATTCTCCTTCATGCATTTCGTGCATAATTTTCTCTGCATCAGACTCAAGCAAACATTTAAGCAGCATACCAGTGGGATTTTTCCAATACAGAAGACCATCTATAATGCAAAACTTTAACAAATTTTATTTAAGAAATCTTGCTTTTGTCTTTCATAAATTTGGAGGAGCATTTAGCTAAAATAATACATAAAGAATATCTGCATACCAAGGTGAATTTAAAAACACTTGTTCAACATGAGGAACTGTGCATTCTTCCTGTTCTTCTAAGGCATCAACAAAATTTATATCTAAAGCTTGGAGGTTGGTTTCAACCATTAGCCTTGCAAGTCCTTGTCCTTTAACTAGTTTGGTAGGTTGGATTTCTAAGTCATATTCTAAGATGATAGCGATCCGTTTTTCCCTTTTACCATCGAGATCTTGGTTTAATATGTCTTTGAAAACGGTATTAGGGAAAAAAGCGATGACATGAGAATGCAAGATGTAAACTCAGAAATCCTTTGGTGCTTTCACCAATGTGAATGCCTGTTTTTCCATGATGTTATATTTCAAGGGAGAATCTATTAGGGATTTGCTAAAAAAGGAAATGTGTTTCTCTTTCCCTGCTGCGTTTTTTTGCAACAACACAACAGATATTGTGTGTTCAGAGGAAAATGAAAAAATGTAAAAATCTTTGGCGAAATCAGGACTTATCAATACTGGTGTTTCAGTTAGGGCCTTTTTAACTAGTTCAAAAGATTTTTGGCTTCTGTAGTCCACTTAATCCCGACCTCTTTCTTCAACATATTTGTGATATCTCTCAGGAGTTCAACAAGGTTTGGGATGAATCTTCTCAAGAAATTTATCTTTCCGATAAAGGATTGCATCTCCTTTATGTTTCTGGGGTGACTTATTTGTAATATGCCTTCGATTCTCTGGGAGTCTATTTTTATTCCCTCCTCTGAAATATTGTGACCTAGGATTTTCCCTTCTTCTAGACCGAAGAGTGTTTTCCTGGGGTTTAAGGATAAACCATATTTTCTACATTTGTTAAAAACCTTTCTTAAGTGTACCAGGTGTTCTTCACCTAATTTGGAATATACTGTAATATCATCAAGATATATGACTATGAAATAACCTATGTCTTCTGAGAAGGCTATGTCCATGGCTCTTTGAAATGTGGCACCATCATTCATCAATCAAAAAGGCATTTTAACATACATGAAAGTGCCCCAACGTGTGGTGAAATTTGTTTTGTGTTGATCAGTGGGGTAAACCAACACTTGGTTATAACCAGAAAACCCATCAAGTAATGATATCCTTTTAGCACCTACTACCTTTTGAAGTATGTGGTCCATTTTGGGAAATGGATAATTGTCCTTTAAACAGGCTCTATTCAGGTTTCGGAAATCAATGCAAAGTCTGATCTCACCAGTTTTTTTTGCTAACTGATACTAGATTTGAAACCCACTCAGAGTACCTGAGGGACACTATTATCCCAGCGTCATACATATTTTTTATTTCCCTTTCAACCAACAGTAGTAACACTGGGTTTATTCTTCTTAACTTCTGTTTGAAAGGCTTCTGGTTTTCTTTGAAGGGAATCTTATGTTGAATGATGCTGGTGTCATATGATTTCAAATCTTGGTATCCCCATGCGAACACATCTTTAAATTCTTTAAACAACTTGATGTAACTTTGTTTTATGTGAGGAGGGAGGGTTTTGGATAGTTTGATATTTCTTGGTTCTTCCGGGCTTCCTACGTTATATTCTTCTATGTCAACCTCGATAGATTCCATTTTTGGCTTTTTGGCCACATCGTTAAAATCAAACAATTCTTCTAAAGGCGCAAGCCCTCTGGGTATGGTGTCATTTTCATAATGCAAGACCTCAAGTTCTCTTTGGTCCATGTCCTGTTCTATATCAGTTCCACATGAATGATTGACCAAGTTTACATCTGTCCCAGAAGGTAAATTTGGCTCTTAATCTTGATTTTTTCCAGGTTTCTTTTCTTCATTTTCTAAGTTTGTTTTGGTTATTTCAAATTCATTCTTAGATTGTAAGAAATCATCAATTTGATCGTCATCTTTGAATACTTTCTAATGGTCAATATTATCCGGTACTGTTGGGCGATGTTTGACTTGAATACTATATTGCTCACTTAAACATGGCATTTGGCCATTGCTTGCAGCAAAGGGGAGCTCATTTGCTAGGCTATTTTGAATCCTAGGAATATAAGTGAGTTCATACTTCTCGAAGGTTTTGAGGATTTATAAAGCTACATTCCTGTATTCTCTTAGTCTTGTGTTTTTTTCTGAATATTCACCTTTGATTTTCCTGATTACAAGCTCTGAATCTCCCTGGGTTGATACTTTCTTGGCGCCTAAGTCCTTAAGTATGTGCATACCAATGAGAAGGGCCTCATATTCTGCAATGTTGTTAGTACATTGGAATTCTAATCTGAAAGAATGACCTTCATTAGTATTCTTTATCCAGATGTCGGCCCCCAAACTAGTTTTTCCACAAGAACCGTCAACGCTTATACTCCAAATATCTTCCTTTTCATACATGATACTAAGCTATTTTTCAGGCTTCTTGGAGCTTTGGTCATTAGTCTCTACATCTGGTAATGGGAAATGTGTTTTTTATGGTTTGAAAACCTCTTCATTTTCTATTATCTTCTTGTTTATATTAATTTCATTATATAAGATAAAATAATCTAAATTGGAATGAATGGAATAAATGGGAGTGTTGTTTGGCTTATCCCGGTTGCTAACCATGTATTTCATGTGATTTTCTCGGTATAATTTCCTAGTCTGGTTTAAAACTGGGATGGTAGCGAATGACATATCCATTTGAAGGTTACCTTGTATTTTGGCAGCCCACGCCCTTGATAGTACCATTGCATACTTAGGAGGGATATTGGCCACTACTACGTCCATGACTAGGTTTTTTGCTGGTAGTTGTGTTAAAGAGAAACCCAGGTTTTTTATCAGACCTAGACATTTGACCTGACTTGAGTCAAAGGAGTACAGGTTTTTGTAAGGTTGAGTTACCTCTAGTCCTAGGTTTTCCATGATTTCTTTAGGCATGAGGTTATGGGAGGCACCAGAATCTAACATGGCATTATGTAATATCTTGTCTCGTATGTTCAAACTCACATAGAAAGGAGAAACAATTCCTTCTTGGTATTCACCTTCTATTTTGGGGTCAAATAAGAGCTCGGGTTTGTCATCAGTTAGATTTAAAATATCTGCCTCGTTTCCTATATCAAAAAATTTAAAGATTTGAGATCTATACCTATCTACAGTTATTAGCTCAATAAGGGGTATGGTAATTTTTATTTTGGAAATTTCCCCTTCGAAACTAAAAGGAGTTTGTAGTTTGGACATATTTGTTTTAGCTTTTTCGAACATGACTTTTTCTATGCACTTAATTTGCTGACTCTAGTTTGGGACCTTGTTTGACACAGCCACCTCGGGAGTATTTGTGGAGGTACTAGGAGTATCTGAGCCAAGACTTGTTTGAATAGCTTTATCTTTGTTTTGGTCAATTTTCTTGACCACAATTTTGTTGCTATCCATGGCATTTTTAAGGATGGTATCAGAGGTTCTATCAGTGTCAGGGCTACCCTTCTTGGAGTTGTCATGGTTTTTTTTGCTTCTTAGGTTATACTACCTGTGAGCTTCTATAATGTCATTCTGAAAATCTATGGCAAGATCTTCGGGATCTTCATAGTTGGTTTTGTCCTGATTCGGAGAGAAAAACTCTTTCTCTTATGCTATGAGGTAGACCTCACTCTCATTATCAGAACCTATGAGGTTCAAATTATTTTCATCTATGGGTTCAGTATCCCTATCAACTTCATCAACATAATTCTCGCTGAAGGATGGTCTGATTTGCTGGTCTTTTCCTCTTGGTTTATTTTGGGACTGGTCTTTTCTAAAGCTTTGGTTCCAATTTTGAGGGTTTGGTTGGTTGTCCTTAAGAGGTGCTTTTTCACTCATTTTTTCCCACATCTTTGTCATGGATTTGACCAGGCCATCTATTCTAGGATCTGAGGAAAATACTGAGGGGGTAAATTCATAATGGTAGGTGACTCCCTTTTCTGCTCTTATCCTAGCCCTCTTTTCAGCTAAGTTGGCTTCTGCATTTATAGCCACCTTTTTCATTTCTTCTAGGGTATGGGGGTCCTTGTCTCTTAGCTGATAAGTCATGTCTGGGTCAAAACCTTCGGGGAACTTTGCCAAGGCTGAACCAAGTGGGTGTTTGAAGTGAGGTGGGAGGGTGTTATACACACTATTTAACCTTGTGGAGTATCCCTAGACACTTTCCCCATTTTCCCGTTTTAGATTGTTATATTCTGATAGGATTTGAAATGGCTTCTTTCGGATTTCGCACTTTTTTATGAAGGTTTGGTAGAGCTCTGGGAGATTTTGGATGCTATTTGGAGTTAACCTCTTAAACCTTTTTTTGGGTTCTCCGCCCAGGCTTTGGGTGAACATCCTCATTTTTATGGTCTCGTCTTCTATTTCCATGTACTCAAAGGCATCGCTAATCCTATCTACATGCTGTTGATTTGTGGTAGTCTCATCTTCGGTAAAGTATGGGATTTTGGCTTGATAGTCATTTTCTAAGGGAGCCAAAGGCTGTGGCAACACCAAGGGTGCATACCAAGCTGCCATGACAGGAGCTAATGGATGATGTACAAAATGAGGGCTTGCGGGATGAGCTGAGGTGGTTTGAACAATAGTGGTTTGGATAGGTGTGGCGGATGTACTTGGAATAGTGAACTTGTTTTGAGTAGATCTGGGATGGTAGGAGCCGAAATGATGGAGAAGCTGAAAGTCGGGAGGTGTGGTAGGTGAGGCTTCTCTACTAGGACTCTGTGGCAGATCTAGGGGCTCAAGATCATCAATGTCTATCTTACTTTGTGACTTTCTTCTAAAGAGGGTTTTTTTTTATTTTAAGTCAAAGGGGGAATCCTGCAAGGCAGTGAGATGTTCAGGTACTAATCTTGCTTTACAGATGGACCTATCGGTAGCTAAATTTCTAGTTTCAGAAGCTTTCCACAAAATCTTCTCTCGGTCATCTACTATAATAGGGGGATTTGGGTCTGGATGAGATCTGGTGTTGATTCTTCGTGAAGCCAAATTTTGGGTCTACAGTTTAGAGAGGATGGTATTTGTGCTTGTTTTGAATGGATGGCCTCTCTGGGGTCTTACTTAATGTGAAGTATGGTCAAAACAAAAAGGATGGACTAGTGGAGTCATCAGGTGGATTTCTATGAGAACTATGGTCCACCACCAACACTATCAAAGATGCATTGGGAAAAAGTTTTATAGAAAACTTTGAGATGGAAACTTGTAAAGAAGAGTGATTCACTTGGTTTCAACCATTTGCTAGGATGTATGGACAAGCTAATGGTTCTCTTAACAACAAGGCTTCTGCTTATATCCTATGTTTAGGTGAGGTTTTCTGAATCGCTAAGTTATACTTAGTTTGTCACTGATTACAGAGTTTCCACCCTAAGTTTAAGTTTTTCAAGTGGAACTTGGTTGTTTCTGTAAAGACGTAGCTATGGTCCACCACCAACAACTAGGGAAAAACCAATCTGGGAATGTTTTTTGGGGTTTTTCTGAGTTTTTTATGTAGTCCTAAGGTTTGTAAGAGTGTCCTACAGCCGAGTCATCATTTTGCTAGAATGGTGAGACAACCAGATTCTACTCTTCTAAGTTTGACTGAGATTTTGAGAATTCCTAAGGGGTACCTAGGATGTTTTGACTCAAGGCCCCACCGTGATCGCCATTATGTTAGTGAGCGGTGGGATTGGTCGATCAGATAGTATTCTAAATTTTAGCAAAGTAGTCAGGCCTACTAGAGGCTAGTGGAGTCGACAGGTGGATTTTTAGTTGTTTTGAGGGTATATTGGTATGGTCCACCACCAATATTGTCAAAAACCAATCTAAGGAATTTTTTGGGGGTTTTATGAGTTTTTATGTGAGTCCTAGTTTGTAAGAGTGTTCTAAACCCGATTCATCACTTTGCTAAGATGGTGAAACAAAGATTTTACTCTAAATGATTCTATAGGCTGATGGTCTGAGTTTAATGTTGAAGGACTAAAGAGTCTATAAGAGTTCGCTAGACTGTCATGTACTCAGAGTCCCACCTTGATCGCCATTATGTTAGTGTGGCAATGAGGTGGCTCAATCGGATAGTAGCCTAGAGTTTAGTAAAGTAGTAAGGCCTACTGGAGGCTAGTGGAGTCGCCAAGTGGATTTTTAGTTGTTTTGAGGTATATGTGTATGGTCCACCACCAGTATTAATAAAAACCAATCCAAGGGAGTTTTTTTTTGGGGTTTTTCTTTGTTCTTTATGTAGTCCTAAGGTTTGTAAGAGTGTCCTACAGCTAAGTCATAATTTTGCTAGGATGGTGATACAACCAGATTCTATTCTTCTAAGTTTGACTGAGATTTTGAGAGTTCCTAAGGGATACCGAGGATGTTTTGACTCAAAGTCCCACTGTGATCGCCATTATGTTAGGGTCCTGTGATTTGGCTGATTGGCAAGCCAAATGACAGTGTAACATCAAACCAGTCTTTGGAGCCCAAGGACCTAGCCTTCCTGGACTCAGAGAGGGCTCTCTCTATTTGTGTAAGGGATATCTGTGTGTTTGCTTATTGTGTTATGATTTTAGGCTAGTTATGAAGTAGGTTTTTGGTTTTGGTTTTTAGGTTGTGAGGGATGAAACTGATCAAAGATATAAGATAGGTAAAAAGATGTCAGATCAACTGGGCTATGGGGTCGAAGAGGTCAAGAAAGCTATCAGATGGTGATACAAGGTTGTTGAAGGGTCGATTTGATTCGAGGTAAAATGGATCTTTGGGAAAAATGGAGTAAGATGGACATCAAGTTTGTGAATAACAAAGGATTTCAAGCATAACTAGTTTAATAGCTGACATAAACATGGTAGGGCAAACCATTAATCATGAGGAATGTAACTACAAGCTAATCAATGCATAGAAATAAACATTCAAGCCATGCATAGAGATATATGACTCTCTAACTTTGGGAAATGGCTATCAGACTTTGGGGAAATACACTTAAGACAGACAAACAACTCAAATCACTATGCCAGAATGCCTAAACATAGTACTTCAAGTTATTGGGCACTTTGAAAACAAGATTTCATAGTCTTAGGCAAAGGGAAAGATCAGAACAAGACCTCCTTGGTTCAACAAATGAAAATCTAATCAGTCAAAGAGAAATTTCATGGATGGAGCTATGGCTAGCCATGAGTAAGCAGGGCATACCGTAAATCATACTTAGCATGCATAAAACCATGAATGAAACAAGCAACAATATCCTTAATTTATTAAAGAGCAATCAAGAATTCTTTAATGTGACTAAGAATGAAGAAAACATGGAAGCTATGAAGAAACAGGAAATTTGAGGTGCCTCCAAGGGCATGTCTCAAATTTTTCCTCTACTGTCCTATAGCAAGCAAGAACATGGATTTATGAATGAAAACTAGGAAACAAAACAAAGAGAGAGACACTATACCATTCTACCAAGTCATGGAATCCAACAACAATCCTCTTTCATCATCCAAGAACATCCAAGAAAATATCCAAAAGCATGAGACAAGTATTTCTTCCAAAGCTTATATGACCATATATTGCTTCTATTCATCAAGTTCAGCCTTGTTTACAATGAAAGCCTTTGGAATATATAGGCCCAAGTGAGGAAAACCTCTTAGTTCAACTTGCAATCTCATTGGTCAATCCAAAATGTCTTATTTTTTCCTTGAGGCTTTGCAAAGCCCAAGGCCCAAAATTTCTCATAAAATATCTAAAAAATGCTAAAAGAGGGAAATAAATTGACTTTTCATAACTTCTCATGTGCAAAATTAGCTAAACGCACATGAGGAAAAAGCAGTTTTGAAAGGTTCATTTTTTACAAAAATACTCAAAACATACATCAGCAAAAGGTCCCCTGACTTGCCGGCAACTTTTGGAAGCCTTCCTGATGTCAAAATGAAGCTCATGATAGCTCGTTGGAAATATCTGAGTGTCTAAATTTTTAAAATGTTTATTTTTCTCCTAACTGACTACTAGAAGTTCTTCAAAAATAGGCCTGTGTGAAAAAAACCCAAAAAATAAGCCTTGCTATCAAACTGGGCAGAGTGTAGAAAAAGCGAGCATTTTTCGCCCTTTCGGGGGAGAAAATGATCTTCAAATGTCCTGAAAATCGCTGAGCATGTGCTCCTGAAATTATGGCATCCAATGATACCATTCTCATGCTTTGATGATGCCCCAAACTGAAATGGTGATGCCCATGAGTTTTGGCCAAAAACTCAAAAATGACAAAAAACCAAAATATGTCAAATTTCGCCCAAACTTGGCGAGCATGACCCTCAAGGGTTTTTAGCAACATTTTGTGAAGCAGAGGCCAAGATTTGGAGTCTTGAGGTGTCTTTCCTCAATTTTTGTGCTGGCTGCTTCCCTTTGGCCTCCTTGAGTTTTTCTTGAGCAGCCTTCAACTTCCACCGGGCAAACTGATTTAACATTTTATAATGCCCCGTCATCCTTCGTTGAAGGTCTAAGTCCCTGTTTGCCTTCTCCAATTTCCTCTCCAAGTGATCATTAACTCTCTCAAGCCATGCCTCCCGATTGTTCTTTATCTCTTGTTCGAACAATGCGGTGAGAGGGGCAGATTGGAGAAGGGCAGTTTCTTCTTCTTTTTGCTTCTCAAGGGCCTTTTTAAGCCCCATGGTTCTTGGCCTCTTTCGCCTAGGTTGATCTTCGCCTTCACTTTCAT
Source organism: Pinus albicaulis (assembly GCA_034641835.2). Classification (NCBI taxonomy): domain Eukaryota; kingdom Viridiplantae; phylum Streptophyta; class Pinopsida; order Pinales; family Pinaceae; genus Pinus; species Pinus albicaulis. Next base: position 1,708,295,185 of record CM076581.1, read on the forward strand.
CGAACTCACCCACGAGTTCTTCCAACCTCACTTGTGTTTTGGGGGCCTCCTTCTTGTATTTGATTGCTCGTGTCTCATAAACAACCATATGGACACTCATCTGCTTGTTTTGAATTTGCAAAAATTGATTGAAATTCCTAGCTCTATGAAGATCAACCTTCAAGGCATCAATTTGGCTTTCTCTATGGATCAAGAGATTTTATAGGATCCGGGATTCATTGTCACTATCATCAATTTGGATTTGGATGATGTCGAATTCCCTTTCATGTTCATGACTGCTCTCTTCCTTGCCCTTCCCTTTGCTTTGGGTGGCTCTTCTGGTACTCTTCCTCTTAGGCAATTCGACCATGGGCTTCTTTGTAAACTTTCCCTTGTTTCAAAGGGCCCTAGTCACATTTGGAGTTACGAATCTAGGCACCCTTTTCTTTGCTCTTCGGGGCTTGGCCACTTTCAGAGAAGAGAGCATGGCCCCTTGCCTAGGAGAGGCAGCTAGCACATGCTCCATGGGATCTTTACCCTTGTCACTTTTCCCTTCATTTTTGCCAATGTCTTGGCTCTCTTCATGGATGCCTAGGCTGTCTTTTTGCATCTCACTTTGAGGGCTGTCCTCCTCACTATTTTGCATATGTTTATCACGCTGCCCCTTTTCTTCTTTAGGTTGTTGTCCCTCATGCTGTGGCTGCCCTTGTCCAGCACCTTCATGCTGCTGTGTATCATCTTTTGGCTGCCCTTGTTTAGCACTTTCATGCTGCTCCTGTTCAGTCTCTTTTGGCTGTTGTGTATCATCATAAGTCTTCTCACCCTCATCATAAGTCTGCTGTGTATCATCAAAATTCTGCTCCTGTTCTACCTCACTGTGATGCTGTTGTTCAACACTTTCTTCTTCATCCCCTTGCTGCTGCTCATCATCACTTTCATCTTCCTACTCATGTCCTTCTTCCTCCTCATGGTCACTCTCTTCTCCTTCTTCAGGGTCCTTCGTTTGTTCTGTAGTAAACTTGAGCTTTTTGGGAATAGGTATGCTATAAGAAGGTGAAGGATGGTGAGTAGGAGGTGAGGGGATGTATGAACTAGAGGGACAGTGGAGAAATTCGGATGGGTGACGAAAGTATCCCAAGAGACCTCCCTCTTTTCAAGCTGATGAAGGATGATGAATTTGATGAGAGAGTGGTGGAAGAGGCAGGCAGTTTGCTGTGAAGGAGGCTTCTTCTGAACAGTGGAAGCCATTTGCTCGATGCTCTTGTGTAAGAAGAAAGGGAGATTTAGCAACTTGGCCCTTGTGAAATGCATGAGCAGTCGAATGTGATAGGCATAGACTCGGGAGAATCTTCCCTCACAAGTGAAGTATTTCATGATGATCTTCTTGTGGGGGGCATAGCTGGCCAAAAGATATGAGAAAGGGAAAATAGAAGGACATGAATCTCTGTGCTTAGTCTTTAGAAAGGGCTTGTAATCTTCTGAGTCCAAGTGGCTTTGTTTAAACCACTTTTCCCCAATATAGGGGATATTAGTGGCCTTGGAGATGGACCTTGGAGAGAATTTGAAGTGAAGGCCTGCTAGCTGGAAATGCTTGTCTCGAAGCCTCAAAGCGCAAAGGTGTGTCAAAGGAGAAAAGATCTTCACCTCTTGCACTCTTTGAAAAAAATCTAAACACCCAAACTCATGGAAATTGAACAATATTGATGGGTAGGCATTCACCTCTTCAGTGGAAGTAGGCTCAAATCTCTTATGCAAGCCACTCCTATTTTCCTGCCTGGGGGGGCATCTTGTTCTGGATGCTCTCTGCAAAACCAAATTGCCTCAAATGGTTTTTTGAAATGTTTTCTCAATCACAACTCTGTCTTTTTTGTCAATCACTGTTTGATCAAGGCAAATTTGCCTCAAATGCTGTGTGAAATGTTTCTTTGATATCAGGTCTCTGCTCCTCCAAAATCACTACTCTTCCCCTTTTGTATGCTAATCAAAAAATAGTTTAAATAACAAGCCCATAGTCAAATAAAAGGTATACACAGTCAAGTGATTTCTGTGTTTGGGTAAGGTCACAGAGCTCTTGGTGTTTTGGTGTAAGCAAGGCAGCCTAGTATTTAGACAGAGGCAAAATACTCCTCCCAATCAAAACACCCTCCTTGTGTTCACTATTTCTCACACACAGTTAGACAGACCTTCAAACTGATTTAACAACTTCATTCACCACAGTCTGTTTCATGGATAAAGAGGTAGCACTGATTTTTTTTTTCACCACACAGAGAGGACTTTTGAAAGTGACAAAGAAATTTATGTATGATCACTGTTGTTACTCAGACCTTAAACAAAAGTTCAACCCTTCTTACCACTGCTTTCACCACTACAATATAGCTGACAGAGTTTATGGTTTTGCCTTATCACAGTCAAGGCATCTCCAACAATTTTACAAACCTCTACTACTGTGTATATTTTGACTTGCAGGTTTATGCTTTTAGCACTATATCGAGGGAGGTTTTTAGGCCCTTGGAAATCATCATAAACAAACCAGTATCACTATGTAAACCTTGGGAAATCATAGCCACAACAGCCTTCGAATTTTCAACGAAAATTCAACCCTCCTTACCACTGTTTTCACCACTACATTTGCTGACAGAGGTTATGGTTTTATCACAGTCTTGAAGGTAGCTCTAGGCTCTTTGAAACTAATGAATCACTCCACTAACCTCCCACTGTAACAAACTTCTTCAAAACATTTAACACAACACTTTGATTTATAGCAAGACCCTCTCTATTCGATCACCATTTAGTTTTGAAAACATGGCAATGATCTCTCATTTAGCAACTTGACTATACCAGGGAAGCAAATAGTAATACCTCAAAAATGGATGGCAGCCCTTGTTGCAAAATTTTGAGCAGCTTTCAGGGCTTTTGGAAGGCGTTTGGGCTATTGAAGCATGCACGGCACGTTTGAAACGAGAAGGCGCCACGCAACAGAAAAGTTGTTGGGTTGATGACGGCCAGTCATGACCGGCACCTACAGGCGCGCCGCGCAACCACACAACTCCTTTGCAAATTTGATGTTGAACGCGCCGCGCGCTTTTCCAGGTGCACCGCGTAGTCTCCAAATCTGAAAAACTCTGTGAACTTGCTCGAAAAACTCTCTTCGGTCTAGTGAACAGCTAAGGGGAGGCCTTGTTTGCGTTTTGAAAATTTCAAATGAGTTTGTAACGGTCCCTCATCCTCTTTTGAAAGTGAACAAGTTAATACCCCTTATGGTGACTTTCGTGAGGTTTTTTTTTTTTGTAGTCCCTTTTGAAAAAAAAAAAAAGGTGTTGGTTGTGAAACAACAAAATGAACCCCAATATTTTCATTTGTGATTTTTCAAAATAAAAACAGAAACCCAAACTCGACCGAGTCTTTTTTGAAAAAGCAGGTGGCTTGTTTTTGGAGGTCTTTAATAACTTGAATCACACACCATGAGAATAACACTTTGAAGGCTATTCATCACTCATTACTCGGTGTTTTCTTATTGAAAAAGGAGAGACCAATGATTTGTGAAGCATCTTTGCCATTTTCAAGGAGATGACATCTCTTTAAAACTTGATTGAGTTTCTGTTCCTTATGATTATACTTTCTTGTTTGAGGAGACTGGCTCAAATCCATATAGGGGTATAGATATATTCTCCAAATGACTTTTTTCTTTGATTGTGAGGTGAAAACCAGTTGTACTCACCTGAGCTTTACTCTCATATTTCCATCAAGAGGGCACTTCTTCTAAAAACTTCTCCTCTACTCAAAATGTAACAGCAAGGTACCTTTGACCTATTTTCATAAGGAAAATGCCTGCATTTGTAACAGTGACATGCATTATTGGCTTCAAATGTTGTTCCAGAACTTGAAACTCATGCCATAATCCTTCTTACATATTTATGAGCATATGTGCTTAGTTGCAACGCCTTTTTGGGAAAACTAAACTCAAATTGCCTTCTGTCCACTATGATGAGTAATTTGAAAGAAAATTATTCATGAACAGGAAGAACGATACCTTTTGAAAAACAATCATCACTCTTTGGCCTGTGTCTAACCCAGCTGATTTTAACTACTTTTCAACTCTGTTTTTTTTAAAGGAACAAATACTAAATGTTAATCCTGTTTATCAAGGAGGGGAGTCTTTGTAACTTTTAAGAAAATTACACCCCTCAGCAAGGTTTGTTCATTTTTGGCTCCAGACTGTCTTTGAAAGCAAAATTTGATAGGAGATAAGTAAGCTTCTTTGATAGTTATAGTACTCATGCCTTTCCTTTGTTTTTGACATCATTTCTCTATTCAGAAGCTTTCAACTGTCTCCTACTGTTCTTACAATTTGTCCTTCAATTAGTGAAAACCCTAAAATCAATCACTGCTCTGGCCCTCTGCTTATAGATGAAGGAGGCCTACTTTGAAAAATGCCTGGTTTCCTTTCAACCTTTGTCTCAACCAAATGAAGACTGTTTGATGAACATAATGATAGTGGTTTCCCTTATACATGATGGCAGAAGTTAGTTTTAGCCCAAGACTATTTGACTCTTTTGGCCATCTGCTTAATAATGTTTCTTCATTTATGATCAACCCATTAGCTTCACCTTGTAATTAAAATAATAGTGAAACTTATGCAAGCCAATTTTAAAAGCCCACTGCTTTGGTTCTTTCTTTAATCATCATTTTATTTCAGAAACCTTTAGTTGCTGTCTCACTGTGCCCGCTAAAAATTTCCTTATAGTCAGCGCAATTCTTAAAATCAAACCTTATCCCTGGTCCTCTGCTTATAGATGAAGGAGACACTTTCAGTCTTCAACCCTCTGCTTATAAAATGAAGGAGGTTTTCTCAGTGATGCCATTTCATCAGCTTTTAACGGTGTTATTTTTCCTTCCACTGCGTTTTCATGCTGTGACTATGATAGCAGGAGCTTAATGAAACAACTCTTTGCCCTGTAGCTGCATCCCAGGCTCAAAATCATAGGAGAAGTAGATATCTTCTTATGTGGAACCGTCACAGATGTGCAGGAATCTTTGGTTATTGTAATTCGATACATACTCGACTTTCGCCAGCCCGACAATGGAGTACAGTACTCCACCCAAATTATATGGAATTCCCGATTCAGTTGTGGTGAGATCCTGAACCATCTACTGGAGGGTACATATATCTTCAATTTCAAACTTGAAATTATCACTATAGCGTTGAGTAGTCCTGCACAAGTAGTGGATGGGTTGTCGGACGTTATAATTCGCCCAGAAGACATTGCAAGAGGAGATGAAATGATGTGCGCAATTTGTTACGTGATGTTTAATAATGGGGAGACTGCAAAACAATTGAAATGCAACCATCTTTATCATTCACACTGCATTCTCTCATGGTTTAGTAAAAAATTCTCCTGTCCCACATGCAGACATGACCCGCTTTCTCGACAAAGGATGATAAGCTAAATCTAGGGTTTCTCGATTTATTCCTTTTATTTATTTCACAGAATTTGCATCTATTCATTTTAGATAATTGATGCATTCTGTTTTATAAAATTAGATATAAATATTTATTAGATTTGAAAGGATTTAGTCGATTTTCCACGAGGAAATATGGGCTAACTACACAACTATATTGAAATGTTGTTTTATAACTATATATTGATGAAATAAGTAAGTTTCAAAGATGTAAGATTACTTGGAAATTGAAGTTATATTTAAATTAGTTGAAAAACCTTAAAAATGAAATATTTTGAATCTTCACATTGTTTTAAATTATTTTTGATAAAGGGTTGGTATGATCCATTGATGAGGAGTTATTCATAAGAACTAGATGTAGAAGTGGTTCAATAATGTAATATAAATAGAGGCAATAAAATCTTAGTGTCAACTTAATTAAAGGAGTCAAACCATTGTTATTAAGTTGATCAATGGTTGTACTAATAACGCTATATTGATTAATATTAAATATGATTCCTAAATCATATTTATGATCATGAACAAATTTATTGATTATTGTTTATCTTGAAAAAGCAAGAAAGCTTGTATGCACTTTCTTATGTGGAAAAGCTCAAAAAAATGAAGATAATGATATTGAAGAAGTACAAAAATGAAGGTCAACCATCTAATAATTAGAAGGTGAAACAAGAGTAAATAGCTTAATGTATATTTTGACTACTCTATTATCTTTGAACCAATAATATAGGCATCAAACAAAAATCCATCAAATCAAACAACCAACTCCTAGCATTTTATTAGACCAACAACCAACTCAAACAGAGGGAACTACTTTAGCTATAGTAAGGATATCAATAGATGCTCCCAATGAGGAGGTTCTCTTTGAGGCATTCTCATAGGGATCCTCTCATTAATGAGAACATTTTTAATAAAAATATTTTAATTTTGGTAATGGAATTAATACTTATGTGATTCATATTAATACTTATGTACACTACTAATAATATTGTAAAATATTCTATGTAGATTAAATCCCTACCATGAAAATAATAATGGTTGATAATTAAATTAAAATTCTACAAGCCATAATAAAAAATAGGCATGCCTATTGAGGTAATAAAATAAGTGAGTGAAAGTGAATAACTTTGACAAGTATGAGAACAAGGGATGAAATTATTCTCATAAGCCCTTTTATCATTAAGGCCTTTAATTTCTTCAATTTTCCAATATTTTCTTTCATTTTCCTCTGCACATCCAATGTGTGACCTTTCACCTTAATTTTCTCATATTTTCCATTATTTTCATAAATTAAAATGCCAAATAATGCCTCTTTTCCTTTTCAATGACTTTTCCACTTCCTTTTCCAATTTCCCCTTAGCCATAATAAACCAAATGAACACCCACTAGGATGTTTTTCCCACCATTCGGCTTGGAATATGGGCCCATGAGGTTGGTCTAATATTTTTATTTACATTGAAATCAACTAGGGTTGTTACACAACCCTCCCCCTTGGGGGAACACTATCATCGTTGTTTAGTTACACCTATAAACCACTGAAAACAAAACATACTTCACATGGATCTTTATAACACAACTTGTTACAGTATTCACAATGACCACTGCTAAAAACATGAAATTCATATTGTTTACTTGAGCTTTATAACACAACTCATTACAATATTCACAATAAAAACGACATATACTTATGCACATTTTCTTCAACCAACAAATGCCAATACTATATATGGAGCTTTATAATACAACTTCATACAATTTTTACAATAATATACACATATACACATATTTGCAATTGCTCGAACCAAAAAATAAAAAAATATGATGCCTATATGAAGAACAAGGGAATCTAGAGGGCCACACCTCCACCCTCAACAATAGTACCAAGATTCACTTCCTGTCCAGGAAGCCCAGAATCCATATGAAAATGCTAATGACAAAAAAAAAAATCCATTCCTTACCTTCCCTTCTCTGCTACATGTTCCCTCTAGAAATCTAGTCACCCCCTTTCTTGTAGTCACACACCTTCAAAGTTCCATGGGAATCCCCTTCTCTGCTACACAGTCCCTTGGGCGATCCCTCCCTTAGCAAGGTTTCCTTGCATCGAAAGGTACAAAACCAAGGCATATCCCTACCTAAAAATCATCATACCAGTCATAGCATGCTCATCGAAAATCAGTGGATACTCTTGCGTACTAGTGTCCCACAGTGGCCTTACTATTGAAATGATTTACCAGTATCCTAATGCATGTTTCAATTCATTTTACACTACTTCTAATTCTTACAGTCAGTTCCAACCACCCCAAACCAGGAATTTAAACCATTATTTCCTATACCAAGGCACATAACTGACATTATGTTCAAAACATATTGAAATAAATTGAAATCGTACCACATCAGTGGCGCATCAAAATGTACACCTACGATTATGTTCACTTCCTGTCACAGCAAGTCAAACTAGTTGTTTGATCAAATGATCATGTATAGACATATCACATCCGGTTAGCTCAAAATGCAACGATCATAAATCAAAATCATAAATCGCATTCAACCATCATAAATCAGAATCATAGATCATGTGTAATCATCATAAGGCAGAAGCATAGGTCACATGCATAATTAAACTGAAATAAAATACTCATACTTATCCTTTAATCAATCCTTAGCTTCTACCTTTATTCATTTTCCTTTCTGCATGCACACGGGATCAATTGCAACACCTAACAAACTACAAATTCCTTCTCTTCAACCATGTACACATACACATAATATGAATCATACACATACAACCACACACGACATGAAACACCATACAATGCATGCATGTACATGTGACATACAACACCTACACCTACACCCAGCGTACAACACAACACATACACCTGCATCTGGTGTATGACACAACATATACACCTACATCTAGTGTACAACAAAACACAATACATACAACTAAACTCGATGTACAACACAATACATATACATACACCTAGTACAACACAAAAAATACACATGTCACGATACCATGAATACACAATACACATACATAGTACCAAACATACATAAAACAACATGTAAAACATGCACACAATACCACATGTACAACATGTACACATTACCATTTATACACAAAACAACTATATAATATGCACACAATACCGCATGTGCACAACACAGCATGTACGACATGCAAACAATACCACATGTACAACATGCACAAAATACCACATGTACACAACACCACCTCCACAACATGTACACATCACTACCTACACAACGTGTACACAACATCACTTGCACAATGTGTACACAACACCACCTGCATAGAAAACCCCATGTAGAACATATACACAACATTACATGCATACAACATCACATGTACAATCATACACACAACACCACATGTACATATCATCATATGTACAACATTCACACCACGCCATATCTACAGAACATCGCATATGCAACATGCAAATAACACCATGTGTACCCAGCACTGCATAAACAACATGTACACAACACCCTATATTCACAATAACACATGCACATAAAATAATAGGTGCAACATGTACAACATATATGCAGTAGTAGTATTTCACATCCATAGGCCACACACTGACTCTACCAACCAACCTTGCTTCTAGTGTCTTTCCACTATCCATCCGTGTCCCAACATGTCGCAGAGAACACTAGTTTCATTCTGCTGATGTATCCCTCATAATTACCCATCCATTACATAAAAAAATCACATAATATCAATTCATATCCACATCATACTAACCTCAGAGATTTGTCAAGGCTACTCTTCCCACTTGATTACTCATAGAACAAGAACCTCTTCATGCCATTCACCTGTATAAGCAATCATTCCTCCACCATAATAATTCCTGATGACATTGTTAGACAAAAAAATTTATATATATATATATAATCAAAACATAATTACCAAATATCATATGGTTAAGGTTAAAATAATTCCCTTTATCCATGCAGAACATGCATAAAATTGTGAACAACAATTCCCAACTTAGCCAAGCAATTTGTTACCGTAAGCCCATTTACTTTACATTTCCTACTTCCTTTCTCATGATTGTTTTGACACTATCCATTTACCTCAATGGACCCAACCAAATCAACCAATTATCATACTCTTGCCTTCAGTTTCCCTTATACATGCATTATGATGCATCTGAGTCTTACATTACCTATTGGGTTTCTTTCAACTCTTCCCCAGCTCCATTATATTTCCTATTTCCCCAACCAATTCCCAAGGCCCTCAAAACATAAAATGAAATAAAAAGAAACAAACTAGAAGAAAACCATGTAAAACAATAGAAATATGACACCACAAAAAAAGTGGCATGATCATGCACTAGATGCAATCAAGACCACACATCAAGCGTAAACAATTGAAAAAATGACTGAAAGTACAATAATCTCAAAAAACACCATGATTAAATCCCCATGGGTTCCTAATGCTTCCAAGGGAAATCAAAACCTGAGTCTCCTTCAATATTACATGGCAGTCTTTTTTTCCATTCCATCCCCTACATTGTGCTTCCATAACACACATAAACGTCATGGCATAAATAAATATAACCATATACCAGTTATCTTACCTTTTTGTGCCAAGCACATTTCCTTGTAATTGAAAACATCTAAGCCATCTCTCAAGGGACTCCAATTCTCTTAACGAATTCAACTATAACTAGAAACGAGGTAATATACATGTCAAATACCTGTTCATGAATATAGCACATATCCACATAATGTGAGACATAATCAAGGTTAAGAAGACTTCATGTTCATGCAAAGCACTCATTCGTTTGAAATTGTGGTTTCCAAACATATTGAAGGAATTATTACCCAATTCCTTTATTTTACCTTTTACCTTGCTGAAATTGAGTCTTATTATGCGCTATCACATCACCCAATCATTATTTATATATGAAAAAATCCACTATTACCTTGTCATGCTAATACCAAGCATGTTGCACTACATCTCCTCACACATGCTAGTCACATGTTCCAAAGATAACGAGAAGATATCTATTAATTTGAGATCAAACTTTACCAGGGGCAAAAAACATGTCATAATCAATAGTAAACTCATAGTCATAAGTCATAATATTACAACTAGCACCCACATACACTCAAGTGAATATACATTGTCTCAGCACATATGTGTTAGTACAACTATCTTAAAAAAACTCATATTAGGTAATTAATAAAAAATTAAACAACCTGTAAACACACTACATTAGGTAAACCAAAAAGATGACATAATCAAACTCATACCTCAATGTATCTCAAGGGAGGCTATCACATCAACAAAACTCAGTCCAAATTATTATGACACAATATCACGAGTATATCGACTCACACTTGAATACCATAACCATAACAATTACAAAGACTAAACTAGGTTATAATGATACAAATAACATGAATATTAAATGAAATGATCATAATCCTCATGGATATGACTACAATGCGTATAAAAACAAGTTAACAAGCATGCATGACTATTTAACAAATGTGAAAAATAACCACACTAAATAACTAGCATCTATCAGTCATGTAACCATAACAACAAGAAAATGATAGGAATGTAAATAACCATAAGGCATATAATAATCGTTAAAAAAATACCTTCATACCCAACATACAAACCTATATGATGATTCACTCTTACCCTGAAGTCTAGTGCTATAACCTCACTCTAATAATATGCTTACTATTGGCTTGAGGGATCCTGACCCAGGTTCAGAGTGTTCTGTGCAACCAAAAAAACCCTCCAACTATTGGCTATTTTAGCGATGATCTGCATGAGCAGACCAAAGTCTCGCCCGAAGTAGTATGGAGGGTTGTTGGAACCAAGTTTTTGCATCCTAAGGAAGAATTTTATGTTTGTTTTACCCTTACTTATCTATCTGCATGAGACTTCACAAGAAACCGGATTTAAGCACAGAAAAAAAACCCTTAACAGATATGCCTAAACAAATTATTATCTCTCTGCCAGATCTAACTAATCAGAGTAGAAACAACACTTGGGGGATCACATAGAGAGTTTTCTAGTAAAATCCCTTAACACAGAAGTAATCCTTGCACTATACAGATATTTTCCATAGATAAGTAACTCAGACAAATACGCACTCAACAGAAATAGATTAGCAGATAAACAACATAATCATGCATAACACATACAAACTGAATCAGAATTTACCAAAACTTCTTCTGATCCAGGTGAATATTGGTGGCCACCCACCTATTCCATTTGAACCCCCACCATTAGTTCTTTCAGTTTTTCAGTTTCAACACAACTTACTATTTTTAGCAGTTTTTGGGGTCTTAAACTTCCAGAGCCATTTTGAGGTCCAAAACGATGTTTTTTTGGGGAAAAACGGGAGAAACATGGGACATAGACTGATGTTGTTGTTAAGTCCCTATATTAATAGTGTAGTCCCTTATTATGTTAGTGTATCCCCCCTTATTGTCATTGTTATACCCTTGTAACCCCCATATTGTTATTTTTGTGCCCTTACATTATTATTGTTAGGTCGGCTAGGGTTACATTGTGGTCCCACTAGGATTACATTGTGGCCCCATGGAATCCTATATATAGAAAATAGGTTTTCTCATTTGTATCATCCAAGAATTGTTCATTCATGTAATGTATCGGAGTTTCCCCCCTCGAAGTGGCTTATTTCTAAGGATTTGATATCTCTTTTCCTCTATTTTTGGATTCTAGGGTTATGCTGCTCCAAACAGGTCATCGTGGCATTTTCGATATAACGTCTTTTCTACAAAGGTTCAGAAGCATCAAGAAATAATCAAGCGTTGAGGACAACACTTGTTTGAAGGAGAGGGGCATGTTAAGTCCCTATATTAATAGTGTAGTCCCTTATTATGTTAGTGTATCCCCCCTTATTGTTATTGTTATACCCCTGTAACCCCCATATTGTTATTATTGTACCCTTACATTATTATTGTTAGGTCGGCTAGGGTTACATTGTGACCCCACTAGGATTACATTGTGGCCCCATGGAATCCTATATATTGAAAGGAGGTTTTGACATTTGTATCATCCAAGAATTGTTCATTCATGTAATGTATTGGACGTTGCTCCCTTGCAGTGGCTTATTTCTAAGGCTTTGATATCTCTTTTCTTCTATTTTTGGAGTTGGTTTCACAACGGTTTCTCACTCAAGAATTCTAGTCCTTAGATAGATATTTCTAACGAGGTATTAAGCGCGTCAAACAAAGATCATATGCCAAAGCTACATCCCTGGGAAGATTGATGTACCAATTTACCCAAATGGGGCCCACAATTTTGGTGCTTCATCTCTAAGTGTTAGGCTTTTTGGTGTTCGGGGTTTTCCATTGTTTCTCAATAATAAATAGGCCTTCGAGCCTCATTTTAACACAGTTCAGAGGCCTGTAGCCACCACATGTCTTCTCAGAGATAAGCTACTAGTGCCTTAGCTAGTTTATTTTCATTGTGTTTGCAAGCATAATTCTATTATTTGATATTAATGAAATGATGTATTATTTATGTTGCATCTCTGTGTTTATGTTTTTTTCAGTATATTATTGCGTTCCTGCATAAATCCAGATTAGTCGTATTACAGTGGTCTGCTCTTTTTATGTATTTCTGTGCATGTCCCCAACGAGGTCAGTGTAAAAGAAGTTAGGGCTCAATCTAATTGAACCCTTGCAATATCAGCCTCACAAACCCTGACAACCTCCCATGATGGAAGAAAATAAAGATGAGGGAGCAGGAGATCCTATCAAAATATTTCTCGAGGAGGCCCTCGAGAAACAGAGGAACGCAATAATATACTGAAGAAAAAACATAAACACATAAATGCAGTGAAAATAATACTTCATTTCATCAATATCAAATAACAAAAGTATGCTTACAAACATAATGAAAGTAAAATAGCTAGGGCACCAGTAACCTATCTCTAAGAAGAGATATGGTGCCTACAGGCCTTTGAACTACGTTAAAATTAAACTCGAAGGGCTATTTATTGTTGAGAAACAATGGAAAACTAAAAACATCCAAAAACCTAACACTAGGAGATGAAGTGCCAAAACTGTGGGCCCCGTTTGGGTAAATTGGTATATCAATGTTCACGGGGATGTAACTTTGGCATACGATCTCTGTTTTACATGCTCAATACCTCGTTAGAAATATCTATCTGAGGACTAAAAATATTTAGTGAGAAACATTGGTCCACTACCAATTTTGATCTCGGTTTTCCCAGAAAACGTCGTTTAGGGCCTCAAAACGGCTCTGGAAGTTCAGGACCCAAAAACCTACTAAAAATAGTAAGTTGTGCTAAAAATAAAAAAATGAAAGAAATGTTAGTGGGGGTTCAAATGGAATAGGTGGGTGGCCACCAATGTCCTCCTGGATCCTAGTGCCATTGTTGCCACCACCAAGCTCTAGAGAGAGCATCCCGAGGATCCAAATACGGGGGAGCGCCTCTTCCATTTGTAGATGTGGGTGAAGGGTTCTGCATTGCAATTCCTTGTCGATAGAAAAAGCCAAAATAGCCTCATTTCAGAAGAGGTCATGAAGCAGCTCAACCTACTGACCATAGCACACCTGGAACCATATACCATTGGGTGGCTTCACAAATAAATAAATCTCCACATCCACCAGCAATGCCGACTTCCATACAACATCAAGCCATTCATGAATGAGGTAATGTGTGATGTTTCTCCTCTTAATTTGTCTGATGTATTATTGGGCCAACCATACTTGTGGTCACGACATGTTGTGTATGATTCTCGGCCTGATTTTTTTATTATTACTTTGGAAAATAAATTGTATCGGATACCAGAGGTAGTATTGCCTCCTACCATCTCTTTTACTACTGCAATAAAACACAGTAAGATTATTTCCAAAACTAGGAAATTTATTTGCATTATAATTCACCCACAGGACAAGAAGAATATTGTGGCCATAGCCTCAAAACAGGGCTCCCCTGCACAGCAGAAGCAGACGGAAAAATTCGTGGAGGAATACGAGACATTTTCTCCTTAGCCAAAGAGGTTACTCTACATTGTCAGTGTTAGGTAAACTTGACATAGGATAGAGTCAATGCTTACTAAGGTAAATAATAGTCATTTTGGGCACATGGTATAGTCTACCCATGGTATTACTGCTTGTGGTATTGCATGTAATGGAGCCTATAAAAGGCTAGGAAGACTTCATTAAAAAAGGCCTGGAGGTGAGCGATGAAGGCTCACTTGGTAGGATTGGACAGGTTTTTGGCCATTGGTTATTGAAATTTCACTGGTTGGGTTTTGCCCCAGATTTGCGGTTTTCCCTGATAAACATGTTTTTATGTTTATGATTTTTTGTTGACTCTTTTTATGGCTATTTTTCCTCTCTGTAAATATATTATTTTTGCAGTAAATTCCAACAACTAGTATCATAGCGAGGTTTAAGGCTACTTTCAGGATCGTGGATCATTTTATTAACCAATATCGTTTAGTCATTGTAGAATGAGCATGATTTCATTGGATATGTCATATCTGGTGTTTGAAGATCTAGATCTGCGTGGGAAGGAGGCATATCTCATTAGATATGACGCTGAAAAGGATCATTAAATTAATTTTAATGCTCAAAAAACGTAAATGCTCGTGCTCAGACTCTGGTTGAAATGTGGATCAACATTTTGAGGCTATTAGCAAACATGCATGCAATTTTTGAGAGAATACGAGCTCGAATTGAATGTTTTTTGTTTTTTTTAAGAATCTTGTCGGGACAGTGGAAGTTGCAACCTGCGAGCCTGCAGCCATGGTTCCCCTCCAACATCAGACATCCTCTTCCACATATTTGAAGGGATGTGGCACAAAGGTAGAAAATGTGGATATTTGTTACCCTCCTATGTTTCAGAGCGAAGGTGAGTTTTATTTGTGGTCTGCGACTATTCACAATGAAGAGAACACGAAGCCACTGGTGTCATTGTTTGCACTATTTGGTCATGGTATAACAATTGTTTCTCGAACGTATCCAAAACTTATTTGATCGATGAAGAGCCTATTTAGGGGAAGGTGTATAAGGTGTTTTGAAAGCCCAGGAAGCAGCGATTAACGTGCTCAGGCTGAGAAATCCAGCGAGCGCTGCTTATAAGGTCATGATGGAAGTCGTAGCAAGAGGAAAGCGAGGCTAAGAACTGACATGCAATTTTGAGGAGCCATCATTCCAAAATTCCTTATGCCTTCCGGTATAGCAGAAGCACTAGCCCTTGTGGAGGAGAAATTTCAGGCTTATGTTGCAAGCCCTTGCACACAGGAGTCACTTCTTACGGTGTCAATAACGGAGATAATGGAAGCGATAGTCAAATTATATCGAGTCTCGTTTGAACGAGGAGGCTACCTGCATATGATGATCGCAAACCACCGTACACCAATATTATATCAATGAGGATGCTTTGGATGTTGTGGTATTTGCCATGGCCATGAATAGTGTTGTGAATGGGGATGTCGTGGTGGTTGTGTGGATGTGCACCTAGCTCGATGAGGCCTTCTTGGAGGAATGGCGATTATGATACGAGGGTGGATGAGTTCCAATTCAAGTGCGGGAGCATGTGAAACCATGGCAAGGCGGTAGGTACACAAAGAATGTGGTAGAGATATGGATATCATGTATGATGATTTAGAGTTAATGCTTAGAAACACCAAACAGAGATCCAAAGCCGAATCCACCACAATGCTTATGTTTAGCTAAAATTTCTCGAGGAAGAAACTAGTTCTATGAATGGGAGATCATATGTCTCTGTGTTTGTGATTTCCCTTTTTTATTTTTTTGTCAAAATCCATATATATAGATTTATGTGTTGAAGGTGAATGATGTAGGTGTGCAGTGTTGTATGGCAACAAAATGAAGGTGGGATTCGTGAGATCCAAAGTAGTGGCAACATTTGGAGCTCAAGTCGAGGTGTACTTAGGTGTTGGAATAAGAACAAAACCATACTAGGCATGATTCATATTCCTATGATATTACCGATCAAGTAAAAAAACATCCATATGCAACATTGGTTGACAATATTTCATGAGAGAGAAGGTAAGTGAGAGAGGATATGTGTGCGTGGATTAATTAATTGATCAACCATGTATATGAAGAGAAATCCTAGAGGACTAGCGGTTACAGTGGAGGGTGACCCATGTAATCTGGTAGATGGGCTTTTTTATATGGACATTGATGTCATATGTACAAATAAAACATCAAGGGTAAACAAAAAAATATTGTAATGGAGTCGAATTTTATTGCATGTAAATGGGCATACTGCGGTAAGACCTGGTATGGCATGTGTACCTCTAGGTAATCACTGGTAAAGTTTGGGTTAGATCTAGGTGATGGGGGGATGTCAAGGTAACAACTACCCTCGGTAAAAACTTTGAGGGGGGACGGGCTAGAGTGAGTGGGGTTGTCCCACTTAGCAGTTTTGGCTGGATTTATTTAGGAAACCCCAAGTCAAGTTTAAAGGGGGAATTGTTAAGTAAACTTGACTCAGGATAGATTCAAAGTTTAATAAGGTAAATAATATTGGTTTTTGGCACATGGTATAGTGTACCCATGGTATCACTGCCTATGGTATTGCATATAATGGGGCCTATAAAAGGCTGGGAAGACTTCATTGTAAAAAAGGCATGGAGGTGAGCGGTGAAGGTTCACTTGGCCAGATTGGCTAGGATTTTGGCCAATGGTTAATGAAATTTCATTGGCTGGGTTTTTCCCTGGATTTGGGGAATTCCTTGATAATTTTTTTTTTATGTTTATGATTTGTTGTTGTCTCCTTTTATGGTTATTTTTCCTCTCGGTAAATATATTATTTCTACAGTAAATTCTAATAGTTAGGTCAAGCACTCCATTGATTTGACCCCAGGTGCACCACCACTTGTCACCATACCTCATGCGACCACATAAAAAGAATCCACACATGTACTATCAGAGGTTGATAAATCCACCAAATTTATTGAAATCATCAAACTCATTTGCCAGTAGGTCCACAACATCTTCGACAAATCCAATACCAAGTTCAACAAAATTTGCCTCATCTCATGGAGGAAATCAACGCAATGGGGACCATTGCTTCCTAAGGGGGGAGGAATGATCCAGGTGGATATTGTTGGCCACCCACCTATTCCATTTGAACCCTCACCATCAGTTCTTTCAGTTCTTCAGTTTCAACACAACTTATAATTTTTAGCAGTTTTTCGGGTCCTGAACTTCTGAAGCCCTTTTGAGGCCCTAAACGATGTTTTTTGGGAAAACCAGGAGCAACATGTGTAATGATGGTTTTGGTTTACAAGTGTACTAATCCACTGGTGCTTGGGAGGAGTGGTCGTTGCCTCCAAGCTATGGTCACAGACAGAAAATATGGTTGGAAGATTAGTGAACACGTGCTAATAAATGTAAAACACACTAAATCATGGAATGCAGTATGCATATATGGATAGAAAACACAACTAAAATAGATGTAGAAGTGGTCAAATAATGTAATATAAATAGAGGCAATAAAATCTTAGTGTCAACCTAATTAAAGGAGTCAAACAATTGTTATTAAGCTAATTAATGGTTGTACTAATAAAACTGTATTTATTAATATGATCCTAAGTAAAAGTGATTAAGTTATGAATTAGTTACAATTTTGTTGGAAGAGCAATGGCGGCTAGGGTTTGTGGCTCTGAACGGCAAGAAGATAGGGCAGTGACCTCTCTTGCATGCGATCAGACGGGATGGTGGCTCATGCGGCGTCCTTACCATCATTCGACCTCTCTGGTCTGGCTTTTCCGCTTGTTGGTACCAACTATGGCAGAGCACCAGCGTTATTTTCAGTCCCTCGGCCTCATAACAGAGGCGACTCCTCTAGAAAGTCACAGATCGCAGGTGCATCGGATCAGCGCACGCTGGAGAGCGAATTTCATCGGGATTGGTGGGGAATATCCACGTTTTCGGCACCACAGTCCGATTCTTCTTGAAGCGTTGGAGTCTGCTGCAGATGCGATGTGGCGGACACTGCTCTGCCTCGAACGAACTCTTTACTTACTGCTTCATACGGCAGCAGCCATCAATGAGGCGCGCAAGAACCAGACTTGCATGGCGATGAATCAATCCGATCTGTCTCTCCATGGCGGCAAAGAAGCTGAGAAGGATTGGATCCAGGGTCTTTACAATGAAGGCAAGAAGATCCAAGCAGTTTGGAGAAGCAAGCTCATCAGAAATTACAAGAAAAAACAAGGGCCTATGAACATGGGAGTCGCTGGCGACGGATCTGTTTGCAGCATCAGATCTGGGCTTTTGGGACGTCGCCCTGTCCATTCCCAGCAACCAGCAATCAAATCACACAGGCAACAGGTAACATCAACCAGCTTTCAGATTTTTATTAAACCCCCTGTGGGGAAATCTAGTCTAGTGTGGGTACATGCAGATAGCACCATTTTGCAGTTGAAACAGCAAATCTGGGCATGTATGGGATACCCTGTTCAGATCCAACACTTGGTCAGTGGGAGATGCTCTCTTTAGGACAACAGAACCCTGAAGAACTATGATATCAACCCAGAAACAACCATTGCTCTAAATCTTAGGCTGAGAGGAGGTGTTGTGCCCCAGGGACATCCAAGCTCCACAGGAGGAGATAAAGGGAAAAGGACAACATCTCAGCAACAACCAAAAGGAGGCCTCTCTTATAAAAACATCTTACAGAGTAATAGAGATGCAGGGTCCTCTCCAGACCAAGGCGGGCATACACCAAGGCCATATATAGTAGATCAGCTTGGGCAAACCCCAGCCCTCAATATTGACTCTACAGGATTAGATGATTACGTTAATTCATATGAAACACAGGCTCTAATCTGTCGTTTTAAATGTTTTTGGCCAAAGCCTATGGATCTATTTCACTGGATCTACACCCATTGGACCATGGAATGTGATATACATCTGTGCTCCAAGGGGTTTTTCATTGTAAAGTTTGCATCTACGGAAGCCAGAGACACCGTCATCAGTGCAGGGCCTTGGTTTTGGGGAACAACGGGTCTTTTTATGACCCCATGGTTTCCAGATTTTGACCCAAACACAATGACAGTCTCCAGAATGCCGGTCTGGGTCCGCCTATATAACCTTCCTCTTCACTTTTGGAGTGAACAAGTATTGGAAGGAATTGGGAACAACATAGGGAAATACATCAAAACAGATCTGGAGAGGATTGAAGAGAGGATCTACACCTTTGCACGCATCTGCGTGGAAGTAGACCTAAGTAAAGGACTACCGGAAAATATAAAGTTGGTATACAAGCAACAGAATTGGCTGCAAGGATTAGACTACGAAAACACTGCCTTCAGATGCAGAATCTGTAGGCTGACAGGACACTTGCAAAGTACATGTCCAGAAGCCAAGAAAGCAAACAATAAAAAGAAACAGAAAGGGAAGCAGAGAAAAGGGTGGCAATACCCCCCTCCTGACTCAGAGGAAGATGAATCAGAAGCAGAGGAGGAAGTTACTCCCATAGAGAAGACTGAGCCTTCCCAAGGAAAAGAGACCCAAAAGGAAAACATATCAGCCAACAAGGCTTCACATTTCCATTCCATCAGGCAGAGAAGACTAGCGAGGACTTGAGTATTGGAGGGATCAAACGGCATCACCCCTCAGATACTTCAGACTCAAATAAGGATACAGGTTCCCAGAAAGCAGAACAACAGTTATTCCTAGCAACAATTGAGCCCTCCCAGGGAGAGTGGCGCAAGGTCGAGAAGAAGAAGGGGAGGAAAACATGAGGTGTGAGTCTTTTACTCACTCTCTGGAACCAGTTTCTACTGTCCATTTCTCCCTTCCCTTCTCTTTTTTCTTTTTTCTTTCATTATTTTTGAATGCACAGTATACATTTATTTGTTGTGCCAGCTTTTATACCTTAATGGGCAATTTGAGGAAAATGCTTCAATGCATATGCTATGTGTAACTTTTCATTTTATAAATAAAGAGTTACGGGATTTTTATTTTGTGGAAAAAAATATTTATTAATATGAAATATGATTCCTAAACCATATTTATGATCATGAAAAAATTTATTGATTATTTCTTATTTTGAAAAATAAATAAATCCTTTATGCACTTTCTCATGTGGATAAGCTCAAAAAAAATGAAGACAATGATATTGAATAAGTACACAAAGAAAAGGGATCCCAGTGGAGATCATGGAAGGGGATTTCAATAAAAGGGATCCCACAAATAGTTTTGAAAACACATACTTGCAACAACATCATAAAAAGTCAAAGTATGCTTTGAAATTTAGATGTAGGCTAAAATTTTGGAAGGTGTTGTAGAAGCAACAAGAGGAGCTAAAAACCCTGTCATTTAAATCAAATTTGTGGTGCTTGATTGGTGATACCCAACAACCTAAGGTGACTTAAAATCAAGTCAACATGATAGTAGTGCATCCATAAAAATTAAATGGTCGATAAATGCTCATACACATCAATGCATAATAATCATCAAAACACTTTATAAAAATACCATAAGAACTAGCTACATTAAAAATTTATCTAAATAATAAAATAATTATTAATGATTAAAATAATTAATATACAAGTTAAACATATAATTTAAAAAAAAAATGATTATTGATTATGTAGATTCATCTCCACTTATCATTGAGATTCTTAATATATAAATAGGATTTGTTACAAATACATGAGACAAGACCATGGCTTATCGTAACCACATGTTCAAAAATCCATAACTCATTTCATATGACACTTGTTCATATGATTTTTTTAATTAATTAATTTTATTAAATGATAAAAAATACATAACTATTTTGGAAATAAATCTCAATCTTTGATTTGTGTACACTACTAATAATATTGTAAAATATTCTATGTAGATTAAATCCCTACCATGAAACTAATAATGGTTGATAATTAAATTAAAATTTTATAAGCCATAATAAAAAATATGCATGCCTATTGAGGTAATAAAATAAGTGAGTGAAAGAGAATAACTTTGACAAGTAAGTATGAAAACAAGCGATGAACTTATCCTCATAAGCCTTTTTATCAATGAGGCCTTTAATTTTTTCAATTTTCCATTATTTTCTTTCATTTTCCTCGGCACATACAACATTTGACCTTTCACCTTACTTTTCTCCTATTTTCCATTATTTTCATAAATGAAATGCCAAATAATGCCTCTTTTCCTTTTCAATGCCTTTTCCACTTCCTATTCCAATTTTCCCTTAGCCATAATAAACCAAATGAACACCCATTAGAATGTTTTTCCCACCATTTAGCTTGGAATACGGGCCCATGAGGTTAGTCTTATATTTTTGTTTACATGGAAATCAACTAGGGTTGTTACACAACCCTCCCCTTTGGTGGAACATTGTTCTCGTTGTTCAGTTACACCTATAAACCAAAAAACCACTAAAAACAAAATATACTTCATATGGAACTTTATAACACAATTTATTGCAATATTTACAATGACCACTGCTAAAAACATGACATTCATATCATTTACTGGAGCTTTATAACACAACTCATTACAATATTCACAGTAACAACCACATATATGCACATTTTATTCAACCAACAAATGACAATACTATCTATGGAGCTTTTTAATATACCTTCGTACAATTTTTACAATAATATAAGCATATACACATATTCTCAGCTGCTCTAATCAAAAAATAAAAATATATGATGCCTATATGAACAACAAGGGAATCTAGAGGGTAACACCTCCACCCTCAATAATAGTACCAAGATTCACTTACTTCACAGGAAGTACAAAATTCAATTCCATAGCTAAAATCTACATCCAATGTCCAACGCTAAAATCCTGCACTACTTTCCTCTCCGTGAACAGTTACTAGCTCATTGTTCCATGGAACACTCCCAATGCAAATTTGATTCCATATGCAAATTATAATGACAAAAAAAAATCCATTCCCTACCTTCCCTTCTTTGCTACACATTCCCTCAAGAAATTCGGTCACCCCCTTTCCTGTAGTCACACACCTTCCAAGTTCCATGGGAATCCCCTTCTATACTACACAGTCCCTTGGGAAATCCCACCCTTAGCAAGGTTTACTCACATCTAAAGGTCCAAAACTAAGGCCTAAAAATCATCATAACGGTCATAACATGCTCATGGAAATCAATTGATAATATTGGGTACTAGTGTCCCATAATGGCCCTACTATTGAAATGATTTACCAGTATACTACTACATGTTTCAATTCATTTTCCACTACTAATTATTGCAGTCAGTTCCAACCACCCCAAACCAAGAATTTAAACCATTATTTCCTATACCAAGGCACATAATTGAAAATATGTTCAAAATGAATTGAAATAAATTGAAATCATACCTCATCGGTGGCCCATCAATAATGTACACCTATTATTATGTTCACTTCCCGTCACAACAAGTCAAACTAGCTATTTGATCAAATACTCATGTATAGACATATCACATTCGGTTAGCTCAAAATTCAACGATCATAAATCAAAATCATAAATCACATTCAACCATCATAAATCATAATCATAGATCACATGTAATCATCATAAGGCAGAAGCATAGATCACATGCATAATTAAACCGAAATAAAATACTCATACTTATCCTTTAATCAATCCTTAGCTTCTACCTTTATCCATTTTCCTTTTGCATGCACACAGGATCAATTGCAACACCTAACAAACTCCAAATTCCTTCTGTTCAACCATGCACACATACACATAATGTGCATCATACACATACAACCACACACGACATGAAACGCCATAAAATACATGCATGTAAATGTGACATACAACACCTACAGCTACACCCAACGTACAACACAACACATACACCTACATCTGGTGTATGAAATAACACATACACCTACATCTGGTGTACAAAAAAACTCAATACATACAACTAAACTCGGTGTACAACACAATACATATACATACACATAGTACAACACAAAAAATACGCATGTCACGATACCACACCTACACAATGTACATGCATAGTACCAAACATACATAAAAAACATGTAAAACATGCACACAATACCACATGTGCACACCAAATGATGTATGACATGCACACAATACCACATATACAACATGTACACATTACCATTTATACACAAAACAACTATACAATATGCACACAACACCACATGTGCACAACACAACATGTATGAGATGCAAACAATACCAAATGTACAACATGACCACAATACCACATTTACGCAACACCACCTGCACAACGTGTACACAACATCACTTGCACAATGTGTACACAACACCACCTGCACACAAAATCCCATGTAGAACATGTACACAACATTACATGCATACAACACCACATGTACAATCATACACACAACACATGTACATATCAACATATGTACAACATGCACACCATTCCATATCTACAGAACATTGCATATGCAACATGCGCAAAACACCATCTGTACCCATCACTGCATAAACAACATGTACACAACACCCTATATACACAATAACGCATGTACAAAAAATAATAGGTGCAACATGTACAACATATATACAATAGTAGTATTTCACATCCATAAACCACACATTGACTCTACCAACCAACCTTGCTTCTATTGTCTTTCCACTATCCATGCTTGTCCCAACATGCCACATAGAACACTAGTTTCATTCTGCTGATGTATCCCTCATCATTACATGTCCATTACATAAAAAAATCACATAATATCAATTCATATCCACATAATACTAACCTTAGAGATCTGTCAAGGCTACTCTCACCACATGATTACTCATAAAACAAGAACTTCTTCATGCCATTCACTTATATAAGCAATCATTCTTCCACCATAATGATTCCTGATGACGTTGTGAGAGAACAACACACACACACACACACACACACACACACATATATCTATATATAATCATAATGAAAATATAATTACCAAATATCATAATGTTAAGGTTAAAAGAATTCCCATTATCCTTGCACACCATGCATAAAATTGAGAACAATAATCCCCAACTTAGCCAAGCGATCTATTACTGTAAGGCCATTTACTTTGCCTTTCCTACTACCTTTCTCATGATTTTTTTGACACTATCCATTTACATCAATGGATCCAACCAAATCAACCAATTGTCATACTCTTGCCTTCAGTTTCCCTTATACATGCATTATGATTCATCTAAGTTTTACATTACCTATTGGGTTTCTTTCAAATCTTCCCCAGCTCCATTAAATTTCCTATTGCCCCAACCAATTCCCAAGACCCTCAAAACATAAAATGAAATAAAAAGAAACAAACTATATGAAAACCATGAAAACCAATAGAAATATGACACCATAAACAAAGTGGCATTATCATTCACTAGACACAATCAAGACCACAAATCAAGCATAAACAAATGAAAAAGTTACCGAAAGTAAAATAATCTCAACAAACACCATGATTCAATCCCCATGGGTTCCTAATGCTTCCAAGGGAAATCAAAACCTAAGTCTCCTTCAATATTACATGGAAGTCCTTTTTTCCTTTCAATCCCCTACATCATGCTTCCATAACACACATAAACGTCATGGAATAAATAAATATAACCAAATACCAGTTATCTTACCTTTTTGTGCCAAGCACATTGCCTTGTAATTTAACACATCCAAGTCATTTCTCAAGGGACACCAATTCTCTTAACAAATCCAACTATAACTAGAAATGAGCTAATATACATGTCAAAGACATGTTCATGAACATAGCACATATCCACATAATGTCAGGAATAATCAAGGTTAAGAAGACTTCGTGTGTTCATGCAAAGCGCTCATTCATTTGAAATTGTGGTTTCCAAACATATTGAAAGGAATTATCACCCAATTCCTTTATTTTACCTTTTACCTTGCTGAAATTGAGTCTTATTATGCGCTATCACATCACCCAATAATTAGTTATATATAAAAATATACTATTACCTTGTCATGCTAATACCAAGCATGTTACACTACAGATCCTCACACATGCTAGTCACATGTTCCAAAGATAATGACGAGATATCTATTAATTTGAAATCAAACTTTACCAAGGTTAAAAAACATGTCATAATCAACAATCAACTCATAGTCATAATTCATAATACTACAACTAGCACCCACTTACACTCAAGTGAATATCAGTTGTATCCACACATATGTGTTAGTACAACCATCTTAAAACAAGATCATTCCTTCAATAAATCTTATAGACACATACTCATATAAGGTAATTAATAAAAAAATTAAACAACCCATAAACACACTACATTAGGTAAACCAAAAAGATTGCATAATCAAACTCATACCTCAATGTATCTCAGGGGAGGCTATCACATAAAAAAAAATTAGTCCAAATTAGTATGAAATAATATCACAAGTATATCGACTCAACCTGAATACCATAACCATAACAATAAACAAGGACCAAAATAGGTTATAATGATACATATAACATGAATTTATATTAAATGAAATGATCATAATCCTCATGCATAGAACTACAATGCATATAACAACAAGTTAACTAGCATGCATGACTATTCGAAAAATGTGAAAATAACCACAACTGAATAACTAGCATCTATCATTCATGTAACCATAACAACAAGAAAATGATAGGAATGTAAATAACCACTGTGCATATAATAATAATTAAACAACATACATACATACCCAACATACAAACCTATATGATGATTTTCTCTTACCACAGAGTTCTAGTGCTACAACCTCACTCTAATAATATACTTCCTATTGGCTTGAAGGGGGTCTGACTTGGCAAGTTTGGAGTGTTGCGGAACCAACAATATTTCAACTCTTTGGACCTTTCGGCCAATGATGCGCATGCGGACCAGAGACTCACTCGAATTAGTATGGGGGGTTCTAGAACCAGATTTTGCATCTAGAGGAACCATTTGATGTATTTTTTACCTTACTCATCCTATCTACCACTTATCGAGAATTCATAAGAAATTAGATCTAGGCGCAAAAAAAAACCCTTAACGGATATGCCTAAATAGATTATTAAATTATTATCTCTACTTGCCGAGGTTAACCAATCGATAGAAACAACACTTGAAAGATCACATAGATAGTTTTCCGGTAAAACCCTTAACACAGAAGTAATCCTTGCGCTATCTGAGATATTTTCCATAAATAAGTAACTTAGACAAATATGTATTCAACATAAACATATTAACATATAAGCAACATAATCATGCATAACACATAAAATAAATTAGAATTCGCTATGTACTCTTCGATACATGTGGATATTGGTGGCCACCCACCTATTTGTTTTAACCCCCACCATTAGTTCTTTCAATTTGACACAACTTACTATTTTTAGCAGTTTTTCGGGTCCTGGACTTCCAGAGCCATTTTGAGGCCCTAAATGACATTTTTTTTTGAAAACTGGGAGAAACATGGGTCATTGACCGATGTTTCTCACTCAATAATTCTAGTCCCCGGATAGATATTTCTAACTAGGTATTGAGCGCATCAAACGAAGATCATATTCCAAAGTTATGTCCATGGGAAGATTGATGTACCAATTTACCCAAACGGGGCCCATAGTTTTGGTGTTTCATCTCCTAGGGTTAGGTTTTTGGATGTTTAGGGTTTTCGATTATTTCTCAACAATAAATAGACCTTTGAGCCTCATTTCAACATATTTGAGAGGCCTATAGCTGCCACATCACTTCTGAGAGATAAGCTACCATCACCCTAGCTAGTTTATTTTCATCATGTCTGTAAGCATATATATGTTATTTGATATTAATTAAATGAAGTATTATTTCTGTTGTATCTTTGTGTTTATGTTTTTTTCAGTATATTATTTCATTCCTACATAAATATGGATCAGTGGTATCAGAGCGGTATTCTCTTTCTATGTATTTCTTTGCATGTCCCCAATGAGGTCAGGCTTCAAGAAGTTAGGGCTCGATCTGGTTGAACCCTTGCAATATCAGCCTCGCAAAGCATGACAACCTCCCATGGTGGAAGAAAATATAGATGAGGGAGAAGGAGATCCTATCAAAATATTTCTCGAGGAGGCCCTCGAGAAACAGAGGAACTCAATAATATATTGAAAAAAAACATAAACACATAAATGCAGTGGAAATAATACTTCATTTCATTAATATCAAACAATAGAAATATTATTACAAATGTAATTAAAATAAATTAGCTAGGGCGCTTGTAGCTTATCTTTGAGAAGAGATGTGGCGGCTACAGGCCTTTGAACTGTGTTAAAATGAAGCTCGAAGGTCTATTTATGGTTGAGAAATAATGGAAAACCCTAAACATCCAAAAACCTAACCCTAGGAGATGAAGTGCCAAAACTATGGGCCCCGTTTGGGTAAATTGGTATATCAATCTTTCTGGGGACGTAACTTTGGCATATGATCTATGTTTCACGCGCTCAATACCTCATTAGAAATATCTATCCAAGGACTAAAAATTTTGAGTGGGAAACATTGATCCATGACCCATGTTGCTCTCGGTTTTCCCAAAAAACATATTTTAGGGCCTCAAAATGGTTCCGAAAGTTCAGGACCCAAAAAAATGTTAAAAATAGTAAGTTGTTCTAAAACTGAAAAAATGAAATAAATGATGGTGGGGGTTCAAATGGAATAGGTGGGTGGCCTCCAATTTCCACCTGGATCCTAGTGCCATTGTTGCCACCACCAAGCTCCAGAGGGAGGATCAGGATCCAGAGGAGGGGGAGCGCCTCTTCCATTTGTAGATGCGGGTGAAGGGTTCTCCCCTACAATTCCTTGTCAATAGCGGAAGCCAAAAGAATGTCATTTCAGGAGAGGTCATGAAGAAGCTCAGACTACCAACCATAACACACCCAAAGATGTATACCATTGGGTGGCTTCACAAAGGAAGAAATATCCACGTCCGCAAGCAGTGACGCCTTCCGTACAACATTAATCCATTCACGAATGAGGTAATGTGTGATGTTGCTCCTCTTGATGTGTCTAATGTATTATTGGGCCAACCATACTTGTGGTGGTGACATGTTGTGTATAAGTCTAGGCCTCATGCTGCTATTATTACTCTCGAAAAATAATTTGTACACGATACCAGATGTAGTACCGCCTCCTACCATCTCTTTGACTACCTACAAAACAACGCAGTAAGATTGTTTCCCAAACCAAGAAATTTATTTGCATTAAAATTTGCCCAAATGGCAAGAATAATATTGTGGCCACAACATCGAAACAGGGCTCCCCTGCACGACAGCAGCATATGGACAAAGTCGTGGAGGAATACGAGGACATTTTCTCCTCACCCAAAGAGGTTCCTCTACACTGTCAGTGTTAGGTAAACTTGACTTAGGATAGAGTCAAATTTTACTAAGTTAAATAATATTGGTTTTGGGCACATGGTATAGTGTACCCATGGTATTACTGCTTGTGGTATTGCATGTAATGGAGCCTATAAAAGGTTGGGAAGAATTCTTTAAAAAAGGCCTAGAGGTGAGCGGTGAATGCTCACATGGCCGGATTGACTAGGGTTTTGGCCAATGGTTAATGAAATTTCATTGGTTGGTTTTTGCCCCAAATTTGGGGTTTTCCTTGATAAACATGTTTTTATGTTTATGATTTGTTTTTGGCTCCTTTTATGGTTATTTTTCCTCTCAGTAAATGTATTATTTCTGTAGTAAATTCTAACAACTGGTATCAGAGCTAGGCTTAAGGCTAATTTCAGGATCGTGGATCATTTTATTAACCAATATCATTCATTCATTGTCGAATGAGCGTGATTTTATTGGATATGTCAAATCTGATGTTTGAAGATCTAGATATGCATGGGAAGGAGGCGTATCTCATTAGATCTGACGCTGAAAAGGATCATTAAATAAATGTTAATGGTCAACAAACATAAATTCCTGTGTTCAGACATGCAAGGAATTTTTCAGAGAAATACGAGCTCAAATTGAATATTTATTTGCTTTTTGAAGGATCTTGTTGGGATAATGAAAGTTGCATTGTGTGAGCCAGTAGCCATGGTTCCCCTCCAGCGTCTGACATCCTCTTTCGTAGGTTTGAAGCGATGTGCCACAAAGGTGTAAAATTTGGATATTTGTTACCCTCCTATGTTTCAGAGAGAAGGTGAGTTTGATTTGTGGCCCGAGACTATTCGAAATGATGAGAATACGAAGCCACTATTGTCATTGTTTGCGCTATTGGGTCGTGGTATAACAGTTGTTTCTCAAACATATCCAGAATTTATTTGATCGATGCAAAGCCTATTCAGGGGAAGGTGTATAAGGTGTTTTTGAAGGCCTAGGAATCATTAATTAAAGTGCTCAGACTAAGAAATCTAACAAGCACTACGTATAAGGTCACAATGGAAGTCGTAGCAGGAGAGCAGGTTGGAACTGGGATGCAAGTTCATGCATTTGTTCCAAAAAATTTTATACCTGCCAAATCTAGCAAAAGCACTAGCCCCTGTGGAGCAAAAATTTTGAAGGCTTACGTTGCAAGCCACTACACCCGAGGTCACTTCTCGTGGTGTCAATAGGGTGATAATGGAGCAGCTAGTCAAATTATATTGAGAGTCTCATTTGAACATGAGGCTACTTGCATATGATGATCACAAGAACCTATACACCAATCTTATATGAATGAGGATGATTTTAATGCCGTGGTATTTGTGTTGGCCATGAAGAATCTATTGTGAATGGGGATATAATGGTGGCTATGTGGATGGGCACCTAACTCGATAAGGCCTTCCCGAAGGCATGGGAGTTTGATATAGGAGGAAACGTTCCAATTCAAGTGCGGTAGTGTGAAATCATGGCAAGGCAAGTAAATGCACGGAGAATGTGGTAGAGATATGTATATCATGTGTGATGATTTAGAGTTAACGCTTGGAAACACCAAGCAGAGATTCAAAGCCGAATCCACCGCAATGCGTATGTTTAGTTAAAATTTCTCAAGGAAGAAACCAGTTCTACAAATGGGAGATCATATGTCTCTGTGCTTGTGATTTCCCTTTTTTATTTTTGTGTCAAAATCCATATATATAGATGTATGTGTTGAAGGTGAATGTTCTAGGTGTGTAGTGTTGTATGGAAACAAAATGAATATGGGCTTCGTGAGATCCAACGTAGTGGCAACGTTTGGTGCTCAATCCGAGGTGTACTTAAGTTTTGGAATAAGAACACAACCATACTAGGCATGATTCATATTCCTATGATACTACTGATTAGGTAAAAAAACATCCATATGCAGCATTGGTTGATAATATTTGATGAGAGAGAAGTTAAAGTGAGAGAGGATATGTGCACGTGGATCCATTAATTTATGAACCATGTATATGAAGAGAACTCCTAGAGGAATGGCGATTACAGTGGCTGGTGACCCATGTAATTTGGTAGATGGGTTATTTTTATATGGACATTTATGTCATATGTACAAAGAAAAAAATAAGGGTAAACAAAAAATATTGTAATGGAGTCAAATTTTATTGCATGTAAATGGGCATATTGCTATAAGACTTGTTATGACATGCGTACTCCTGGGTAATCACTAGTAAAGTCTGGTTTAGATCTAGGTGATAGGGGGACGTCAAGTTAAAAACTACCTTGGGTAAAAAATTTTAAGGGGGAAGGGCTATAGTGAGCGGGGTTGTCTCACTTAGCATTTTTGGCTGGATTTAGTCAGGAAACACCAATTCAAGTTTAAGGGGGGGAATTGTTTTGTAAAATTGACTCTGGATGGATTCAAAGTTTACTAAGGTAAATAATAGTGGTTTTGGGCACATGGTATAGTGTACCCATGGTATCACTGCCTGATTTATTTCATGGAATGGAGCCTATAAAAGGCTGGGAAGACTTCATTGTAAAAAATGCCTAGAGGTGGGCGATGAAGGATCACTTGGCCAAATTGGCTAAGGTTTTGGCCAATGGTTAATGAAATTTCACTGGTTGGGTTTTGCCTCAGATTCGGGGTTTTGCTTGATAAACATGTTTTTACATTTATGATTTGTTGTTGGCTCCTTTTATGGTTATTTTTCCTCTCAGTAAATATATTATTTATGTAGTAAATTCTAACAGTTAGGTCAATCACTCCATTGATTTGACCCTAGGCGTGCCACCGCTTGATGTTTCCATACCTCATGTGACCACACAGATAGAATCCACACGTGTACTATCAGAGGCTGATAAATCCACCAAATTTATTGAACACATCTACCACTTCTGCCAGCAGGTCCACAATATCTTTGACAAATCCAATACCAAGTTTAGCAGAATTTGCCTCATCTCATGGAGGAACTCAATGCAATGGGGACCATTTCTTCCTAAGGGGGGAGGAATGATCTAGGTGGATATTGGTGGCCACCCAACTATTCCATTTGAATCTCCACCATCAGTTCTTTTCTTTTTTTAGTTTTAGCACAACTTATTATTTTTAGTAGTTTCTCGGGTCCTGAACTTTTGGAACCCTTTTGAGGCCCTATACAACATTTTTTGGGAAAAAATGGAGCAACATGTGTAATGGTGGTTTTGGTGCACAAGTGTACCAATCCATCGGTGCTTGGGAGGAGTGGTCACTACCTCCAAGCTATGGTCACAGGCAGAAAATATGGTGAGCATATTAGTGAACAAATGCTAATAAATATAAAACACACTAAATAATGGAATGTAGTATGTGTTGTTATATCATTCACCACCTTAGCCCTAAGAAACTTATAAAGGGGGATCACCTGAAAGAATAAAAGGGATAAATACTTAAAATAGTGTTGAATGGAGTGATGGGGTGATGACCGCAGGGTTATGACATCCCCCACCAAGTTGGGATGTCTAATGACAAGGAGCCTTATACTGCAAAGAAAATACAACAAGGACCGCATGGATTGTCAAAGCCAAAATTTCACCTATCAAAACCCTTAAAAAGGCCAAAAATCCACCTTTTTGCTCTAAAAGCACTCATTTTTACATATCAGGACTCTAAGCCCCTTTCACTTAAGCCCAAGCCCCTTTTCCGCCATGAGACTGGGCCCCATGACTGAGCACTAAGCCCATCAGTGATCACACGTCGCTCTTTCTAAGTCCCCTCTTCCATGTTTTCTGTTTCGCCGATGACCAATCCCTTGATATGACCTGGACCGCTCTTTCCCCAAAGATTTGACGGCCATCCCATTGCTCCATTGTGCATCACACATTGCTCTTTCCCATTTGCATCTGCCTATTATAATTTTTCACTGATGTGTGAAACCCCGATGCGATCTTGACTGTTGATCTCCTCCCATAGATTCAATGGTCATCGCTCCATCACGCTACGCCCATCCATCGCTCATCGCACTTCTCTTCATCAAAATTCCTCGCTCCTGAATTCTATTCCGCCAATGGGGGAAACCTCGACGCAATCCGGACCGTTGATCTCCTTCTGCAAATCCAACGGTCATTGCTTCATCGCTCCATCGCACATCGCGCATCACTCTTCCCCATTTCCACTTTATGTTTCACTGCTGACATTCATTCCCCGCCGATATGATTTGAGTCATTGATCTAGCTCCCCCAGATCTAATGGTCGGCGCTACCTCGCTCTATTGCTCCTTCGTCAGTTTCCCGATCACCCATCCATTATTGCATTCCCTGCTCTAATATGGACCGTCGATCTTCTTCATCTGACGGCCCACATCGCTCTCACTTCCATAACCCCACAACTGATCATCCCGCTCCACGACAAGGTTGTTGATGTCATCGCCGATCCCACCCAACCGTGTAAGTACGACTGTAGCGTTCATCTACAGTCGTTGATTTGGATTGCCCAGATCAGAAGGCTCTCATTCATTTTTTGCGTTCATTTCATTGAACAACATGATCGTGTTGTTTCCATGCAAAATGGGCGATTTTGTAAAGACACATCGTACACCTAGCTGTATCACGTTAATTTGACCCATTATCGCTTACCGCTTTAACCCTGCGCGAAAACCACTCCGGTTTTCCGCAAAACCACCTTCTGCACAATTTCACACCAAATCACATTTAAACGTTGTTTTTACCACAGAAATTCCTCCGCTACATTTCTTGCCTCTGCACTGCTCCTTCGTCTTCACCCGAGCCTTATAAAGAAGTCAACCACTCATCGCAGGATTTATTTAATTTGGTTTTCTATCTGTGCAGGTTTTTCACGGCATTTTAAGTATGCTGGCCATCTCATAGCGAGTCACAGTGACTCAAGGCCGAGGGTGATGATCCTCAGAGACCTGATCAAAGGTGAAAAGGAAGCATAAAGGGTTAATTTCCACATTTTAACCAAACTTTTCATAAGCATTGGTTACACAACGAAACCCTCCAGTGTGCAAAGAAAGTACCTGTCAGAAAAAGAATAAAGGCTAAGGGTCCAACTCAGAAAATTAAAAGCTTAACCTACAAATTGAAGACAAAGACTCAGTTTTAAAGAAAAGGATGATTATAGAAGGCCTTAAAGTAATATCAGTGGGCCCCAATCATATTTTAAAGGCCTAAACACATAGATCAGTAGAAGGCCAACTCATCCACTACCAGTAGCACTGCACCCTCCAGTACAGAAGGCCACTCCTTCCCACGACTGACGATATTGCCTTCGCCAGTAGCAGCAACAGCTCCACCTCATCAATCAACAATGATTATCCACGAATGGACCTGTGTGGCCTTTTTACCTTATGTTTTGTTCATTTTTTCATTTTGGGTGAAATCCTTATTTCACTCCTACAGTTTTTACTTTCAGTTTAATCAATTGTTACATTTCAGTTAGAAACGGCTCTAGGCCAATGTTGTAAGATGATGAGAGGTAGTTTTACCTCATCATCATTTCTGTTTTGATTTAGACCTGGAAAAACATACAAGCATGCAGGAAAGATATTTTTTCAAAATATATTCTCACGCATAGGAATCAGTGGTTATAAAAACAGGAAGCGAACACTAAGAAAAGGTTCCATATTTCCAAAGGACTCACTAGTTCGAGTGATTTGTATGTATTTTGTATGAACTCTAATAGTAGATGTTTGAAGAGCTCGTAGGGATTCAGTAAGAAGAAGATTTTCTGGAATTGGGGATTCCACCCTGAATGATTCACAATTTATAACTCTTCTCCATGTTTTTAATACAAATGTTCATTTCATTTCTCTCCATATTTCTTGTATCTAATGTTCTGGAATGCGAGTGCTCCCATGTTTGAATATGAATTTATCATAACAGATACTCATATTTACTCATCCATAGTGCTTTAAATATGGCTCAGGCATGATACTTTGATTCATTTCCTATCTCTTCCCCCTTTCTTATGATATTAACTACAATGGATTCTTATCTTTGTATGAGTCTACATATATGGATTCTTATCTTTGCATAGGCCCAGTATATATGGATTCTTATACTTGAATAAACCCGGTTATAGTTGGTATCTTACTACATATTCTGTCGTAGTCATCGCTCACATATAACTTGATATATGTGTGTTAATTTTAGAATTCAACACCCTTTACAACATTCTGTCTTAAAGCTGTCC
This sequence comes from Pinus albicaulis, assembly GCA_034641835.2. Classification (NCBI taxonomy): domain Eukaryota; kingdom Viridiplantae; phylum Streptophyta; class Pinopsida; order Pinales; family Pinaceae; genus Pinus; species Pinus albicaulis. The sequence goes on from CM076581.1 coordinate 1,708,330,189, forward strand.
GATGCATTTACTATTTGCGTTTGTACTAAATTTCTGCAGTTTTCCTAGTTTTTGTGTTTAACTTTGGGGTCTTGGTTCCACCCTCATTAAAACCATTCATCCAAGTGATAGTTGCATGAGAGCTTAACATTGTCAATTGCAATCAGTTGAGTCATACGCTCCTTGCATTTAAGATGTCCTAGGCACTGGTATTTATACAACTCAAGGCTATCTCTAGGAGCTACAACATTATGCATATAAGGAGAGAAAACACAACTAAACTAAAAATAAAAACAAAATATCACAAAGAGTCAAAATTAATAATAATGAAAATGGTTGAATCAAATTCCGCTCTTATTACCCATTGTTAGGACGAAAGATACAACATTATAATATTGCCAAAGGATCCTTAGAACTATGGAGTTCTAAGACCTAGTGCAAGGAATTTTTTACCCTTTAGCTCATGTCGCAATGTCTCTCTCTCTATTCTAAAGGATTGAAGTTGTTGGCTGGAAAAAAACTGAATCCTCACTCTACTTCTGCTCTAGATTACATACTATTGGATTTCTCATGAGAAATTTGGCCAACATAACAAAGTGCTCTTCTTTTTCTCATCTCTTGGTGGCCATTTATAGGCGAATTCAAATTCTCCTTCCCTCTCTTGGTACATTGGTGGATGGTGACCAAAGAGTGAGGGTTATTTCCTTTGTGTGCCACTTGATTACTTTGTGTGCTCAATTGAGCTCTTAAGGTGGCTTAGGTAGCTATCCTTGGGTGGCTTCAAGTGGAGGATCATTTCCTGAAGTGTGTCAAATGGTCCTAGAAAGTGACTTCTGCCACTCCTAGGACGACGTGACTTTCTGAGGGAAACCTGTGTAGACCAACATGCTTATCGATGGAAAATGTGTGTAAAGTGAATTTTGCATGTTTTTCAGGTGTGAAATTTGATTTTTTCCTCTTGACCTTAGAGATTTTAATTTTTTTTAGATCCTCTAATGTTCCTGATCCCTGTAAATCCTTCTGCCTAACATTTAATAATGTCATATTTTCTTCTCCAATTCTCTAGTGATAACAGTTTCCCCCTAATGTGTGAGGTCTAGGTAGAAATGTATAGCCGAAATACATTATAGTTTATTTTTTGTGTACTCTGTGGAGAGAGAGAGACCCACGTATAGCTCAAGGTTGGAAACCCCTTACAATGGGTAGAAGAGTGACCATGTTCTGTTGGAAACCTGCAAGAAATAACATGATAGAATAAATACAATTTTTCTACGAGGCGGTCATGTCCCATGCTCGTAATGATTTGGCTAGTTAAACAAATCTATTTGAATGATAAAGGTTTTGTCTGTGTCACTGATATGGTAGTGATCTGCTAATTTGGTTGATGGTGATGATCGCTAATTCCCTCAGGGGTGTTTTTTCTTTGAAAATAGGTTGAATGTGGTACCCACATGTGTAATATTGGTATGGCGTATACATGATCAATGTACGCATGGGTGTATGACTGGGACCTTCTGTGTAAGCATTTACGAAAGAGATGCTTATAATGGCATGGGTGTTCAATGAATTTGTGAAAAGTGTAATTCTTGTAAAGTACGATACCATCTTGACATGAAATCTTGTGTCATAGTCAAATGTCACAAGGATCGATGACATATATGGGAAATGATGGTTCCCACAGTGCCACCCAAGGATGCCCCTATTGTGGTGAGGAGCCATCCAAGGTACTGCTTCCTTTTATGAGAATGGGTGTTGAAGTTGACAAAAAGGATGCCTCAACCGAACAAGAGAGCTACTGATGCAAGGGACCGGGGTCTTGGATTTGATAGGCTTAACATAGGCGTGATGGCAAGGGGTGACTAAAAAATGATGAGGGGAATTCAGTGGCCCAAGGTCAGAGCATAAAAAAGAAACTTGGCAGCAGTCATAACTATTTTTTATGAGGAAATCCCTAGAGTCAGTAGGATGTCCAGGGTGGGTCTATGTTGGTTATGAATGTCGTGGTGGCTTTGCATGAAAGGTGTGATTCTCCGACCAAGTGTGACTAGGGACTGCTGCCATGGGAGAAAAATGGATGGATGAGTGGGGGACTATTCTCCATTTGATATCTTTGTACACTTACCGAAAGAATGAAATAATGGGATTGGATTTGTATAAAACGCGGAGACGGCTGCCCAAAAACATGAAATGTTCACTCACTAATGATGTGAGGAGGGTGTTTTTGCTGAGGGTGGGGGCCCCATTGGTTATTCTGTTATGCAAGGGTGATGAAGCAGATGTAAAATATCGTAGATGGGCTATGTTGATGGAGGGATGCTAGGCTGAATGAGAGACGTGGTGGCACATATTCGTTGTGGTTGCAAAAAATGGTCGTTCGGGAAAGGGGTTTTATTTCGATATGGTAAAACTTGAATTGATGCATGGTGGATGAATGGGCATGAAGTTCTTCCTGGACTGAGATGGTATGGTCATGGCGTCGTGATTTTATGATGCATGGTATAATTTGAGTGACAGACACCATGGAGGGGAGGCTCTACCGACCAACAAGGATTTTTAACATGTGCAAGGTGGGGAGATGATAAACATGGTCGGGTGTTTGGAACCTATGGTTAACTTCTTGTGGAGAAATGATGTCAGGATATCCATAGTTTTTATAAGGAACTATCATGCTGGGGGTAGAATGATACCTGCTCTGGAACCTTCAGTGCATGGGGCGATGGATGGTTTGTCCAATACCTGCAACAAAATAACCCAAGCTGTTAATATGAATCTTTTGTCGAAGTGTATGAAAAAAGACCACTTTAGCTACGCATAACTAATAGCCCTAACATCAAATGTGGCTGCCAATATCTTCAGATCTGTAGTTAGTTGATCAAGACAAGAGTTGCAAAAAACCAGATCTATGCATAGAAAGACATTAAGCAGTAAAAAGAAGGGTTTTCTCCATATATCCAATAGACAAGACAAGAACAATTTTTGAAAGAATTTTTGTATTAAGGGCACCTGGGAGGAAAACAAGAAGATGTTTCCAATTCTCCTCAATGGGATGGGTTCTTGCAAGTCCTCGGCCTTGAGTTACGAGAGATTGTGGATGCTGTTTTGAGTTAAGCTCTTAAACCATTTTTGGGGTTCTCCGCCCAGGCTTTGGGCGAACATCCTCATTTTGATGGTCTTGTCTTCTATTTCCATGTATTGGAAGGCATCGCTAATCCTATCTACATGTTGTTGAGCTGTGGTAGTCTCCATTCCGGTAAAGTGTGGGATTTTGGCTTGATAGTCATTTTGTAAGGGAGCCAAAGGCTGTGGTAACACCAAAGGTGCGTACCAGACTACCATGATGGGAGCTAATGGATGATGTACAAAATGAGGGCTTGTGGAATAAGATCAGGTGGTTCGAACAGTAGTGGTTTGGACGAGTGTGTCAGATGTATTTGGACTAGTGATCTAATTTTGAGTAGATCTGGGATGGTAGGAGCCAAAGTGATGGAGAAGCTGAAAGTCGGGAGGTGTGGTAGGTGAGGCTTCTCTACTAGGACTCTGTGGCAGATCTAGGGGCTCAAGATCATAAAAGTCTATCTTACTTTGTGACTTGATTCTAAAAAGGGTTTTTGCTGATTTTTAAGTCAAAAGGGGGAATCCTGCAAGGCAGTGAAATGTTCAGGTACTGATCTTGCTTTACGGATGGACCTATTGGTAGCTAAATTGCCAGTTTCAGAATCTTGCCACAAAATCTTCTCTGGGTCATCTACTATGATAGGAGGATTTGGGTCTGGATGAGATCTGGTGTTGATTCTTCGTGAAGACAGATTTCGGGTCTAGAGTTTAGAGAGGATGGTATTTGTGCCTGTTTTGGATGGATGGCCTCTCTGGGGTTTTACTAATGTGAAGGATGGTCAAAACAAAAAGGATGGACTAGTGGAGTCGCTAGGTGGATTTCTATGAGAACAATGGTCCACCACCAACACTATCAAAGATGCTTTGGGAAAAAGTTTTATAGCAAACTTTGAGATGGAAACTTGCAAAGAAGAGTGATTCACTTGATTTCAACAGTTTGCTAGGCTATATGGACAAGCTAATGGTTCTCTTGGCAAGAAGTTTTCTACTTATCTCCTATGTTTAGGTGAGGTTTTCTGAATTGCTAAGTTATACTTAGTTTTTCACTGATTATAGAGTTTCCACCCTAAGTTTAAGTTTTTGGAAGGATGAGTTAGCATAAAGGTATGGTTTATGAATTTTTTGGTCTTTTATGGAGTTTTAGGCCTACTGGAGGCTAGTGGAGTTGCCAGGTGGAACTTGGTTGTTTTTGTAAAGACGTAGCTAGTTATGAAATAGGTTTTTTGGTTTTGGTTTTTAGGTTGTGAGGGATGAAACTGATCAAAGATATAAGTTAGGTAAAACAGTGTTAGATCAACTGGGCTATGGGATCGAAGAGGTTAAGAAAGCTATCAGATGGTGATACAAGGTTGTTGAGGGGCCGATTTGATTCAAGGTAAAATGGATCTTTGGGAAAAATGGAATAAGATGGACATCAAATTTGTGAATAACAAAGGATTTCAAGCATAACTAGTTTAATAGCTGACATAAACATGGTATGGAAAACCATTAATCATGAGAAATGTAACTATAAGCTAATCAATACATATAAATAAACATTGAAGCCATGCATAGAGATATATAACTCTCTAACTTTGGGAAATGGATATCAGACTTTAGGGAAATACACTTAAGACAGACAAACAACTCAAATCACTATGCCAAAACGACTAAACACAGTACTTCAAGTTATTGGGCACTTTGAAAACAAGATTGCATAGTCTTAGGCAAAGGGCAAGATCAGAACAAGACCTCCTTGGTTCAACAAATGACAATCTAATCAGTCAAAGAGAAAGTTCATGGATGGAGCTATGGCTAGCCATGAGTAATCAGGGCATACCATAAATCATACTTAGCATGCATAAAACCATGAATGAAACAAGCAACAATATCCTTAAGTTATTAAAGAGCAATCAAGAATTCTTTAATGTGACTAAGAATGAAGAAAACATGGAAGCTATGAAGAAACAGGAAATTTGAGGTGCCTCCAAGGGCATGTCTCAAATTTGTTCTCTAATGTCCTATAGCAAGCAATAACATGGATTTATGAATGAAAAATAGGAAACAAAAGAGAGAGAGAGAGACACTATACCATTCTACTAAGTCATGGAATCCAACAACAATCCTCTTTCATCATCCAAGAACATCCAAGAGACTATCCAAAAGCATGAGACAAGTATTTCTTCCAAAGCTTATATGACCATATATTGCTTCTATTCATCAAATTCAACCTTGTTTACAATGAAAACCTGTGGAATATATAGGCCCAAGTGAGGAAAACCTCTTAGTTCAACTTGCAATCTCATTGGCCTATCCAAAATATCTTATTTTGTCCTTGAGGCTTTGCAAAGCCCAAGGCACAAAATATCTCATAAAATATCTAAAAAAAATTAAAAGAGGGAAATAAATTGACTTTTCATAACTTCTCATGTGCAAAAATAGCTAAACGCACATGAGGAAAAAGTAGTTTTGAAAGGTTTGATTTTTACAAAAATACTCAAAAAATACATCAGCAAAAGTTCCCCTGACTTGCCGACAACCTTTGGAAGCCTTATTGATGTTGAAATGAGGCTCATGATAGCTCGTTGGAAAGCTATAAGTGTCTACTTTCTGAAAATGTTCAGTTTTATCCCAACTGACCACTAGAAGTCCTTCAAAAATGGGTCTGTGTGAAAAACCCCAAAAAATAAGCCTTGCTGATAAACCGGGCAGAGTGTAAAAAAATGGAGCATTTTTCGCCCTTTCGTGGGAGAAAATGATTTTCAAATGTCCTGAAAATCGTTGAGCATGTGCTCCTAAAATTATGGCATCCAATTATACCATTATAATCCTTTGATGATGCCCCAAACTAAAATGGCGACGCCCATGAGTTTTGGCCAAAAACCCAAAAATGACAAAAAACCAAAATATGTTGAATTTCGGCCAAACTTAGTGAGCTTGACCCTGAAGGGTTTTCAGCAACATGTTGTGAAGCAGAGGAAAAGATTTGGAGTCTTGAGGTGTCTTTCCTCAATTTTTTTTCCCAGCACTTCCCTTTCGCCTCCTTGAGTTTTTCTTGGGAAACCTTCAACTTCCACTGGGCAAACTGATTTAACTTTTTATAATGTCCCATCATCCTCCGTTGAAGATCTAAGTCCCTATTTTCCTTCTCCAATTTCCTCTCGAAGTGATCATTAACTCCCTCAAGTCATGCCTCCCGATTTTTCTCTATCTCTTGTTCGAACAATGCGGTGAGAGGGGTATATTGGAGAAGGGAATTTTCTTCTTCTTTTTGCTTCTCAAGGGCCTTTTTAAGCCCCATGGTTCTTGGCCTCTTTCGCCTAGGATGATCTTTGCCTTCACTTTCATAAAACTTACCCACGAGTTCTTCCAACCTCACTTGTGCTTTGGGGGTCTCCTTCTTGTATTTGATTTCCCGTGTCTCATAAATAGCCATATGGAGACTCATCTGCTTGTTTTGAATTTGAAAAAATTGATTGAAATTCCTAGCTCTATGAAGATCAGCCTTCAAGGCATCAATTTGGCTTTCTCTATGGATCAAGAGATTTTCTAGGATCTGGGCTTCATTATCACTATCATCACTTTGGATTTGGATGATGTCGAATTCCCTTTTCTGGTACTCTTCCTCTTAGGCAATTCGACCATGGGCTTCTTTGGCAAATTTCCCTTGTTTTGGAGGGCCCTAGTCACATTTGGAGTTACAACTCTAGGCACCCTTTTCTTTGCTGTCTGGGGCTTGGCCACTTTCGGAGAAGAGAGCATGGCCCCTTGCCTCGGAGAGGCAGCTGGCACATGCTCCATGGGCTCTTTACCCTTGTCATTTTTCCCTTCATTTTTGCCAATGTCTTGGCTCTCTTCATGGATGCCTAGGCTGTCTTTTTGCATCTCACTTTGAGGGCTTTCCTCCTCACTGTTTTTTATATGTTTATCATGCTGCCCCTTTTCTTCTCTAGGTTTTTGTCCCTCATGCTGTGGCTGCTGTGTATATAGCTGTGGCAGCCCTTGTCCAACACTTTCATGCTATTGTGTATCATCTTTGGGTTGCCCCTGTTCAACACTTTCATGCTGCTCCTGTTCAGTCTCTTTTGGCTGTTGTGTATCATCATAAGTCTGTTGTGTATCATTAAAATTTTTCTCCTGTTCTGCCTCACTGTGATGTTGTTGTTCAGCACTTTCTTCTTCATCCCCTTGCTGTTGCTCATCATCACTTTCCTCTTCCTGCTCATGTCCTTCTTCCTCCTCATGGTCACTCTCTTATCCTTCTTTAGGCTCCTTTGTTTGTTCTGTAGTAAACTTGAGCTTTTTGGGAATAGGTCTGCTAGAAGAAGGCAAAGTATGGTGAGTAGGAGTTGTAGGGGATGTATGAACAGGAGGGAAAGTGGAGAAATCTGGATGGGTGATGAAAGTATCCCAAGAGACCTCCCTCTTTTCAAGCTGACGAAGGATGATGACTTTGATGAGCGAGTGGTGGAAGAGGCAGGCGGTTTGCTATGAAGGAGGCTTCTTCTGAATAGTGGAAGCCATTTTCTCAATGCTCTTGTGTAAGAAGAAAGGGAGATTTAGCAAGTTGGCCGTTGTGAAATGCATGAGCCGTCGAATGTGATAACCATAGACTTAGGAGAATCTTCCCTCACAAGTGAAGTATTGCATGATGATCTTCATGAGGGGGGCGTAACTGGCCAAAAGATATGAGAAAGGGAAAATAGAAGGACATGAATCTCTGTGCTCAGGCTTTAGAAAGGGCTTGTAATCTTCTGAGTCTAAATGGCTTTGTTTAAACCACTTTTCCCCAATATAGGGGATTTTAGTGGCCTTGGAGATGGACCTTGGAGAGAATTTGAAGTCAAGGCCTGCTTGCTATAAATGCTTGTCTGGAAACCTCAAAGCGCAAAGGTGTGTCAAAGGAGAAAAGCTCTTCACCTCTTCCACTCTTTGACAAAAATCTAAACACCCAACCTCATGGAAATTGAACAAGATTGATGGGTGGGCATTCATGTCTTCAGTGGAAGTAGGCTAAAATCTCTTATGCAAGCCACTCCTACTATCCTGCCTAGGGTCATCTTGTTCTGGATGCTCTCTGCAAAACCAAACTGCCTCAAATGGTTTTTTGAAATGTTTTCTCAAACACAACTCTATCTTCTTTGTCAATCACTATTTGATCAAGGAAAATTTGCCTCAAATGCTATGTGAAATGTTTCTTTGATATCAGGTCTCTGCTCCTCCCAAATCACTGCTCTTCCCCTTTTGTATGCCAATCAACAAATAGTTTAAATAACAAGCACACAGTCAAATAAAAGGTATACACAGTCAAGTGATTTCTGTGTTTGGGTAAGGTCACATATCTCTTGGTGTTTTGGTGTAAGCAAGGCAGCCTAGTATTTAGACAGAGGCAAAATACTCCTCCCAATCAAAACACCATCCTTTTGTTCACTGATTAGACAGAAACACCTTTAAACTGATTTAACAGCTTCATTCACCATAGTCTGTTTCATGGATAAAGAGGTAGCAATGATTTTGTTTTTCACCACACACAGAGGACTTTTGAAAGTGACAAAGCAATTTATGTATGATCACTATTGTTACTCGGTCCTTAAACAAAATTTCAACCCTTCTTACCACTGCTTTCACCACTAAAATATAGCTGACAGAGTTTATGGTTTTGCCTTATCACAGTTAAGGCACCTCCAACAATTTTAAAAACCTCTACTACTGTGTATATTTTGACTTGCAGGTTTATGCTTTTAGCACTGTATCGAGGGAGGTTTTTAGGCCCTTGGACATCATCATAAACAAACCATTATCACTATGTAAACCTTGGGCAATCATAGCCACAACAGTCTTCAGATTTTCAACAAAAATTCAACCCTCCTTACCACTATTTTCACCACTACATTTGCTGACAGAGGTTATGGTTTTATCACAGTCTTGAAGGTAGCTCTAGGCTCTTTGAAACTAATGAATCACTCCACTAACCTCCCACCGTAACAAACTTCTTCAAAACATTTAACACATCACTTTGATTTATAGCAAGACCCTCTCTATTCGATCACCATTTAGTTTTGAAAACATGGCAATGATATCTCATTTAGCAACTTGACCATACCAGGGAGGCAAATAGAAATACCTCAAAAATGGATGGCAGCACTTGTTTGAAAAGTTTGAGCAGCTTTCAGGGCTTTTGGGCTATTGAAGCATGCGCAGCACGTTTGAAACGAGAAGGCAACGCGCAACAGAATATTTGTTGGGTCGATCATGGGCAATCGTGACCGGCACCTATAGGCACGCCGCGCAACCACACAACTCCTTTGCAAATTTGATCCTGAACACGCTGCGTGCTTTTCCAGGCACATCACGCAGTATCCAAACCTAAAAAAATCTATGAAATTGCTCGAAAAACTCTCTTCGGTCCAGTGAGTAGCTAAGGGGAGGCCTTGTTTGCGTTGTGAAAATTTCAAATGAGTTTGTAACGGTCCCTCATCCTCTTTTGAAAGTGAACAAGTTAATACCCCTTGTGGTGACTTTCGTGAGGGTTTTTTTTTTTGTAAGTTCCTTTTTGAAAAAAAAAAAAGGTGTTGGTTGTGAAACAACAAATGAACCCCAATCTTATCATTTGTGATTTTTAAAAATAAAACAAACCCAAACTCGACCAGGCCTTTTTGAAAAACTGTGGGTGACTGTTTTTGGAGGTCTTTATGCTTGTGATATTTTTTCACCGTGAGAAAAACACTTTGAAGGCTAATCATCACTCAGTTTTTTCTTATTGAAAAGGAAGACCAATGATTTGTGAAGCATATTTTGCCATTTTTCAAGGAGATGACTTATCTCTTTAAAACTTGATCGACAGTTTCTGTTCCTTATGATTATACCTGCTTGTTTAGCGGGAACTTGGCTCAAATCCATATAGGGACTATAGATGTATTCTCCAAATGAATTTTTTCTTTGATTGTGAGGTGAAAACTAGTTGTACTCACCTGAGCTTTACTATCATCTGTCCATCAAGAGGGCACTTCTTCTAAAAACTTCTCCTTTACTCAAAATGCAACAGCAAGGTACCTTTGACCTATTTTCATAAGGAAAATGCCTTCATTTGTAACAGTGGCATGCATTATTGGCTTCGAATGTTGTTCCAAAACTTGAAACTCATGCCATAATCCTTCTTACATATTTATGAGCATATGTGCTTAGTTGCAATGCATTTTTGGGAAAACTAAACTCAAATTTCCTTTTTTCCACTATGATGAGTAATTTGAAAGAAAATTATTCATGAACAGGAAGAACGGTACCTTTTGAAAAACAATCATCACTCTTTGGCCTGTGTCTAACCCAGCTGTTTTAACTAATTTTCAACTCTGTTTTGTTTAAAGAAACATAGACTAAATGTTAAGCCTGTTTATCAAGGAGGGGATTCTTTGTAACTTTTAAGAAAATTACACCCCTCAACAAGGTTTGTTCATTTTTGGCTCCAGACTGTCTTTGAAAGCAAACTCTGATAGGAGATAAGTCAACTTCTTTGATAGTTATAGTACTCATGCTTTTCCTTTGTTTTTGACATCATTGCTCTGTTCAGAAGCTTTCAAATGCCTCCTAATGTTCTTACAATTTGTCCTTCAATCAGTGAAAACCCTAAAATCAATCACTTCTCTGGCCCTCTGCTTATAGATGAAGGAGGCCTACTTTGACAAATGCTTGGTTTCCTTTCAACCTCTGTCTCAACCAAATGAAGAATGTTTGATGAACATACTGATAGCGGTTTCCCTTATACATGATGGCAGAAGTTAGTTTGAGCCCAAGACTGTTTGACTCTTTTGGCCATCTGCCTAATAATATTTCTTCATTTATGATCAACCCATTAGCGTCACCTTGTAATTCAAATAATAGTGAAACTTGTGCAAACCAATTTTAAAAGTCCACTACTTTTCTTCTTTCTTTAATCATCATTTTATTTCAGAAACCTTTAGTTGCTGTCTCACTGTGCCCTCTCAAAATTGCCTTATAGTTAGTGCAATTCTGAAAATCAAACCCTATCCCTGGCCCTCTGCTTATAGATGAAGGAGGTGCTTTCAGTATTCAACCCTCTATTTATAAAATGAAGGAGGTTTTCTCAGTGATGCCATTTCATTAGCTTTTAACGGTGTTATTTTTCCTTCCACTGCCTTTTTATGCTGTGACTGTGATAGCAGGAGCTTAATGAAACAACTATTTTCCCTGTAGCTGCATCCCGGGCTCAAAATCACAGGAGAAGCAGTTGTCTTCTTATGTGGAACCAAATACTGTCTTCTGGGAATGCTGGTATACTTCTGTTCTTGAACGATCCATTAAAACACTATAAAACAACCTAAAATCAGTTTGACCTATGGTACATGTATTGCTGAGACTTGAGGGTTTATTATTGGCACGACTTAAGGGTATAACCAACCTTCTTTGTAGAATAGGAAGTTCTGTTATGACTGGTCTATAGAAGATAGAGGTTCTTTGGATTTAGGATATTTTGCCAAGGGAGGAAATGCCTAGAGCGCCACTACCTAACTTAGGGAAGACTTCTTTGGAAAGATTTGGATTGTTTTCTTTGGAGCTAATGGACAAGCTAGTATGGCTGAGGCTAGACAGGGCTTGATAATGAGGTTTCATCTCGTCATGGGCGGATTGAAAAAGTAGGGGGGCAAAAATGTTTATAGGTGCTTTCCAGCTGGCGAATTTGACAAATTTTTTAGATCAGCTGCTAGAAAACTTGGTTGTTACAACTAGTCATCACCAATAAGTGAAAAATACTGATGACTAACAGTGGCTCCATTTGGGGAGGGCAACTCCTTTTCAGGAGGTGTCTAGAATTTTCAGATCTTTGGCTTATGAAGACCAGTGCCTTATCCATTGGTGCAAATTTCATTCTTCTTTGACACTACTTCTTAAAGTTGACAGCATGATTAGAATCAATGATATTTCTACGTACCCCACTATCTTTCCTAACATTTTTTCTTCCTTTGGGTGAATTTGGACTAGCAACCCTTTGACAATATATATATATTTTTTTGAAAAATGAACCTATCTAGTTCTACACTTATATCTGCTGGGAGTTCAGATTAAGCTGATGAACTCCTTCATTACTCTACCTATGCTAGATCAACTGTCAAGTTTAAGCTGTTTGACAGGATTTTGTTCTCTAATCTAAAACATGAAATTGAAAAATGATCAAATCAGGGTTAAACAGTCTGATTTGTCATGTGCTATGAAAATATCAGGATGCCACGGTTTTTTTTCTCATTCCCGTTTCCCTCTTTTGGAAATGTAGGATAAGGGTTTCGAGTCGCAAAGGTAATAGATGCAAGGCTTTTTTTTTCTCATTCCCGTTTCCTCTTTTGGTTCGTGTATCGACATAGATAGCAAAAGGAATATAAATAACACAATCTTACTCAACATTCGTCACACCAAAAACTTACATGCCCAGCGGTGTGGAGTTTTATCTCCTCGTATTTTCCGGGAGGCAGTGAAAGTCTACGCTAGTGTTTGAATTTGGTTGCTCTTAAAACAATGGAAGAGGAACAGGAAATACCGAGATGCCATTGTCAACGTGCAGCGGCACGGAAGTACAGATTGTAACAGAGAATTACTTGTCAATATTTTGATCGGTTGCGAGGGAGGCAATATTGTAGGAAACATAAATCAGAACTCAACAACAACCCAGGTGTCAAGCTTGATTGTTAATCATGGGCTAAATGGATCTTCCTCTTATGAGTCGGTTGACCTCGGCTTTTGGGAATTACAGAGTTTAACAGAAAATGTTACTTTACGCTATTTAGATGAGCAATGGCGAATAGAGAATTTAAGGCTCCGGAGAATTAGTCTAAGCGATGAAAATGTGAATGACGACTATCTGACCACAAATAGATTGGCTGAAGATATCATTGTAATTCGATACATACTCGACTTTCGCCAGCCCGACAATGGAGTACAGTACTCCACCCAAATTATATGGAATTCCCGATTCAGTTGTGGTGAGATCCTGAACCATCTACTGGAGGGTACATATATCTTCAATTTCAAACTTGAAATTATCACTATAGCGCTGAGTAGTCCTGCACAAGTAGTGGATGGGTTGTCGGACGTTATAATTCGCCCAGAAGACATTGCAAGAGGTGATGAAATGATGTGCGCAATTTGTTGCGTGATGTTTAATAATGGGGAGACTGCAAAACAATTGAAATGCAACCATCTTTATCATTCACACTGCATTCTCTCATGGTTTAGTCAAAAATTCTCCTGTCCCACATGCAGACATGACCCGCTTTCTCGACAAAGGATGATAAGCTGAATCTAGGGTTTCTCGATTTATTCCTTTTATTTATTTCACAGAATTTGCATCTATTCATTTTACTTAATTGATGCATTCTGTTTTATAAAATTAGATATAAATATTTATTAGATTTGAAAGGATTTAGTCGATTTTCCATGAGGAAATATGGGCTAACTACACAACTATATTGAAATGTTGTTTTATACCTATATATTGATGAAATAAGTAAGTTTCAAAGATGTAAGATTACTTGGAAATTGAAGTTATATTTAAATTAGTTGAAAAACCTTAAAAATGAAATATTTTGAATCTTCACATTGTTTTAAATTATTTTTGATAAAGGGTTGGTATGATCCATTGATGAGGAGTTATTCATAAGAACTAGATGTAGAAGTGGTTCAATAATGTAATATAAATAGAGGCAATAAAATCTTAGTGTCAACTTAATTAAAGGAGTCAAACCATTGTTATTAAGTTGATCAATGGTTGTACTAATAACGCTATATTGATTAATATTAAATATGATTCCTAAATCATATTTATGATCATGAACAAATTTATTGATTATTGTTTATCTTGAAAAAGCAAGAAAGCTTGTATGCACTTTCTTATGTGGAAAAGCTTGTGCTTGTATGCACTTTTCTTCCTAAGGGGGGAGGAATGATCTAGGTGGGATATTGGTGGCCACCCAACTATTCCATTTGAATCTCCAACATCGATTGCTTTTCTTTTTTTTAGTTTTAGCACAACTTATTTTTTTTTAGTAGTTTCTCGGGTCCCTGAACTTTTGGAACCCTTTTGAGGCCCTATACAACATTTTTTTGGGAAAAAAATGGAACAACATGTGTAATGGTGGTTTTGGTGCACAAGTGTACCAATCCTTCGGTGCTTGGGAGGAGTGGTCACTACCTCCAAGCTATGGTCACGAGCGAGAAAATATGGTTAGCATATTAGTGAAACAAAATGCTAATAAATATAAAACACACTAAATAATGGAATGTAGTATGTGTTGTTATATCATTCACCACCTTAGCCCTAAGAAACTTATAAAGGGGGGATCACCCGAAAGAATAAAAGGGATAAATACTTAAAATAGTGAATGGGTTAATATGAATGAAAATCCATATAAAAAAAAGGGGGACAAGGCATCATATATGTATTATAGCCTTGCGGTAAGCTTTACACGAAAAAAAAGGAGGATAAAGGTGCAAGACGACCCGGGGCATGGCGGGAACCACCCATACTCCGAGCAAACAAAGGAAGAAAGGCATGTGAAGAGTTTCGGGGGGATCAAGGATGATAGAGGGAAGGCGGAAGCTCACCCCCCTCGGAATGGTGATGACATAGCATACGATGGGACTCGATATAGCCTTTACGTGGGGTGATGGCCGCAGGGGTTATGACATCCCCCCACCGAGTTGAGATGCCTAATGACAAGGAGCCTTATACTCGCAAAGCAAATACAACAAGGACCGCATGGATCTGTCAAAGCCAAAATTTCACCTATCGAACCCTTAAAAAGGTCAAAAATCCACCTTTTTGCTCTAAAAGCACTCATTTTTTACATATCGGGCCTCTAAGCCCCTTTCACTTAAGCCCAAGCCCCTTTTCCACCATGAGACCGGGCCCCATGATCGAGCACTAAGCCCATCGGTGATCACACGTCACTCTTTCTAAGTCCCCTCTTCCATGTTTTTCTGTTTCGCCGATGACCAATCCCTCGATATGATCTAGACCACTATTTCCCCAAAGATTTGACGACTCATCGCATTGCTCCATTGTGCATCACACATCGCTCTTTCCCATTTGCATCCGCCTATTATACTTTTTCACCGATGTGTGAAACCCCGATGTGATCTATGATCGTTGATCTCCTCCCATAGATTCAACGAGTCATTGCTCCATCGTGCTACGCCCATCCATCGCTCATCGCACTTCTCTTCATCGAAATTCTTCACTCCCGAATTCTATTCCGCCAATGGGGGGAAACCTCGACACAATCCGAACCGTTGATCTCCTTCCGCAAATCCAACGAGTCATTGCTTCATCGCTCCATTGCACATCGCGCATCACTCTTCCCCATTTCCACTTTATGTTTCATCGCTCACATTCATTCCCCCGCCGATATGATTTGAGTCATTGATCTAGCTCCCCCGGGATCCAATGGTCGGCGCTACCTCGCTCTATCGCTCCTTCGTCGGTTTCCCGATCACCCATCCATTATTGCATTCCCCGCTCCGATATGGACCGTCGATCTTCTTCATCCGACCGCCCATATCGCTCTCACTTCCATAACCCCACAACCGATCGTCCCTGCTCCACGACAGGGGTTGTTGACATCATCGTCGGTCCCACCCGACCGTGTAAGTACGACTCGTCGCGTTCATCTACGAGTCGTTGATCCGGATTGCCCCGGATCGGACGGCTCTCATTCATTTTTTGCGTTCATTTCATCGAACAACATGATCCTCGCTTTGTTTCCATGCAAAATGGGTGATTTTGTAAAGACACATCGTACACCTAGTTGTATCACGTTAATTTGACCCATTATCGTTACCACTTTAACCCCGTGCGAAAACCACTCCGGTTTTCCGCAAAACCACCGCTCTGCACAATTTCACACCAAATCACATTTAAACGCTGTTTTTACCACAAAAATTCCTCCGCTACATTTATTTCCTCTCGCACTCGCTCCTTCGTCTTTCACCCGAGCCTTCTAAAGAAGTCAACCACTCATCGCAGGATTTATTTAATTTGGTTTTCTATCCGTGCGGGTTTTTCACGGCATTTTAAGTATGTTGGCCATCTCATAGCCGATCCACGGTGACTCAAGGCCGAGGGTGATGATCCTCGGAGACCCGATCAAAGGTGAAAAGGAAGCATAAAGGGTTAATTTCCACATTTTAACCAAACTTTTCATAAGCATTGGTTACACAACGAAACCCTCCGAGTGTGCAAAGAAAGTACCGTCGGAAAAAAGAATAAAGGCTAAGTGTCCAACTCGGAAAAATTAAAAGCTTAACCTACAAATTGAAGACAAAGACTCGGTTTTAAAGAAAAGGATGATTATAGAAGGCCTTAAAGTAATATCAGTGGGCCCCAATCATATTTTAAAGGCCTAAAAACACGGATCGATAGAAGGCAAACTCATCCACTACCGGTAGCACCGCACCCTCCAAGACTGAAGGCCACTCCTTCCCACGATCGACGGTATTGCCTTCGCCGATAGCGACATCAGCTCCACCTCATCAATCAACAATGATCATCCACGAATGGGCTCCGTGTGGCCTTTTTTACCTTATGTTTTGTTCATTTTTTTCATTTTGGGTGAAATCCTTATTTCACTCCTACGATTTTTACTTTCGGTTTAATCAATTGTTACATTTCAGTTAGAAACGGCTCTAGGCCAATGTTGTAAGATGATGAGAGGTAGTTTTACCTCATCATCATTTATGTTTTGATTTAGACCTTGAAAAAACATACAAGCATGTAGGAAAGATATTTTTTTTCAAAATATACTCTCACGCATAGGAATCGGTGGTTATAAAAACGAGAAGCAAACACTAAGAAAAGGTTCCATATTTTCCAAAGGACTCACTAGTTCGAGTGATTTGTATGTATTTTGTATGAACTCCAATAGTAGATGTTTGAAGAGCTCGTAGGGATTCGGTAATAAGAAGCTTTTTCCCGGGAATTGGGGATTCTGCCCTCGAATGATTCACGCTTTATAACTCTTCTCCATGTTTTTAATACAAATGTTCATTTCATTTCTCTCCATATTTCTTATATCTAATGTTCTGGGAATGCGAGTGCTCCCATGTTTGAATATGAATTTATCATAACATATACTCATATTTACTCATCCATAGTGCTTTAAATATGACTCGGGCATGATACTTTGATTCATTTCCTATCTCTTCCACCTTTCTTATGATATTAACTACAATGGATTCTTATCTTTGTATGAGTCTACATATATGGATTCTTATCTTTGCATAGGCCCAATATATATGGATTATTATACTTGAATAAACCCGGTTAGAGTTGGTATCTTACTACATATTCTCGTAGTAGTCATCGCTCACATATAACTTTATATATGTGTCTTAATTTTACAATTCAAAGCACCCTTTACAACATTCTCGTCTTAAAGTCATGTCGATGCATTTACTATTTGCGTTTGTACTCAATTTCTGCAATTTTCCTAGTTGTTGTGTTTAACTTTGGGGTCTTGGTTCCACCCCGATTAAAACCATTCATCCAAGTGATAGTTGCATGAGAGCTTAACATTGTCAATTGCAATCGGTTGAGTCATACGCTCCTTGCATTTAAGATGTCCTAGGCACTAGTATTTTTACGAGTCAAGGCTATCTCTAGGAGCTACAACATTATGCATATAAGGAGAGAAAAACACAACTAAACTAAAAATAAATAAAAAAAATATCACAAAGAGTCAAAATTAACAATAATGAAAATGGTTGAATCAAATTCCCCTCTTATTACCCATTGTTAGGACGAAAGATACAACATTATAATATTGCCAAAGGATCCTTAGAACTATGGAGTTCTAAGACCTAGTGCAAGGAATTTTTTACCCTTTAGCTCATGTCGCAATGTCTCTCTCTCTATTCTAAAGGATTAAAGTTGTTGGCTGGAAAAAAACTGAATCCTCACTCTACTTCTGCTCTAGATTACATACTTGTTGGATTTCTCATGAGAAATTTGGCCAACATAACAAAGTGCTCTTCTTTTTTCTCATCTCTTGGTGGCCATTTATAGGTGAATTCAAATTCTCCTTCCCTCTCTTGGTACATTGGTGGATGGTGACCCAAGAGTGAGGGTTATTTCCTTTGTGTGCCACTTGATTACTTTGTGTGCTCACTTGAGCTCTCAAGGTGGCTTAGGTAGCTATCCTTGGGTGGCTTCAAGTGGAGGATCATTTCTGAAGTGTGTCAAATGGTCCTAGAAAGTGACTTCGCCACTCCTAGGACAACGTGACTTTCCGAGGGAAACCCTGTGTAGACCAACATGCTTATCGATGGAAAATGTGTGTAAAGTGCATTTTGCATGTGTTTCGAGTGTGAAATTTGATTTTTTCCTCTTGACCTTAGAGATTTTAATTTTTTTTCGGATCCTCTAATGTTCCCGATCTCTCGTAAATCCTTACGCTCGACATTTAATAATGTCATATTTTCTTCTCCAATTCTCTAGTGATAACGAGTTTGCCCCCCTAATGTGTGAGGTCTACGTAGAAATGTATATCCGAAATACATTATAGTTTATTTTTTTGTGTACTCGTGGAGAGAGAGATACCCACGTATAGCTCAAGGTTGGAAACCCCTTACAATGGGTAGAAGAGTGACCATGTTCGTCGTAAACCCTGCAAGAAATAACATGGTAGAATAAATACAATTTTTTCTACGAGGCGGTCATGTCCCATGCTCGTAATGATTTGGCTAGTTAAACAAATCTATTTGAATGATAAAGGTTTTGTCCGTGTCACCGATATGGTAGTGATCTCGCTGATTTGGTTGATGGTGACGATCGCTAATGCCCTCGGGGGTGTTTTTTTCTTTGAAAATAGGTTGAATGTGGTACCCACATGTGTAATATTGGTATGGCGTATACATGATCAATGTATGCATGGGTGTATGATCTGGGACCTTCTGTGTAAGCATTTACGAAAGGGATGCTTATAATGGCATGGGTGTTCAATGAATTTGTGAAAAGTGAAATTCTTGTAAAGTATGATACCATCTTGACATGAAAGCTTGTGTCATAGTCAAATGTCACGAGGATCGATGACATATATGGGAAATGATGGTTCCCACGAGTGCCACCCAAGGATGCCCCTATTGTGGTGAGGAGCCATCCAAGGTACTCGCTTCCTTTTATGAGAATGGGTGTTGAAGTTGACAAAAAGGATGCCTCAACCGAACAAGAGAGCTATCGATGCAAGGGACCAGGGTCTTGGATTTGATAGGCTTAACATAGGCGTGATGGCAAGGGGTGACCGAAAAATGATGAGGGGAATTCGAGTGGCCCAAGGTCGGAGCATAAAAAAGAAACTTGGCAGCGAGTCATAACTATTTTTTTATGAGGAAATCCCTAGAGTCGATAGGGATGTCCAGGGGTGGGTCTATGTTGGTTATGAATGTCGTGGTGGCTTTGCATGAAAGGTGTGATTCTCCGACCAATGTGACTAGCGACTGCTCGCCATGGGAGAAAAAATGGATGGATGAGTGGGGGGACTATTCTCCATTTGATATCTTTGTACACTTACCAAAAGAATGAAATAATGGGATTGGATTTGTATAAAACGTGGAGACAGGGCTGCCCAAAAACATGAAAATGTTCACTCACTAATGATGTGAGGAGGGTGTTTTTTGCTGAGGGTGGGGGGCCCCATTGGTTATTCTGTTATGCGAGGGTTGATGAAGCGGATGTAAAATATCGCAGATGGACTATGTCGATGGAGGGATGGTAGGTCTGAATGAGATACGTGGTGGCACATATTCGTTGTGCTTGCAAAAAAATGGTAGTTCGGGAAAGGGGTTTTTATTTCGATATGGTAAAACTTGACTTGATGCATGGTGGATGAATGGGCATGAAGTTCTTCCTAGGGCGAGATGGTATGGTCATGGCGTCGTGATTTTATGATGCATGGTATAATTTGAGTGACGAGACACCATGGAGGGGAGGCTCTACCGCCCAACAAGGATTTTTTAACATGTGCAAGGTGGGGAGATGATAAACATGGTCGGGTGTTTGGAACCTATGGTTAACTTCTTGTGGAGAAATGATGTCGGGATATCCATAGTTTTTTATAAGGAACTATTATGCTTTGGGGGTAGAATGATACCCTGCTCTGGAACCTTCGAGTGCATGGGGCGATGGATGGTTTGTCCAATACACGCAACAAAATAACCCAAGTCGTTAATATGAATCCTTTGTCGAAGTGTATGAAAAAAAGACCACTTTAGCTACGCATAACTAATAGCCCTAACATCAAATGTGGCTGCCAATATCTTCGATTCGTAGTTAGTTGATCAAGACAAGAGTCGTAAAAAACCGGATCTATGCATAGAAAGACATTAAGCGATAAAAAGAAGGGTTTTTCTCCATATATCCAATAGACAAGACAAGAACAATTTTTTGAAAGAATTTTTTTTGTATTAAGGGCACTTGGGAGGAAAAAAAAGAAGATGTTTCCAATTCTCCTCAATGGGATGGGTTCTTGGAAGTCCTCGGCACTTCGGATCTAGCATTCCTCTCTCTGTTGGTGTAGAAAACCCGGACAAAGATAGAACTCAAAGGGAGCTCACACAGACAAATAATGGAAAATATGACAATGATAATGGCTCAAAGTCGGACCAAGAGTTTAGATCCAGAGTGATCTAATGGGCAAAAAAAAGGTGAATAATGATAGGAAAAACCCTCCTATTTATAACAAAATATTGGGTCATTCTAGATCTTGGTGCATGATTAAAATAGCATTAACCAAATCTAGATCCACCTTTTATGGAATATTTTATTATATTTGTTGGAGGGAAAAAGGTATTTGACTTGTGTATGAAGGTTTGGTAGAGTTCGGGAGATTGTGGATGCTATTTGGAGTTAAGCTCTTAAACCATTTTTTTGGGTTCTCCACCCGGGATTTGGGCGAACATCCTCATTCCGATGGTCTCGTCTTCTATTTCCATGTATTCAAAGGCATCGCTAATCCTATCTACATGTTGTTGAGTCGTGGTAGTCTCCACTCCCGGTAAAGTGTGGGATTTTGGCTTGACAAGTAATTTTGTAAGGGAGCCAAAGGTCGTGGCAACACCAAAGGTGCATACCGGATCGCCATGACAAGAGCTAATGGATGATGTGCAAAATGAGGGCTTGTGGAATGAGCTGAGGTGGTTCGAACAGTAGTGGTTTGGACGGGTGTGTTGGATGTATTTGGACTAGTGATATGATTTTGAGCAGATCTGGGATGGTAGGAGCCAAAGTGATGGAGAAGCTAAAAGTCGGGAGGTGTGGTAGGTGAGGCTTCTCTACTAGGAATCTTTGGCAGATCTAGGGGCTTAAGATCATCAAAGTCTATCTTACTTTGTGACTTGCTTCTAAAAAGGGTTTTTGCTGATTTTTAAGTCAAAGGGGGAATCCTGCAAGGCGAGTGAAATGTTCGGGTATTGATCTTTCTTTACGGATGGACCTATTGGTAGCTAAGTTGCCGGTTTTGAAATCTTGCCACAAAATCTTCTCCGGGTCATCTACTATGATAGGGGGGATTTGGGCCTGGATGAGATCTGGTGTTGATTCTTCGTGAAGCCAGATTTCGGGTCTAGAGTTTAGAGAGGATGGTATTTGTGCCTGTTTTGGATGGATGGCCTCTCCGGGGTTTTACTAATGTGAAGGATGGTCAAAACAAAAAGGATGGACTAGTGGAGTCGCCAGGTGGATTTCTATGAGAACTATGGTCCACCACCAACACTATCAAAGATGCTTTGGGAAAAAAATTTATAGCAAACTTTGAGATGGAAACTTGCAAAGAAGAGTGATTCACTTGGTTTCAACGAGTTTGCTAGGGTCGTATGGACAAGCTAATGGTTCTCTTGGCAAGAAGGCCTATGATTATCTCCTATGTTTAGGTGAGGTTTTCTGAATCACTAAGTTATACTTAGTTTGTCACCGATTACGAGTTTCCACCCTAAGTTTAAGTTTTTGGAAGGATGAGTTAGCGAGACACGTATGGTTTATGAATTTTTTTGGTCTTTTATGGAGTTTTTTAGGCCCTACTGGGAGGCTAGTGGAGTCTCCAGGGTGGAACTTCGTTGTTTTTGTAAAGACGTAGCTAGTTATGAAATAGGTTTTTTGGTTTTGGTTTTTAGGTTGTGAGGGATGAAACCGATCAAAGATATAAGTTAGGTAAAACGGTGTTAGATCAAGTCGGGCTATGGGGTCGAAGAGGTTAAGAAATCTATCGGATGGTGATACAAGGTTGTTGAGGGGCCTATTTGATTCAAGGTGAAAATGGATCTTTGGGCAAAATGGAATAAGATGGACATCAAATTTGTGAATAACAAAGGATTTCAAGCATAACTAGTTTAATAGCTGACATAAACATGGTATGGACGCCTAAACACTATGCCGAATGCCTAAACACAATACTTTAAGTTATTGGGCACTTTGAAACACACGCGAGTTAGACGAAACACCTTCAAACTGATTTAACAACTTCATTCACCATAGTCTCGTTTCATGGATAAAGAGGTAGCACCGATTTTTTTTTCACCACACAGAGAGGACTTTTGAAAGTGACAAAGAAATTTATGTATGATCACTATTGTTACTCGGACCTTAAACAAAAGTTCAACCCTTCTTACCACTCGCTTTCACCACTACAATATAGTCGACGAGTTTATGGTTTTGCCTTATCACGGTTAAGGCATCTCCAACAATTTTACAAACGTCTACTACTGTGTATATTTTGACTTGCGGGTTTATGCTTTTAGCACTATATCGAGGGAGGTTTTTTAGGCCCGTTGACATCATCATAAACAAACCAGTATCACTATGTAAACCTTTGGAAATCATAGCCACATCGGTCTTCGAATTTTCAATAAAAATTCAACCCTCCTTACCACTCGTTTTCACCACTACATTTGTTGACAGAGGTTATGGTTTTATCACGGTCTTGAAGGTAGCTCTAGGCTCTTTGAAACTAATGAATCACTCCACTAACCTCCCACCGTAACAAACTTCTTCAAAACATTTAACACATCACTTTGATTTATAGCAAGACCCTCTCTATTCGATCACCATTTAGTTTTGAAAACATGGCAATGATCTCTCATTTAGCAACTTGACTATACCAGGGAGGAAAATAGAAATACCTCAAAAATGGATGGCAGCCCTTGCTTCAAAATTTTGAGCAGCTTTCAGGGCTTTTGGAAGGTGTTTGGGCTATTGAAGCATGCACGGCACGTTTGAAACGAGAAGGCGCCGCGCAACAGAAAAGTTGTTGGGTCGATGACGGCCAGTCATGACCGGCACCTACTGAGCACGCCACGCAACCACACAACTCCTTTGCAAATTTGATGTTGAACGCGTTGCGCGCTTTTCCCGAGTGCACCGCGTAGTCTCCAAGTCTAAATAACTCGTGAACTTGCTCGAAAAAACTCTCTTCGGTCTAGTGAACAGACTAAGGGGAGGCCTTGTTTGCATTTTGAAAATTTCAAATGAGTTTGTAACGGTCCCTCATCCTCTTTTGAAAGTGAACAAGTTAATACCCCCTTGTGGTGACTTTCGTGAGGTTGTAAGTCCCTTTTTTGAAAAAAAAAGAGGTGTTGGTTGTGAAACAATAAATGAACCCCAATATTTTCATTTGTGATTTTTTCAAAATAAAGCAAACCCAAACTCGACCGAGTCTTTTTGAAAAAGCT
The DNA here is from genome assembly GCA_034641835.2 of Pinus albicaulis. Lineage (NCBI taxonomy): Eukaryota > Viridiplantae > Streptophyta > Pinopsida > Pinales > Pinaceae > Pinus > Pinus albicaulis. Next base: position 1,708,353,982 of record CM076581.1, read on the forward strand.
GTGGGTGACTTTGTTTTTGGAGGTCTTTATGCTTGTGATCTTTTTTTCACCATGAGAAAAACACTTTGAAGGCTAACAATCACTCGGTGTTTTTCTTATTGAAAAGGAAGACCAATGATTTGTGAAGCATCTTTTGCCATTTTTCAAGGAGATGACTTATCTCCTTAAAACTTGATTGACAGTTTATGTTCCTTATGATTCTACTTTCTTGTTTAGAGGGAACCCGGCTCAAATCCATATAGGGGACTCGTAGATATATTCTCCAAATGACTTTTTTCTTTGATTGTGAGGTGAAAACCGAGTTGTACTCACCCGAGCTTTACTCTCATCTTTCCATCAAGAGGGCACTTCTTCTAAAAAATTCTCCTCTACTGAAAATGTAACAACAATGTACCTTTGACCTATTTTCATAAGGAAAATGCCTCGCATTTGTAACAATGACATGCATTATTGGCTTCAAATGTTGTTCCAGAACTTGAAACTCATGCCATAATCCTTCTTACATATTTATGAGCATATGTGCTTAGTTGCAATGCCTTTTTGGGAAAACTAAACTCAAATTGCCTTCGTCCACTATGATGAGTAATTTGAAAGAAAATTATTCATGAACAGGGAAGAACGATACTTTTTGAAGAACAATCATCACTCTTTGGCCTATGTCTAACCCAACTGATTTTAACTACTTTTCAACTCGTTTTGTTTAAAGGAACAAATACTAAATGTTAAGCTTTGTTTATCAAGGAGGGGAGTCTTTGTAACTTTTTAAGAAAATTACACCCCTCGGCAAGGTTTGTTCATTTTTTGGCTCAGATCTGTCTTTGAAAGAAAAATTTGATAGGAGATAAGTAAGCTTCTTTGATAGTTATAGTACTCATGCCTTTCCTTTGTTTTTGACATCATTTCTCTATTTAGAAGCTTTCAATCTGTCTCCTACTTTTCTTACAATTTGTCCTTCAATTAGTGAAAACCCTAAAATCAATCACCGCTCCGGCCCTCTCGCTTATAGATGAAGGAGGCCTACTTTGAAAAAAATGCCTGGTTTCCTTTCAACCTTTTTTCTCAACCAAATGAAGACCGTTTGATGAACATAATGATAGTGGTTTCCCTTATACATGATGGCGAAGTTAGTTTTAGCCCGAGACTTGTTTGACTCTTTTGGCCATCTCGCTTAATAATGTTTCTTCATTTATGATCAACCCATTAGCTTCACCTTGTAATTCAAATAATAGTGAAACTTATGCAAGCCAATTTTAAAAGCCCATTGCTTTGGTTCTTTCTTTAATCATCATTTTATTTCGAAACCTTTAGTTGTCTGTCTCACTGTGTCCGCTAAAAATTTCCTTATAGTAAGCGCAATTCTTAAAATCAAACCTTATCCCCCGGTCCTCTCGCTTATAGATGAAGGAGACACTTTCGAGTCTTCAACCATCTTCTTATAAAATGAAGGAGGTTTTTCTCGGTGATGCCATTTCATCGACTTTTAACGGTGTTATTTTTTCCTTCCATCGCGTTTTCATGCTCGTGACTATGATAGCGAGAGCTTAATGAAACAACTCTTTGCCCCTGTAGCCGCATCCCAGGGCTCAAAATCATAGGAGAAGCGAGATATCTTCTTATGTGGAACCAAATACCGTCCTCTCGGGAATGCTGGGTATACGTATGTTCTTGAAATATCCATTAAAACACTCGTAAAACCACCTAAAATCGGTTTGACCTATGGTACATGTATTGCTTTGAGACTTGAGGGTTTATTAGTGGCACGACTTATGGGTATAACCAACCTTATTTGCGAGAATAGGAAGGTCTCGTTATGGCTGGTCTCGTAGCATATAGAGATTTTTTGGCTTTAGGATAGTTTTCCAAGGGAGGAAATGCCTATAACACCACTACCTAACTTAGGGGAGACTTCTTTAGACATGATTTGGATTGTTTTCTTTGGAGTCGATGGACAAGCTAGTATGGTCGAGGCTAGATAGGGCTTGATCATGAGGTTTCATCTCGTCATGGGCGGATTGAAAAGGTAGGAGAGAAAAAAATGTTTATGGGTGCTTTCCAGTGGCGAATTTGACAAATGTTTTAGATCAAATTTCTGCTAGAAAACTTGGCTATTACAACTAGTCATCACCAACAAGTGAAAAATACTCGATGACTAACAGTAGCATATCTCTAAGAAGAGATGTGATGGGTACGAGCCTCTAAACCGTGTTACGATGAGGCTCGAAGGCCTATTTATTGTTTATAAACAACGAAAAACCCTAAACATGCAAAAAAACATAACCCTAGGAGATGAAGCGCCAAAAGCGTGGGCCACATTTGGGTAAATTGGTACATTAATCTTCCCGGGGACATAAATTTGCATATGATATCTATTTGACATGCTCAATACCTCGTTAGAAATATATACCCAAGGACTACAAAATTTTCATTAGGAACATGGTCCGTAAACCATGTTGCTCCCGATTTTGCAAAAAAAGGTCGTTTAGGGTCTCAAAACGGCTCTAGAAGTTCACGATCCAAAAAACATACTAAAAGAAATAATGGTAGGGGTTCAAATGGAATATGTGGGAGGCCACCGGTGTCCACCTGGATCATTAGGGCCTCAAAATGGCTCCAAAAGTTCAGGGAACCAAAAAATCTGCTAAAAAATAGTAAGTTGTGCTGAAATTGAAAAAATGAAAGAACAAATGGTCGGGGTCAAAATGGAAAAGGTGGGTGGCCACCAATATGCACTTGGATAATTCCTCCCCGTTAGGAAGCAATGGTCCCCATTGCATTGAGATCCTCCATAAGATGAGGAAAATTATTCTCAACTAGGTATTGGATTTGTCGAAAATGTCATGGATCCATGAGTGGACATGCTTTGGGATGCATTCCATAAATTTGGTTTCTTTATAATCCTTAGGCGGTACATGTGTGGATTATGCCCTGTGTGGTTGCATGAGGTATGGAAATATTAGGTCGAGGTACGCCCGGGGTCATATCAATGGAATTCTTTACTTGAAAGTGTAGAGGACCTCTGTGGGTGAGGAGAAAAAGTCCTTGTATTCCTCCATGACTTTGTCCATCCGCTTTTTTTCGTGCGGGGAGACCTATTTTGAGGATGTAGCCACAATATTCTTCTTTCCTTGTGGGCGAATGGTAATGCAAATAAATTTCCTATTTTGGGAAACAATCTTACTACGTTGTTTTGCGGTAGTCAAAGAGATGGTAGGAGGTGGTACTAACTCCGTATCCTGAACAAGTTATTTCCCAAAGTACTAATAACAACATGAGGCATAGAATCATACACAACATGTCGCCTCCACAATATTTTCTAAACATTGGTTCTATCCTAAGGATTTACACCAATTTTTACAATAAGTTTACGTAAGTCTTCATTTTGAGTGAGTAAATCCCTGGAATTGGCTTCCTCCAACATCAAGCGATTAAAAACATTTCCCAATAAATCTTAAGCCTTACTCAAAGCCATATCTCGTTTTTGCTTAAATCATCATAAATCAACTCTCGAGTTTTCCTGTGCAAATTGATTTTTGTGAGGCAAAGGAATTTTTCTTGTATTTACTGATTAAATTTATTGTCTTGAAACCTACAAAATATCAAACCGTGAGAGCAAAAGGATGAGAAAAAGACAATCTTAATTGACTTCTTTCAAGATCCATAATAGATACAAATTTTGTATGATAATATGAAATTGATTGAGTTTCCAACCCGGGATGTGACACTTTCTCTTATCCTCTTATTTCGTCTTCAATCCGACCATATAACCTGCCTTTCGGGATAGGCACGGAACTATGAGAATAATCTTTAGGCATCGGGGAAGAGGGTGTATAAGTCACTTCTCCTAATTGCGATTGAAAACTAGTTATAAAAGAGGAACTTCTAGCTAATAGTTCGATTCCTTTTTCAGAAAATTTGGGCTTCTTTGAACTCTAAATTGTGTCTCCTTCCATATCAATCACCTCTTTATTGCCCCTCTTTAAACATTTATATATGGCATGGTGAGCTTCAATCTCTGTTCCTTCAGATGCACCCATCTTACCTCCATTAGCTAATTTACCCATGTCTTGTCTAGGTCGATGTACATATGGGGCATATGAATTTTCTACTCTTCTATTGGAAATGATATGATGTGGGTCATATGCCCATTTCTCACTTGTTTGCAATAGCATTCTCTTGAGGATGTTTTCAACCTCTTCCATGACTTGTATGTTGTTTACAATGAAAGGCCCAACTGTTTTTTTGTTTGCTTTAACAAATTCCATTTCTTAGTTGGGTACAAAATGAATTTGATCAACATTAAATCTATGTCTGTAGAATTCCTATGAAAATAATCTCATGGGCGAGAAATGTAGGCAACCTATAAGGGGACACCTCGACGCCATACAATCTAATATCGTAGTAATCTTCAAATTGAAACCGGTCTCCTACCTTGACATCTTTACTTAAGTGGAGAAGAGACTAAGAGTTTTAAAAAAATACAAGATGCATGAGAGTTTTTTTATGATTGAATAAGCAATAGACAAAAAAGCAGAGGTAAAGTAGGTGAATCCTTCATACTTGGACTGAATTCTTACAATATCTCTCCAATCTACTACTCATTTATTTCTCTTATGCACATCCATAATATTCAAACCCAAATTGATGAAACCCTCAACATGAACATAAAGGAGTAAATTGGTTATCAATGAAGGGAATATGAAACATCTAGTGAGGCTTAAATCGACAACTAATAATTGACCAATTTCTCCAAAAAGGTTGGTATATCCGAAGCAATCTCATGTTGCAACATCATAGTAAACATCCCCAAAATGACTCGTTCTATAACGAGTGGTATCTCTCTTTACCTAAAACACTCGCAATTATCTCTAAAATTGGTCTTGCATCTTCAATACCAACCAATGGATAAATTCAGCAAAACATATGTTTGTGGAATTATAACATCAAACAATTGAGACCTTATGACAAAAAAATACATGGGGAACTCATTTTGAATAACTAAAATATGTTGGTGGAATTCCATGAGCTTCAAGGAGAAAATTAAGTCAAAAAAAATCGTTCTCGGTGTCCATGAGACATGACGACCTTTTTAGACATTTCAAAGCTTTTAAAATGGTCGAATTATATTGTATAAATACCTACAACCTTGGCTACGTTGGTTGTTTGTAATTCGCATAAGAGAATGACCGAGACGACGCTAAGGGCATTGGAACAACAACTAGAAATGTAAAAAAATGCCGGTGAAAACGAGATTTGGAGTAGAAAACGGGAAAACCGAGGCAACATAAATTTACTTGGTAATTTGACATATACGATATAGATGATGGGATGTGGTGACGTGGAGGTGCAAGGGATGAAATGGAATGGGATTGACATGGAATGTCGATGAGGTGCGTGGAGCACCGTGATTGGACCACACTCACTTGTCGTTGCGATACAAGAGCACTAGGGCTATAGTGTAACCCCCGCCCATACTCGCCCCTGTAGTTGATATGCATCGTAGATATGAAGTCGGACTTCCCAACTTTAACTATATTAGGGAGGCACCCTAGTAGATAAACATTGTTTAATCTGTGCTATCGAGTTTACATTATCGAGTGGACCCGACATTCTTGAATTACTCTTCTCGACAAGTCGCCCCCCCATTTAACTTCATTTCCAACCTTTGCTCCACTTAGGCCCACATTGATTTAATGTTAAACTACACTTTATATTAATTAAATATTAATCCACCATTAGTGTTTTTCAAAATCTGAAAGATAACATATGCATTTTCATTTTTTCTTTTCTTTTCTCTATATATATGTATATATATATATATATATATATAATCCATGTTAGCTAATAACATTTATTAAATTCATTTATTTTTTCAAAATTTTTTATATTGTAATTTTGATTCTATTAAGAAATATTACTATTAATTTTTTATATGAAAGAAAATCATAATATACATATCACATCAAATGTATAAGATATAAATAGTAGTTAACTTGAGATCTACCAAGTCCGAAAGTGATGAAATCTCTTAAATCGGAGTTAAGATGGATCTAGGTTGCCACTATTCCACCTAGTAGAATCGATATTTCATAAATGCTACAAGTGCCAAATCATGAACCATATCACTTGAGCCGAGTTCCTTTGACTAATATTCACTCTTATTTCACCATAAATAATATTAACTTTTAAATAGATTGTGTTGCAATAATATGAATCAATGCCATGTCTTATCAATAGGGCATACCCAAAAACCGCAAGTCATTTCAAAATAAAAATAATTTTAGAAATATTTTACTTTAATTTATTTTCATAATATTTTTAAAATTAACACAATTAACTTACAATAAAGCAAGATTCTAAACAATACAAATTGTAATTAATTTGTAAATTCATTTTGTTACACTATTATTGACTAATACCATTTACATGTGGTGTAAATATTTCTAAACAATTAGATATGAAAAAAAAATGGATAATGTGGGTATGTTTGACCATACTTGTCGGCTCTCAAAACGAATTCCTCACGGCAAAAGGAATATAAATAACACAATCTTAATCAACATTCGTCACACCAAAAACTTACATGCCCAGTGGGTGGAGTTTTTATCTTTGTATTTTCCGGAGTGCAGGGGAAATTCTACACTAGTGTTTGAATTTGGTCATTTCGAAATAATGGAAGAGGAAACGAGAAAGGATCGGAGATGCCATTGTCAACGTGCGCGGCACGGAAGTACAGATTGTAACGGAGAATTACTTGTCAATATTTCTGATCGGTTGCGAGGGAGGCAATATTGTAGGAAACATAAATCAGAACTCAACAACAACCCGGGTGTCAAGCTTGATTGTTAATCATGGGCTAAATGGATCTTCCTCTTATGAGTCGGTTGACCTCGGCTTTTTGGGAATTACGAGAGTTTAACGGAAAAATGTTACTTTACGCTATTTAGATGAGCAATGGCGAATAGAGAATTTAAGGCTCCGGAGAATTAGTCTAAGCGATGAAAATGTGAATGACGACTATCTCACCACAAATAGATTGGTGAAGATATCATTGTAATTCGATACATACTCGACTTTCGCTAACCCTGACAAGGGATGAAATTATTCTCATAAGCCCTTTTATCATTAAGGCCTTTAATTTCTTCAATTTTCCAATATTTTCTTTCATTTTTCTCTGCACATCCAATGTGTGACCTTTCACCTTAATTTTCTCATATTTTCCATTATTTTCATAAATTAAAATGCCAAATAATGCCTCTTTTTCCTTTTCAATGACTTTTCCACTTCCTTTTCCAATTTCCCCCTTAGCCATAATAAACCAAATGAACACCCACTAGGATGTTTTTCCCACCATTCGGCTTGGAATATGGGCCCATGAGGTTGGTCTAATATTTTTATTTACATTGAAATCAACTAGGGTTGTTACACAACCCTACCCCCTTGGGGGAACACTATCATCGTTGTTTAGTTACACCTATAAACCACTGAAAACAAAACATACTTCACATGGATCTTTATAACACAACTTGTTACAGTATTCACAATGACCACTGCTAAAAACATGACATTCATATTGTTTACTTGAGCTTTATAACACAACTCATTACAATATTCACAATAAAAACGACATATACTTATGCACATTTTCTTCAACCAACAAATGCCAATACTATATATGGAGCTTTATAATACAACTTCATACAATTTTTTACAATAATATACGCATATACACATATGTGCAATTGCTCGAACCAAAAAAATAAAAAAAATTATTATGCCTATATGAAGAACAAGGGAATCTAGAGGGTCACACCTCCACCCTCAACAATAGTACCAAGATTCACTTCCTTTCCGGGAAGCCCAGAATCCGTATGAAAATGCTAATGACAAAAAAAAATCCATTCCTTACCTTCCCTTCTCTGCTACATGTTCCCTCTAGAAATCCAGTCACCCCCCTTTCTTGTAGTCACACACCTTCAAAGTTCCATGGGAATCCCCTTCTCGCTACACGGTCCCCTTGGGCGATCCCTCCCTTAGCAAGGTTTCCTTGCATCGAAAGGTACAAAACCAAGGCATATCCCTACCTAAAAATCATCATACCGGTCATAGCATGCTCATCGAAAATCGGTGGATACTCTTGCGTACTAGTGTCCCACAATGGCCCTACTATTGAAATGATTTATCAAGTATCCTAATGCATGTTTCAATTCATTTTACACTACTTCTAATTCTTACAGATCGGTTCCAACCACCCCAAACCAGGGGAATTTAAACCATTATTTCCTATACCAAGGCACATAACCGACATTATGTTCAAAACATATTGAAATAAATTGAAATCGTACCACATCAGTGGCTCATCAAAATGTACACCTACGATTATGTTCACTTCTGTCACAGACAAGTCAAACTAGCTATTTGATCAAATGATCATGTATAGACATATCACATCCGGTTAGCTCAAAATGCAACGATCATAAATCAAAATCATAAATCACATTCAACCATCATAAATCAGAATCATAGATCATGTGTAATCATCATAAGGCGAAGCATAGATCACATGCATAATTAAACTGAAATAAAATACTCATACTTATCCTTTAATCAATCGTTAGCTTCTACCTTTATTCATTTTCCTTTTCGCATGCACACGGGATCAATTGCAACACCTAACAAACTACAAATTCCTTCTCTTCAACCATGTACACATACACATAATATGAATCATACACATACAACCACACACGACATGAAACACCATACAATGCATGCACGTACATGTGACATAAAACACCTACACCTACACCCAACAGTACAACACAACACATACACCCTACATCCGGTGTATGACACAACATATACACCTACATCTAGTGTACAACAAAACACAATACATACAACTAAACTCGATGTACAACACAATACATATACATACACCTAGTACAATACAAAAAATACACATGTCACGATACCATGAATACACAATACACATACATAGTACCAAACATACATAAAACAACATGTAAAACATGCACACAATACCACATGTACAACATGTACACATTACCATTTATACACAAAACAACTATACAATATGCACACAATACCGCATGTGCAAAAACATGACATGTACGACATGCAAACAATACCACATGTACAACATGCACAAAATACCACATGTACACAACACCACCTCCACAACATGTACACATCACTACCTACACAACGTGTACACAACATCACTTGCACAATGTGTACACAACACCACCCGCATAGAAAACCCCATGTAGAACATATACACAACATTACATGCATACAACATCACATGTACAATCATACACACAACACACATGTACATATCATCATATGTACAACATTCACACCATGCCATATCTACGAACATCGCATATGCAACATGCAAACAACACCATGTGTACCCGACCGCATAAACAACATGTACACAACACCCTATATTCACAATAACACATGCACATAAAATAATAGGTGCAACATGTACAACATATATGCAGTAGTAGTATTTCAAATCCATAGGCCACACACCGACTCTACCAACCAACCTTGCTTCTAGTGTCTTTCCACTATCCATCCGTGTCCCAACATGTCGCAGAGAACACTAGTTTCATTCTCGTCGATGTATCCCTCATAATTACTCGTCCATTACATAAAAAAGATCACATAATATCAATTCATATCCACATCATACTAACCTCGAGAGATTTGTCAAGGCTACTCTTCCCACTTGATTACTCATAGAACAAGAACCTCTTCATGCCATTCACCCCGTATAAGCAATCATTCCTCCACCATAATAATTCCCGATGACCTTGTCGGACAAAAAACTTATATATATATATATATATATATATATATATATATATATATATATATAGATAATCAAAACATAATTACCAAATATCATATCGTTAAGGTTAAAATAATTCCCTTTATCCATGCGAACATGCATAAAATTGTGAACAACAATTCCCAACTTAGCCAAGCAATTTGTTACCGTAAGCCCATTTACTTTACATTTCCTACTTCCTTTCTCATGATTGTTTTGACACTATCCATTTACCTCAATGGACCCAACCAAATCAACCAATTATCATACTCTTGCCTTCGTTTCCCTTATACATGCATTATGATGCATCCGAGTCTTACATTACCTATTGGGTTTCTTTCAACTCTTCCCCTGACCTCCATTAAATTTCCTATTTCCCCAACCAATTCCCAAGGCCCTCAAAACATAAAATGAAATAAAAAAGAAACAAACTAGAAGAAAACCATGTAAAACAATAGAAATATGACACCACAAAAAAAAGTGGCATGATCATGCACTAGATGCAATCAAGACCACACATCAAGCGTAAACAAATGAAAAAAATGACTGAAAGTACAATAATCTCAAAAAACACCATGATTAAATCCCCATGGGTTCCTAATGCTTCCAAGGGAAATCAAAACCCTCGAGTCTCCTTCAATATTACATGGCAGTCTTTTTTTTCCATTCCATCCCCTACATTGTGCTTCCATAACACACATAAACGTCATGGCATAAATAAATATAACCATATACCCGAGTTATCTTACCTTTTTGTGCCAAGCACATTTCCTTGTAATTGAACACATCTAAGCCATCTCTCAAGGGACTCCAATTCTCTTAACGAATTCAACTATAACTAGAAACGAGGTAATATACATGTCAAATACTGTTCATGAATATAGCACATATCCACATAATGTCGAGACATAATCAAGGTTAAGAGGACTTCATGTTCATGCAAAGCACTCATTCGTTTGAAATTGTGGTTTCCAAACATATTGAAAGGAATTATTACCCAATTCCTTTATTTTACCTTTTACCTTGCTGAAATTGAGTCTTATTATGCGCTATCACATCACCCAATCATTAGTTATATATAAAAAAATCCACTATTACCTTGTCATGCTAATACCAAGCATGTTGCACTACAACTCCTCACACATGCTAGTCACATGTTCCAAAGATAACGAGAAGATATCTATTAATTTGAGATCAAACTTTACCAGGGGCAAAAAAACATGTCATAATCAATAGTAAACTCATAGTCATAAGTCATAATATTACAACTAGCACCCACATACACTCAAGTGAATATACATTGTCTCAAACGACATATGTGTTAGTACAAATATCTTAAAAAAATATCATTCCTTCAATAAATCTTATATACACGTACTCATATTAGGTAATTAATAAAAAAATTAAACAACTCGTAAACACACTACATTAGGTAAACCAAAAAAGATGACATAATCAAACTCATACCTCAATGCATCTCAAGGGAGGCTATCACATCAACAAAACTCAGATCCAAATTATTATGACACAATATCACGAGTATATCGACTCACACTTGAATACCATAACCATAACAATTACAAAGACCAAACTAGGTTATAATGATACGGATAACATGAATATTAAATGAAATGATCATAATCCTCATGGATATGACTACAATGCATATAAAAACAAGTTAACTAGCATGCATGACTATTTAACAAATGTGAAAAAATAACCACACTAAATAACTAGCATCTATCGATCATGTAACCATAACAACAAGAAAATGATAGGAATGTAAATAACCATAATGCATATAATAATCGTTAAAAAAATACCTTCGTACCCAACATACAAACCTATATGATGATTCACTCTTACCCCGAGGTCTAGTGCTATAACCTCACTCTAATAATATGCTTACTATTGGCTTGAGGGATCCCGACCCTGTGTTCGAGTGTTACGTGCAACCAAAAAAAACCCTCCAACTATTGGCTATTTTAGCGATGATCCGCATGAGCGAGACCAAAGTCTCGCCCGAAGTAGTATGGAGGGTTGTTGGAACCAAGTTTCTGCATCCTAAGGAAGAATTTTATGTTTGTTTTACCCTTACTTATCTATCTGCATGAGACTTCACAAGAAACCGGATTTAAGCACGAAAAAAAACCCTTAACGGATATGCCTAAACAAATTATTATCTCTCTCGCAGATCTAACTAATCGTAGTAGAAACAACACTTGGGGGATCACATAGAGAGTTTTTCTAGTAAAATCCCTTAACACGAAGTAATCCTTGCACTATACATATATTTTCCATAGATAAGTAACTCGGACAAATACGCACTCAACGTAAAAATAGATTAGCGGATAAACAACATAATCATGCATAACACATATAAACCGAATCGAATTTACCAAAACTTCTTCTGATCTAGGTGAATATTGGTGGCCACCCACCTATTCCATTTGAACCCCCACCATTAGTTCTTTCAGTTTTTCGGCTTTCAACACAACTTACTATTTTTTAGCGCTTTTGGGGGTCTTGAACTTCCAGAGCCATTTTGAGGTCCAAAACGATGTTTTTTTGGGGAAAAACAGGGAGCAACATGGGACATAGACTGATGTTGTTGTTAAGTCCCTATATTAATAGTGTAGTCCCTTATTATGTTAGTGTATCCCCCCCTTATTGTTATTGTTATACCCTTGTAACCCCCATATTGTTATTTTTGTGCCCTTACATTATTATTGTTAGGTTGGCTAGGGTTACATTGTGGTCCCACTAGGATTACATTGTGGCCCCATGGACTCCTATATATAGAAAAGAGGTTTTCTCATTTGTATCATCCAAGAATTGTTCATTCATGTAATGTATTGGAGTTTCCCCCCCTCGAAGTGGCTTATTTCTAAGGATTTGATATCTCTTTTCTTCTATTTTTTGGATTCTAGGGTTATGTCGCTCCAAACGAGTCATCGTGGCATTTTCGATATAACGTCTTTTCTACGAAGGTTCGAAGCATCAAGAAATAATCAAGCGTTGAGGACAACACTTGTTTGAAGGAGAGGGGCATGTTAAGTCCCTATATTAATAGTGTAGTCCCTTATTATGTTAGTGTATCCCCCCCTTATTGTTATTGTTATACCCCCGTAACCCCCCATATTGTTATTATTGTACCCTTACATTATTATTGTTAGGTCGGCTAGGGTTACATTGTGACCCCACTAGGATTACATTGTGGCCCCATGGAATCCTATATATTGAAAGGAGGTTTTGACATTTGTATCATCCAAGAATTGTTCATTCATGTAATGTATTGGAGGTTGCTCCCTTGAAGTGGCTTATTTCTAAGGCTTTGATATCTCTTTTCTTCTATTTTTGGAGTTGGTTTCACAACAGTTTCTCACTCAAGAATTATAGTCCTTAGATAGATATTTCTAACGAGGTATTAAGCGCGTCAAACGAAGATCATATGCCAAAGCTACGTCCCTCGGAAGATTGATGTACCAATTTACCCAAATGGGGCCCACAATTTTGGTCCTTCATCTCTAAGTGTTAGGTTTTTGGATGTTCGGGGTTTTCCATTGTTTCTCAATAATAAATAGGCCTTCAAGCCTCATTTTAACATAGTTCGTAGGCCCTCGTAGCCACCACATGTCTTCTCGTAGATAAGCTACCGAGTGCCTTAGCTAGTTTATTTTTCATTATGTTTGCAAGCATAATTCTATTATTTGATATTAATGAAATGATGTATTATTTATGTTGCATCTCCGTGTTTATGTTTTTTTTCGGTATATTATTGCGTTCCTACATAAATCCGGATCGGTCGTATTAGAGTGGTCTCGCTCTTTCTATGTATTTCTCGTGCATGTCCCCAACGAGGTCGGTGTAAAAGAAGTTAGGGCTCAATCTAATTGAACCCTTGCAATATCAGCCTCACAAACCCCGACAACCTCCCATGATGGAAGAAAATAAAGATGAGGGAGCAGGAGATCCTATCAAAATATTTCTCGAGGAGGCCCTCGAGAAACGAGAGAACGCAATAATATACCGAAGAAAAAACATAAACACATAAATGCAACGAAAAATAATACTTCATTTCATCAATATCAAATAACAAAAGTATGCTTACAAACATAATGAAAGTAAAATAGCTAGGGCACTAGTAACCTATCTCTAAGAAGAGATATGGTGGCTACAAGCCTTTGAACTACGTTAAAATTAAACTCGAAGGGCTATTTATTGTTGAGAAACAATGGAAAACTATAAACATCCAAAAAACCTAACCCTAGGAGATGAAGTGCCAAACCGTGGGCCCCGTTTGGGTAAATTGGTATATCAATGTTCACTGGGGATGTAACTTTGGCATACGATCTCTGTTTGACGTGCTCAATACCTCGTTAGAAATATCTATCCGAGGACTAAAAATTTTTAGTGAGAAACATTGGTCCACTACCAATTTTGATCTCGGTTTTTCCCGTAAAACGTCGTTTAGGGCCTCAAAACGGCTCGGGAAGTTCGAGACCCAAAAACCTACTAAAAATAGTAAGTTGTGCTAAAAATAAAAAAAATGAAAGAAATGTTGGTGGGGGGTTCAAATGGAATAGGTGGGTGGCCACCAATGTCCTCCTCGGATCCTAGTGCCATTGTTGGCACCACCAAAGCTCTAGAGGGAGCATCCCGAGGATCCAAATGCGAGGGAAGCACCTCTTCCATTTGTAGATGTGGGTGAAGGGTTCTGCATTGCAATTCCTTGTCGATAGAAAAAGCCAAAATAGCCTCATTTCGGAAGAGGTCATGAAGCAGCTCAACCTACCGACCATAGCACACTCGGAACCGTATACCATTGGGTGGCTTCACAAAGAAATAAATCTCCACATCCACCAGACAATGCCGCCTTCCATACAACATCAAGCCATTCATGAATGAGGTAATGTGTGATGTTTCTCCTCTTAATTTGTCCGATGTATTATTGGGCCAACCATACTTGTGGTCACGACATGTTGTGTATGATTCTCACCTGATTTTTTTTATTATTACTTTGGAAAATAAATTGTATAGGATACCGGAGGGTAGTATTGCCTCCTACCATCTCTTTTACTACCGCAATAAAACACAAGTAAGATTATTTCCAAAACTAGGAAATTTATTTGCATTATAATTCACCCACAGGGACAAGAAGAATATTGTGGCCATAGCCTCAAAACAGGCTCCCACGCACAGACAGGTAGTACGGAAAAAATTCGTGGAGGAATACGAGACATTTTCTCCTTACCCAAAGAGGTTCCTCTACATTGTCGGTGTTAGGTAAACTTGACACAGGATAGAGTCAATGCTTACTAAGGTAAATAATAGTCATTTTGGGCACATGGTATAGTCTACCCATGGTATTACCGCTTGTGGTATTGCATGTAATGGAGCCTATAAAAGGCTAGGAAGACTTCATTAAAAAAGGGCTCCGGAGGTGAGCGATGAAGGCTCACTTGGTAGGATTGGACAGGTTTTTGGCCATTGGTTAATGAAATTTCACCGGTTGGGTTTTTGCCCCGCATTTGCGGTTTTCCCCGATAAACATGTTTTTATGTTTATGATTTTTTGTTGACTCTTTTTTATGGCTATTTTTCCTCTCTGTAAATATATTATTTTTTACAAGAAATTCCAACAACTAGTATCATGGCGAGGTTTAAGGCTACTTTCAGGATCGTGGATCATTTTATTAACCAATATCGTTTAGTCATTGTAGAATGAGCATGATTTGATTGGATATGTCGGATCCGGTGTTTGAAGATCTAGATCTGCATGGGAAGGAGGCATATCTCATTAGATATGACGCCGAAAAGGATCATTAAATTAATTTTAATGGTCAAAAAAACGTAAATGCTCGTGCTCGTACTCGGTGGAAATGTGGATCAACATTTTGAGGCTATTAGCAAACATGCATGCAATTTTTGAGAGAATACGAGCTCGAATTGAATGTTTTTTTTGTTTTTTTTTAAGGATCTTGTCGGGACAAAGTGGAAGTTGCGACTTGCGAGCTCGCAACCATGGTTCCCCCTCCAACATCGACATCCTCTTCCACAGATTTGAAGGGATGTGGCACAAAGGTAGAAAATGTGGATATTTGTTACCCTCCTATGTTTCGCAGCGAAGGTGAGTTTTTATTTGTGGTCCGCGACTATTCACAATGACGAGAATACGAAGCCACTCGGTGTCATTGTTTGCACTATTTGGTCATGGTATAACAATTGTTTCTCGAACGTATCCATAACTTATTTTGATCGATGAAGAGCCTATTTAGGGGAAGGTGTATAAGGTGTTTTGAAAGCCCAGAAGCAGACGATTAATGTGCTCAGCCGAGAAATCCAGCCGAGCGCCGCTTATAAGGTCATGATGGAAGTCGTAGCAAGAGAGCAGGCTAGAACCGACATGCAATTTTGAGCATTCATTCCAAAATTCCTTATGCCTTCCGAATGTAGCGAAGCACTAGCCCTTGTGGAGCATAAATTTCACAGAGCTTACGTTGCAAGCCACCGCACCCGAGGTCACTTCTCCCGGTGTCAATATGGAGATAATGGAGCAAACTAGTCAAATTATATCGAGAGTCTCGTTTGAACAGGAGGCTACCCGCATATGATGATCGCAAGAACCCGTACACCAATATTATATGAATGAGGATGCTTTGGATGTTGTGGTATTTGCACCGGCCATGAATAAGGTATTGTGAATGGGGATGTCATGGTGGTTGTGTGGATGTGCACCTAGCTCGATGAGGCCTTCTTGGAGGCATGGCGAGATGATACAGGTGGATGAGTTCCAATTCAAGTGCGGCGAGCATGAAACCATGGCAAGGCGAGTAGGTACACAAAGAATGTGGTAGAGATATGGATATCATGTATGATGATTTAGAGTTAATGCTTGGAAACACCAAGCGGAGATCCAAAGCTCGAATCCACCACAATGCTTATGTTTAGCTAAAATTTCTCGAGGAAGAAACTAGTTCTACGAATGGGAGATCATATGTCTCTCGTTCTTGTGATTTCCCTTTTTTTATTTTTTGTGTCAAAATCCATATGTATAGATGTATGTGTTGAAGGTGAATAATGTAGGTGTGCAATTTTGTATGGCAACGAAATGAAGGTGGGATTCGTGAGATCCAAAGTAGTGGAAACGTTTGGTGCTCAAGTCGAGGTGTACTTAGGTGTTGGAATAAGAACACAACCATACTAGGCATGATTCATATTCCTATGATATTACCGATCAAGTAAAAAAACATCCATATTCAACATTGGTTGATAATATTTCATGAGAGAGAAGTTAAGTGAGAGAGGATATGTGCACGTGGATTAATTAATTGATGAACCATGTATATGAAGAGAACTCCTAGAGGATCGCGATGCATAGATGGATGGTGACCCATGTAATTTCGGTAGATGGTTTTTTTTATATGGACATTGGTGTCATATGTACAAAGAAAACAACAAGTGTAAACAAAAAAAATATTGTAATGGAGTCAAATTTTATTGCTTGTAAATGGTCATATTGTCTGTAAGACCCGGTATGGCATGTGTACCTCCGGGGGGGATGTCAAGTTAACAACTACCCTCGGTAAAAATTTTGAGGGGGGGGGGAAGGGCTATAGTGAGTGGGGTTTTCTCACTTTGCAGCTTTTGGGTGGATTTATTCAAGAAACCCCAAGTCAAGTTTAAAGGGGGGAATTATTAAGTAAACTTGACTCGTGATAGATTCAAATTTTAATAAGGTAAATAATAGTGGTTTTGGGCACATGGTATAGTGCACCCATGGTGTCACCACCGTGGTATTGCATGTAATGGAGCCTATAAAAGGTTGGGAAGACTTCATTGTAAAAAAAGGCGTGGAGGTGAGCGGTGAAGGCTCACTTGGCCGGATTGCCTATGATTTTGGCCAATGGTTAATGAAATTTCATTGGTTGGGTTTTGCCCTCGGATTTGTGGTTTTCCTTGATAAATTATTTTTATGTTTATGATTTTTTTTTGGGCTCCTTTTACGGTTATTTTTTCCTCTCGGTAAATATATTATTTCGTAGTAAATTCTAACGAGCTAGGTCAAGCACTCCATTTATCTAACCCCTGGGTACACCACCGCTTGTCTCCATACCTCATGCAACCACGAGACAAAATCCACACATGTACTATCGGAGGTCGATAAATCCACCAAATTTATTGAACGCATCCAACTCGTTTTCCAAACAGAGTCCACAACATCTTCAACAAATCGAATACCAAGTTCAACAAAATTTTCCTCATCTCATGGAGGAACTCAACGCAATGGGGACCATTGCTTTCTAAGGGGGGAGGAATGATCTAGGTGGATATTGGTGGCCACCCACCTATTTTATTTGAACCCCCACCATCGCTCTTTCAGTTCTTCGCTTTCATCACAGCGTATAATTTTTAGCGAGCTTTTTCGGGTCCTAAACTCCCGAAGCCCTTTTGAGGCCCTAAATGACGTTTTTTGGGAAAACCGAGTAGCAACATGTGTAATGGTGGTTTTTGGTGCACAAGTGTACTAATCCACCGGTGCTTGGGAGGAGTGGTCGTTGCCTCCAAGCTATGGTCACAGACAGTAAAAAGATGGTTAGACGATTAGTGAACACATGCTAATAAATATAAAACACACTAAATCATGGAATGGAGTATGCATATAATGAGAGAAAACACAACTAAACTAGATGTAGAATTGGTCAAATAATGTAATATAAATAGAGGCAATAGAATCTTAGTGTCAAACTAATTAAAGGAGTCAAACAATTGTTATTAAGCTAATTAATGGTTGTACTAACAACACTATATTGATTAATATTAAATATGATTCCTAAATCATATTTATGATCATGAACAAATTTATCGATTATTGCTTATTTTGAAAAAAGAAAGAAAGCCTTTATGCACTTTCTCATGTGGATAAACTCAAAAAAAATGAAGACAATGATATTGAAGAAGTACAAAAACAAAAGGGATCCCAAAGTCAAGATCATGGGAGGGGATTTCAATAAAAGGGATCCCACAAATAGTTTTGAAAACACATACTTGCAACAACATTATAAAAAATTCAAAGTATGCTTTGAAATTTAGATGTAGGCTAAAATTTTGGAGGGTGTTGTAGAAGCGACAAGAGGAGCTAAAAACCCTATCATTTAAATCACATTTGTGGTGCATGATTGGTGATACCCAACAACCTAAGGTGACTTAAAATCAAGTCGGCATGATAGTAGTGCATCCATAAAAAATTAAATGGTCGATAAATGCTCATAGACATCAATGCATAATAATCATCAATACACTTCATAAAAATATCATAAGAATTAGCTACATTAAAAAATTTATCTAAATAATAAAATAATCATTAATGATAAAAAATAATTAATATACAATTTAAACATAGAATTTAAAAAAAAACATGATTTTTTAACTATGTAGATTCATTTGCACTTATCATTGAGATTCTTAATATATAAATAGGATTTGTTACAAATACATGAGCCAAGACCATGGCTTATCGTAACCACATGTTCAAAATCCATAACTCATTTCATATGAGACTTGTTCATATGATTTTTTTTAATTAATTAATTTTATTAACTGATAAAAAAATACATAACTATTTTGGAAATAAATCTCAATCTTTGATTTGTGTACACTACTAATAATATTATAAAATATTCTATGTAGATTAAATCCCTACCATGAAAATAATAATGGTTGATAATTAAATTAAAATTTTATAAGCCATAATAAAAAAATAGGCATGTCTATTGAGGTAATAAAATAAGTGAGTGAAAGAGAATAGCTTTTACAAGTAAGTATGAGAACAAGGGATGAACTTATCCTCATAAGCCTTTTTATCAATGAGGCCTTTAATTTCTTCAATTTTCCATTATTTTCTTTCATTTTCCTCGGCACATAAAACATTCGACCTTTCACTTTAATTTTCTCCTATTTTCCATTATTTTCATAAATGAAATGCCAAATAATGCCTCTTTTCCTTTTCAATGCCTTTTCCACTTCCTATTCCAATTTCCCCTTAGCCATAATAAACCAAATGAACACCCACTAGGATGTTTTTTCCCACCATTTAGCTTGGAATACGGGCCCATGAGGTTGGTCTTATATTTTTCTTTACATGGAAATCAAACTAGGGTTTTTACACAACCCTCCCCCCTTGGTGGAACACCTGTCCTCGTTGTTCGCTTACACCTATAAACCAACAAACCACTAAAAAAAAATATACTTCATATGGAACTTTACAACACAATTTATTGTAGTATTTACAATGACCACTCGCTAAAAGCATGACATTCATATCATTTATCGGAGCTTTATAACACAACTCATTACAGTATTCATAGTAACAACCACACATATGCACATTTTCTTCAACCAACAAATGAAAATACTATCTATGGAGCTTTTTTAATATAGCTTCAGTACAATTTTTACAATAATATGAGCATATACACATACTCTCACTGCTCTAACCAAAAAAATAAAAATATATGATGCCTATATGAACAACAAGGGAATCTAGAGGGTAACACCTCCACCCTCAACAATAGTACCAAGATTCACTTACTTCACAGAAGTACAAAATCCAATTGCATAGCTAAAATATACATCCAATTTCCAACGCTACAATCCCGTACTACTTTCTTCTCGAGTGAACGAGCTACTGACTCATTGTTCCAGGGGAACACTCCCAATGCGCATTTGATTCCATATGAAAATTCTAATGACAAAAAACTAATCCATTCCCAACCTTCCCTTCTCTGCTACACATTTCCTCGATAAATCCGGTCACCCCCCTTTCTTGTAGTCATACACCTTCCAAGTTCCATGGGAATCCCCTTCTCTACTACACAGTCCCCTTGGGAAATCCCTCCCCTTAGAAAGGTTTCCTCGCATCGAAAGGTCCAAAACTAAGGCATAAAAATCATCATAACGATCACAACATGCTCATGGAAATCAATGGATAATATTGGGTACTAGTGTCCCACACTGGCCCTACTATTGAAATGATTTACGAGTATACTATTGCATGTTTCAATTCATTTTCCACTACTAATTCTTGTAGTTAGTTCCAACCACCCCAAACCAAGAATTTAAAC
Source organism: Pinus albicaulis (assembly GCA_034641835.2). Taxonomy (NCBI): domain Eukaryota; kingdom Viridiplantae; phylum Streptophyta; class Pinopsida; order Pinales; family Pinaceae; genus Pinus; species Pinus albicaulis. The sequence continues at coordinate 1,708,374,966 of CM076581.1, forward strand.
CATTCTTTCCTATACCAAGGCACATAACCGACATTATGTTCAAAAACATATTGAAATAAATTGAAATCATAACTCATCCGTGGCCCATCAATAATGTACACCTACGATTATGTTCACTTCCCCGTCACAACAAGTCAAACTAGTTGTTTGATCAAATGATCATGTATAGACATATCACATCCGGTTAGCTCAAAATGCAACGATCATAAATCAAAATCATAAATCACATTCAACCATCATAAATCGAATCATAGATCACGTGTAATCATCATAAGGCGTAAGCATAGATCACATGCATAATTAAATCGAAATAAAATACTCATACTTATCCTTTAATCAATCCTTAGCTTCTACCTTTATCCATTTTCCTTTCTCGCATGCACACGGGATCAATTGCAACACCTAACAAACTACAAATTCCTTCTCTTGAACCATGTACACATACACATAATATGCATCATACACATACAACCACACATGACATGAAACACCATACAATACATGCACGTACATGTGACATACAACACCTACACCTACACCCAACGTACAACACAACACATACACCTACATCTCGGTGTATGACATAACGCATACACCTACATTTGGTGTACAACAAAACACAATACATACAAACTAAACTCGGTGTACAACACAATACATATACATACACATAGTACAACACAACAAATATGCATGTCACGATACCACGACTACACAATGCACATGCATAGTACCAAACTTACATAAAACAACATGTAAAACATGCACACCATACCACATGTGCACACCAAATAATGAATGACATGAACACAATACCACATGTACAACATGTAAACATTACCATTTATACACAAAACAACTATACAATATGCACACAATACCACATGTGCACAACACAACATGTATGAAATGCAAACAATACCACATGTACAACATGAACATGTACGCAACACCACCTCCACAACATGTACACATCACCACCCGCACAACGTGTACACAACATCACTTGCACAATGTGTACATAGCACCACCTACACACAAAATCCCATGTAGAACATGTACACAACATTACATGCATACAACACCACATGTACAATCATACACACAACACATGTACATATCATCATATGTATAATATGCACACCATTCAATATCTATAGAACATCGCATATGCAACATGTGCACAACACCATTTGTACCCAACACCGCATAAACAACATGTACACAACACCCTATATACACAATAATGCATGTACGAAAAAATAATAGGTTCAACATGTACAACATATATACAATAGTAGTATTTCACATCGATAAACCACACATTGACTCTACCAACCAACCTTGCTTCTATTGTCTTTCCACTACCCATGCTTGTCCCAACATGTTGTAGAGAACACTAGTTTCATTCTGCTAATGTATCCCTCATCATTACATGTCCATTACATAAAAAGAATCACATAATATCAATTCATATCCACATGATACTAACCTCAGATATTTGTCAAGGCTACTCTTCCCACTTGATTACTCATAAAACAAGAACCTCTTCATGCCATTCACCTATATAAGCAATCATTCTTCCACCATAATGATTCCCGATGGCCTTGTCAGCACAACAACATACACACACACACACACACACACACACACACACACACACACATATATAATCATAATAAAAAATATAATTACCAAATATCACAAGGTTAAGGTTAAAAGAATTCCCTTTATCTGTGCACACCATGCATAAAATTGAGAACAATAATTCCCAACTTAGCCAAGCAATCTATTACCATAAGCCCATTTACTTTACCTTTCTCATGATTTTTTTTGACACTATCCATTTACCTCAATGGACCCAACAAAATCAACCAATTGTCATACTATTGACTTCAGCTTTCCCTTATACATGCATTATGATTCATCTAAGTCTTACATTACCTATTGGGTTTCTTTCAACTCTTCCCTAGCTCCATTAACTTTCCTATTGCCCCAACCAATCCCCAAGACCCTCAAAACATAAAATGAAATAAAAATAAACAAACTATAAAAAAAACCATGAAAACCAATAGAAATATGACACCATAAACAAAGTGGGATTATCATGCACTAGACGCAATTAAGACCACAAATCAAGCGTAAACAAATGAAAAAGTTACCGAAAGTACAATAATCTCAACAAACACCATGATTCAATCCCCATGGGTTCCTAATTCTTCCAAGGGAAATCAAAACCCGAGTCTCCTTCAATATTTCATGGAAGTCATTTTTTTCCATTCAATCCCCTACATCGTGCTTCCATAACACACATAAACGTCATGGCATAAATAAATATAACCAAATAGCGCTTATCTTACCTTTTTGTGCTAAGCACATTGCCTTGTAACTGAACACATCCAAGTCATTTCTCAAGGGACACCAATTCTCTTAACAAATCCAACTATAATTAGAAACAAGCTAATATACATGTCAAATACATGTTCACGAATATAGCACATATCCACATAATGTCAAGAATAATCAAGGTTAAGAAGACTTCATGTATTCATGCAAAGCACTAATTCATTTGAAATTGTGGTTTCCAAACACATTTAAATGAATTATCAGCCAATTCCTTTATTTTACCTTTTACCTTGTTGAAATTGAGTCTTATTATGCGCTATCACATCACCCAATCATTAGTTATATATAAAAATCTACTATTACCTTGTCATGCTAATACCAAGCATGTTACACTACGTATCCTCACACATGCTAGTCACATGTTCCAAAGATAGTGACAAGATATCTATTAATTTGAAATCAAACTTTACCAGGGTTAAAAAAACATGACATAATCAACAATCAACTCATAGTCATAATTCATAATACTACAACTAGCACCCACTTACACTCAAGTGAATATCAGTTTGTATCTAGACATATGTGTTAGTACAACCATCTTAAAACAAGATCATTCCTTCAATAAATCTTATAGACACATACACATATCAGGTAATTAATAAAAAAAATTAAACAACCCATAAACACACTATGTTAGGTAAACCAAAAATATTGCATAATCAAAGTCATACCTCAATGTATCTCAGGGGGAGGCTATCACATCAAAAAAAACTTAGTCCAAATTATTATGACATAATATCACAAGTATATCGACTCACACTCGAATACCATAACCATAACAATCTACAAAGACCAAACTAGGTTATAATGATACGAGATAACATGAATATATTAAATGAAATGATCATAATCCTCATGCATACAACTACAATGCATATAACAACAAGTTAACTAGCATGCATGACTATTCGACAAATGTGAAAATAACCACACCGAATAACTAGCATCTATCATTCATGTAACCATAACAACAAGAAAATGATAGGAATGTAAATAACCATAATGCATATAATAATCATTAAACAACATACATACATAACCCAACATACAAACCTATATGATGATTTTCTCTTACCCCCGAGTTCTAGTGCTACAACCTCACTCTAATAATATGCTTCCTATTGGCTTGAGGGGTCCCTGAACCAAGTTCGAGTGTTCTGCGGAACCAACAATACCCTCCAACTACTGGGACCTTTCGGCAATGATCCGCATGCGCGGACCAAAGACTCACTCGAATTAGTATGGGGGGGGGGTTCTAGAACCAGTGTTTTGCATCCCGAGGAAGCATTTGATGTATTTTTTACCCTTACTCATCTATCTATGCGAGAATTCATAAGAAACTCGGATCTAGGCGCAAAAAAAAACCCCTTAACGAGATATGCCTAAATAGATTATTATCTCTCCCGCGGGATCTAACTAATCGAGTAGAAACAACACTTACAGGGATCACATAGATAGTTTTCCAAGTAAAAACCCTTAACACGTAAGTAATCCTTGCGCTATACGAATATTTTCCATAAATAAGTAACTTAGACAAATATGTATTCAACATAAACATATTAACATATAAGCAACATAATCATGCATAACACATAAACTCGAATTAGAATTCGCCAAAACTTCTTCGATACATGTGGATATTGGTGGCCACCCACCTATTCCATTTTAACCCCCACCATCAGTTCTTTCAGTTTCAAAGACAACTTACTATTTTTTAGCAGTTTTTTCGGGTCCCTGGACTTCCGGAGCCATTTTGAGGCCCTAAATGACATTTTTTTTTGAAAACTCGGAGAAACATGGGTCATTGACCGATGTTTCTCACTCAATAATTCTAGTCCTCGGATAGATATTTCTAATTAGGTATTGAGCGCATCAAACGAAGATCATATTCCAAAGTTATGTCCATGGGAAGATTGATGTACCAATTTACCCAAACGGGGCCCATAGTTTTGGTGTTTCATCTCCTAGGGTTAGGTTTTTGGATGTTTAGGGTTTTCCATTATTTCTCAACAATAAATAGACCTTTGAGCCTCATTTCAACATATTTGAGAGGCCTATAGCTGCCACATCACTTCGAGAGATAAGCTACCAGCACTCTAGTTAGTTTATTTTCATTATGTCCGTAAGCATATTTATGTTATTTGATATTAATTAAATGAAGTATTATTTCTGTTGTATCTTTGTGTTTATGTTTTTTTTCAGTATATTATTTCATTCCTACATAAATATGGATCGGTGGTATCGTAGCGGTATTCTCTTTCTATGTATTTCTTTGCATGTCCCCAATGAGGTCAGGCTTCAAGAAGTTAGGGCTCGATCCGGTTGAACCCTTGCAAGATCGGCCTCACAAAGCATGACAACCTCCCATGGTGGAAGAAAATATAGATGAGGGAGAAGGAGATCCTATCAAAATATTTCTCGAGGAGGCCCTCGAGAAACAGAGGAACTCAATAATATACTCGAAAAAAAAACATAAACACATAAATGCAAAGTGGAAATAATACTTCATTTCATTAATATCAAACAATAGAAATATTATTACAAACATAATTAAAATAAACTAGCTAGGGCGCTTGTAGCTTATCTTTGAGAAGAGATGTGGCGGCTACGAGCCTTTGAACTCGTGTTAAAATGAAGCTCGAAGGGCTATTTATGGTTGAGAAACAATGGAAAACCCTAAACATCCAAAAACCTAACCCTAGGAGATGAAGTGCCAAAACTATGGGCCCCGTTTGGGTAAATTGGTATATCAATCTTCCCGGGGATGTAACTTTGGCATATGATCTATGTTTGACGCGCTCAATACCTCATTAGAAATATCTATCCAAGGACTAAAAATTTTTGAGTGGGAAACATTGATCCATGACCCATGTTGCTCTCGGTTTTTCCCAAAAAAACATATTTTAGGGCCTCAAAATGGTTCCGAAAGTTCAGGGACCCAAAAAAAATGTTAAAAAATAGTAAGTTGTTCTAAAACTGAAAAAAATGAAATAAATGATGGTGGGGGGTTCAAATGGAATAGGTGGGTGGCCTCCAATTTCCACCTGGATCCTAGTGCCATTGTTGCCACCACCAAGCTCCGGAGGGAGGATCGAGATCCGGAGGAGGGGGGAGCGCCTCTTCCATTTGTAGATGCGGGTGAAGGGTTCTCCCCTACAATTCCTTGTCAATAGCGGAAGCCAAAAGAATGTCATTTCGGGAGAGGTCGTGAAGAAGCTCGGACTACCAACCATAACACACCCAAAGATGTATACCATTGGGTGGCTTCACAAAGGAAGAAATATCCACGTCCGCAAGCAGTGTCGCCTTCCGTACAACATCAATCCATTCACGAATGAGGTAATGTGTGATGTCGCTCCTCTTGATGTGTCTAATGTATTATTGGGCCAACCATACTTGTGGTGGTGACATGTTGTGTATAAGTCTAGGCCTCATGCTGCTATTATTACTCTCGAAAAAATAATTTGTACAGGATACCGTGATGTAGTACCGCCTCCTACCATCTCTTTGACTACCTACAAAACAACGCGAGTAAGATTGTTTCCCAAACCAAGAAATTTATTTTGCATTAAAATTTGCCCAAATGGCAAGAAGAATATTGTGGCCACAACATCGAAACAGGGGCTCCCCCCGCACAATGACAGATATGGACAAAGTCGTGGAGGAATACGAGGACATTTTCTCCTCACCCAAAGAGGTTCCTCTACACTCGTCGGTGTTAGGTAAACTTGACTTAGGATAGAGTCAAATTTTACTAAGGTAAATAATATTGGTTTTGGGCACATGGTATAGTGTACCCATGGTATTACTGCTTGTGGTATTGCATGTAATGGAGCCTATAAAAAGGTTGGGAAGAATTCTTTAAAAAAAGGCCTAGAGGTGAGCGGTGAATGCTCACATGGCCGGATTGACTAGGGTTTTGGCCAATGGTTAATGAAATTTCATTGGTTGGGTTTTGCCCCAAATTTGGGGTTTTCCTTGATAAACATGTTTTTATGTTTATGATTTGTTTTTGGCTCCTTTTATGGTTATTTTTTCCTCTCGGTAAATGTATTATTTTCGTAGTAAATTCTAACAAACTGGTATCGAGCTAGGCTTAAGGCTAATTTCAGGATCGTGGATCGTTTTATTAACCAATATCATTCATTCATTGTGGAATGAGCGTGATTTTATTGGATATGTCAAATCCGATGTTTGAAGATCTAGATATGCATGGGAAGGAGGCGTATCTCATTAGATCCGACATCGAAAAGGATCATTAAATAAATCTTAATGGTCAACAAACGTAAATTCCTATGTTCGGACATGCAAGGAATTTTTTCGGAGAAATACGAGCTCAAATTGAATATTTATTTGCTTTTTTGAAGGATCTTGTTGGGATAATGAAAGTTGCATCGTGTGAGCCGAGTAGCCATGGTTCCCCTCCAGATGTCCGACATCCTCTTTCGTAGGTTTGAAGGGATGTGGCACAAAGGTGTAAAATGTGGATATTTGTTACCCTCCTATGTTTCGGAGAGAAGGTGAGTTTGATTTATGGCCCCGAGACTATTCGAAATGACGAGAATACGAAGCCACTATTGTCATTGTTTGCGCTATTGGGTCGTGGTATAACAGTTGTTTCTCAAACATATCCCGGAATTTATTTGATCGATGCAAAGCCTATTCAGGGGAAGGTGTATAAGGTGTTTTTGAAGGCCTAGGAATCATCAATTAAAGTGCTCGGACTAAGAAATCTCACAAGCACTACGTATAAGGTCGTAGTGGAAGTCGTAGCAGGAGAGCAAGTTGGAACCGGGATGCAAGTTCATGCATTTGTTCCGAAATTTTTTTTATACCTGCCAAATCTAGCAAAAGCACTAGCCCCCTGTGGAGCAAAAATTTCAAAGGCTTACGTTGCAAGCCACTACACTCGAGGTCACTTCTCGTGGTGTCAATAGGGTGATAATGGAGCAGACTAGTCAAATTATATTGAGAGTCTCATTTGAACATGAGGCTACTTGCATATGATGATCACAAGAACCTATACACCAATCTTATATGAATGAGGATGATTTTAATGTCGTGGTATTTGTGCCGGCCATGAAGAATCTATTGTGAATGGGGATATAATGGTGGCTATGTGGATGGGCACCTAACTCGATAAGGCCTTCCCGGAGGCATGGGAGTTTGATACAGGAGGAAACGTTCCAATTCAAGTGCGGTAGTGTGAAATCATGGCAAGGCAAGTAAATGCACTGGAGAATGTGGTAGAGATATGGATATCATGTGTGATGATTTAGAGTTAACGCTTGGAAACACCAAGCGCAGATTCAAAGCCAAATCCACCGCAATGCGTATGTTTAGTTAAAATTTCTCAAGGAAGAAACCAGCTTCTACAAATGGGAGATCATATGTCTCTGTGCTTGTGATTTCCCTTTTTTTATTTTTTGTGTCAAAATCCATATATATAGATGTATGTGTTGAAGGTGAATGTTCTAGGTGTGTAGTGTTGTATGGAAACAAAATGAATATGGGCTTCGTGAGATCCAACGTAGTGGCAACGTTTGGTGCTCAATCCGAGGTGTACTTAGGTGTTGGAATAAGAACACAACCATACTAGGCATGATTCATATTCCTATGATACTACCGATTAGGTAAAAAAAACATCCATATGCAGCATTGGTTGATAATATTTGATGAGAGAGAAGTTAAAGTGAGAGAGGATATGTGCACGTGGATCCATTAATTTATGAACCATGTATATGAAGAGAACTCCTAGAGGAATGGCGATTACAGGTGGTTGGTGACCCATGTAATTTGGTAGATGGGTTCTTTTTTATATGGACATTTATGTCATATGTACAAAGAAAAAAAATAAGGGTAAACGAAAAAATATTGTAATGGAGTCAAATTTTATTGCATGTAAATGGGCATATTGCTATAAGACTTGTTATGACATGCGTACTCCCAGGGTAATCACTAGTAAAGTCCGGTTTAGATCTAGGTGATAGGGGGGATGTCAAGTTAAAAAACTACCTTGGGTAAAAAAAATTTAGGGGGGAAGGGCTATAGTGAGCGGGGTTGTCTCACTTAGCATTTTTTGGCTGGATTTAGTCGGGGAAACACCAATTCAAGTTTAAGGGGGGGGGGAATTGTTTGGTAAAATTGACTCGGATAGATTCAAAGTTTACTAAGGTAAATAATAGTGGTTTTGGGCACATGGTATAGTGTACCCATGGTATCACTCGCTCGATTTATTGCATGGAATGGAGCCTATAAAAGGCTGGGAAGACTTCATTGTAAAAAAATGCCTAGAGGTGGGCGATGAAGGATCACTTGGCCAAATTGGCTAAGGTTTTGGCCAATGGTTAATGAAATTTCATTGGTTGGGTTTTGCCTCGGATTCGGGGTTTTGCCTCGATAAACATGTTTTTACATTTATGATTTGTTGTTGGCTCCTTTTTATGGTTATTTTTCCTCTTAGTAAATATATTATTTATGTAGTAAATTCTAACGAGTTAGGTCAATCACTCCATTGATTTGACCCCTGGGCGTGCCACCGCTTGATGTTGCCATACCTCATGTGACCACACAGATAGAATCCACACGTGTACTATCGGAGGTCGATAAATCCACCAAATTTATTGAATGCATCTAGCACTTCGCCGAGCAGGGTCCACAATAGCTTTGACAAATCCAATACCAAGTTTAGCAGAATTTGCCTCATCTCATGGAGGAACTCAATGCAACGGGGACCATTTCTTCCTAAGGGGGGGGGGAGGAATGATCTAGGTGGATATTGGTGGCCACCCAACTATTCCATTTGAATCTCCACCATCGGTGCTTTTCTTTTTTTTAGTTTTAGCACAACTTATTTTTTTTTAGTAGTTTCTCGGGTCCCGAACTTTTGGAACCCTTTTGAGGCTCCTATACAACATTTTTTTGGGAAAAAAATGGAACAACATGTGTAATGGTGGTTTTGGTGCACAAGTGTACCAATCCATCGGTGCTTGGGAGGAGTGGTCACTACCTCCAAGCTATGGTCACGAGCAGAAAATATGGTTAGCATATTAGTGAACAAATGCTAATAAATATAAAACACACTAAATAATGGAATGTAGTATGTGTTGTTATATCATTCACCACCTTAGCCCTAAGAAACTTATAAAGGGGGATCACCCGAAAGAATAAAAGGGATAAATACTTAAAATAGTGAATGGGTTAATATGAATGAAAATCCATATAAAAAAAGGGGACAAGGCATCATATATGTATTATAGCCTTGTGGTAAGCTTTACACGAAAAAAAAGGAGGATAAAGGTGCAAGACAACTGGGCATGGCAGGGAACCACCCATACTCCGAGCAAACAAAGGAAGAAAGGCATGTGAAGAGTTTCGTGGGGGATCAAGGATGATAGAGGGAAGGCGGAAGCTCACCCCCCGGAATGGTGATGACATAGCATACGATGGGACTCGATATAGCCTTTCCGTGGGGTGATGGCCGCAGTGGTTATGACATCCCCCCACCGAGTTGGGATGCCTAATGACAAGGAGCCTTATATCGCAAAGCAAATACAACAAGGACCGCATGGACTGTCAAAGCCAAAATTTCACCTATCGAACCCTTAAAAAGGCCAAAAATCCACCTTTTTGCTCTAAAAGCACTCATTTTTTACATATCAGGCCTCTAAGCCCCTTTCACTTAAGCCCAAGCCCCTTTTCCGCCATGAGACTGGGCCCCATGATCGAGCACTAAGCCCATCGGTGATCACACGTCACTCTTTCTAAGTCCCCTCTTCCATGTTTTTCTGTTTCGCCGATGACCAATCCCTCGATATGATCTGGACCGCTATTTCCCCCAAAGATTTGACGGCCATCGCATTGCTCCATTGTGCATCACACATCGCTCTTTCCCATTTGCATCCGCCTATTATACTTTTTCACCGATGTGTGAAACCCCGATGCGATCTTGACCGTTGATCTCCTCCCATAGATTCAACGAGTCATTGCTCCATCGCGCTACGCCCATCCATCGCTCATCGCACTTCTCTTCATCCAAATTCTTCGCTCCCCGAATTCTATTCCGCCAATGGGGGAAACCTCGACGCAATCCGGACCGTTGATCTCCTTCCGCAAATCCAACGGTCATTGCTTCATCGCTCCATCGCACATCGCGCATCACTCTTCCCCATTTCCACTTTATGTTTCACCGCTCACATTCATTCCCCGCCGATATGATTTGAGTCATTGATCTAGCTCCCCCGGATCCAATGGTCGGCGCTACCTCGCTCTATCGCTCCTTCGTCGGTTTCCCGATCACCCATCCATTATTGCATTCCCCGCTCCGATATGGACCGTCGATCTTCTTCATCCAACGGCCCACATCGCTCTCGCTTCCATAACCCCCACAACTCGATCGTCCCGCTCCACGACAGGGGTTGTTGACGTCATCGCCGGTCCCACCCGACCGTGTAAGTACGACCGTCGCGTTCATCTACAGTCGTTGATCCGGATTGCCCGCATCGACGGCTCTCATTCATTTTTTGCGTTCATTTCATCGAACAACATGATCGTGTTGTTTCCATGCAAAATGGGCGATTTTGTAAAGACACATCGTACACCTAGTCGTATCACGTTAATTTGACCCATTATCGCTTACCACTTTAACCCCTCGCGAAAAACCACTCCGGTTTTCCGCAAAACCACCTTCCGCACAATTTCACACCAAATCACATTTAAACGCTGTTTTTACCACAAAAATTCCTCCGCTACATTTCTTGCCTCCGCACTCGCTCCTTCGTCTTCACCCGAGCCTTCTAAAGAAGTCAACCACTCATCGCGAGATTTATTTAATTTGGTTTTCTATCTCGTGCGGGTTTTTCACGGCATTTTAAGTATGTTGGCCATCTCATAGCTGATCACAGTGACTCAAGGCCGAGGGTGATGATCCTCGGAGACCCGATCAAAGGTGAAAAGGAAGCATAAAGGGTTAATTTCCACATTTTAACCAAACTTTTCATAAGCATTGGTTACACAACGAAACCCTCCAGTGTGCAAAGAAAGTACTCGTCGAAAAAGAATAAAGGCTAAGGGTCCAACTCGGAAAATTAAAAGCTTAACCTACGGATTGAAGACAAAGACTCGGTTTTAAAGAAAAGGATGATTATAGAAGGCCTTAAAGTAATATCGGTGGGCCCCAATCATATTTTAAAGGCCTAAACACACGGATCGACGAAGGCCAACTCATCCACTACCAGTAGCACCGCACCCTCCCAGATCTGAAGGCCACTCCTTCCCACGACCGACGCGATTGCCTTCGCCCAGAGGCAGAGCATCAGCTCCACCTCATCAATCAACAATGATCATCCACGAATGGGCCCGTGTGGCCTTTTTTACCTTATGTTTTGTTCATTTTTTTTCATTTTGGGTGAAATCCTTATTTCACTCCTACAGCTTTTTACTTTCGCTTTAATCAATTGTTACATTTCGCTTAGAAACGGCTCTAGGCCAATGTTGTAAGATGATGAGAGGTAGTTTTACCTCATCATCATTTCTGTTTTGATTTAGACCTGGAAAAACATACAAGCATGCAGGAAAGATATTTTTTTTCAAAATATATTCTCACGCATAGGAATCGATGGTTATAAAAAACGAGAAGCAAACACTAAGAAAAGGTTCCATATTTTCCAAAGGACTCACTAGTTCGAGTGATTTGTATGTATTTTGTATGAACTCTAATAGTAGATGTTTGAAGAGCTCGTAGGGATTCAATAATAAGAAGCTTTTTCTGGAATTGGGGATTCTGCCCTGAATGATTCACGGTTTATAACTCTTCTCCATGTTTTTTAATACAAATGTTCATTTCATTTCTCTCCATATTTCTTATATCTAATGTTCCGGAATGCGAGTGCTCCCATGTTTGAATATGAATTTATCATAACGTATACTCATATTTACTCATCCATAGTGCTTTAAATATGGCTCGTGCATGATACTTTGATTCATTTCCTATCTCTTCCACCTTTCTTATGATATTAACTACAATGGATTCTTATCTTTGTATGAGTCTACATATATGGATTCTTATCTTTGCATAGGCCCAATATATATGGATTCTTATACTTGAATAAACCCGGTTAGAGTTGGTATCTTACTACATATTCTGTCGTAGTCATCGCTCACATATAACTTGATATATGTGTGTTAATTTTAGAATTCAGCACCCTTTACAACATTCTGTCTTAAAGTCTGTCCGATGCATTTACTATTTGCGTTTGTACTCAATTTCTGCAGCTTTTCCTAGTTGTTGTGTTTAACTTTGGGGTCTTGGTTCCACCCTCATTAAAACCATTCATCCAAGTGATAGTTGCATGAGAGCTTAACATTGTCAATTGCAATCGGTTGAGTCATACGCTCCTTGCATTTAAGATGTCCTAGGCACTCGGTATTTATACAACTCAAGGCTATCTCTAGGAGCTACAACATTATGCATATAAGGAGAGAAAACACAACTAAACTAAAAAATAAAAAACAAAATATCACAAAGAGTCAAAATTAACAATAATGAAAATGGTTGAATCAAATTCCCCTCTTATTACCCATTGTTAGGACGAAAGATACAACATTATAATATTGCCAAAGGATCCTTAGAACTATGGAGTTCTAAGACCTAGTGCAAGGAATTTTTTACCCTTTAGCTCATGTCGCAATGTCTCTCTCTCTATTCTAAAGGATTGAAGTTGTTGGCTGGAAAAAAACTGAATCCTCACTCTACTTCTGCTCTAGATTACATACTGTTGGATTTCTCATGAGAAATTTGGCCAACATAACAAAGTGCTCTTCTTTTTCTCATCTCTTGGTGGCCATTTATAGGTGAATTCAAATTCTCCTTCCCTCTCTTGGTACATTGGTGGATGGTGACCCAAGAGTGAGGGTTATTTCCTTTGTGTGCCACTTGATTACTTTGTGTGCTCACTTGAGCTCTCAAGGTGGCTTAGGTAGCTATCCTTGGGTGGCTTCAAGTGGAGGATCATTTCTGAAGTGTGTCAAATGGTCCTAGAAAGTGACTTCGCCACTCCTAGGACGACGTGACTTTCCGAGGGAAACTCGTGTAGACCAACATGCTTATCGATGGAAAATGTGTGTAAAGTGCATTTTGCATGTGTTTTCGAGTGTGAAATTTGATTTTTTCCTCTTGACCTTAGAGATTTTAATTTTTTTTCAGATCCTCTAATGTTCCCGATCTCTCGTAAATCCTTACGTCCCGACATTTAATAATGTCATATTTTCTTCTCCAATTCTCTAGTGATAACGAGTTGCCCCCCTAATGTGTGAGGTCTAGGTAGAAATGTATAGCCGAAATACATTATAGTTTATTTTTTGTGTACTCGTGGAGAGAGAGAGACCCACGTATAGCTCAAGGTTGGAAACCCCTTACAATGGGTAGAAGAGTGACCATGTTCTATCGGAAACACGCAAGAAATAACATGATAGAATAAATACAATTTTTTCTACGAGGCGGTCATGTCCCATGCTCGTAATGATTTGGCTAGTTAAACAAATCTATTTGAATGATAAAGGTTTTGTCCGTGTCACCGATATGGTAGTGATCTCGTTGATTTGGTTGATGGTGACGATCGCTAATGCCCTCGGGGGTGTTTTTTCTTTGAAAATAGGTTGAATGTGGTACCCACATGTGTAATATTGGTATGGCGTATACATGATCAATGTATGCATGGGTGTATGATTGGGACCTTTCTGTGTAAGCATTTACGAAAGAGATGCTTATAATGGCATGGGTGTTCAATGAATTTGTGAAAAGTGAAATTCTTGTAAAGTACGATACCATCTTGACATGAAAGCTTGTGTCATAGTCAAATGTCACGAGGATCGATGACATATATGGGAAATGATGGTTCCCACAGTGCCACCCAAGGATGCCCCTATTGTGGTGAGGAGCCATCCAAGGTACTGCTTCCTTTTATGAGAATGGGTGTTGAAGTTGACAAAAAGGATGCCTCAACCGAACAAGAGAGCTACTCGATGCAAGGGACCAGGGTCTTGGATTTGATAGGCTTAACATAGGCGTGATGGCAAGGGGTGACCGAAAAAATGATGAGGGGAATTCAAGTGGCCCAAGGTCGGAGCATAAAAAAAGAAACTTGGCAGCAATCATAACTATTTTTTTATGAGGAAATCCCTAGAGTCGATAGGATGTCCAGGGGTGGGTCTATGTTGGTTATGAATGTCGTGGTGGCTTTGCATGAAAGGTGTGATTCTCCGACCAAGTGTGACTAGGGACTGCCGCCATGGGAGAAAAAATGGATGGATGAGTGGGGGGACTATTCTCCATTTGATATCTTTGTACACTTACCAAAAGAATGAAATAATGGGATTGGATTTGTATAAAACGTGGAGACGGCTGCCCAAAAACATGAAAATGTTCACTCACTAATGATGTGAGGAGGGTGTTTTTGCTGAGGGTGGGGGGCCCCATTGGTTATTCTCGTTATGCGGGGGGTGATGAAGCGGATGTAAAATATCGCAGATGGGCTATGTTGATGGAGGGATGGTAGGCTGAATGAGAGACGTGGTGGCACATATTCGTTGTGCTTGCAAAAAATGGTAGTTCGGGAAAGGGGTTTTATTTCGATATGGTAAAACTTGACTTGATGCATGGTGGATGAATGGGCATGAAGTTCTTCCTGGACCGAGATGGTATGGTCATGGCGTCGTGATTTTATGATGCATGGTATAATTTGAGTGACAGACACCATGGAGGGGGAGGCTCTACCGACCAACAAGGATTTTTTAACATGTGCAAGGTGGGGAGATGATAAACATGGTCGGGTGTTTGGAACCTATGGTTAACTTCTTGTGGAGAAATGATGTCGGGATATCCATAGTTTTTATAAGGAACTATCATGTCGGGGGTAGAATGATACCCTGCTCCGGGAACCTTCGGTGCATGGGGCGATGGATGGTTTGTCCAATACTTGCAACAAAATAACCCAAGTCTGTTAATATGAATCCTTTGTCGAAGTGTATGAAAAAAAGACCACTTTAGCTACGCATAACTAATAGCCCTAACATCAAATGTGGCTACCAATATCTTCGGATTTCGTAGTTAGTTGATCAAGACAAGAGCTGCAAAAAAACCCGGATCTATGCATAGAAAGACATTAAGCAAGAAAAAAGAAGGGTTTTCTCCATATATCCAATAGACAAGACAAGAACAATTTTTTGAAAGAATTTTTTTGTATTAAGGGCACCTGGGAGGAAAAACAAGAAGATGTTTCCAATTCTCCTCAATGGGATGGGTTCTTGGAAGTCCTCGACACTTCAGATCTAGCATTTCTCTCTCTCGTTGGTGTAGAAAACCCGGACAAAGATAGAACTCAAAGGGAGCTCACACAACAAATAATGGAAAATATGACAATGATAATGGCTCAAAGTCGGACCAAGAGTTTAGATCCGCAGTGATCTAATGGGCAAAAAAAAGGTGAAGAATGATAGGAAAAAACCCTCCTATTTATAACAAAATATTGGGTCATTCTAGATCTTGGTGCATGATTAAAATAGCATTAACCAAATCTAGATCCACCTTTTATGGAATATTTTATTATATTTGTTGGAGGGAAAAGGTATTTGACTTGTGTATGAAGGTTTGGTAGAGTTCTGGGAGATTGTGGATGCTATTTGGAGTTAAGCTCTTAAACCATTTTTTTGGGTTCTCCACCCGGGATTTGGGCGAACATCCTCATTCCGATGGTCTCGTCTTCTATTTCCATGTATTCAAAGGCATCGCTAATCCTATCTACATGTTGTTGAGTCGTGGTAGTCTCCACTCCCGGTAAAGTGTGGGATTTTGGCTTGATAGTAATTTTGTAAGGGAGCCAAAGGTCGTGGCAACACCAAAGGTGCGTACTGGGATCGCCATGACGGGAGCTAATGGATGATGTCCAAAATGAGGGCTTGTGGAATGAGCCGAGGTGGTTCGAACAGGTAGTGGTTTGGACGGGTGTGTTGGATGTATTTGGACTAGTGATATGATTTTTGAGCAGATCCGGGATGGTAGGAGCCAAAGTGATGGAGAAGTCTGAAAGTCGGGAGGTGTGGTAGGTGAGGCTTCTCTACTAGGACTCCGTGGCGGATCTAGGGGGCTCAAGATCATCAAAGTCTATCTTACTTTGTGACTTGCTTCTAAAAAGGGTTTTTGCTGATTTTTTAAGTCAAAGGGGGAATCCTGCAAGGCGGTGAAATGTTCGTGTATCGATCTTTCTTTACGGATGGACCTATTGGTAGCTAAATTTGCCGCTTTTGAAATCTTGCCACAGAATCTTCTCTCGGGTCATCTACTATGATAGGGGGGATTTGGGCTCGGATGAGATCCGGTGTTGATTCTTCGTGAAGCCGATTTCGGGTCTAGAGTTTAGAGAGGATGGTATTTGTGCCTCGTTTTGGATGGATGGCCTCTCCGGGGGTTTTACTAATGTGAAGGATGGTCACAACAAAAAGGATGGACTAGTGGAGTTGCCAGGTGGATTTCTATGAGAACTACGGTCCACCACAAACACTATCAAAGATGCTTTGGGAAAAAAATTTATAGCAAACTTTGAGACAGAAACTTGCATAGAAGAATGATTCACTTGGTTTCAACAGTTTGCTAGGCTGTATGGACAAGCTAATGGTTCTCTTGGCAAGAAGGCCTATGCTTATCTCCTATGTTTAGGTGAGGTTTTCTGAATCACTAAGTTATACTTAGTTTGTCACTAATTACAGAGTTTCCACCCTAAGTTTAAGTTTTTGGAAGGATGAGTTAGCAGACACGTATGGTTTATGAATTTTTTGGTCTTTTATGGAGTTTTTTAGGCCCTACTGGGAGGCTAGTGGAGTCGCCGGGTGGAACTTGGTTGTTTTTGTAAAGACGTAGCTAGTTATGAAATAGGTTTTTTTTGGTTTTGGTTTTTAGGTTGTGAGGGATGAAAGCTGATCAAAGATATAAGTTAGGTAAAACGGTGTTAGATCAATCTGGGCTATGGGGTCGAAGAGGTTAAGAAAGCTATCGAAATGGTGATACAAGGTTGTTGAGGGGGCCGATTTGATTCAAGGTAAAATGGATCTTTGGGCAAAAATGGAATAAGATGGACATCAAATTTGTGAATAACAAAGGATTTCAAGCATAACTAGTTTAATAGTCGACATAAACATGGTATGGAAAACCATTAATCATGAGAAATGTAACTATAAGCTAATCAATACATAGAAATAAACATTCAAGCCATGCATAGAGATATATAACTCTCTAACTTTGGGAAATGGATATCGAAACTTTAGGGAAATACACTTAAGACAGACAAACAACTCAAATCACTATGCCGAAAACGCCTAAACACAGTACTTTAAGTTATTGGGCACTTTGAAAACAAGATTGCATAGTCTTAGGCAAAGGGCAAGATCGAACAAGACCTCCTTGGTTCAACGAATGACAATCTAATCAATCAAAGACAAATTTCATGGATGGAGCTATGGCTAGCATTGAGTAAGCAGTGGCATACCATAAATCATACTTAGCATGCATAAAACCATGAATGAAACAAGCAACAATATCCTTAAGTTATTAAAGAGAAATCAAGAATTCTTTAATGTGACTAAGAATGAAGAAAACATGGGAGCTATGAAGAAACATGAAATTTGAGGTGCCTCCAAGGGCATGTCTCAAATTTGTTTTCTACTTGTCCTATAGCAAGAAAGAACATGGATTTATGAATGAAAAACTAGGAAACAAAACAAAGAGAGAGACACTATACCATTCTACCAAGTCATGGAATCCAACAACAATCCTCTTTCATCATCCAAGAACATCCAAGAGACTATCCAAAAGCATGAGACAAGTATTTCTTCCAAAGCTTATATGACCATATATTGCTTCTATTCATCAAATTCAGCCTTGTTTACAATGAAAACCTTTGGAATATATAGGCCCAAGTGAGGAAAACCTCTTAGTTCAACTTGCAATCTCATTGGCCTATCCAAAATATCTTATTTTTGTCCTTGAGGCTTTGCAAAGCCCAAGGCACAAAATATCTCATAAAATATCTAAAAAAATTTAAAAGAGGGAAATAAATTGACTTTTTCATAACTTCTCATGTGCAAAAAATAGCTAAACGCACATGAGGAAAAAAGTAGTTTTGAAAGGTTCGATTTTTTACAAAAAATACTCAAAAAAATACATCAGCAAAAGTTCCCCCTGACTTGCCGACAACCTTTGGAAGCCTTATTGATGTTGAAATGAGGCTCATGATAGCTCGTTGGAAAGCTATAAGTGTCTACTTTCTGAAAATGTTCAGTTTTTATCCCAACTGACCACTAGAAGTCCTTCAAAAATAGGTCTGTGTGAAAAAAACCCAAAAAAATAAGCCTTGCTGATAAACCCAGGGCGAGTGTAGAAAAAAGCGAGCATTTTTCGCCCTTTTCGTGGGAGAAAATGATTTTCAAATGTCCCTGAAAAATCGTTGAGCATGTGCTCCTAAAATTATGGCATCCAATGATACCATTATAATCCTTTGATGATGCCCCAAACTAAAATGGCGACGCCCATGAGTTTTTGGCCAAAAACCCAAAAATGACAAAAAAACCAAAATATGTTGAATTTCGGCCAAACTTGGTGAGCTTGAGCTCGAAGGGTTTTCAGCAACATGTTGTGAAGCAGAGGACAAGATTTGGAGTCTTGAGGTGTCTTTCCTCAAATTTTTTTTCCGGGCACTTCCCTTTCGCCTCCTTGAGTTTTTCTTGGGAAACCTTCAACTTCCGCTGGGCAAACCGATTTAACTTTTTATAATGTCCCCGTCATCCTCCGTTGAAGGTCTAAGTCCCTATTTTCCTTCTCCAATTTCCTCTCGAAGTGATCATTAACTCCCTCAAGTCATGCCTCCCGATTTTTCTCTATCTCTTGTTCGAACAATGCGGTGAGAGGGGTATATTGGAGAAGGGAATTTTCTTCTTCTTTTTGCTTCTCAAGGGCCTTTTTAAGCCCCATGGTTCTTGGCCTCTTTCGCCTAGGCTGATCTTTGCCTTCACTTTCATCAAACTCACCCACGAGTTCTTCCAACCTCACTTGTGCTTTGGGGGTCTCCTTCTTGTATTTGATTTCCCGTGTCTCATAAATAGCCATATGGACACTCATCTCGTTTGTTTTGAATTTGAAAAAAAATTGATTGAAATTCCTAGCTCTATGAAGATCAGCCTTCAAGGCATCAATTTGGATTTCTCTATGGATCAAGAGATTTTCTAGGATCCGGGCTTCATTATCACTATCATCACTTTGGATTTGGATGATGTCGAATTCCCTTTTCTCGGTACTCTTCCTCTTAGGAAATTCGACCATGGGCTTCTTTGGCAAATTTCCCTTGTTTCGGAGGGCCCTAGTCACATTTGGAGTTACGACTCTAGGCACCCTTTTCTTTGTCTGTCCGGGGGCTTGGCCACTTTCGGAGAAGAGAGCATGGCCCCTTGCCTCGGGAGAGGCAGTCGGCACATGCTCCATGGGCTCTTTACCCTTGTCATTTTTCCCTTCATTTTTGCCAATGTCTTGGCTCTCTTCATGGATGCCTAGGCTGTCTTTTTGCATCTCACTTTGAGGGTCTGTCCTCCTCACTATTTTTTTATATGTTTATCATGCTCGCCCCTTTTCTTCTCTAGGTTTTTTGTCCCTCATGCTGTGGGCTGTTGTGTATATAGCCGTGGCAGCCCTTGTCCAACACTTTCATGCTATTGTGTATCATCTTTGGGCTGCCCCTCGTTCAACACTTTCATGTTGCTCCCCTGTTCGGTCTCTTTTGGGTCGTTGTGTATCATCATAAGTCCGTTGTGTATCATCAAAAATTTTTCTCCGTTTCCGCCTCACCGTGATGTTTGTTGTTCAGCACTTTCTTCTTCATCCCCTTGCTCGTTGCTCATCATCACTTTCCTCTTCCCTGCTCATGTCCTTCTTCCTCCTCATGGTCACTCTCTTATCCTTCTTCGGGCTCCTTTGTTTGTTCTGTAGCAAACTTGAGCTTTTTGGGAATAGGTCTGCTAGAAGAAGGCAAATTATGGTGAGTAGGAGGTGTAGGGGATGTATGAACAGGAGGGAAAGTGGAGAAATCCGGATGGGTGATGAAAGTATCCCAAGAGACCTCCCTCTTTTCAAGCCGACGAAGGATGATGACTTTGATGAGCGAGTGGTGGAAGAGGCAGGGCGGTTTGCTATGAAGGAGGCTTCTTCCGAATAGTGGAAGCCATTTTCTCAATGCTCTTGTGTAAGAAGAAAGGGAGATTTAGCAAGTTGGACGTTGTGAAATGCATGAGCCGTCGAATGTGATAAGTATAGACTCGGGGAGAATCTTCCCTCACAAGTGAAGTATTGCATGATGATCTTCATGAGGGGGGGGGGCGTAATCGGCCAAAAGATATGAGAAAGGGAAAATAGAAGGACATGAATCTCTCGTGCTCGAGGGCTTTAGAAAGGGCTTGTAATCTTTCGAGTCTAAATGGCTTTGTTTAAACCACTTTTCCCCAATATAGGGGATTTTAGTGGCCTTGGAGATGGACCTTGGAGAGAATTTGAAGTTAAGGCCCGCTTGCTAGAAATGCTTGTCTCGGAAACCTCAAAGCGCAAAGGTGTGTCAAAGGAGAAAAGCTCTTCACCTCTTCCACTCTTTGACAAAAATCTAAACACCCAACCTCATGGAAATTGAACAAGATTGATGGGTGGGCATTCACGTCTTCGGTGGAAGTAGGCTAAAATCTCTTATGCAAGCCACTCCTACTATCCCTGCCTGAGGGTCATCTTGTTCTGGATGCTCTCTGCAAAACCAAACTCGCCTCAAATGGTTTTTTTGAAATGTTTTCTCAAACACAACTCTATCTTCTTTGTCAATCACTGTTTGATCAAGGAAAATTTGCCTCAAATGCTGTGTGAAATGTTTCTTTGATATCGGGTCTCTGCTCCTCCCAAATCATCGCTCTTCCCCTTTTTGTATGCCAATCAACAAATAGTTTAAATAACAAGCACACGATCAAATAAAAGGTATACATAGTCAAGTGATTTCGTGTTTGGGTAAGGTCACGGATCTCTTGGTGTTTTGGTGTAAGCAAGGCAACCCTAGTATTTAGACGAGAGGCAAAATACTCCTCCCAATCAAAACACCCTCCTTTTGTTCACCGATTAGACAGAAACACCTTTAAACTGATTTAACGACTTCATTCACCATAGTCTGTTTCATGGATAAAGAGGTAGCAATGATTTTGTTTTTTCACCACACAGAGAGGACTTTTGAAAGTGACAAAGCAATTTATGTATGATCACTATTGTTACTCGGTCCTTAAACAAAATTTCAACCCTTCTTACCACTCGCTTTCACCACTACAATATAGTCGACAGAGTTTATGGTTTTGCCTTATCACGGTTAAGGCACCTCCAACAATTTTAAAAACCTCTACTACTGTGTATATTTTGACTTGCGAGTTTATGCTTTTAGCACTGTATCGAGGGAGGTTTTTTAGGCCCTTGGACATCATCATAAACAAACCATTATCACTATGTAAACCTTGGGCAATCATAGCCACAATAGTCTTCGGATTTTCAACAAAAATTCAACCCTCCTTACCACTATTTTCACCACTACATTTCGTTTGACAGAGGTTATGGTTTTATCACAGTCTTGAAGGTAGCTCTAGGCTCTTTGAAACTAATGAATCACTCCACTAACCTCCCACCGTAACAAACTTCTTCAAAACATTTAACACATCACTTTGATTTATAGCAAGACCCTCTCTATTCGATCACCATTTAGTTTTTGAAAACATGGCAATGATATCTCATTTAGCAACTTGACCATACCAGGGGAGGCAAATAGAAATACCTCAAAAAATGGATGGCAAGCACTTGTTTGAAAAGTTTGAGCAAAGCTTTTCGTGGGCTTTTGGAAGGAATTTGGGCTATTGAAGCATGCGCAACACGTTTGAAATGAGAAGGCACCGCGCAACGTGAAAAATTTGTTGGGTCGATCATGGGCAGTCGTGACCGGCACCTACGAGCACGCCGCGCAAACACACAACTCCTTTGCAAATTTGATCCCGAACACGCCGCGTGCTTTTCCGGGCACATCACGCAGTCTCCAAACCTAAAAAACTCTATGAACTTGCTCGAAAAACTCTCTTCGGTCCGATGAGTAGCTAAGGGGAGGCCTTGTTTGCGTTGTGAAAATTTCAAATGAGTTTGTAACGGTCCCTCATCCTCTTTTGAAAGTGAACAAGTTAATACCCCTTGTGGTGACTTTCGTGAGGGTTTTTTTTTGTAAGTTCCTTTTTTGAAAAAAAAAGGTGTTGGTTGTGAAACAACAAATGAACCCCAATCTTTTCATTTGTGATTTTTAAAAAATAAAACAAACCCAAACTCGACCAGGCCTTTTTGAAAAAACTGTGGGTGATTGTTTTTGGAGGTCTTTATGCTTGTGATATTTTTTTCACCGTGAGAAAAACACTTTGAAGGCTAATCATCACTCAATTTTTTTCTTATTGAAAAGGAAGACCAATGATTTTGTGAAGCATCTTTTGCCATTTTTCAAGGAGATGACTTATCTCTTTAAAAACTTGATTGATAGTTTCTGTTCCTTATGATTATACTCGCTTGTTTAGCGGGAACTCGGCTCAAATCCATATAGGGACTATAGATGTATTCTCCAAATGAATTTTTTTCTTTGATTGTGAGGTGAAAACCAATTGTACTCACCCGAGCTTTACTATCATCTCGTCCATCAAGAGGGCACTTCTTCTAAAAACTTCTCCTTTACTCAAAATGCAACAAACGAAGGTACCTTTGACCTATTTTCATAAGGAAAATGCCTTCATTTGTAACAATGGCATGCATTATTGGCTTCGAATGTTGTTCCAAAACTTGAAACTCATGCCATAATCCTTCTTACATATTTATGAGCATATGTGCTTAGTTGCAATGCATTTTTGGGAAAACTAAACTCAAATTGCCTTTTTTTTCCACTATGATGAGTAATTTGAAAGAAAATTATTCATGAACAGGGAAGAACAATACCTTTTGAAAAACAATCATCACTCTTTGGCCTCGTGTCTAACCCAACTGATTTTAACTACTTTTCAACTCTGTTTTGTTTAAATAAACAGAGACTAAATGTTAAGCATCGTTTATCAAGGAGGGGAGTCTTTGTAACTTTTAAGAAAATTACACCCCTCAACAAGGTTTGTTCATTTTTGGCTCTAGACTGTCTTTGAAAGCAAACTCGATAGGAGATAAGTCAACTTCTTTGATAGTTATAGTACTCATGCTTTTCCTTTGTTTTTTGACATCATTGCTCTGTTCGTAAGCTTTCAAATGCCTCCTACTGTTCTTACAATTTGTCCTTCAATCGAGTGAAAACCCTAAAATCAATCACGCTTTCCGGCCCTCTCGCTTATAGATGAAGGAGGCCTACTTTGACAAATGCTTGGTTTCCTTTCAACCTCTGTCTCAACCAAATGAAGAATGTTTGATGAACATACCGATAGTGGTTTCCCTTATACATGATGGCAGAAGTTAGTTTGAGCCCAAGACTGTTTGACTCTTTTTGGCCATCTGCCTAATAATATTTCTTCATTTATGATCAACCCATTAGCGTCACCTTGTAATTCAAATAATAGTGAAACTTGTGCAAACCAATTTTAAAAGTCCACTGCTTTTTCCTCTTTCTTTAATCATCATTTTATTTTCAGAAACCTTTAGTTGTTGTCTCATCGTGCCCACTCAAAATTTGCCTTATAGTTAGTGCAATTATGAAAATCAAACCTTATCCCCTGGCCCTCCGCTTATAGATGAAGGAGGTGCTTTCAGTATTCAACCCTCTCGCTTATAAAATGAAGGAGGTTTTCTTAGTGATGCCATTTCATTAGCTTTTAACGGTGTTATTTTTTCCTTCCATTTGCCTTTTTTATGTCTGTGACTCGTGATAGCAGGAGCTTAATGAAACAACTATTTTCCCCGTAGCCGCATCCCAGTGCTCAAAATCACAGGAGAAGCAAACTGTCTTCTTATGTGGAACCAAATACTTGTCTTCCGGGAATGTCTGGTATACTTCGTTCTTGAACGATCCATTAAAACACTATAAAACAACCTAAAATAAGTTTGACCTATGGTACATGTATTGCCGAGACTTGAGGGTTTATTATTGGCGCGACTTAAGGGTATAACCAACCTTCTTTATAGAATAGGAAGGTCTGTTATGACTGGTCTATAGAAGATAGAGGTTCTTTGGATTTAGGATAGTTTTGCCAAGGGAGGAAATGCCTAGAGTGCCACTACCTAACTTAGGGAAGACTTCTTTGGAAAGATTTGGATTGTTTTCTTTGGAGCTGATGGACAAGCTAGTATGGTCGAGGCTAGACAGGGGCTTGATAATGAGGTTTCATCTCGTCATGGGCGGATTGAAAAGGTAGGAGGGAAAAAATGTTTATAGGTGCTTTCCAAAATTTGGCGAATTTGACAAATGTTTTTAGATCAACTCGCTAGAAAACTTGGTCGTTACAACTAGTCATCACCAATAAGTGAAAAATATCGATGACTAATAGTGGCTCCATTTGGGGAGGGCGACTCATTTTCAGGGAGGTGTCTAGAATTTTCAGATCTTTGGCTTATGAATACCAGTGCCTTATCCATTGGCGCAAATTTCATTCTTCTTTGACACTATTTCGAAAGTTGACAAACGATGATTAGCATCAATGATATTTCTACGCACCCCACTATCTTTCCTAACATTTTTTTCTTCCTTTGGGTGAATTTGGACTAGCAACCCTTTGACAATATATATATTTTTTTTTGAAAAATGAACCTATCTAGTTCTACACTTATATCTGCTCGGGAGTTCGATTAAGCCGATGAACTCCTTCATTACTCTACCTATGCTAGATCAACTCGTCAAGTTTAAGCTGTTTGACAGGGATTTTGTTCTCTAATCTAAAACATGAAATTGAAAAAATGATCAAATCAGGGGTTAAACAGTACTGATTTGTCATGTACTTGTGGCACGAAAGACAAG
Organism: Pinus albicaulis; assembly: GCA_034641835.2. Classification (NCBI taxonomy): domain Eukaryota; kingdom Viridiplantae; phylum Streptophyta; class Pinopsida; order Pinales; family Pinaceae; genus Pinus; species Pinus albicaulis. Next base: position 1,708,400,435 of record CM076581.1, read on the forward strand.
CCGCACACAAATATTATTTTGCAAAAAAATGAAATCTAAAAAACGGGGCTAGGATGCACAATTTTTTTTCTCATTCCCATTTCCCTCTTTGGTTCTGTTTTGAGCATGTGGAACCAATATCTTTTCCTAATCTACTCTCTTTGATAAGTCAAGCTTACACAATGTTGACCATATTTTTTCACTCACTAACTTATCAGCAAATAAATTTAAAACATGTTCAGCTATGATTAGGATAGATAATTGAACAAGACATTTGAGCACTAGTAGTGGCATTTAGACTTGCGCGCTTTCGAATCACTATTTTTTTGAACATGGGGCCCTTTTTTCTATTTTTTAAAACCACCCTCTTTTTCTATTTTTCTAATTGTTTTTGACTTTTCTTCTTTTTATCTATTTTTCAAACAATGGTATATACAATGATTGAAAATGTTTTAAAATTGGAGCTCTTGACAAAAATAATGCTTTAATGTCCTTCCATTCACAGGACCTCCAAACGTTTCAGTCCCATCAGGTTCTTGTAGGAAAAATGCATTGTTTCCGCTGACTGAGCTAATGATGAAAGGCCCTTTCCATAAATTTTCAAACTTTCCATGTTTACCATTGTCTTCTCTTCTAGAATCCCATTTTAACACTTTGTCCCCAATCTGAAAATCATTTTCCTTATTCCTTCTGTCAAAAATCTGTTTTATTTTGTCTTGCGCTAACTGAGCCTTTTGGTAAACTTCTTCTCTTGTTTGCTGTAAATGGATAGTCTGATTTACCCTCCTTTGCATGTCATTTTCTTCTATTTGAACTTCCTGCAATAGTTTCATTACTGGAACCCCTAAAGATGTTGGGAAAATGGCATCTATGCCATAAACTAGTTGGTAAGGAGACATACCTATGGATTTTTTGGTGGTTAGTCTATCAGCCCATAGTGCGTGTACTAGTTTTCCATGCCATGCCTTTTGATTTTGTTCAAGAAGTTTTTTGATGATGTTGACTAGGATTTTGTTAGAGGACTCGGCTAAACCATTACCTTGAGGGTAATAAGCTGTGGAATGTCCTAATGAAATGTGATATTTGTAACAGAAGTCAACCATTCTTTTGGAGGAGAAGGCAGTGGCGTTATCTGTAATGATCTTTCTAGGACAGCCAAATCTAGATAGGATATTGGTTTCTAGGAACTTGATGATGACTGAATCGGTGGCGTTCCTGGAAGGTATGGCTTCTATCCATTTGGTAAAGTAATCAGTGGCTGTAAGGATCCATTTATGTTGAGAAGATGAGGAAGGGTGAATTTCCCCAATAAAATCTAGACCCCATTGCTGGAAGGGTCCTTCGACTATGATGGGGTGTAAGGGCAAAGGTAAAAGCTTTTTCTTGCCATCAAAAATTTGACACTTATGGCATGTCATAACTAGCTTGTGAGTGTCAGGAAATAAGGTAGGCCAATAATAACCGGCTCTAAGGATTTTTTTTGTTGTGGTTTTCCAGTAGAGATGGCCCCCACATTCCCCTTCATGCATTTCGTGCATAATTTTCTCTGCATCAGACTCGAGCAAACATTTAAGCAGCATACCAGTGGGATTTTTCCAATACAGAAGACCATATATAATGCAAAACTTTAAAGAATTTTGTTTAAGAAATCTTGCTTTTGTCTTTGATAAAGTTGGAGGAGCATTTAGATAAAATAATACATAAAGAATATCTGCATACCAAGGTGAATTTAGAAACATTTGTTCAACATGAGGGGCTGTGCATTCTTCCTGTTCTTCTAAGGTATCAACGAAATTTATATCTAAAGCTTGGAGGTTGGTTTCAGCCATTAGTCTTGCAAGTCCTTGCCCTTTAATCAGTTTGGTAGGTCGGATTTCTAAGTCATATTCTACGATGATAGCGATCCATTTTCCCCTTTTACCATCGGGATCTTGGTTTAGTATGTATTTGAAAACAGTATTAGGAACAAAAGCGATGACATGAGAATGCAAGATGTAAACTCGGAAATCTTTCAGTGCTTTTACCAATGCAAACGTCTATTTTTCCATGATGTTATATTTCAAGGGAGCTTCTCTCAGGGATTTGCTGAAAAAGGCAATGGGTTGCTCCTGCCCTGCTGCGTTTTTTTGTAACAACACGACAACTATTGTGTGTTCTGAGGCAAATGAAAAAATGTAAAAATATTTGGTGAAATCAGGACTTATCAATACTGGTGTTTCAGTCAGGGCCTTTTTAACTAGTTCAAAATATTTTTTGGCTTCTGTAGTCCATTTAACCCCGACCTCTTTTTTCAACATATTTGTGATATCTCTCAGAAGTTCGCCAAGATTTGGGATGAATCTTCTCAAGAAATTAATTTTTCCGATAAAGGATTGCAGCTCCTTTATGTTTCTAGGGTGACTTATTTGCAATATGCCTTCGATTCTCTGGGGAACTATTTTTATTCCTTCTTCCGAAATGATGTGACCTATGAGTTTTACTTATTATAGACCGAAAAGTGTTTTCTTGGGATTTAGGGATAAACCTTATTTTCTACATTTTTTAAAAACATTTCTTAAGTGTACCAGGTGTTCTTCATCTGATTTGGAATATACCGTAATATCGTCAAGATATATGACTATGAAATAACCTATGTCTTCTGAGAAGGCTATGTCAATGGCTCTTTGGAATGTGGCGCCGGCATTCATCAATCCAAAGGGAATTTTAACGTACATAAAAGTGCCCCAAGGTGTGGTGAAAGCTATTTTGTGTTGATCAGTGGGGTAAACCAGCACTTGGTTATAACCAGAAAATCCATCAAGTAATGATATCCTTTTAGCACCTACTACCTTTTGAAGTATGTGGTCCATTTTGGTCAATGGATAATTTTCCTTTAAAGAGGCTCTATTCAAGTTTCGAAAATCAATGCAAATTCTGATCTCACCAGTTTTTTTCCTAACTGATACTAGATTTGAAACCCACTCAGAGTACCTGAGGGACACTATTTTCCCAGCATCATACATTTTTTTTATTTCCTTTTCAATCAACGGTAGTAATACTGGGTTTATTCTTCTTAACTTTTGTTTCAAAGGCTTCTAGTTTTCTTTGAGGGGAATATTATGTTGAATGATGCTGGTATCGTATGATTTCAAATCTTGGTATCCCCATGCAAACACATCTTTAAATTATTTAAACAACTTGATGTGCCTCTGTTTTATGTGAGGAGGGAGGGTTTTGGATAGTTTGATATTTCTTGGTTCTTCCAGGCTTCCTATGTTATATTCTTCTATGTTGACCTCGGTAGATTCCATTTTTGGCTTTTGGCCACGTCATTAAAATCAAACAATTCTTCTAAAGGCGCAAGCCCTCTGGGTATGGTTCCATTTTCACAGTGCAAAACTTCAAGTTCCCTTTGGTCCATGTCCTCTGCTACATCATTTTCATATGAATGATTGACCAAGTTGACATCTATCCAAGAAGGTAAAATTTGGCTCTTGATCTTGATTTTTGCCAGGTTTCTTTTCTTCATTTTCTAAGTTTGTTTTGGTTATTTAAAATTCATTCTTAGATTGTAAGAAATCATCAATTTGATTGTCTTTGAATATTTTCCAATGGTCAATATTATCTGGTACTGTAGGGCAATGTTTGACCTGAATAATATATTGCTCACTTAAACATGGTACTTGGCCATTGCTTGCAGCAAAGGCAAGCTCATTTTCTAGGCTATTTTGAATTCTAGGAATATAAGTGAGTTCATACTTCTCGAAGGTTTTGAGGATTTCTAAAGCTACATTCCTGTATTCTCTTAGTCTTGGGTTTTTTTCTGAATATTCACCTTTGATTTGCCTGATTACATGTTTTGAATCTCCCTGGGCTGACACTTTCTTGGCGCCTAAGTCCTTAAGTATGTGCAGACCAAGGAGAAGGGCCTCATATTCTGCAATGTTGTTAGTACATTGGAACTCTAACCTAAAAGAATGACCTCCATTAATATTGTGTATCCAGATGCCGACCCCCCAAACCAGTTTTGCCACAAGAACCGTCAAAGCTTATATTCCAAAGAGCTTCCTTTTCATACATGATACTAAGCTGTTTTTCAGGTTTCTTGGAGCTTTGGTCATTAGTCTCTACATCCAGTAATGGGAAAAGTGTTTTTGATGGTTTGAAAACCTCTTCATTTTCTATTATCTTCTTGTTTATATCACTTTCATTATATAAGATAAAATAATCTAAATTGGAATGAATGGAATAAATGGGAGTGTTGTTTGGCTTATCCCAGTTGCTAACCATGTATTTCATGTGAGTCTCTCGGTATAATCTCCTAGTCTGGTTGAAAACTGGGATGGTAGAGAATGACATATCCATTTGAAGGTTACCTTGTATTTTGGCAGCCCATGCCCTTGATAGTAGCATTCCATACTTAGGAGGGATATCGGCCACTACTACGTCCATGACTAGGTTTTTTGCTGGTAGTTGTGTTAAAGCAAAGCCCAGGTTCTTTATTAGACCTAAACATTTGACCTAACTTGAGTCAAAGGAGTACAGGTTTTTATAATGTTGAGTTACCTCTAGTCCCAGGTTTTCCATGATTGCTTTAGGCATGAGGTTATGGGAGGCACCAGAATATAACATGGCATTATGTAATATCTTGTCCCATATGTTCAAACTCACATAGAAAGGAGAAACAGTTCCTTCTTGGTATTCACCTTATATTTTGGGGCCGAATAAGAGCTCGGGTTTGTCCTCAGTTAGATTTAAAGTATCTGCCTCATTTCCTATATCAAAAACTTTGAAGATTTGAGATCTATACCTATCTACAGTTATTAGCTTAGTAAGGGGTATGGTTATTTTTATTTTGGAAATTTCCCCTTCGAAACTAAAAGGAGTTTGTAGTTTGGACAGATTTGTTTCAGCTTTTTCAGACATGAGTTTCTCTATGTTCTTAATTTGCTGACTCTGTTTCGGGACCTTTTTTGACATAGCCACCTCGGGAGTCTTTGCGGAGGTACTAGGAGTATCTGAGCCAAGACTTGTTTGAATAGCTTTATCTTTGTTTTGGTCAATTTTCTTGACCACAATTTTGTTTCTATCCATGGCTTTTTTAAGGATGGTATTAGGGGTTTTAGCAGTGTCAGGGCTACCATTCTTGGATTTGTCTTGGTTTTTTCTTCTTCTAAGGTTATACTGCCTGTGAGTTTCTATAATGGCATTATGAAAATCTATGGTAGGATCTTCGGGATCTTCATAGTTGGTTTTGTCCTGATTCGGAGAGAAAAACTCTTGCTCTTCTGCCGTGAGGTAGACCTCACTCTCATTATCAGAACCTATGAGGTTCAAATGATTTTCATCCATGGGTTCAGTATCCCTATCATCTTCATCAACATAATTCTCACTGAAGGATGGTCTGATTTTCTAGTCCTTTCCTCTTGGTTTATTTTGAGACTGGTCTTTTCTAAAGCTTTGGTTCCGGTTTTGAGGGTTTGGTTGGTTGTCCTTAAGAGGTGTTTTTTCACTCATTTTTTCCCACATCTTTGTCATGGATTTGACTAGGCAATCTATTCTAGGATCTGAGGAAAATACCGAGGGGGTAAACTCGTCATGGTAGGTGAGTCACTTTTCTGTTCTTATCCTAGCTCTCTTTTCGGCTAAGTTGGCTTTTGCATTTATAGCCACTTTTTGCATTTCTTCTAAGGTAGGGGGGTCCTTGTCTCTTAGCTGATAATTCATGTTCGGGTCAAAACCCTTGGGAAAATTTTCCAAGGCTGAACCAAGTGGGGGTGTGAAGTGAGGTGGGAGGGCATTATACACACTGTTGAACCTAGTGCAGTATCCCTAGACACTTTCCCCATTTTCCCGTTTTAGATTGTGATACTTTGATAGGATTTGAATGGGGTTCTTTCGGATTTCCCACTTGTCTATGAAGGTTTGGTAGAGTTCTGGGAGATTGTGGATGCTGTTTTGAGTTAAGCTCTTAAACCATTTTTGGGGTTCTCCGCCCAGGCTTTGGGCGAACATCCTCATTTTGATGGTCTTGTCTTCTATTTCCATGTATTGGAAGGCATCGCTAATCCTATCTACATGTTGTTGAGCTGTGGTAGTCTCCATTCCGGTAAAGTGTGGGATTTTGGCTTGATAGTCATTTTGTAAGGGAGCCAAAGGCTGTGGTAACACCAAAGGTGCGTACCAGACTACCATGATGGGAGCTAATGGATGATGTACAAAATGAGGGCTTGTGGAATAAGATCAGGTGGTTCGAACAGTAGTGGTTTGGACGAGTGTGTCAGATGTATTTGGACTAGTGATCTAATTTTGAGTAGATCTGGGATGGTAGGAGCCAAAGTGATGGAGAAGCTGAAAGTCGGGAGGTGTGGTAGGTGAGGCTTCTCTACTAGGACTCTGTGGCAGATCTAGGGGCTCAAGATCATAAAAGTCTATCTTACTTTGTGACTTGATTCTAAAAAGGGTTTTTGCTGATTTTTAAGTCAAAAGGGGGAATCCTGCAAGGCAGTGAAATGTTCAGGTACTGATCTTGCTTTACGGATGGACCTATTGGTAGCTAAATTGCCAGTTTCAGAATCTTGCCACAAAATCTTCTCTGGGTCATCTACTATGATAGGAGGATTTGGGTCTGGATGAGATCTGGTGTTGATTCTTCGTGAAGACAGATTTCGGGTCTAGAGTTTAGAGAGGATGGTATTTGTGCCTGTTTTGGATGGATGGCCTCTCTAGGGTTTTACTAATGTGAAGGATGGTCAAAACAAAAAGGATGGACTAGTGGAGTCGCTAGGTGGATTTCTATGAGAACAATGGTCCACCACCAACACTATCAAAGATGCTTTGGGAAAAAGTTTTATAGCAAACTTTGAGATGGAAACTTGCAAAGAAGAGTGATTCACTTGGTTTCAACAGTTTGCTAGGTTGTATGGACAAGCTAATGGTTCTCTTGGCAAGAAGGCTTCTGCTTATCTCCTATGTTTAGGTGAGGTTTTCAGAATCGCTAAGTTATACTTAGTTTGTCACTGATTACAGAGTTTCCACCCTAAGTTTAAGTTTTTGGAAGGATGAGTTAGCAGAAAGGTATGGTTTATGAATTTTTTGGTCTTTTATGGAGTTTTTAGGCCTACTGGAGGCTAGTGGAGTCGCCAAGTGGAACTTGGTTGTTTCTGTAAAGACGTAGCTATGGTCCACCACCAACAACTAGGGAAAAACCAATCTGGGAATGTTTTTTGGGGTTTTTCTGAGTTTTTTATGTAGTCCTAAGGTTTGTAAGAGTGTCCTACAGCTGAGTCATCATTTTGCTAGAATGGTGAGACAACCAGATTCTACTCTTCTAAGTTTGACAGAGATTTTGAAAATTCCTAAGGGATACCTAGGATGTTTTGACTCAAGGCCCCACCGTGATGACCATTATGTTAGTGAGCGGTGGGATAGGTCGATCAGATAGTATTCTAAATTTTAGCAAAGTAGTCAGGCCTACTAGAGGCTAGTGGAGTCGACAGGTGGATTTTTAGTTGTTTTGAGGGTATATTGGTATGGTCCACCACCAATATTGTCAAAAACCAATCTAAGGAATTTTTTTGGGGTTTTATGAGTTTTTATGTGAAGCATAGTTTGTAAGAGTGTTCTAAACCTGATTCATCACTTTGCTAAGATGGTGAAACAAAGATTTTACTCTAAATGATTCTATAGGCTGATGGTCTGAGTTTAATGTTGAAGGACTAAAGAGTCTATAAGAGTTCGCTAGACTGTCATGTACTCAGAGTCCCACCTTGATCGCCATTATGTTAGTGTGGCAATGAGGTGGCTCAATCAGATAGTAGCCTAGAGTTTAGTAAAGTAGTAAGGCCTACTGGAGGCTAGTGGAGTCGCCAAGTGGATTTTTAGTTGTTTTGAGGTATATGTGTATGGTCCACCACCAGTATTAATAAAAACCAATCCAAGGGAGTTTTTTTTTGGGGTTTTTCTTTGTTCTTTATGTAGTCCTAAGGTTTGTAAGAGTGTCCTACAGCTAAGTCATAATTTTGCTAGGATGGTGATACAACCAGATTCTATTCTTCTAAGTTTGACTGAGATTTTGAGAGTTCCTAAGGGATACCGAGGATGTTTTGACTCAAAGTCCCACTGTGATCGCCATTATGTTAGGGTCCTGTGATTTGGCTGATTGGCAAGCCAAATGACAGTGTAACATCAAACCAGTCTTTGGAGCCCAAGGACCTAGCCTTCCTGGACTCAGAGAGGGCTCTCTCTATTTGTGTAAGGGATATCTGTGTGTTTGCTTATTGTGTTATGATTTTAGGCTAGTTATGAAGTAGGTTTTTGGTTTTGGTTTTTAGGTTGTGAGGGATGAAACTGATCAAAGATATAAGATAGGTAAAAAGATGTCAGATCAACTGGGCTATGGGGTCGAAGAGGTCAAGAAAGCTATCAGATGGTGATACAAGGTTGTTGAAGGGTCGATTTGATTCGAGGTAAAATGGATCTTTGGGAAAAATGGAGTAAGATGGACATCAAGTTTGTGAATAACAAAGGATTTCAAGCATAACTAGTTTAATAGCTGACATAAACATGGTAGGGCAAACCATTAATCATGAGGAATGTAACTACAAGCTAATCAATGCATAGAAATAAACATTCAAGCCATGCATAGAGATATATGACTCTCTAACTTTGGGAAATGGCTATCAGACTTTGGGGAAATACACTTAAGACAGACAAACAACTCAAATCACTATGCCAGAATGCCTAAACATAGTACTTCAAGTTATTGGGCACTTTGAAAACAAGATTTCATAGTCTTAGGCAAAGGGAAAGATCAGAACAAGACCTCCTTGGTTCAACAAATGAAAATCTAATCAGTCAAAGAGAAATTTCATGGATGGAGCTATGGCTAGCCATGAGTAAGCAGGGCATACCGTAAATCATACTTAGCATGCATAAAACCATGAATGAAACAAGCAACAATATCCTTAATTTATTAAAGAGCAATCAAGAATTCTTTAATGTGACTAAGAATGAAGAAAACATGGAAGCTATGAAGAAACAGGAAATTTGAGGTGCCTCCAAGGGCATGTCTCAAATTTTTCCTCTACTGTCCTATAGCAAGCAAGAACATGGATTTATGAATGAAAACTAGGAAACAAAACAAAGAGAGAGACACTATACCATTCTACCAAGTCATGGAATCCAACAACAATCCTCTTTCATCATCCAAGAACATCCAAGAAAATATCCAAAAGCATGAGACAAGTATTTCTTCCAAAGCTTATATGACCATATATTGCTTCTATTCATCAAGTTCAGCCTTGTTTACAATGAAAGCCTTTGGAATATATAGGCCCAAGTGAGGAAAACCTCTTAGTTCAACTTGCAATCTCATTGGTCAATCCAAAATGTCTTATTTTTTCCTTGAGGCTTTGCAAAGCCCAAGGCCCAAAATTTCTCATAAAATATCTAAAAAATGCTAAAAGAGGGAAATAAATTGACTTTTCATAACTTCTCATGTGCAAAAATAGCTAAACGCACATGAGGAAAAAGTTGTTTTGAAAGGTTCAATTTTTACAAAAATACTCAAAAAATACATCAGCAAAAGGTCCCCTGACTTGCCGGCAACTTTTGGAAGCCTTCCTGATGTCAAAATGAAGCTCATGATAGCTCGTTGGAAATATCTGAGTGTCTAAATTTTTAAAATGTTTATTTTTCTCCTAACTGACTACTAGAAGTTCTTCAAAAATAGGCCTGTGTGAAAAAAATCCAAAAAATAAGCCTTGCTATCAAACTGGGCAGAGTGTAGAAAAAGCGAGCATTTTTCGCCCTTTCGGGGGAGAAAATGATCTTCAAATGTCCTGAAAATCGCTGAGCATGTGCTCCTAAAATTATGGCATCCAATGATACCATTCTCATGCTTTGATGATGCCCCAAACTGAAATGGTGATGCCCATGAGTTTTGGCCAAAAACCCAAAAATGACAAGAAACCAAAATATGTCGAATTTCGCCCAAACTTGGCGAGCATGACCCTCAAGGGTTTTTAGAAACATTTTGTGAAGCAGAGGCCAAGATTTGGAGTCTTGAGGTGTATTTCCTCAATTTTTGTGCTGGGTGCTTCCCTTTGGCCTCCTTGAGTTTTTCTTGAGCAGCCTTCAACTTCTACCGGGCAAACTGATTTAACATTTTATAATGCCCCGTCATCCTCCGTTGAAGGTCTAAGTCCCTGTTTGCCTTCTCCAATTTCCTCTCCAAGTGATCATTAACTCTCTCAAGCCATGCCTCCCGATTGTTCTTTATCTCTTGTTCGAACAATGCGGTGAGAGGGGTAGATTGGAGAAGGGCAGTTTCTTCTTCTTTTTGCTTCTCAAGGGCCTTTTTAAGCCCCATGGTTCTTGGCCTCTTTCGCCTAGGTTGATCTTCGCCTTCACTTTCATCGAACTCACCCACGAGTTCTTCCAACCTCACTTGTGTTTTGGGGGCCTCCTTCTTGTATTTGATTGCTCGTGTCTCATAAACAACCATATGGACACTCATCTGCTTGTTTTGAATTTGCAAAAATTGATTGAAATTCCTAGCTCTATGAAGATCAACCTTCAAGGCATCAATTTGGCTTTCTCTATGGATCAAGAGATTTTATAGGATCCGGGATTCATTGTCACTATCATCAATTTGGATTTGGATGATGTTGAATTCCCTTTCCTGTTCATGACTGCTCTCTTCCTTGCCCTTCCCTTTGCTTTGGGTGGCTCTTCTGGTACTCTTCCTCTTAGGCAATTCGACCATGGGCTTCTTTGTAAACTTTCCCTTGTTTCAAAGGGCCCTAGTCACATTTGGAGTTACGAATCTAGGCACCCTTTTCTTTGCTCTTCGGGGCTTGGCCACTTTCAGAGAAGAGAGCATGGCCCCTTGCCTAGGAGAGGCAGCTAGCACATGCTCCATGGGCTCTTTACCCTTGTCACTTTTCCCTTCATTTTTGCCAATGTCTTGGCTCTCTTCATGGATGCCTAGGCTGTCTTTTTGCATCTCACTTTGAGGGCTATCCTCCTCACTATTTTTCATATGTTTATCACGCTGCCCCTTTTCTTCTTTAGGTTGTTGTCCCTCATGCTGTGGCTGCCCTTGTCCAGCACCTTCATGCTGCTGTGTATCATCTTTTGGCTGCCCTTGTTTAGCACTTTCATGCTGCTCCTGTTCAGTCTCTTTTGGCTGTTGTGTATCATCATAAGTCTTCTCACCCTCATCATAAGTCTGCTGTGTATCATCAAAATTCTGCTCCTGTTCTACCTCACTGTGATGCTGTTGTTCAACACTTTCTTCTTCATCCCCTTGCTGCTGCTCATCATCACTTTCATCTTCCTACTCATGTCCTTCTTCCTCCTCATGGTCACTCTCTTCTCCTTCTTCAGGCTCCTTCGTTTGTTCTTTATTAAACTTGAGCTTTTTGGGAATAGGTATGCTATAAGAAGGTGAAGGATGGTGAGTAGGAGGTGAGGGGATGTATGAACTAGAGGGACAGTGGAGAAATTCGGATGGGTGATGAAAGTATCCCAAGAGACCTCCCTCTTTTCAAGCTGATGAAGGATGATGAATTTGATGAGAGAGTGGTGGAAGAGGCAGGCAGTTTGCTGTGAAGGAGGCTTCTTCTGAACAGTGGAAGCCATTTGCTCGATGCTCTTGTGTAAGAAGAAAGGGAGATTTAGCAACTTGGCCCTTGTGAAATGCATGAGCAGTCGAATGTGATAGGCATAGACTCGGGAGAATCTTCCCTCACAAGTGAAGTATTTCATGATGATCTTCTTGTGGGGGGCATAGCTGGCCAAAAGATATGAGAAAGGGAAAATAGAAGGACATGAATCTCTGTGCTTAGTCTTTAGAAAGGGCTTGTAATCTTCTGAGTCCAAGTGGCTTTGTTTAAACCACTTTTCCCCAATATAGGGGATATTAGTGGCCTTGGAGATGGACCTTGGAGAGAATTTGAAGTGAAGGCCTGCTAGCTGGAAATGCTTGTCTCGAAGCCTCAAAGCGCAAAGGTGTGTCAAAGGAGAAAAGATCTTCACCTCTTGCACTCTTTGAAAAAAATCTAAACACCCAAACTCATGGAAATTGAACAATATTGATGGGTAGGCATTCACCTCTTCAGTGGAAGTAGGCTCAAATCTCTTATGCAAGCCACTCCTATTTTCCTGCCTGGGGGGGCATCTTGTTCTGGATGCTCTCTGCAAAACCAAATTGCCTCAAATGGTTTTTTGAAATGTTTTCTCAATCACAACTCTGTCTTTTTTGTCAATCACTGTTTGATCAAGGCAAATTTGCCTCAAATGCTGTGTGAAATGTTTCTTTGATATCAGGTCTCTGCTCCTCCAAAATCACTACTCTTCCCCTTTTGTATGCTAATCAAAAAATAGTTTAAATAACAAGCCCATAGTCAAATAAAAGGTATACACAGTCAAGTGATTTCTGTGTTTGGGTAAGGTCACAGAGCTCTTGGTGTTTTGGTGTAAGCAAGGCAGCCTAGTATTTAGACAGAGGCAAAATACTCCTCCCAATCAAAACACCCTCCTTGTGTTCACTATTTCTCACACACAGTTAGACAGAAACACCTTCAAACTGATTTAACAACTTCATTCACCATAATCTGTTTCATGGATAAAGAGGTAGCACTGATTTTTTTTTTCACCACACAGAGAGGACTTTTGAAAGTGACAAAGAAATTTATGTATGATCACTGTTGTTACTCAGACCTTAAACAAAAGTTCAACCCTTCTTACCACTGCTTTCACCACTACAATATAGCTGACAGAGTTTATGGTTTTGCCTTATCACAGTCAAGGCATCTCCAACAATTTTACAAACCTCTACTACTGTGTATATTTTGACTTGCAGGTTTATGCTTTTAGCACTATATCGAGGGAGGTTTTTAGGCCCTTGGAAATCATCATAAACAAACCAGTATCACTATGTAAACCTTGGGAAATCATAGCCACAACAGCCTTCGAATTTTCAACGAAAATTCAACCCTCCTTACCACTGTTTTCACCACTACATTTGCTGACAGAGGTTATGGTTTTATCACAGTCTTGAAGGTAGCTCTAGGCTCTTTGAAACTAATGAATCACTCCACTAACCTCCCACTGTAACAAACTTCTTCAAAACATTTAACACAACACTTTGATTTATAGCAAGACCCTCTCTATTCGATCACCATTTAGTTTTGAAAACATGGCAATGATCTCTCATTTAGCAACTTGACTATACCAGGGAAGCAAATAGTAATACCTCAAAAATGGATGGCAGCCCTTGTTGCAAAATTTTGAGCAGCTTTCAGGGCTTTTGGAAGGCGTTTGGGCTATTGAAGCATGCACGGCACGTTTGAAACGAGAAGGCGCCACGCAACAGAAAAGTTGTTGGGTTGATGACGGCCAGTCATGACCGGCACCTACAGGCGCGCCGCGCAACCACACAACTCCTTTGCAAATTTGATGTTGAACGCGCCGCGCGCTTTTCCAGGTGCACCGCGTAGTCTCCAAATCTGAAAAACTCTGTGAACTTGCTCGAAAAACTCTCTTCGGTCTAGTGAACAGCTAAGGGGAGGCCTTGTTTGCGTTTTGAAAATTTCAAATGAGTTTGTAACGGTCCCTCATCCTCTTTTGAAAGTGAACAAGTTAATACCCCTTATGGTGACTTTCGTGAGGTTTTTTTTTTTTGTAAGTCCCTTTTTGAAAAAAAAAAAGGTGTTGGTTGTGAAACAACAAATGAACCCCAATATTTTCATTTGTGATTTTTCAAAATAAAGCAAACCCAAACTCAACCAGGTCTTTTTGAAAAACTGTGGGTGACTGTTTTTGGAGGTCTTTATGCTTGTGATCTTTTTTCACCATGAGAAAAACACTTTGAAGGCTAATCATCACTCAGTGTTTTTCTTATTGAAAAGGAAGACCAATGATTTGTGAAGCATCTTTTGCCATTTTTCAAGGAGATGACTTATCTCTTTAAAACTTGATTGACAGTTTCTGTTCCTTATGATTCTACTTGCTTGTTTAGAGGGAACCTGGCTCAAATCCATATAGGGACTGTAGATATATTCTCCAAATGACTTTTTTCTTTGATTGTGAGGTGAAAACCAGTTGTACTCACCTGAGCTTTACTCTCATCTTTCCATCAAGAGGGCACTTCTTCTAAAAACTTCTCCTCTACTCAAAATGTAACAGCAAGGTACCTTTGACCTATTTTCATAACGAAAATGCCTGCATTTGTAACAGTGACATGCATTATTGGCTTCAAATGTTGTTCCAGAACTTGAAACTCATGCCGTAATCCTTCTTACATATTTATGAGCATATGTGCTTAGTTGCAATGCCTTTTTGGGAAAACTAAACTCAAATTGCCTTCTGTCCACTATGATGAGTAATTTGAAAGAAAATTATTCATGAACAGGAAGAACGATACCGTTTGAAAAACAATCATCACTCTTTGGCCTGTGTCTAACCCAGCTGATTTTAACTACTTTTCAACTCTGTTTTGTTTAAAGGAAAAAATACTAAATGTTAATCCTGTTTATCAAGGAGGGGAGTCTTTGTAACTTTTAAGAAAATTACACCCCTCAGCAAGGTTTGTTCATTTTTGGCTCCAGACTGTCTTTGAAAGAAAAATTTGATAGGAGATAAGTAAGCTTCTTTGATAGTTATAGTACTCGTGCCTTTCCTTTGTTTTTGACATCATTTCTCTATTCAGAAGCTTTCAACTGTCTCCTACTGTTCTTACAATTTGTCCTTCAATTAGTGAAAACCCTAAAATCAATCACTGCTCTGGCCCTCTGCTTATAGATGAAGGAGGCCTACTTTGAAAAATGCCTGGTTTCCTTTCAACCTTTGTCTCAACCAAATGAAGATTGTTTGATGAACATAATGATAGTGGTTTCCCTTATACATGATGGCAGAAGTTAGTTTTAGCCCAAGACTATTTGACTCTTTTGGTCATCTGCTTAATAATGTCTCTTCATTTATGATCAACCCATTAGCTTCACCTTGTAATTCAAATAATAGTGAAACTTATGCAAGCCAATTTTAAAAGCCCACTGCTTTGGTTCTTTCTTTAATCATCATTTTATTTCAGAAACCTTTAGTTGCTGTCTCACTGTGCCCGCTAAAAATTTCCTTATAGTCAGCGCAATTCTTAAAATCAAACCTTATCCCTGGTCCTCTGCTTATAGATGAAGGAGACACTTTCAGTCTTCAACCCTCTGCTTATAAAATGAAGGAGGTTTTCTCAGTGATGCCATTTCATCAGCTTTTAACGGTGTTATTTTTCCTTCCACTGCGTTTTCATGCTGTGACTATGATAGCAGGAGCTTAATGAAACAACTCTTTGCCCTGTAGCTGCATCCCAGGCTCAAAATCATAGGAGAAGTAGATATCTTCTTATGTGGAACCAAATACCATCTTCTGGGAATGCTGGTATACTTTTTTTCTTGAAAGATCCATTAAAACACTGTAAAACCACCTAAAATCAGTTTGACCTATGGTACATGTATTGCTGAGACTTGAGGGTTTATTAGTGGCGCGACTTATGGGTATAACCAACCTTATTTGCAGAATAGGAAGGTCTGTTATGGCTGGTCTGTAGCAGATAGAGATTTTTTTGCTTTAGGATAGTTTTCCAAGGGAGGAAATGCCTATAACACCACTACCTAACTTAGGGGAGACTTCTTTGGACAGATTTGGATTGTTTTCTTTGGAGCTGATGGACAAGCTAGTATGGCTGAGGCTAGATAGGGCTTGATAATGAGGTTTCATCTCGTCATGGGCGGATTGAAAAGGTAGGAGAGAAAAAATGTTTATGGGTGCTTTCCAACTGGCGAATTTGACAAATTTTTTAGATCAGCTGCTAGAAAACTTGGCTGTTACAACTAGTCATCACCAACAAGTGAAAAATACTGATGACTAACAGGTAGCATATCTCTGAGAAGAGATGTGGTGGCTACAGGCCTCTAAAATGTGTTATGATGAGGCTCGAAGGCCTATTTATTGTTTATAAACAACGAAAAACCCTAAACATGCAAAAACATAACCCTAGGAGATGAAGCGCCAAAACTGTGGGCCACATTTGGGTAAATTGGTACATTAATCTTCCCGGGGACATAAATTTGCATACGATCTCTGTTTGACATGCTCAATACCTCGTTAGAAATATATACCTGAGGACTACAAAATTTTCATTAGGAACATGGTCTGTAAACCATGTTGCTCAGGATTTTGCAAAAAAAGGTCGTTTAGGGTCTCAAAACGGCTCTGGAAGTTCACGATCCAAAAAAATACTAAAAGAACTAATGGTAGGGGTTCAAATGGAATATGTGGGAGGCCACCAGTGTCCACCTGGATCATTAGGGCCTCAAAATGGCTCCAAAAGTTCAGGAACCAAAAATCTGCTAAAAATAGTAAGTTGTGCTGAAATTGAAAAACCGAAAGAACAAATGGTGGGGGTCAAAATGGAATAGGTGGGTGGCCACCAATATGCACTTGGATAATTCCTCCCCGTTAGGAAGAAATGGTCACCATTGCATTGAGATCCTCCATAAGATGAGGAAAATTCTTCTCAACTAGGTATTGAATTTGTCGAAAATGTCATGGATCCATGAGCGGACATGCTGGATGCATTCCATAAATTTGGTTTCTTTATAATCCTTAGGCAGTACGTGTGTGGATTATGCCTGTGTGGTTACATGAGGTATGGAAATATTAGACTGAGGTACGCCTGGGGTCATATCAATGGAATGCTTTACTTGACAATGTAGAGGACCTCTGTGGGTGAGGAGAAAAAGTCCTCATATTCCTCCATGCCTTTTTCCATCTGCTTTTTTCGTGCAGGGGAGACCTATTTTGAGGATGTAGCCACAATCTTCTTCTTTCCTTGTGGGCGAATGGTAATGCAAATAAATTTCCTATTTTGGGAAACAATCTTACTACGTTGTTTTGCAGTAGTAAAAGAGATGGTAGGAGGTGGTACTAACTCCGGTATCCTGAACAAGTTATTTCCCAAAGTACTAATAACAACATGAGGCATAGAATCATACACAACATGTCGCCTCCACAATATTTTCTATACATTGGTTCTATCCTAAGGATTTACACCAATTTTTACAATAAGTTTCTGTAAGTCTTCATTTTGAGTGAGTAAATCCCTGGAATTGGCTTCCTCCAACTTCAACTGATTAAAAACCTTTCCCAATAAATCTTAAGCCTTACTCAAAGCCATATCTGTTTTGCTTAAATCATCATAAATCAACTCTCGAGTTTTCCTGTGCAAATTGATTTCGTGAGGCAAAGGAATTTTTCTTGCATTTACAGTTAAATTTACTGTCTTGAAACCTACAAAATATCAAACCGTGAGAGCAAAAGGATGAGAAAAAGACAATCTTAATTGACTTCTTTCAAGATCCATAATAGATACAAATTTTGTATGATAATATGAAATTGATTGAGTTTCCAACTAGGATGTGACACTTTCTCTTATCCTCTTATTTCTGTCTTCAATCTGACCATATAACTGCTTCAGGATAGGCACAGAACTATGAGAATAATCTTTAGGCATCGGGGAAGAGGGTGTATAAGTAACTTCTCCTAATTGCAGTTGAAAGCTAGTTATAAAAGAGGAACTTCTAGCTAATAGTTCAGATACCTTTTCAGACAATTTGGGCTTCTTTGAACTCTAAATTGTGTCTCCTTCCATATCAATCACCTCTTTATTGCCCCTCTTTAAACATTTATATATGGCATGGTGAGCTTCAATCTCTGTTCCTTCTGATGCACCCAGCTTACCTCCATTAGCTAATTTTCCCATGTCTTGTCTAGGTTGATGTACATATGGGGCATATGAATTTTCTACTCTTCTATTGGAAATGATATGATGTGGGTCATATGCCCATTTCTCACCTGTTTGAAATAGCATTCTCTTGAGGATGTTTTCAACCTCTTCCATGACTTGTATGTTGTTTACAATGAAAGGCCCAACTGTTTTTGGCTGCTTTAACAAATTCCATTTCTTAGCTGGTACAAAATGAATTTGATCAACATTAAATCTATGTCTGTAAATTCCTAAGAAAATAATCTCATGGGCAGAAATGTAGGCAACCTATAAGGGGACACCTCAGTGCCATACAATCTAATATCAGAGTAATCTTCAAATTGAAACCAGTCTCCTACCTTGACATCTTTACTCAAGTGGAGAAGAGACTAAGATTTTAAAAAAATACAAGATGCATGAGAGTTTTTTATGATTGAATAAGCAACAGACAAAAAAGCAGAGGTAAAGTAGGTGAATCCTTCATACTTGGACTGAATTCTTACAATATCTCTCCAATCTACTACTCATTTATTTCTCTTATGCACATCCATAATATTCAGACCCAAATTGATGAAACCCTCAACATGAACATAAAGGAGTAAATTGGTTATCAATGAAGGGAATTTGAAACATCTAGTGAGGCTTAAATCTGACAACTAAGAATTGACCAATTTCTCCCAAAAGGTTGGTATATCTGAAACAATCTCAGGTTGCAACATCATAGTAAACATCCAAAAAATGACTCGTTCTATAACAGTGGTATCTCTCTTTACCTAAAACACTCGCAATTATCTCTAAAATTGGTCTTGCATCTTCAACACCAACCAATGGATAAATTCAGCAAAACATATGTTTGTGGAATTATAACATCAAACAATTGAGACCTTATGACAACAAAATACATGGGGAACTCATTTTGAATAACTAAAATATGTTGGTGGAATTCCATGATCTTCAAGGAGAAAATTAAGTCAAAAAAATCGTTCTCAGTGTCCATGAGACATGACGACCTTTTTAGACATTTCAAAGCTTTTAAAATGGTCGAATTATATTGTATAAATACCTACAACCTTGGCTACGTTGGCAGTTTGTAATTCGCACAGGAGAATGACTGAGACGACGCTAAGGGCATTGGAACAACAACTAGAAATGTAAAAAATGCCGGTGAAAACGAGATTTGGAGTAGAAAACGGGAAAACCAAGGCAACATAAATTTACTGGTAATTTGACATATACGATATAGATGATGGGATGTGGTGACGTGGAGGTGCAAGGGATGAAATGGAATGGGATTGACATGGAATGTCGATGAGGTGATGTGGAGCATTGTGATTGGACCACACTCACTTGTCGTTGCGATACAAGAGCACTAGGGCTATAGTGTAACCCCGCCCATACTGCCCCTGTAGTTGATATGCATTGTAGATATGAAGTCAGACTTCCCAACTTTAACTGTATTAGGGAGGCACCCTAGTAGATAAACATCGTTTAATTTGTGCTATCGAGTTTACATTATCAGGTGGACCCGACATTCCTGAATTACTCTTCTCGACAAGTTGCCCGCCATTTAACTTCATTTCCGACCTTTTCTCCACTTAGGCCCACATTGATTTAATGTTAAACTACACTTTATATTAATTAAATATTAATCCACCATTAGTGTTTTTCAAAATCTGAAAGCTAACATATGCATTTTCATTTTTCTTTTCTTTTCTCTTTTTGAAATATATATATATATATATATATATATAATCCATGTTAGCTAATAACATTTATTAAATTCATTTATTTTTCAAAATTTTTATATTGTAATTTTGATTCTATTAAGAAATATTACTATTAATTTTTATATGAAAGAAAATCATAATATACATATCACATCAAATGTATAAGATATAAATAGTAGTTAACTTGAGATCTACCAAGTCCGAAAGTGATGAAATCTCTTAAATCGGAGTTAAGATGGATCTAGGTTGCCACTATTCCACCTAGTAGAATCGATATTTCATAAATGCTACAAGCGCCAAATAATGAACCATATCACTTGAGCCGAGTTCCTTTGACTAATATTCACTCTTATTTCACCATAAATACTATTAACTTTTAAATAGATTGTGTTGCAATAATATGAATCAATGCCATGTCTTATCAATAGGGCATACCCAAAAACCTCAAGTCATTTCAAAATAAAAATAATTTTAGAAATATTTTACTTTAATTTATTTTCATAATATTTTTAAAATTAACACAATTAACTTACAATAAAGCAAGATTCTAAACAATACAAATTATAATTAATTTGTAAATGCATTTTGTTACACTATTATTGACTAATACCATTTACATGTGGTGTAAATATTTCTAAACAATTAGATATGAAAAAAAAAAAAAATGGATAATGTGGGTATGTTTGACCATACTTGTCGGCTCTCAAAACGAATTCCTCACGGCAAAAGGAATATAAATAACACAATCTTAATCAACATTCGTCACACCAAAAACTTACATGCCGAGCGGGTGGAGTTTTATCTTTGTATTTTCTGGAGTGCAGGAAATTCTACGCTAGTGTTTGAATTTGGTCATTTCGAAATAATGGAAGAGGAACAGGAAAGGATCAGAGATGCCATTGTCAACGTGCAGCGGCACGGAAGTACAGATTGTAACAGAGAATTACTTGTCAATATTTTGATCGGTTGCGAGGGAGGCAATATTGTAGGAAACATAAATCAGAACTCAACAACAACCCAGGTGTCAAGCTTGATTGTTAATCATGGGCTAAATGGATCTTCCTCTTATGAGTCGGTTGACCTCGGCTTTTGGGAATTACAGAGTTTAACAGAAAATGTTACTTTACGCTATTTAGATGAGCAATGGCGAATAGAGAATTTAAGGCTCCGGAGAATTAGTCTAAGCGATGAAAATGTGAATGACGACTATCTGACCACAAATAGATTGGCTGAAGATATCATTGTAATTCGATACATACTCGACTTTCGCCAGCCCGACAATGGAGTACAGTACTCCACCCAAATTATATGGAATTCCCGATTCAGTTGTGGTGAGATCCTGAACCATCTACTGGAGGGTACATATATCTTCAATTTCAAACTTGAAATTATCACTATAGCGCTGAGTAGTCCTGCACAAGTAGTGGATGGGTTGTCGGACGTTATAATTCGCCCAGAAGACATTGCAAGAGGTGATGAAATGATGTGCGCAATTTGTTGCGTGATGTTTAATAATGGGGAGACTGCAAAACAATTGAAATGCAACCATCTTTATCATTCACACTGCATTCTCTCATGGTTTAGTCAAAAATTCTCCTGTCCCACATGCAGACATGACCCGCTTTCTCGACAAAGGATGATAAGCTGAATCTAGGGTTTCTCGATTTATTCCTTTTATTTATTTCACAGAATTTGCATCTATTCATTTTACTTAATTGATGCATTCTGTTTTATAAAATTAGATATAAATATTTATTAGATTTGAAAGGATTTAGTCGATTTTCCATGAGGAAATATGGGCTAACTACACAACTATATTGAAATGTTGTTTTATACCTATATATTGATGAAATAAGTAAGTTTCAAAGATGTAAGATTACTTGGAAATTGAAGTTATATTTAAATTAGTTGAAAAACCTTAAAAATGAAATATTTTGAATCTTCACATTGTTTTAAATTATTTTTGATAAAGGGTTGGTATGATCCATTGATGAGGAGTTATTCATAAGAATTAGATGTAGAAGTGGTTCAATAATGTAATATAAATAGAGGCAATAAAATCTTAGTGTCAACTTAATTAAAGGAGTCAAACCATTGTTATTAAGTTGATCAATGGTTGTACTAATAACGCTATATTGATTAATATTAAATATGATTCCTAAATCCTATTTATGATCATGAACAAATTTATTGATTATTGTTCATCTTGAAAAAGCAAGAAAGATTTTATGCACTTTCTTATGTGGAAAAGCTCAAAAAAATGAAGATAATGATATTGAAGAAGTACAAAAATGAAGGTCAACCATCTAATAATTAGAAGGTGAAACAAGAGTAAATAGCTTAATGTATATTTTCACTACTCTATTATCTTTGAACCAATAATATAGGCATCAAACAAAAATCCATCAAATCAAACAACCAACTCCTAGCATTTAATTAGACCAACAACCAACTCAAATAGAGGGAACTACTTTAGCTATAGTAAGGATATCAATAGATGCTTCCAATGAGGAGGTTCTCTTTGAGGCATTCTCATAGGGATCCTCTCATTAATGAGAACATTTTTAATAAAAATATTTTAATTTTGGTAATGGAATTAATACTTATGTGATTCATATTAATACTTATGTACACTACTAATAATATTGTAAAATATTCTATGTAGATTAAATCCCTACCATGAAAATAATAATGGTTGATAATTAAATTAAAATTCTACAAGCCATAATAAAAAATAGGCATGCCTATTGAGGTAATAAAATAAGTGAGTGAAAGTGAATAACTTTGACAAGTATGAGAACAAGGGATGAAATTATTCTCATAAGCCCTTTTATCAATAAGGCCTTTAATTTCTTCAATTTTCCAATATTTTCTTTCATTTTCCTCTGCACATCCAATGTGTGACCTTTCACCTTAATTTTCTCATATTTTCCATTATTTTCATAAATTAAAATGCCAAATAATGCCTCTTTTCCTTTTCAATGCATTTTCCACTTCCTTTTCCAATTTCCCCTTAGCCATAATAAGCCAAATGAACACCCACTAGGATGTTTTTCCCACCATTCGGCTTGGAATATGGGCCCATGAGGTTGGTCTGATATTTTTATTTACATTGAAATCAACTAGGATTGTTACACAACCCTCCCCCTTGGGGGAACACTATCCTCATTGTTTAGTTACACCTATAAACCACTGAAAACAAAACATACTTCACATGGATCTTTATAACACAACTTGTTACAGTATTCACAATGACCACTGCTAAAAACATGACATTCATATTGTTTACTTGAGCTTTATAACACAACTCATTACAATATTCACAATAAAAACCACATATACTTATGCACATTTTCTTCAACCAAAAAATGCCAATACTATATATGGAGCTTTATAATACAGCTTCATACAATTTTTACAATAATATACACATATACACATATGTGCAATTTCTCGAACCAAAAAATAAAAAAATATGATGCCGATATGAAGAACAAGGGAATCTAGAGGGTCACACCTCCACCCTCAACAATAGTACCAAGATTCACTTCCTTTCCAGGAAGCCCAGAATCCAATTCCATAGATAAAATCGACATCCAATGTCCAACGCTACAATCCTGCACTACTTTCCTCTCAGTGAACAGTTACCAACTCATTGTTCCAGGACACACTCCCAATGCGCATTTGAATCCATATGAAAATGCTAATGACAAAAAAAAAATCCATTCCTTACCTTCCCTTCTCTGCTACATGTTCCCTCGAGAAATCCGGTCACCCCCTTTCTTGTAGTCACACACCTTCCAAGTTCCATGGGAATCCCCTTCTCTGCTACACAGTCCCTCGGGCGATCCCTCCCTTAGCAATGTTTCCTTGCATCGAAAGGTACAAAACCAAGGCATATCCCTACCTAAAAATCATCATACCAGTCATAGCATGCTCATGGAAAATCAGTGGATACTCTTGCGTACTAGTGTCCCACAATGGCCCTACTATTGAAATGATTTACCAGTATCCTACTGCATGTTTCAATTCATTTTACACTGCTTCTAATTCTTACAGTCAGTTCCAACCACCCCAAACTAGGAATTTAAACCATTATTTCCTATACCAAGTCACATAACTGACATTATGTTCAAAACATATTGAAATAAATTGAAATCGTACCACATCAGTGGCTCATCAAAATGTACACCTACGATTATGTTCACTTCCTGCCACAACAAGTCAAACTAGCTGTTTGATCAAATGATCATGTATAGACATATCACATCCGGTTAGCTCAAAATGCAACGATCATAAATCAAAATCATAAATCACATTCAACCATCATAAATCAGAATCATAGATCACGTGTAATCATCATAAGGCAGAAGCATAGATCACATGCATAATTAAACTGAAATAAAACACTCATACTTTTCCTTTAATCAATCCTTAGCTTCTACCTTTATTCATTTTCCTTTCTGCATGCACATGGGATCAATTGCAACACCTAACAAACTACAAATTCCTTTTCTTCAATCATGTACACATACACATAATATGCATCATACACATACAACCACACATGACATGAAACACCATACAATGCATGCACGTACATGTGACATACAACACCTACACCTACACCCATCGTACAACACAACACATACATCTGCATCTGGTGTATGACACAACATATACACCTACATCTGGTGTACAACAAAACACAATACATACAACTAAACTCAATGTACAACACAATACATATACATACACCTAGTACAACACAAAAAATACACATGTTACGATACCATGAATACACAATACACATACATAGTACCAAACATACATAAAACAACATGTAAAACATGCACACAATACCACATGTACAACATGTACACATTACCATTTATACACAAAACAACTGTACAATATCCACACAATACCGCATGTGCACAACACAGCATGTACGACATGCAAACAATACCACATGTAAAACATGCACAAAATACCACATGTACACAACACCACCTCCACAACATGTACACGTCACTACCTACACAACGTGTACACAACATCACTTGCACAATGTGTACACAACACCACCTGCATAGAAAACCCCATGTAGAACATATACACAACATTACATGCATACAACATCACATGTAAAATCATACACACAACACCACATGTACATATCATCATATGTACAACATTCACACCACGCCATATCTACAGAATGACGCATATGCAACATGCAAACAACACCATGTGTACCCAGCACTGCATAAACAACATGTACACAACACCCTATATTCACAATAACACATGCACATAAAATAATAGGTGCAACATGTACAACATATGTACAGTAGTAGTATTTCACATCCATAGGCCACACACTGACTCTACCAAACAACCTTGCTTCTAGTGTCTTTCCACTATCCATGTGTGTCCCAACATGTCGCAGAGAACACTAGTTTCATTTTGCTGATGTATCCCTCATAATTACCCGTCCATTACATAAAAAAATCACATAATATCAATTCATATCCACATCATACTAACCTCAGATATTTGTCAAGGCTACTCTTCCCACTTGATTACTCATAGAACAAGAACCTCTTCATGCCATTCACCTGTATAAGCAATCATTCCTCCACCATAATAATTCCTGATGACCTTGTCAAAAAAAAACTTATATATATATATATATATATATATATATATATATATATAATCAAAACATAATTACCAAATATCATATGGTTAAGGTTAAAAGAATTCCCTTTATCCATGCACAACATGCATAAAATTGTGAACAACAATTCCCAACTTAGCCAAGCAATTTGTTACCGTAAGCCCATTTACTTTACATTTCCTACTTACTTTCTCATGATTGTTTTGACACTATCCATTTACCTCAATGGACCCAACCAAATCAACCAATTATCATACTCTTGCCTTCAGTTTCCCTTATACATGCATTATGATGCATCTGAGTCTTACATTACCTATTGGGTTTCTTTCAACTCTTCCCCAGCTACATTAAATTTCATATTTCCCCAACCAATTCCCAAGGCCCTAAAAACATAAAATGAAATAAAAAGAAACAAACTAGAAGAAAACCATGAAAAACAATAGAAATATGACACCACAAAAAAAGTGGCATGATCATGCACTAGACGCAATCAAGACCACACATCAAGTGTAAAAAAATGAAAAAATTACTGAAAGTACAATAATCTCAAAAAACACCATGATTAAATCCCCATGGGTTCCTAATGCTTCCAAGGGAAATCAAAACCTGAGTCTCCTTCAATATTACATGGCAGTCTTTTTTTCCATTCCATCCCCTACATTGTGCTTCCATAACACACATAAATGTCATGGCATAAATAAATATAACCATATACCAGTTATCTTACCTTTTTGTGCCAAGCACATTTCCTTGTAATTGAACACATCTAAGCCATATCTCAAGGGACTCCAATTCTCTTAACGAATTAAACTATAACTAGAAACGAGGTAATATAGATGTCAAATACCTGTTCATGAATATAGCACATATCCACATAATGTGAGACATAATCAAGGTTAAGAAGACTTCATGTTCATGCAAAGCACTCATTCGTTTGAAATTGTGGTTTCTAAACATATTGAAAGGAATTATTACCCAATTCCTTTATTTTACCTTTTACGAAATTGAGTCTTATTATGCGCTATCACATTACCCAATCATTAGTTATATATAAAAAAAATCCACTATTACCTTGTGATGCTAATACCAAGCATGTTGCACTGCAGCTCCTCACACATGCTAGTCACATGTTCCAAATATAACGAGAAGATATCTATTAATTTGAGATCAAACTTTACCAGGGGTAAAAAAAATGTCATAATCAATAGTAAACTCATAGTCATAAGTCATAATATTACAACTAGCACCCACATACACTCAAGTGAATATACGTAAAAATAGCAGGACACGAATGAGATTTGAATAGAGGAATCACAGGACTTTCTCGACGAAGGATTCTTGAAATAAGATTGGGATTTTCATACACTGGAGGTGGATCGGGATCCGGATTTGCTTTGGTATGTCATCTGGAAGCCGGTGTGTTGAATTATTTTCAAAAATCAAAGGGACAAAACCAACTTGTTCAGCCTATCAAATTCTAAACTCATCATCCAAAATTCCAGAGTAATCTGATATACTGGGGCAATTTACAAGTTAAATTTTACGTTTACAAACTAGACTGGAGATTGACTGAAGCAGCGTTTATCTACTTTCGCTAATGCAAAGCAAGAGCGTTTCGAAGGCTACCTGGCATAACTTCAGGCTCCGTCTGTAGCTTATAAAACAAATAACACCAACAAGCAAACCATTTTTTTCCCCAGTATGGTCACCACTATGTTATTGCCTAAATCTACCTCAGGCTGAAAGAAGTCAGAGTTTAGGGTAACATCAAACCATGCTCAGTCTGGTAGCTAGCCCTACCAGATCATGAGAGGGCTCTCTCCGGGTCAATCTCAACAAAGATAATCAATAAGGCTTGAGCTGACTTGAAATAAAAGCTAATTTTAGACTAGGTATCTAAGTAAAGGAGTTTGATTTTGATTTTGGGGTTTTTTTGATGGAATTAAAGGGAAAGGTAGTTTTGGGTCCGGGGATGAGGCCTAGTTTTTGCAGAGTTCTGAATGGGGCAAGGAAGGTAAATGTTTTGATGCTTTGAATTGAATGAATGGATAGTTCAGACCAGTGAGGAGATGAATATGGAAAGAGGCTTTCAAGAATCCTCTTCAAATAGATGAAAACATGGAAAATTAAACAAAACTCAAGGCAGAGCAAAGCAATCTAATGAATTCCACCTTTATCACTCATTTGTTTAATTTAAGAAGAAAATAGTAAGGGAAATGGTACACATCAAACATCAGTAAAATTACAATCACTGAGAGAAACACACCATCAAAAAATAGAGCCACATGGATCCCAAAGAGTGCTACAAACCCTGGTCTATTCCTTTTGCCAAAATTGCAGAGATGAAATGTACAATGAAGTGCCAAGCAATCCCAAGTGTCCAACCCTGAAAATGACTGAAGAATTACAATATATAGACAAGCCTAACTCATCCCCATGCCTCTAGGGGTCAAGCTCATAATTCTAGGAGCCGTTTCAACCATATCTAAACTAAGAACTAGAAAATAGGAAATGAAGCAACTTGCCTCTATATGATAGGAAACTGATTCATCCACTTACATTTCACTTTTTGGTGAATGAATCTACTAGGATGAGTAAAAATGTGCCAAAATTACATCAAAGTCATGAAATTACATCAAGAGTTACATGAAAAAGTCAAACTAGCCAAAACTAGGTGAAAATCTGAACTACTGAGTGAAAAATAGGCCAAATTTCCCAATGCGTCGCGCCTGAAATCGCTATGCGTAGTACAACTTTGAGGCTGATTTTGAGGGCCTTCCCGAAGTCAAAATTGAGTGCAGGATATCTTGTTGGAAATCCCTACCTATCTACTTTCCAACCCAAGTGGAATTTCTATTTGTTTTTTCCATTTTCCCCTCCAAAAATCAAATCTCCCAACACTGCTTCCTGTGTGTGCAAAAAGTGGCAGAAAGGCCATTTTTAGGGTGTTTTCGACCCTTTAGGCAACCCAAAAACTGTCAAAATCCTTAGGTAATGGGTAGGCATGCATAAATTTTGATGAAAAATCCAAAAATAAAATTTTTTTCTCAAAAGGAGCTGCCAATTATAAGCGCGCGCCAAGTGGCGCTACGCGTCGGGCAGGAAAATCTGTTTTAAGGTCAAAAAATTCAAAATTGACAAAACGTCTCCCAAATTTCTTGAAATTTGGGCTGAAGGTCCATCATCAAGTGCTATGCTGGGCCAAAGAAGCTTCGGCCAAAATTTGGAGTCTATCATGTCTTTTGCGATGCTTTAGTTCCCTCCTTAGTCTTGCTTTCAGGATTTTGATCCTCGCTTTGCAAACATGATTTCGTGCCCAATAATGGCTCTTCATGTGTCTGAGCATGTTATTTTCATTTTTTTCCTTCTCCAAAAGCTTCTCAAGATGAATATTGACCCTCTCAAGCCAAGTCTCTCTATCAGCCTCAATCTCCTGCTCAATGGGTGTCATCTCGGTTTAGCTTCTTTGGGTAGCTTGCCGGTTCTCACGGATGTTTTGCAACTCCATGATTGTTTGCTGATCTTCTAAATGTTTGTTTCGCTGCTCTAGGTAATTTATGATCCATTGGGCTCTCTGCAATTTGACGGTCAATGTGTCAATCTCCGCTTTCTGCTCCTGAATAGTCTCTCTCAAATTTGAGCTTGGAGAGATCAAATCCTCATCAATAAGTATGAAATCAGTATCCTGGCCTCCTGAAGGGCCCTCATCCTACATAGGCCTCTTACCTTTGTCTTGTACCTGTACCTGTGCTGCTGATGATGGAAACGAGACCCCTTCCACCCCAGGTGGAGATAGTACTCTCCGAGATGCTGCAAATAATACTCTGGTGCCTCTCTGATAAGTAACAAACACTGGCACACTGATAGGCTCTATCTCGTGACCTTCAGGCTAATGTGAAGGTTCACCTGCATCATGGAAAACCTCCAGAGGAACCTGAGGTGCTGTGAAGAAATCATGGGAAATGAAATCCTCCCATGAAATACCCTGCAATCCAAGCTGATGTACAACCATGATCTTGATGAGTGCATAGTGATAAATACTGTTGTACTGTTGCTCGGGAGTTTTCTTCTGCACAAGAGTGGTCATTATCTTTATGTTCCGAAACATGAAATAATGTATGTTCATCATCCTCACTCTGGTCAAATGCATCAATAACATGATGTGGTAGGCATAGAGGCATGAAAACCAGCCCTCACAACTGAAATATCTGATAATGAGTTTCATCAGAGGCGCATAGGATTCCTTTAGGAACCAGAATGGGAACACTCTGCTGAGTTGCCTCACAAAGCTAGGCCTGATATATGGTTCATAATGCACTCTGTCCACCTGCTGTCTTTTGTTCCACTGTTCACCCACATTCAGTATTCTGGTTGCTTGAGAGATGGTTTTTGGTGTCAAAGTGAAATTTACACCAGCAAGAGTTACCTGACCATCATGTAAATGCAATACAAACAAACGAGAAAACTCCTGATGATGATGAATCCTAGCAATCATCTCACAATACTGATAGCATGACTGCTCTCGAAAACATGCCATGGCAAGTGGGCAAGCCTGCAATTGAGTCAATGAGGTGGGCTCTTCTCTCACATGTTTGCCACCTTTAGGAGGCCTTCTAGGTGCATGTAGCTCAGTGGTAGAATCACTATCTCTGTCATATGATGTATCAGTGTCTGTCTCCATGATGTCCATGCAAGGTATATGTTGGCTTGTATGAGATGAAAATGAGAATTTGGTGTTTTATTTCAATTGCCAAATATATGGTGGTAAGAGAGGGACTGTGGAGAAATAGGGCAGTAGGAACAATGGACCTCAATCAAGTGATAAATCAAGTGTAGGGAAAATGGACAGCCACTTGACTGTTTGGGAAACTTGGGGTTTCGGAATTTTTATAAGTGAGATGGGAAAGGGAGAGTGATAGGAAATGAAATGACTTAGGGATAGGGATAATGGGAATGAGATGGTATGAGTGGCTTTAGGGATGTAAAGGGATAGGGGATGGACTTGTATTGATAGTATAACAATGAGAGGAAGGAATAAACAGTGAGGAATGAACCAGTTTGGCACCACAATCAATTTTAAAACTTCAATTTCAAAACCCTAAGGAGGCACTTCTAGGGTTTGGCTTTTGTGTATTCAAATTCTCAAAAACAATCACATAACCAACAACAAGCACGAGTTATGGGCCTGTTGTGGCTAGCAACAACCCCCCTTTTTATTTTAGTAATAATACTAAATAAAATGGGGACCCTTAGTTAAAAATCCAAAAAACAATTAGGATTTGTTTGCCTTAGAAAATAAAACTTTCTATCATAAACCTATAAAAATCCCTTTGAAAGAATATTGCGAAAATCTTAAGTTTATGATAGATTTTAAATAAAACTACTCTTTGAACAAGATAGCGCCTCCATAAATAATATATACCTTTGATAAAACGCATTGGTCGCAGATCGCATAGCGCAGAAAACAGAATTGGTTAATGAATATATTTTGCGCTCTTTTCAAATATGCGCTTTTGCGATTTTGCGTTATGCGCTCTTTTCAAATATGCGATCATGCGATTTCACGATATTGCGCTTTTGTGATTTTTGCGATATGCGCTTTGCGCTATTGCGCAATTCCCGTTTTTGCGCTATTTTTTATGACTGTGATGACTTCATATTGCGATATTGCGACATTGTGATATTGCGATATTGCGCAGCAAATCGCAGATCGCAATGTCGCAGATTCATGTAGACGCGCTATCCCAAGGCAATCTTTCCATATGTCAAATCCGTTATGCGCTTTAATGATTATATTAAATGATTGGATTGATTATTAATGTGAAATGAGATTGTGTTTAGAGTGAAAGTCGTTTCACAATTAAAATATTATATTTCATCCGCGTTCATATTCAAAACAGTCTCATCACCTTTCTAATATCATTACTCTCATTTATTCGTAAAACGCAGGCACGAAGGAGCGAATTACTATACAAAGCTTCTGATATACACTATGGGTAAGAAAGAGAAGAGCTCAAATTCTGAGAACAAAGAAATGGCTTCGCTATACGCAGACACCGCCTGTAACAAGGATGCCGGCATATCCACTTGGGAAGGAATGTACAATCTGTTAGAAGATGAAAACCCTATGGTGATAAAAGTTGTAGCTAAAGCAGGTTCCAAAGATTTGTCTAAAGCAAATCTTAGAGACTTGGCTTGCTCATTTCTGCATAGAATAGCAGCAAGGCCAAGGATTCTCCCATACACAGACATGGTGAGATGGGTCCTGGACAGCGCTGATATTTCAGATAGGAAATTCAAGACTCCATCTGAAGAGCTAATTGGGTCATTTACCATAGAAGATGTGAGATTAATGTATAAGCTGCCAGAACCATAGGAAACTTTCAACAAAAAATTCATGGAAGATTTTTCCAGAGAACACGCAAATTTGGCAGAATGCACAAAGGAGTGGACTAAAAGAAGTGAACCATTGAAGAAAAACAAACAAGGTATGTATAGCACGGGTTCGCTTACCTCTCCTTATTGTTTTACTGCTGCCATGTTATGCAGGCTTTTTGGAAAGCCTGACATAAATATGATTTTACCCGAATGGCTTCCTTTGTTGAATGCGGTCGTTAATTCTACAATTGTAGACTGGGCCAAAATCCTATCTGATACTATGACCACTGCTATTTTTCAATACCAGACCAAACGAAATGTTTCCCAGCGGGTTTATCCGCCTTTTTATTTATCTGCTTATGTCATGGACGCCATCTACTATGTCTCTAAATTCCCTATAATGGGCTGGAAATGGACTATCCAAGACCCTTTGCCCATTCATGTGTACCATAAAGAACTGTGGGAATCTAAATTTGTTCCCCATTTTTACCAAATTTGTCATGGAATCATGCTGCCATTGTACAAAAAATTGTATAATAAGGATCCCCCGAGGTTATCCTCAGAAACAGAGGTTGATATTCTTCCCGTCGCAAGATGGTTTGGGGAGGAATTGTTCACCTATATTAGGGTTTTTGGAAGTTATGCTTCTCCCCATGTTTTACCCTTATATGTTCCAGATAGACTTGTAGCCCGGGAAATTGCTTATCAGAGCTGTGGCCAGGGAGGTATGAAAAAATATTTAAAAGACAAGAAAAAGGGCGTTTGGCCACAATTTACCATAAAATGTGGAACATTTTCACTGTTGGATATTGCTCATGCATTTCATGAGATAGGCAATATTACATGCCTACAGCTGTTCAAATTCTCAGGAAGGTTATTTGACCAAAATGATATTGTTAAGAATTTTACCAATGCAATCAAAGTAAAGGAATTTGTCGCAGAGCAAGATCTTTTTGATGATATGTTCCAGGCAAGAAATTCAATTAAAGAGGTTTTGAATTCAGCTAGAGAGCAGCTATCTCCGGGGGATTTTCAGGAATTTAAGTTGTACAGAGAAAGGAGACTAATTCCTATTCCTTTGGATAATATACGCATAGAGCCTGCAAAGGAGCAAACTCCTAGTGTTAGTCTTAACAACAGTTCAAGCACAGGTAAATCCAAATCAAAATCTGACAGAGATTCTGAACACTCCAATACATCCAAAGAAATGGAAGATAAAATGGAAGAACCCATCAAAGATTCTGCCAATCTAAAGAGCTCGCTCAACAACAAATTTTGATTTCTCAACAAACAAATCCTCCTTCACCCAATGTACACCAACAGCCAGTCACCATGGAGTTAGATAAAGAATGGGAAACCTTTAATCAATTGATTAATGTAGAGGGACAAAATGTACAGACCCCTGTCTAAACAACCAAAGTTTTGAGTGCAGGAACAAGCAGCACAGCCGCAGTAACAGAGCACATTCCAATCACACCCTCATCTGAAATTGTACTTAATGTAGAGGACATTCCTCCTCTAGATGTATTTTACAGCCCAAAATACAAAGCAGTAGTAAAAAGACAAAGGAAAAAGAGAAAAATAGAAAGTGCAATTGCTACTGAACCAGAACAAGTAGATGTTTTGTGGAAAGATCCTGCTACAGAGCCTACTCATAATCTCACTAAATTATCTCAAATAACAGGAGCTTATGCTTCTGCAACAATTGATAAAGCAGTTGAGATACAACTTTTGTTGGATGAAAAAGAAGAACAGATAAAGGCTCTGCAACAACAATTGCAACAGGTACAGGCCAATAAGGAAGCACAATTAAAACTTGAAGAGTTATAACAACAAATTCAAGAAATCCAAGAACAGCATAAGGATGATCCTAAGCTTCCAGAGTTCATTTCAGAAACCATCTCTTTGAACAATCAACTACTGCAACAAGAGGAAGTTTTCTGCCAAAAAATATTGCAATGGAATTCTTTGTGCCAAGAAAGCGATAAAATCACAAGTCATGTCGTAGATCTACGAAATGATTATGATTTGATTAATGAAAAGATCAATGATTATTTAGCATGGCAAAAGATAGAAGAAGGAAGAAACGCTGGTGCACCCATCATTAATGAAAACCACAAAGAAATACTGTTCAGTAATTGGGATGCACAAATCAGAAGTGCAGAAAAGGCAGCAGAGGAGGCATCTACAGTGGCAAACACTCTCACTGATTGTGTAAATGACAATTTACACAAAGCTAACTTGATTTCTGAAACTGTTCCAGGTTATCTCCCATAGGCAAATCAATTGCAAGCAGAATGGAGGCAAAAGGCAGAAGAAAGAGCAAAATCCATCCAAGGGCGGACAAGATTAAATTGGGACTCATACTGGATATACTTGGTAAAGCCACACAGTCAGCACAGTGCACTCAATTGTATTATCAATGCTACAGAGAAGATTGCTCCTACGCTTGCCGACTATGTCTTCTCAGGACAGTTGAATTCAGAAGTCGGTCAACCGCATCTTCTCAAAAGTATGCTAGATGCCTGCAAGATCAAAGATCAAGTTCATAGTTAGATAGATTTAGTTTTAATTTCACTGTATTTTAGCCTAGGAAAAGGACGGTCATTGAACCGAATCCTTATTTTTTGTAATAAACTATTTTTAGAGTTAGTTAAGTAGTATTTAAACCCCTCTCATGCATTTAGAGAGGGGTCCCGGATCTTAATATTTTTGGACTTGGAGATTGCATTTCTGTACTCCATTGTCTTATATATTTTTTGAAAAGGATCACATCTGGTGATTTTCATGCGAAATTATCTTTGAAGTGTTGCATTTCTGTACCTTGGAATTTGGTTTTGCATTATAATTACTGGATAGAGTATCAGAATGCATTTGAAATTCTTCAAGATGAACAAGGTATTTCTATCTGTTCACTGTTGATCTCTTTTGTTTTATGATATTCGTTTTAAAATTGCTATCATTTATATGTATATTTGCTTTAACAACGCTTCCTTTTATATATAATTTCTGAGTATAATTGAAACGTTATTTTTCATAGTTACATGTAAATGGTATACAATGATGAATGCAATATGTTTATATAACTCTGTTTAATTTCTTAAACAGATTTACCTTTATTTGTTTCTGCACATTTCAATTTGATTAATAATACATTTTCATGGTTAGTATTCACATATAGCCACCCGGGTTAGTATTAGAATTTCTTTATTAGTATTTAGCTTAGATTAGATAGTTTTATTTCAGTTAGTTTAGTCTCATTTCCACCCATCCAATCCAATCCATTTAGTTACAAGGAAACTGATCCTTTAAATCCAGTCGGAGCCACCATACCAAACGGAAAAGGAGCTGCCTTAAGGTCCCGACTGGGTGGTTTTCCCCGATGTTTGAAGCAGAGATTTTCTAGGCTTCAACAGGGCCATGAAAGATCGCATGAAATTACTTGGAGCGAGAAGGACCGAGTCAATTTGGATTTTTGTGAAGCAATGACAAAATTTTGGTTATCTGTCCTGTGTGCCGCGACCACTGCCCAGTGCGTCACGCTCCTTTTATGTGCTGCGACCGTTCAAATTTTCACAGTGTAGAGCGGCCCTATGTGCCACGCTCAGCCAGTGCGCCACGACCACTGCCCAGTGCGTCGCGCCAATCAATTTCACACGCAATCTACTCTCCAAACACTGTTTCAACCTCCAAGATTTCTTTAACTTCATTGTTGTCTCTTAGCATGTAAATGGGGTTTGAATATGAAAATATCTTATATATATCAAAGAATTTGATTTTTCATTTGGGAAAACCTACTTTCTAATGTTGCAGACTTTGACACTTTTAAATGAACTCTGTTTTGTTTCCTTTTGATTTTTTGGACTGATGAAGAACTTCTTGTCTGTCTTTGCAGGGATAGCTGGCATGGGGTTTTGAAAAAGGTGACCAGGGCTGCGCATGGAGTACTTTACAACTGAAGAAACTTTGAAAATTACACTGCATTTATTACAAAAGGATAAAATAGACAATTTTTCTTCAAAACAGAGTTTTGAAGAAAAATCATTATCAAACATTATGATGATGAAATTTTTTGCACTGAAACATTATTTGAAGCTTCCTCATGTGCCTGCTGACATTATTAGACATTTTGAAGGCCAAATTAACGAAACCCTAGACCTAATGAGACTAAAAACCCTAAAATGACTTTTTGCTAACCAAGAGACCAAACATGACTGTAAATGACTGTAAATGATTTTGATAGACATAACTAGGCCAGCAGGTACAAGACATGATGGATATGAGTGACAAGACCGTTCCGTCAGATGATCCATGGTCCTAATGGAATGTAGCTGACTGAACTGAGTGAGACACCTAAAATGAAATGCAACAAGAGAAATTTGATCTCTGATGGAGGGATGAAGATATCGACTCTAACAATGAACACTTGAATGAATAAGGTTATTCAACACTCTAATGAATTATTGATTTTAGCCATTTTTCTCAACAACTCAAGCTTCAAGAAATAAAGGGTGTCGGCTTCAACTGATAATGCACCCATTTACAACGTGATTCAACTTACTTTCAAAAGAATACAAATGACTTCAAAGACCCTTTTCTTTCATGAACTTCCAATTATGGAATTCCCAAAGAACAAACTCTCCTACTCAAATTATGGAGGACCTCAAGGTGTAGACTTGGCTATCTGACCAGCAAGCAACAATGAATCACGGCATAGAAGTATACAATAATTTCTTAACAACTCAAATTTATACTTCAAACACTGACTGCAAATATGAATTAAGAAGCAATGTAATGTCACTGCAAATATTTTGTAAATGTGCGGTAAAAACCACTGTGTAATAACCCTTTAAGGCAGATGATTTCTCTCTTCTTCAAAGAACTATTTTACACCAATAACTCTAATTCAACAAAAAAATATTCACAAGCTTGGATGCTTCATGATCAATGAGCAGA
Source organism: Pinus albicaulis (assembly GCA_034641835.2). Taxonomy (NCBI): domain Eukaryota; kingdom Viridiplantae; phylum Streptophyta; class Pinopsida; order Pinales; family Pinaceae; genus Pinus; species Pinus albicaulis. The sequence goes on from CM076581.1 coordinate 1,708,436,961, forward strand.
TGGTCTTGAGCTTGCTATATTAATTCACAATAAAGATGAAGGAGAATTCTAAAAATTCTTTTTGGAAAAACTATAAGTGAATTTATGATGCCACTGCTGTTTTGAAAATAATGACCAATCTTCAACATTTGCCTTCACATTGTCAATCTCTTTGAGAGAGTCGCCCTTCTATGCATGCCACAAAGCTTGGTCATTTTTTATAACATACAACACAAACTTCATTTTCCACGATGTAGACAGTCCATTTATCCATTTACCATCTTCTGTCTCTCTTCTTCTGCTGCTATTTTTTTTTTTTTTTTTTTAGGGAAAAACAGAGGTATTATCTGTGGGAGGTGAAATCTGGGGTAGGTGATTACTGAGGGAGGCAACTACTGGGGTAGGTGAAATCTGGGGTAGGCCAAACTATAAAAAGAAAATTAAAAATAAAGCATTTGCAGATTAAAACAAGGGGAGGGAATTAATTAAAAAGAGGGGAGGGAATTAATTAAAAAAAGGAACGCAAAATGTGTGGGTGGGAGGGAGGGAAGGCCGAGCGGTCGAGCGAGGTGTTGGGGAGGGTCGAGCGAGGGGGATGCGGGGGACTTTGCAGTGAGGGGGGAACGATGTGGGCTAGGTTGGATGAGCGGAGAGGGAGGAGGGGAGTGTCGATGGTTGAGGGGAGAGGGGGAGGGAGGGTCATGGAGAGGGGAGGGGGCGTGAGGAGCGAGAGGGGGAGGGGCAAGTGCAGGTGAGGGGGTGAGGGTGGTTGGGAAGAGTGAGAGGGGATGGGGCGTGAAGAGCGAGAGGGGGAGGTGGGCATGAAGAGCGAGAGGGGGAGGCCGAGGGGTGCTGAGGGGACAGGTTGAGGGTGGTGAGGGGTTCGAGTGGGGAAGGCGGAGGGTGGGGAGAGCATGAGGGGGAGGGTGGGGCGGGGAGGGGCCGAGTGATGGGGTGAGCGGGGGGCCGAGCGGGGATGGGAGTGGGTAGCGAGGGCGAAGGCGGAGTGGGGAGCAGTGAGGGGGTGGGTGAGCAGGTCGGGGAATGGATTTGTGAGGTGAGGGGGGTCGGCTAGGGTATGAGGGGGTTGTCGTGAGGGCCGAGGGAGGAGATGTGAGGGGGCGGGGGCCGAGTGTGGAGAGGGGGTGAGCGGTTGTGGGTTGGGGTGGGGCTGTGAGGGCTGAGGAGTGAGGGGAGTACGGGTGTGGTGAGAGTTGTGCGGGAGGGGAGTATGGGTGTGGTGAGATATGTGCGGGAGAGGTGAGGGGAGAGTTACAGTGTGAGAGCGTAGGGAAGTGGCCGAGAGGGGCGTTGCAGGTGTGAGAATAAACAGTAATTTTTAATTTTTTTTAATTTTTTTTTAATTTTTTTTTAAACACACCAAATGTCACAATATTTTAACAGGAATGAGAAATGGTAGAGATGAGGGAATGCTGCAAAAATTTCACTGTTTTAAAAAAAATTGTAAACTGTGCTCAGAATTTGAGCAGAAATTGTACACAATAGAAATTGCACAGTGGTGTGCAAAATCAAAATTAGGCAGAATGTGTAGAAAAATTGTAGAATTTGCAGTAAAAACTCAGAATTGTTTCTAGAATAGTAGAATGGAGAGAGCAGTAAAACCTGAATGCAGCATGGAGCAGTGAGAGAAAACCTGCAAAGTTCTGAATGAACCGAACAGAATAATTTATTAATGCTACAAAAATTGATTCCTGAATGCTACAGAAAATTTCTGAATGCTGCAAAACTAACTAGAATTTTTGCAAATTTACACAGGCCACAAAAACAAATGGCTCACACAAGTTTTAGCTAGTTATGAACGTATCAGCTCCGATACCATGTTAAACACACACATGGTGTAGGAAGAATACTAAACACAGACATAGAAAGATAAGCATGAGATACTCATATTATTCAGTATAGATGTACATTTATAATACAATGGTGTGACTCTTGGATTCATCTTCCAAGGTCACTTGGGCTCCTTTGTGACTCTTCGCCTTCCACACCTACCCATATAGGATTAGGTGTTCAACAGGAATGAACCTTCTGAGGAAATTAATTCTTCCGAGGAACACCTATATTTCCTTCTTGCTTCTTGGTAGGGGGATCCCATCTATCACCTCTACCCTCTTTGATCAATCTTCACTCCTTCCTTATTTACTATGTTCCCCAGTAACTTTCCTTCTTCCAAAGAAAACATGGATTTCTTAGGGTTCAGAGACAAACCATACCTGCGAAATTTTTCAAAGGTTCTGCAAAGGTGTTCGATATGTTCAACGTCACTCTTTGAAAAGACGGTAATTTCATCCAGGTAAATCACCATAAATTTGTTTTTATCTCCTATGAAAGTGATGTCCATTGCACATTGGAATGTAGTGCCGACATTTATCAGGCCAAAGGGAATTCGGGCGTACATGAAGGTTCCCCAAGGTGTGGTGAATGTTGTCCTCTTCTGGTCTTCGGGAAGCATTGCCACCTGATTATACCCCGAGAATCCATCCATCATAGACATGCAAGAATATCCCACCACTCTTTCGAGGATGTGGTCCATCTTTGGGAGGGGATAGTTATCCTTGAGGGAGGCTCTTTTCAGATTGTGAAAATCCACGTAGAGTCTGATTCCACCATTCTTCTTCCTTTCCAGCACCAAGTTTGCCACCCACTCAGAATATCTTAAAGGGAAAATGATATTGTCTTGCAAAAGCTTCTTTATTTTCTTCTCAATAGTTGGGAGAAGAAGGGGGTTGATCTGCCTCAGCTTCTTCTTATGAGACTTTGCATCTTCTTTCAGAGGTATTTTATGTTGCATAATATCTATGTCAAAAGTCTTCAGATCTTGTTAAGACCAGGCGAAGATGTCTTTGTACGATTTGAACAGACTGAGATACTGACCTTGGTATTCTTCCAGAACCCCTTTTGACAGCGTTAGCACCTTTGGATCTTCTTCTGTCCCAATATTCATATCCCTGACGGGCTCATCGAGGGTCATTTTACTGGGATTCACTGGGATGTTGTTCTTGTTGAACAACCTCTCCAATGGAAAAATCCCTCTATGGATGACATTTCCCTTTAACTACAGGACACGATGTCCGCCCAATGTTTCTTCCCACCTATTTTTTGGCTCTTCGCTGTCATCCTTAAGGATTGAATCGATCAGCATATTCAAAAATTCTCTTATCTTTTCCATGAAACGTTGGACTTGCTCTTCATCTTTGGATACTTGCCAATGCTTTATGTTATCCGGAATATATGGCTAGAACTGCACTTCAACTTCATATCTGAGCAAAGGATTTTGCAGGGGATGGAAATTGCTAGTAGCCACAGCTAGTGAGTCTGCCATTCTGTTTGTATCCCTTGGCATGAACTGAATATTAAATGCAGAAAATAAATTCTCGATTAAATCCCATACCTCATTCCTGCAGGCTCTGAGCCGTGGGTGTTTGGTTTGGAATTGGTTCTTGACTTGTCTCACTACAAGCTCTGAATCTCCAAACACCTTGAGGTTTTGTATATTCATATTCCACGTTGTCTGCAATCCCAACAACAACGCTTCATATTTAGCCACATTGTTTGTGGATTCAAACTCCAGCTTAAAAGAGAGGGGAACTAAGCATTCTTCTGGGAATATCAAGAGTACCCCAGCCCCATTTCCTTCTCGTGAGTTAGCTCCATCAAATTGAAATTTCCATATGTTTTTTTTGCTCCCAGCTCATTGAATTCTTCTGTATTATAGGGAAAACATATGTTTCTTGCAGGAAATCTTCATCCTCCTCAAGCATGTCACAAGGGAATTCGCCCTACTTACCATATACAGGATAATTTGTGAAACCATTAGCTTTGGTTACGATCTTCACAAATCTAGATTCAGAGTGTAACCTTCTTTCTTCTCTACCAAATACTGGAATAGTGGCATAAGTGAGGTATAATTTTATGGACCCTCCAACCTTCGATCCCTAGGATCTTGATAGCAACACTCTGAATCGAACTGGGATATCATCTACAAAGATGTCCATCACCACGCTTTTGGTCGGAATCTAGGCCAAGTTTACTACCAGATATTTGATCATGCCCAAGCACCTTACCCCCTTCAAATCAAAAGAATACAGATCTTTATAAGGTTTGGTGATCTACAACCCCAACTACTCCATGACAGGCAATGGCAATAGATTATGTGAAGCCTCAAAATCTAGCATGTAGTTGTGTAGTAACAGGTCATGAATAACTAGAGACACATAGAATGGGGGAGTGGCTGAGTCCAACTCTTCTACATGAGGTCCAAATACTACCATGGGTCTTTCGTCTTGGAGATTGAGGTTTTCAGGGAGAGGGCCTACACTATGGGACAACATGAATTGAGACATTTGGGCTTTGTATGAAGGCTGATTTAGGCGCTTGATCAGGGGAACTAGGATCTTGACCTTCTCTAGTTCTTTATGGAGGTTAAAGGTCGTGGGATATTTTTCTGCAATAACTTATTTAAATTGTTATTTATAGTGTTCAGGTAGGTTTGGAGCCATGGAAGAGGACTTTTTTTTTGCAGGAGGATCAGAACCTAGCTTTGTCGAGGTGGAAGCAGTGGCCTTATGATGTGTAGACTCTTATAAAGGCTTGTTCCCATTACTGGCAGAAATAAAGGAGGTATGTCCTCTTAGTATTGATTCTTCCTTATGTTCCTACATTCGTGTTCTGTTTCTAGAGGATCTGAGGTCATACTTCTTATGGAGCTGAGATTGCATGAAGTCCACAAACTGCCAACAGTAATCATCAATATCTTGATCCTTGAGGGGAGCTTCCTTTTCTTCCAGTTCGTCTTGAAGGGTGAGCTCACCTTCTTCATCTTTTAAATAAGTGAGGAATTGATCTTCTTGGCTGTTAGTTACTTCCTCGGCTTGTCCTACTATTTCCCCTTCTAAGTATAGAGGAGGTTGGATGTGATATTGCTGCTACTTCCTTTCTCACTGTAACAACTATAAAGGGGGTTTCCGATATTGGGGATTTAACCCACGGTTTCGAATCATATTCTTAGGATGAGGTGAAGAATTCTTAGCCTCCAATTCAAGCTCCAGCAGCTTATTCGAGAGGTTCTTGATCAATTTATTCATCTCTTCAATTTTATACTCCAGTGATTCCCTCGTTTGATTAGAGGCAGAGGCCTCCTCGCTACCCCTTCTCCTGTCATCATGCTATGTCCTCCCTTTGAATTTTCTTGTAGAAGAAATTTTTCCTTCTACTTCTAGTGCATCATTTTGGATCTAGTTTAGGGATGTAGACTTTCTTTCCCTTAGAGTGAAGCCAAAATCAGGCTCAAAACCTCCCACTAAAACCACCTTAGCAGCTGCTTGGGGAGGTTCTATTTTGGCAAGGAGATTGTTGTAGAGCTTATTGAACCTTTTTATAAATTCCATAACATCCTTGTTGTGTCTTTTTTTCAGAGCATTGAACTATGTGAGGACATATCCATAGTCCCTTTTCTCTCCCCATTTTAGTGCGAAGAAATTCTCCATTTCTTCCCAAGTGGTGACTGCATTATTAGCAAGGGATTTGAACCACTTCCGAGCCTCTCCATCCAAGTATTGGAAGAAAAGTCTCAACACCACATCTAGGTGTTCTACATTCAAATTTTCAACAAAGGCGCAGAAGTCTTCAATATGTTTCTGCGCAGAAGTACTATCTTCGATAGTAAATGGAGGCAAAAACTTTAGATATCCTGAGGCATGTTATTAAATACTTGAGGTAAAGCCAATGGAGCATATTTGTTTAGGAGGAAGCTAGGTATAGCCATGAGGGGTGGTGGTGGGTTTTGAGGATGATTTGGCTGTGTTATGACAGGTGTATGCTAAGCAGATGTTTGGATGTTTATCTGTAATGAGTTCTGGAGTGCTGTAACTTCTTTGACTTCTTCACCCTTTGGAGTAGGATGCAAATGAGACAAAGAAGTATCAACGTATTTGGCTTCATATTTTATGTCTGAATTGGTTAAAAGAAATGTCTCTAGAGGGTATTAAAGTACACGGGCTATGGATCTAGGACCATAGATAACATCTTTCTAAGAAGAGGATGGAAAATATTCTAGAGAAAATGAGGGTTGGTCCACCTAGATGGGGTACTTCTCCCTACAGATTCTCCTAAATATAATATTTTCAGGATTAGATACAACAAGATTTCTTTGCTGAGAAGTATCTGATCGGGTATGAGGTCTGGTGTAAACTAGGATTACGCTTGATTTGAACTTGGATAATAGTGGAGTCACCAAGGTGAGGGATATGCAACTCTCAACCCTTCGTGCTCACATGATTGAAGCGTGAAGATAATGTCGTATCCCAAGGAAAGGTTTTCAAATTCATCCCCAGAAATGGCGCCAAAAATATTTTCTAGCTTCTAGAGATAGCCCTGAGTTGCAAAATATCAGTCCATAGGACATATTAAAATAAGAGGTTAAAAGTGGGCAACAACATAAAATTCCTCTGACAAAATATGGAATGAGGAAATAATGGTTTTGGTGGTTCATGGAGTGATAAGGTCTTGGAGTCGATTCATGTGAATTATTTATACTGTGAGATGGATCAAGAGGCTGCGAGGCTTAGTGACTTTCGAATGGGCCATGTATAAAACAATGAGCATAAATCTTTAAAATATGTAGAGGCGTTGAAGGAGAACGGAGGAGGAACCCACGAGAGACAGGCTTAAGAGATTTAAGAATCTGCCCTTATGAACTCAGAGGAAATGCATATAAATGAGATATGGATAACAACAAAGGTTCGTGGAGTGTGAATTAAGGAAATAAAACAAGCTTAATTACATGAGCATTAACACCTAAGTGTTATATTGATACAAATTCATGAATAAAATTTCAGATCACCGACAGCTACATTACATGAACCATCAAAGAATAATAGCATGAAATATGATTACACATGAAGAGGAGATTACTGATAACAAAGAAAAAAAATACGTACTGGTCATTACTCTATCTAGAATCCAAATATCAGCTCTGTATTATATTGAGTTCAAACAGCTCTCCCAAAAATGTATCTCAGATCACAAGGAGCCCAATCATACAAAACTACAAAAAAAAAATTCCAAAATTCCTGAACCTTTTCTTCATCTTAGAACTCACTACATATAGAGTTCTCCCCGAGGGTTTATGACTAAATATTCTATCAATATTGACCCACACAGGTGAAACCAAAATATCCTAAAAAAATTATCAGAGAGTGCTTCAAGCAATCACTCCTGCAATAGGGAAATAAAAACAGAATAGGTAAAATCAGGATTTTACACATCAAAACATCACTATATAATAGTAAAAAGGAACAAAACAGCTATCCTAAGAGGCCAAAACCCTGAATCTTCAGCAGAGTGGCGAGAAGTGGGTGAAAAACTTGTGAGCGGTATGATTTCTATTGCTTTATCTCAGCTATTGACGAAAGGCCTTCACTCCATGTTCTCATGATTTTCCTTAGCTAAAATAGAAAAGCCATCTGACCACGCATGCTCCACTCTTCAGTAGAGGTTAATGAACGAACTGAACAATCATATTTGCATTTCTCCACCAAGTACTTATGTTGTGTTTTTATTAGTGAGAAGCAGAGACTAGATTTTAGAAGGGGTTGTGCGACACATAACACACGGTAGAACTATTTTACTTACTACCAAGGGTGAGAAAAAAGACATGGGGCAGGCTTTGATGACGTAGAGAGGAAGTGGGGCCCAAAGTGCATCATAAAATTGCAATCGGGACAGGATATGTTTTGGGAATATGATTTAAAATTCAAGATATGTCAGGCACGGTGAAGCATGAAGTTGTAATGTGCACGATGTGATATCACGCATTGGCTATCGTAATAGATAGAGGTTGGTGGAGATTTTAAACATTATAATCGCTAATTTTTGATGTGGTATTTGTTGCGAAGTGCGATGGAGATCGGGTCATATCAAAATCTAAGGTATTGAACTTGCGAGAGCTATGATAGGTAAGTTGTGAAATCTGTGAATTGCAATATGCGACGTGCTAAAAGCTAGAGGGTGCGAAAAGGAAAAAGGTGCAAAAATGCAGCATATGAAGGTTTGCATGTGGGTGTAGATAGTGTATCAAGGTTGGATAGGTCCCATCAAGTCGCATCGGCGGCAAGATAAGCTTCGGTGATTATTGTAAGGGGTAAAGGTTAAAACTTGCAGGGGGTGTTGTTGTTGATGAAGAAATGCAACGAGGGGCTTTATAAAGGGAAAGTGAAGGATAAGGGAGGGAAAATTTAGGTAAAGAGGGTAGATCAAATAGGGGATGGCAGAGATGAAGTTTTCTCACTATTTATGCCTTATCAGCTACATTTTTCACCCTTCTCTATTGAACCGAGATGCAAATGGGTCCCTTCTGAAGCTCTTTAATAGTTAGGACTGGTTTTCCTTTCTCCCTCTCCCCCTTGTGTGTGGTCACAGGCCAAAAATATGCATATGGTATATAGACAGCAGTCACTCACTCCATATGATGGGGAATACATATATCTTCAGCGACTTGGAGGAGATGGACCTCCAGCAGAAGATAGAGTTTGGAGATGATGACAAGTATAGCACGACCGATATAGGTACAATTACCTTTCAGAGGGAGTATGGCTCCCATCTCAGACTAGCAGATGTTTTGTATGTTCCAGGCCTAAGGAAGAATCTTCTGTCTGTATTAGTATTGGAAGACTGTGGTTATTATGTGATGTTCAGAAAAGGAAAGGTTTTTCTTAAACACATAGCCATGAGATAGGTGAAACAAATCGGTGTAAGAGTCAAGAACCTATATGCTACTGAGGTTGAGGACGCATGCAAATATTTGAGGAAAACATAAATGGTTAATCACTTGGTGGTTGACATGGAGCAATTATCTTTCAACATGCAGCCTCAGAAGTAATCTCAGAATGTTGTGGAGCAGCCACAATTGGAGAAGCAGAGAGGATACCGGCTAGAAGATTCCACTCAAGTAGAGACCTCTAGGAGGGGGAAATTTTGACCTAGATGGGTAGAGGGAGTACATAGATCTATACCTTTAGGTGTGAGTTGGGTTGATGTGAAGATATAATCATAAGAAGAGGGTCCATTGAGATGGTGTGTCTCATGGATTGAACCTGACTATGAGGAGCCAACAGTACAACAATAGCGGGAAGGATCGGTTAGATTGATGCAGTCAGATGTCACAAAGACAGAAATGAGAGTGACAGATGTTGGCTATTGGAGAGCAGATCAGAGTTGGAAATAGAACAGAGGACATAGATGCAGATGTTAGTAGCAGCGCAGAGAGTCGAGTAGGAAGGTGCAGTAGGATCGAACAGTCAGAAGAATTTGATGACAGATGCATTATACGGATTGAATTTTTCAAAGGCTATTCAGTTTGAGGAGTTACAGGTGCAAACGACAGTAGCGAAGTGTTGCATGAAGAACATTTGAAAGGTACCGGATCAGGATAGATTGAATTCCTTTCTTATTGAAAGGTGTCTTGAAATTTGCAACAAGAAACAATGAAATTGGAAACCAAGAAGGACAAAAATGCACACAAACTGGTGTGGGATTCCAGCCACACATTGCTGAGGAATTCAATTACACATTAGTGAAAAATGTGTGTGTCTACTTTATTTTTCCCTTGAATAAATTTGACAATAAATTGTAGTTTCATCTCATAACAACTTGTATGACTTAATTAAGTCATGAAGACAGAGTTAGCTCAAGAATTTTGATTTTAGGTTCTAAGATGAGGCATGTATAGTGATTCTATTATTTTTTGGGTCTAGTTTCAGTTGTACCACTAGTGGGGTGTGAGTGTAATCAGTTTAATCAAATTAATTGAGTTAAAATCAATTTCACTAGTTCTAACTAAGTGATGAGCTAGTGAGAGGTCCAATGAATTAAATTATATTTATTGACAAGTAGTGATCAATTAGATAACTGATGATCACTATTATTAGATGCATGCATGTCCGTTCTTATGAAGACCCAGTTGAGAGAGAGGTTAAAGGGAAGATAACTATTAGTTGTATTATTAGAAAATTGCCTGGGCGCAATTATAAAGTGACAGGAAGGCCATGATGGATTGTGCAATCAAGGAGTGTTTAATTTCCTATTTAATAGAGATTTATTTCCATATGGATTGCATGAGCAAGGCTGGGCATAGGAGAGGCTGAGAATTGGCTAAGTGTTTGTTAGTTTTGCCTGAGAATTTCTAGTAAGTTTTGAGCAGGATTAGAGTGAAACAGTGAGGAGAGTGCATGATTTTCTTAGTGTGAGAAAGCATTGTATTGTTTCATGATTCTTTGACTTTGTAAAATATATGATAGAGGGGTTTTGATCTGTTTCTTTCCCCAGAGACATCTTTTGTTGTGTGATTGATAATCTCTTTATCTTACTTGCATGTGATTGAGAAATCGCGTTTTATATTATGCAAATACTGTAGAAGGATTCAGTATGTTATTTTAGTACATCACAAGATCAGATTGAATCCATTGGTATAGAGTTTCTATATAATTTCTACAAAGATTCAATTAGCTTCCTTGATAATGGAGGGTGTTGCACTTGTATGGTGGGAAGAAAATTCACAAGAGGAGATTAAGAAAAATGGTAAGATCTCAATGTCTTCGTCAAATTTTGTTGCTGCCATTAAAAGGAAATTTTATCCTCTAGCTTACTTGCAAAAAGTTATTATGAGTTGGAAAAATTTTAGACAATTGAAAGGTCAAAATGTGTAAGATTACACTCATTAATTTGGGAGAAGAGATATTATGTTAGGTGTTCATTTTCATAGCCAAGAAACTTTTCTAAATTACATAGGGGGTTGCCATAGTTACCTGAAACATACCATCCTCATGTTTAACCCCACTAGTCTACATGAGGTCTGTGTGAAAACTACACACCTTGAGGCAAGAGGGAAAAATGTACAAGAAGAGGGTCAAAATAAACCATTCAAGGGTGGTTAAAAAGGAAAGGATTTCAAGGGTAAACAAAATAAGAACACATCCATTAAAAATAAGGGTCGAAAAGCACATGTAACCAACATTCTAAAGAGCGTCATGATGCAGCCCACTGTTGGAAGCTTCATCCCAAATTGAGGCCTAAGAAATTCAACAACAAGGGGAAAAAAAAGACAGCCATTACCACACAACAGGATCATGGATCCAACTCAAGAGATGAGACTAAAATGGCAGCCATGGTCACAAAGAGAAAGGAATCCATAGCAAGTACTAGCTCATCAAATTTTCAGAGTAACACTCCAATTGAAGAAACAAGACTAGAGTTGTTTCATGTAAGAGTGATCTCAAAACATACAAAAATTGACACATTATTTGATAGTGGGTCTCAAGAGAACATGACATTTGAATACATAGTCAAGAAGCTTAATCTTGAAACCATACCTCATCATAAGCCATACCATTTGGGTTGAATAACCAAGGATACAAATTTACAAGTTACAAGAAAATGTATTTTTCGGTTTGCAACTACAACAAACTTTATTGATGAATTTGAGTTAGATTTTGTACCACTTGACATATCAATAATTTTTTTGGGTAGTCCATATCTCTATGATAGGAGAGAAATCTTCTATCTCCATGAGAAAAATTATCACTTGTTAAAATATGGAGTGGAATATATTGTAAGAGCTCATCGTAAAAAAATAAACCTCTCTTTAGTTAATGTTGGGAAAATGAAGAGCCTAGTAAATTCAAGAAAAAAATTTGAACTTCTTATGATCAAATAAAAGAAGGATAAGGATTATGAATCTTTTGAAGGTTTTGATGATAGATTAAAATCTATTTTTTTTTATGTGGTCAGTCAACATGGAGATATTTTTCAGGAAACAAAGGGGTTACCTCCCAAGAGGGGAGTCAAACATGAGATATAGTTGCAGGAGGATGTTTCACTCCCTAAAATTAACATGTATCACATGTCGATAATGGAAAGTACAAAAATCAAGAAGAAAATCCAAGAACTGTTGAATAAAGGTATCATTTTCCCATCTACCTCGCCATGTGGCTCACCGGTTGTATTGGTGCCTCAGAAGGATGGAACATGGTTCATTTGTGTGGATTTCAGTGAACTCAATAAAATCATGATAAATAATTTCTATCCACTCCCATGGATTGATGATTTTCTTGATCAATTAAGGTATGCAAATTATTTCACTAACTTAGACTTACGAAGTGGTTATCATCAAGTTGGAATAGCTGAAGAGGACATATGGAAGACCGCATTTAAAACTAAACAAGGATTGTTTGAGGGGCTTGTTATGCCTTTTTGTCTTTCCAACACTCCAGCTACTTTCATGAGAGTTATGAATGATTTATTGAGACCATTTCTTGATGATTGTTTCGTTTTCTACTTAGATGATATTTTGATATTCAACAAATTGCAAGATGAACATGTCATCCATGAAAGAAAGGTGCTTGACATCTTGAGAAAATAATAGTTGTTTTTAAAGATGTCAAACTGTGAATTTAGTAAAAATTCTTTAGTGTATTTGGGAAATTTTCTTGGAGGAGGTGAGATGAATATAGACCTGTCTACAGTTGGGTCATTGTGAATTAGCCTACACCCATGACAGTCACTGAGGTAAGAAGTTTTCTAGGAGCAACACAATATTGGAGGAGGTTAATTGCTATTTTTTTTATTTTATTTGAGCTTCGCTTGGCATGCATTGAATAGTGTTAATAAGATATTCCAATGGGGAGGAAATCAACAAAAAAACACTTGATGCTTTGAAAAATAATATCAGTTCAACCCCAATACTACCACTACCGGACTTGAGATAGTCCTTTGAGATTCAAACTGATGCAAGTGACTATGCCATGGGCGCAGTCCTTTTACCACATGGTAAGCCTATTTCATTCCATTCATAAATTTTTAATGGTGTAGTGATAAATTATCATACATATGACAAGGATCTATATGTGTTGGTTCAAAGTGTGAGGAAGTGGAAACTCTATTTGATGGGAAAGGAAACCATCATTCACGCCGATCACCAACCATTTCAATATATTGGGGAGTTTGAATGAATTAGAATCTGTCAAGGTCATGCAATTTAATACAACAAAGGAAATATGGGACAAAATCATTATAAGCTTTGAAGGTGATACAAAGGTAAAAAGTGCTAAAATCCAAACTCTCAAAATTCAATATGAAAATATAAGGATGCATAATTAGGAGAGCATTTCCAGTTTCTTTTCATGTCTAGATGATATTGTAAATCGTATGAGAAACTTGGGTGAAACCATAACTGACACTAATCTGGTTGAAAATTTTTTAAGATCTCTAACTTCAAAATTTGAGTCAAAAGTGTCTACTATTGAAGAGAAACAAGATCTTCAAAGTCTTACTATTGTCCAACTTCATGGGATTATAACTGCATGTGAAATGAGAAAAGCAGGATCTTCTGAAGTCAAAGAAGCCATCTTTAGAGCCTCTACAAAAGGAAAAGAAGTACAAGAAACATAAGGATCAAGGTATATTTCAGAAGAAGTTGAAGTAAATTTTGTAAAGAAGCTCCAACTTGGCACTGGAAGGTTCAGAGGTAAGCTTCCTTTCAAATGTTTTTCTTGTGGAAGCTGAGTTGGTCATTATGCAGCTAAGTGTCTTCATAAAGAAACACATGAAAAAGGAAAATGAGTAGCAATAAGAAATAAGAATGAATTTAGGACTAGAAAAAGTTATTATACTCATGAAGATAGTGATGGGTTATCAGATAGTGAGGAAGAATCTGGTCAAGATCTTAGATTTCTCATGGAATTTGAAAAAGAGTCTAGAGAAGAAAAGGATACTTTTATGGGTGTTGTAGAAGACAATGATTTTCTTGAAGAAATCAATCAGCTCAAAATATGTTTGGAAGAAAACAAAATATCCATAGAAACTCTAAAAAATCAGCTTGAAGAAAAGGAGAAACACAATGAGAGATTAGAATGTGAAGTAGTAAGTCTAAGAAAAGAAATTGAGAAAGTAAAGACTTTGAATCTTAGATTTACTAAAGGATTTGAAACCTTAGATGAAATTATCAAGGTACAACGTTCTCCTGTTATAAAGAGAGGTCTTGGATATGTCGGAGAATCTTCTCAGTCTTAAGCACCAAACTATCTAAAAGCAGCTACAGCCAGCCTACAGCATTCTGCCACTCAGCAAGGAAACAAAGAAGCTTTATAGGTAAAACATGACCACCTCAATACAAAGAACACTAACAGGAATACCTTTCAGAGAAATACCAACCAACAAGTAAACACAAATAGAAGGTTCAATGATCACAAAAATTTCTTCTTCAATGGACAATGTTTCTCATGTCATAATTTTGGTCATAAAGTTGTTCAATGTGTTGCATACAAAACCATCATGACTAGGGAAGCAAGAAAGAAAAGAATTGGTAATGGAATAAAGAAGAATACATATAAAAAAATTTCTCCTCTTCAAAATGAAATTGAATGTGCTTATTGAAATAAATTTGGTCATGAAGAATCTGAATGCAGAAGCAAACTTCAGCGAAAAGAGCATATACCATCAACTTCCAAAGTATGGAGAAAGAAGGAATTACAGGTTGAAAACTATGGCATAGCTTTATTTGCAGAAGGAGAATAAATCAATGGTACATTGATAGTGGATGCTCAAAACACATGAAAGATGACAGAAATAAACTTCTTGCATACAATGCTCTAGAAAGAGAAAAGAATGTTACTTTTGGAAATGATACTCCTGTTGTCATTAAGGGAAAAGGTTTTCTTTTTCTAAAACAAAAGGTGAAAGCTAACAATGTTATGTATGTGGATGGATTAAAGCATAACCTGTTAAGTGTAAGTCAAATGTGCAATCAAGGAACTGAATTTGTCTTTAGCTCAAAAGAATGTGTGGTATGTGATCTGAATATAGGAAAAACAATTATAAAAGGAAATAGAACACCAAGCAATTTTTATGCATTGAAAAGTTGTAAAGAACAATGTTACTTGATTAAATCTTCACAAAATTGGTTATGGCATAGAAGATTGGGGCATTTGAGCTTCTTTCAAATCAACAAATCTAGCAGACTCAAATTTGTTCATGATCTTCCGAATATTACTCTACCTGAGAGTACCATATGAAAATCTTGCCAATTCGGTAAGCAAACCAGAGTGCAATTTAATGCAAAAGAAGAATCAACAAGTAAGCCTTTTGAACTCTTTCATACTGATTTATGTGGACCTATGAAAAAAAGGTCACGCCATGGAGAACAATATTGTATTATGTTTATTGATGATTTCTCTAGAATGTCTTGGATTGGGTTGCTAAAACACAAAGATGAAGCATTCGAAAAATTTCAGATCTTCAAAGCACTGGTTGAAAATGAATTAGATCTAAAAATCAAGTGTCTTAGATCTGATTGTGGAGGTGAATATATATCAGATGGATTCTTTGATTTTCTTGAACAACATGGCATAAAAAGATAGTTTTCTGTAGCTGGTACCCCACAACAAAATGTGTAGCAGAAAGAATGAATAGAACAGTTCAACAGATGGCTCGGGCTATGCTTGATGATTCAGGAACACCTAACACATTTTGGGGAGAAGCAGCACATACTGCTATAAATATTATTAACAAAGCACATGTTCATGTAAACAATGATAAAACTCCATATGAGCTCTGGTATGGTAATCTTCCCACTGTAAAGCATTTTAAAGTTTTTGGAAGAAAATGTTTTATCAAGAACAATGATGAAAAACTTGGCAAGTTTGAACCTAGAGCAGATGAAGGAATATTTCTTAGATATTCTTCTATAGGTAAAGCATATAAATGCTACAATAAAATACTTTAAAAGATTGTTGAATGCATTGACATTGTAATTGATGAATCTCTCTCAACTCCAAAAGGGGAAATTCAAACAAAAAATGAAGATGATGATGATGTATATCTTTCTGCATCTAATAGAGATAATATAGAATGTGAACCCAATGAAGCAGTAGAAGAATATCTATCTAAAAAGGCTCCATCCAGGTATGTTCAAAAGAATCATCTAGAATCTCAAATTTTGGGAGAAAAGGGATCAGGTGTCCGAACAAGAAGAACTCTTGTAGGGTTACCACCAATCTAGCATTTTTATCCGCCATTGAACCACAGGATGTCAATCAAGCTAGCAAATATGAATGTCGGATTCAAGCCATGAATGAAGAACTTGATCAAATTGAAAAGAATCATACTTGGGAACTAGTTCCCAGACCTCATGATAAAAATGTTATTGGAACAAAATGGATATTCAAAAACAAGTTAAATGAATTATTAGAAACAAAGCTAGAATTTTTTGTAAAGGGTATGCTCAACAAGAAGGTATAGACTTTGAAGAAACATTTTCTCCTGTAGCTAGACTTGAAGCCATCAGAATGTTTCTTTCTTTTTCAAGATTTCAACAAATCAAAGTTTATCAAATGGATGTTAAATCTGCTTTCCTCAATGGTGATCTAGAAGAAGAAGTTTATATAGAACAACTAGAAGGATTCATTTTGGGCAATGATGAAAAACTTGTTTGTAAACTTAAAAAGGATTTATATGGTCTCAAACAAGCTCCAAGGGCATGGTATTATCATCTTGACAAATATCTTCATCAACAAGGTTTTTCAAAGGAATCCGTTGATAGCAACTTATACACAAAAATTGAAAATGATAAACTATTGATTGTGGTTGTATATGTTGATGACATCATTTTTGGAAGTAATGAAGAGTCCATGAGTCAAAAATTTTCTTTTGTTATGCAGCAAGAGTTTGAAATGTCTTTACTTGGAGAACTAACATTCTTTCTTGGCTTACAAGTGCAAACAAGCAATAGATGGAATATTCTTATCACAAGTAAAATATCTTAAGAAAATTCTGAAGAAGTATGGGATGGAAGATTGCAAACATGTAAGTACACCAATGATAGCTGGGTGTAACCTCAGTTCTCATGATGATTATTCCACGGTGAATCAACTAGAATATAGATCCATGATTGGAAGTTTGCTTTATCTCACAGGAACAAGGCCAGACATTATGCATGCAGTTGGGATTGTTGGACGATTCCAAGCTAATCCAAAAGAGTCTCACCTTTAGGCTGTAAAAATAATATTCAAATATCTACAAGGAACTCAAGACTTTGGACTATGGTATCCAAAGAATGCTGATCTCACTCTTCATGCTTATACTGATGCAGATTGGGCTGGAAATGTTGATGATCAGAAGAGCACTAGTGGTGGTGCATTCTATATTGGGCCCCGATTGGTATCTTGGTTCAGTAAGAAGCAAAGCTCTATTGCCTTATCTACATCAGAAGAAGATTATGTGGCTACCACATCATGTTGCACACAACTTCTTTGGATGATGCAGACTTTACAAGAGATTCAAATCAAATGTTCACCTCCCATATCCATTATGTTTGATAATACAAGTGCCATCAGCATCTCAAAGAATCATGTAATGCATTCCAAGACCGAGCACATTCCTATCAAGTATCACTTCTTACGTGAACAAGTGCTTGAACAAAAGGTGAAATTAGAGTATGTTCTCTCCAAAGAACAAGTTGCTGATATATTTACTAAACCTCTTCCCAGGGAAGCATTCGAATATCTCAGAAAAAAGCTGGGAGTTGTCTCTGCCACTCAGAAGATCAGATCTGCTTAAATTCAGAAGATTAAATTGGATATGCATATTTCATAAAGGACAATCGCATATATACACGAGTTTATATACAGAAAACCGTGTATGGGTTTTTGCTGGCACAATTTTCTGGGTCAGCCTCTTCAGATCTGTTGTCGTGTTGTTGAGTACCTTTGGTGATGTTCCAGTTCTCACATTTCTGTTTCATTCTCCAATTTTTATGAAGATGCCTTGATTTTTTTCCGTTGAAAGTGTTCAGGGTGCACAAGCTAAGTGGGAGCACTTGTCTTGTGGGAAAGGATGCATTGTTGGCATTCTAAGTGTTGGCTGTGGTATGTCCTCATAATTGAGATTCATTGTTCTTGTTTATAAAAAATCATTTGATGAAAAGTTCATGTTGATATCTATGATGTAAATTGTTATATTCAGTCATGTAAGGACTTGCTCAAATTTTTAAACCCACTTGGTTGGGTAGCTGAGTCAAATTTTGTAAACTTACTTGTTGGGTAGTTCAGTCAAATATGTAATTCCACTTGGTTGGATCATTGATGTAAGTATGAGTCCTTGGTGATAGGAATGGTCATACTTGGTTGGGTTATAGAGTCATGAACTTCATTGAAAAATATGTCTAAAGATTCAACATGAACTTAGGGGGAGCATGGTAAATTCAATGCACTTTAGATCTACAGAGCTCATCTCTCTACAAGGGAAGAGAAACCTTGTTTTGGTTTTGATCTACCCTTTGCCCTTGATGTCAAAGGGGGAGAGTATCATCGTGTTTGAATAATGGTTATGATTAATTTATCTATCTGTTGTGGTTATCAAACACCATCGTGGTTGCCATCAAGTCCAAAGGGGGAGATTGTTGGCAATATGATGTAATGTGTTGTCCTTGGTGGCAACCAACATGATGAAGTTTTCCTTGATGGAAACCTACTTGATGAGGCGCCTATGATAAGCAACCTATTTGTTAAAGATGTAAGAATGATGTCTCTACAGATTAGTTCATATGTGATAGAGAAAATAATTCTAGCAAGTGCTAGAGAAATGATAAATATAAAATGTCACAATGTATACGCAGGTTTGTAAAGGTCAAGTCGTGTATGTAAGCGGATAAGTACGTCCCAAGTCGCGTATGTCTGTTTGTGCTCCAAAATTTATAATACCAGGGGGCTTTACCATGATATTAGCCCACAGTATTGAGCATTGTATTATCTATTTGATTCCGTCTAGGATTACCATCAGTAGTTGAGTGGTTTTGACTCATGGTATTGATAAAAGATAAATCTAAATAAGGAGAAGAATATCATAGTGCTAGGTGTACATGTGTAAGGGTTGTTGATGAATAAATTTCTCTAAGGAATATCTGCATGGATGAACTCTATTTTTAATTGATATATATGAATCTATGATGTACCCATGGATATAATGATGGTTCAACATCTATAGATATGATGATGATGAATCTCTAGAATGATCTACTGAAGGAATGATGAAGAACTGGTGCAAGTCTGCTGAAGAAAATGAATAATTCTGGGTAAGTTTTATAGATCTTGTCTATTCTGCAAAATTTAATTTTTATAGATCTATATGCTAGTTGGTTTCAACAAAAGTGCGTATATACGTAGGTTCGCTTCATGAAAATCACATATGGAAGTTAGGGTTTTCTGAAGAATAAAATGCATAGAAGTATACGTGGGTTGATATACAGGAAAGCGCATATGTACGTGGCTTCAGTGAATTAAGGCAGTGTATGCTATTTGAATCAATGAATGTTCAAGGTTAATTTTGTATATGCATATCTATTCTGAAGTCTGGGTTATTTCTAAAGTTCTGGTCATAGTGCTTTCACTGTTCTAATTGAAGCGTTGTGCAAAGTTTATGATTGTTGATAAAGGGTTTTGTTGAAGTTGTTTGATCCAGTATGAAAATTGATGAAACGTGGTCTGCAGTGGATCTGAGGGTTGAAGCCTTCAGTATGGAAGAAGAAGCTTCCTGCCAGTAGAAGCTAGTGTTATTTTCAGGGGGTTGAAGCTCCCTTCTAGGAGTGGCTGGTAAATGAGAAGAAAGGGGGTTGGAGCTCCCTTCTAGTAGCAGCTGGTAAATGAGTGAAGGTTGCAGCCTTCTGCAGGTAGAAGCCTGCTTACTGATATGAGTCTGCATTAGTACATTGCTGTAAACAGTTTTCCATATAATAAATATTGAAGACAGAGAAAACATCAACGGTGGTTTTCTCTCGAATTGGGTTTCCACCTTAAATATTGGTGTTCATGTGTGTTCCACTTGTGTGATGTTTTATACTACTGTTACTGCACATACTTACTGATTATCTAATCTGATGCATAACTGATGAATCTGATTTAAAGAATGTTTCTGAGAAGTTTTCTAAACTAGAAATTTATATCAGTATACGCTAGTTTCTTTCAGCATATCCGTGTGTATACACGAGTTTGGTTCATAAAAACCGCGTATGGAATTCTGCAAAAGAAAAGTTTAAATTCATTAATTGGGTTCTAAATACTGATTGACCCCCCCTCCCGCACCCCCCCCCCCCCCCCCCTCTGAGTATTTTTCCAACAGTTTTTAATGAGTATCCTCCAGTTGAGTCATTATTTTTCTAGTATGGTGAAACAATTAGATACTACTCCTGGCTAACACTTGAGTTTTCTAAGTTTGACAGAGGTTTTCTGAGGTCTTAAGGAATATCTAGGATGTTACTGACTCAGAGGTCCCACCATGATCGCCATTATGTTAGGTCCCCATAATTTTCAGATTGGAAAGAACAAATGAACAGGGGTAACATCAAACCAACCTTTGGGTTCCTAGGACCTAGCCTTCCTAGACTCAGAGAGGGCTCTCTCTATAATTGTGTGAAAGATGTAACTTTGTATGATTTTAGGGTTTTGATTTTAGGCTAGTTATAAGGATTATGGTTTGTTTGTTTGTTTGGTTGGTCAGGTAGGTTGTCAAGAAGAACATATAGAGTAAGAGAGGTTTAGACCATTGGGTTATGGAGTCTACAAAAGGTCTTGAAAAGTTTCACAATAGGTCAAGGGTGTATCACAGGGCAAGTCTAACAAAGTCAAATGGACCTAAAATCTTATGTGAGTGAAGTGAACATAAAATAGTGAATATAGTAGGTGCAAACAGCAGTTAAGAATCCTTCGAAAAATAATTTAACAAGAAGGACCTTTAAATCACTATGCATGAAGAAATAACCAAAGTCAGGGCATACCAATAACTTATTTGACTAAACCCTAGCAAGTAAACATTAAGGTAACAATTTCATGAGCCATAGAGAGAAAAAAAAATGTAATTCCTCTACTGATTTCACCTTTAGGCAAATAAAAACATTTAAGATAACATATAGTAATGATTAAAGAGCAGGGAACTCCTAATTTACTTAATCAAACTATAGAGACCTTCAAAGCAACCATTTAAGATGAAAAAAGGGCAGGGAAAACCATGGACCTCTTCAGCCAAACCTATTTAGAAATAGTTCAAAGTAAAAGACCTTAAAAACAATATTTAAGTTATATCAAAGAGCAGGGATAACCATAAATCACTTTGACATTTGCTTCATTGAATCATTCTTAAGATAAAAAAGCTAAGTGGGATTAGAGAGCAACTAAGAATTCTCTAAACTGACCTAGCAGAGGAAAACATACAAACAATAGGAAGTAGACAGAGTCAAGGTGCCTCTAAACAACATTTCTTAGCCTAAAATTTCTATCCTACTGTGTAATATCCCAAAATCGGGACAGCTCAGCAAGCATGCACTAAAAATGCATTCCCAACAAAATATGCTATAAAATAACGAAATTAACCCTTGGATCCTGTATATTAGTCAATACACAACCTAAATCCAAGAATTGAGCTGGAACAAATCAAACTAGGTGGGTTAAACAAACCTCCCACACCTAGGATTGCTTAAAAAGGCTAAAACCCCATAGAAGTGACTGTGCAATATAAGAGAGGTTTTATGAACATAAATGATAGAGAAACATATATATAATATTTTATTAAAAAATATTCTTAGAAAATTGAGCTCTAGTCTCCTTTATACAAGCTAGAGAACTCGAGAAGGGTTTCTAGGAATTCACTCTGAATACAAAATGTGATTTTCAGCAGTAGGACTGAATAATCCCTACAAAATGAAGCACATAAGTGTAGAAGGTTGTAAGAATGGAGATCTAATTAATATCTGAACAAAGGTCTTCCCCCATGGAAGAATTCATCCTCCAATCACAGGAAAACTCCACGAAAGAGCCACAAGAGTCACTGCTAAAATTGCCTTGCAGAAATAATGCAATTCCTGAGTGGAATAATGCTACAAGTGATGGTAATGTGCTGGATTGATAAAAAAGATCTGATATCAGCCTAGTAATGCTCCAAACTGATCCTCCAATGGAAAGAAACCTCCCTCCTGTGCAGAACCAATTCAGAAAATGGGTTTCTCAACCCTCCCCAGCAACACCCTGCAGCTCAGCTCAACCTCCTATAGAATCTGCATTGAACCTGTAGACTGAAGCTTGGCACCAATTTTGGATATGAGGAATGATGTATCAGATCTCTCCCAAGAGTTACTCAAAGGGAAGAGAAAGAATTCCTGAACAGGATTCCCTCAGTGCTGAGCAACACCCGCAATCTCAGCTAAACGACTAAGAGAGAAAAATTCTAAGCAGACATGAAAATGTAATACATAAGCTAACATACAAATGGTTTCCATCCTCTTCCTTATAAAATAATTGGGCCTTCTCACCTTGGGTTCCACTCAATAGGGTTTCCAACTTCACACAAACAATCTCCCTCCAAAATTGTGTTGTGCCTTCATTAGAGTCACTCCTATAAACTGCACTGTTTGATTTGGTCAAAGTTGACCTCTTCAACTTGCTTCACCCCATTTCACACCTAAGCGAATTCAATCCAGCTCACATATAGCTATAGAGGCTGAGCCTCATTCACATTGAGCTCTTTTATTTGCTGCCCCACTCCTCCTACATTTACGATGTTGACTTGGTCAAACTTGGCCTCGTCCACATGCAAAATATCCTTGTTCACAAATGAGAGTGTAAAATCCAGCTGGTATTATGATCCGCTTACACAACATGAGGTATTTTACCCTTATTTATGTAATGCATGGGTCTCCTCACCCTTTTATTCATCTCCTAAGTGACAATGGAAAAATTCAATATTCCAAATTGCTGCATGCAAATTTTGGAATATTACAGTCCTCCCCTCCCAAATGCTGCTTGTCCTCAAGAAAATCCAAGGATAGGACTGAAGAGCATCCTCTTCTCCCCTGTAGCAACCTCATAAGATATAATCCTCCAAGGATCAAGGTGCTGAATCATCAATCTATGTCCAAGTTTCCCCTCCCAAGTAAACAAGCTAACTTTTGGTGTACATCCCAAATAGCTATCATTATGTGACAGTAAGATATCAATGGAGGCAAAAATGGGTGGTATAAATGCCTTCTTGAGGCATGTGGTCTTATATATATCGGGATCTACCATCCCCATGTGAATCTCCCATCCTCGAGCTATCATCCATACAAAATGAGTTACCTCCCAACATGGCAACTCCTGGAAATCCTCCTCCACCTTGAGCTTCTGCAAAGTAGGTGGGCTGAAATTCTTAACATGGTAGACAAAGTGGCCTACCCCACGATGTCTTCCGATCGACTTTAGATAAGTGTAGATAATTTTCTGACCTTGGGCTGCAATAATGTTGCTCTCAAATGGCAAGAAGGAAACTAGATCTCCAAAGATCCCTTTCCTAGCGCTATGAATCAAGCTGGCCCAAACCATCTCATACATGATGGATAAGAAATCACCACTATATGGCATCCCATCTATCTCATGGCCCTCCTCATAAAGAAACAAATATTTTTTTGTAGTGGCCATGTCTCTTCCCATGCTCCCCTTAGAACATGTAATGCAGAAAGTGTGGGGATGTTCCTCCCCCAAGAACACATCCACCCAATGCGTCCCTCCCCCAATCATGCTCCCCATAAAGACAAGAACAACATCAGAAAATGGGCTCATGATAATCATCGAAATGAAAGAAAGACTGAAGGTTCCATGTGGTGTTGGAAGGTACCAATAGTCTCCCAAGTGGTCACAACGCAATCTTCCCCACTGCAGCTTCAGAAAATAGCCTGGCAAGTTGTTCCTTGACAAATGGCTTGTTATGTAAGTCATCACATCCACTAGTAAATAGTAGATGGCTGAATGTATCAACTGAGCATATAAGGAGTAACCAAACACTTGCCCCAGATCATATAGTAGATGGCTACCTCCATCACAATATCTGGCCAAAAATGGTTCATGGAACCTAAAGAAAAACTTGCCCCTTTGTAGAGCAATGCACTACAGAGAAATGGTAAGAGCATGCAAATATTGTGTTGAACAATCAATAAATGCAAAAATAGAATTCTTACCATGTAATGAAAGTAATATGGTGACATGATCCATAAATGAGCTCTCCATAGTGGTATGACATACTCCTATGAAGAGGAATAAACCATATGTTGCATGAAGACCCCCCTCCTCATGCTTGGAAGTCCAAGTCACGAAGAACATACTACAGCAATAGATGAATCCATCCACTACTCTATCAATCTCACCTCCTCCATGTTCACCAAGTGCATCAAATTTGAAGTGATCCTAGGAACACTCCATCAACAAGTCCCTGCTCCATAGTGACAGCGTTGTTGGCCTATCCAAATAGGCTCCTACCAACTTATAACTCGCTTCTCAGACATTTTCAATGTCAAAGACTCCTCCCATAATGTTTCCATCTCCTATTCCTCCAACATCACTCAAAATGGAAGAGAAAACCTACCCTTGCTTTCTCTCAATCCTCCAAAGAAACACAAGTATTTGTTGCCACCTCATACCTCCATCATACAAATAATATGGTGAAAACACAAGGATCACCCCATCATAATGCATCCACACTCCTTGCTGCTCCATGATGCAAGTACCCTGCCAAGTTCCTTCCATCCTCATACCCTTGGAAAAAGGATGTGTCCCATGGTGGCCAAACTCTTTCAAGAGCAGCCAACACAGCAAAGCATTCTGCTACCCGGTGTCATATAATTGCAAGTAGCCTACCAGCTTCTTTCTCTCCATCCACTCCCATTCCTCTCGAAGCGAGTGCCTCCCATCAAGATCAACCTTGGTACGCTTCCAAAGAAGACTACCCTCCTCCCAAATCAGACCTTCCTTCTTGTATTCTAGGGGATGCTGAAATGAAACTCCTAGGAGATATCCTAGAAAGGATCTCACACCAATGATCATCTTGAATCCATAAGGATCCACGTGGGCTAAAGGCAAAGCCTCCTCACTACTGCCTCTTGACAGCGTTGTAACTCTCCTCCATGGTAATTTGGTTGGCTCATGCCCCAACTCAAAGATTAACATATGGTTTTGCATGAACTTGTTTGGGACAAAGCTCATCCCATCCTCCAAGAATTCACATCCCACCCTCACATGTGGTGTGCAGTCCATTAGTGGTCCATTAGGATGATGTCTCAGCCCTTCCTTGATCAAACCAAGGTTGCACACCATAGTGCAATCATGCTGCCCCAAATGAGCAGTGTGCAATGGTACACAATCCTCCATATGGTTTGCTGAAAAAATAGGAGATGAAAAGTTAGGCATACCTTGATGAAATTTGGGATTATCTTGCATGGATGTAAGGCTTCTCCCCCCAATAGGTTGGCTCCTCCAACTGAAGATGTTGAGGGCTGATCCCCCATAGCTGTGACAATGCTAGTACAAGTCCCCTTCACTCGTGGTGAGGGCTTCTTCTCTTCAGATTTTCCTTCACCAAAGTCTTTGATCAACCTTTGAGTAAATTCAGAAAAAGTAACCACTCTTGCATGGCTCAAATGGCTGAACCACCAAATCTTTGCTTCACCATCTAGGTGCAGTGCTGAAATCTCTACAGCCTCATCCTCTACCACCAGATGTATTAGGAAGAATGCATCAAGTCTCCTTGCCCAAACCCTTGCTGCAGATGACCCATCATAAGTAGACAATAAAAACCTATTGCCCTTGATTCTTCCTTGACCACAATGTCTTCCTTCTTCCTCCAAATGAATGAACTAAGGAAAATCTAGAGTCTCCTTGAAGGCTCTAGGTTGGGATTTGTACCCAACAAGGTATTCACTTAGAACCATGTGATCCAAGTGTCGTCCATATTATAGAAATTTGTCCTTCCTCTCAAAGGGAAAGGATATGTCCCAATGCTCTGGAGCTCTCTGCAACACTGGTCTCTCCTTCTGATCATAGGAAATGCATGGCTCTTCTTGTTCCTAAAACTCTCTAGGAGTTCCACTGCTCCTTCTCTCTTCTCCTTGTTCAACCTCCTCGGAGAGATTCTTACTGAATCTGAAAAGTGATGAGAGTAAGCTCATCCTCTTCATCATTATGGCCTTGCTATTTATTTTATAGCATTTGGCTTGAAGCCCACAGGCTGAGCCAAAGATCTTGCTTTGATACTACTGTAATATCCCAAAATCGGGAAAGCTCAGCAAGCATGCAATAAAAACGAATTCCCAACAACATATGCTATAAAATAATTAAATTAACCCATATATCTTGTATATTAGTCAATACACAACATAAATCCAATAATTGAGTCGGAACAAATCAAACTAGGTGGGTTAAATAGACCTCCCACACCTAGGATTGCTTAAAAAGGCTAAAACCCCAAACACTGGAACATATGAATTTCTTCATAAAAGTGAATGCGCAGTATAAGAGAGGGTTTATGAACATAAATTATAGAGACACATAGATCTGATATTTTACTAAACAATATGCTCAGAAAAATGAGATCTAGTCTCCTTTATACAAGCTAGAGAACCCAGGAAGGGTTTATAGGAATTCACTCTGAATAAAAAATGTGATTTTCAGAAGTAGGAATAAATAATAACTGAAAACTGAAGCACATGAGTGTACAAGGCTGTAAGAATGGAGATCTAATGCAGATATGAACAAAGGTCTTCCCCCATGGAATAATTCATCCTCCATTCAGAGGAAAACTCCCCGAAAGAGCCACAAGAGTCACTGCTAAAATTGACTTACATAAATAACACAATTCCTGAGTGGAATAAAGCTGGAAGTGATCGTAATGTGTTGGTCTGCTGCCAAAGATCTGATATCAACCCAGGAATGCTCCAAACTGATCCTCCAATGGAAATAAACCTGCCTCTTGTGCAGAACAAATTCAGAAAATGGGTTTCTCAACCTCCCGCAGAAACTGTGTTGAACCTATAGAATGAATCTTGGCACCAATGTTGGATATGAGGAATGATAGATCAGATCTCTCCCAAGAGTTAATCAAAGGGAAGAGAAGGAATTCCTAAACAGGAATCCCTCAGTGCTGAGCAGCACCGGAAATCTTAGCTAAACAGATAAGAGAGCAAAAGTCTAAACATACATGAAAATGTAATACATAAGCTAACCTCCAAATGGCTGCCCTGATCTTCCTTATAAAATAAGTGAACCTTATCACCTTGGCTCCCACTCAATAGGGTTTCCACCTTCACACAAACAATCTCCCTCCAAAATTACGTTGTGCCTTCATTAGAGTCACTCCTCTAAACTGCACTGTTTGATTGGTCAAAGTTGACCTCTTCAACTTGCTTCACCCCTTTTCACACCCAAGGGTATTCAATCCATCTCACATATAGCTATCTAGGCTGAGCCTCATTCACATTGAGCTCTTTTATTTGTTGATCCACTCCTCCTACATTTATGCTATTGACTTGGTCAAACTTGGCCTTGTCCACATGCAAAATATCTCTGTTGACACATGAGAGTGTAAAATCCAGCTGGTATTATGATACCCTTACACAACA
This sequence comes from Pinus albicaulis, assembly GCA_034641835.2. Classification (NCBI taxonomy): domain Eukaryota; kingdom Viridiplantae; phylum Streptophyta; class Pinopsida; order Pinales; family Pinaceae; genus Pinus; species Pinus albicaulis. The sequence continues at coordinate 1,708,464,418 of CM076581.1, forward strand.
TGAGGGATTTTATCCTTATTTCTACAATGCATGGGTCTCCTCACCCTTTTATTCATGTCCTAGGTGACAATGGGAAAATTCAATATTCCAAATTGTTGCATGCAAGTTTTGGAATATTACAGTCCTCCCCTCCCAAATGTTGCTTGTCCTCAAGCAACTGCAAGGATAGGACTGAAGAACATCCTTTTCTCCCCTATATCAACCTCATAAGATAAAATCCTCCAAGGATCAAGGTGTTGCATCATCAATCTATCTCCAAGTTGCCCCTCCCAAGTAAACAAGCTAGGTTTTGGTGTACATCCCAAATAACTATCATTATGTGATAGTAAGATATCAATGGAGGCAAAAATGGGTGGTCTAAAGGCCTTATTGAGGCATGTGGTATGATATATATCAGGATCTACCATCCCCATGTGAATGTCCCATCCCCAAGGTATCATCCATACAAAATGAGTTGCCTCCCAAAATGGCAGCTCCTGGAAATCCTCCTCCACCTTGAGCTCCTGCAAAGTAGGTGGGCTGAAATTCTTAACATGGTAAACAAAGTGGCTTACCCCACACTATCCTCCCCTCCACTTAAGATAAGTGCAGAGAATTTGCTGACCTTGGGCTGCAATAATGTTGCTCTCAAATGGCAAGAAGGAAACTAGATCTCCAAAGATCCCTTTCCCAGCATTGTGAATCAAGCTGGCCCAAACCATCTCATACATGATGGATAAGAAATAACCACTATATGGAATCCCATCCATCTCATGGCCCTCCTCATAAAGAAACAAATATTTTTCTGTAGTGGCCATGTCTCTTCCCATGCTCCCCTCATAACATGTAATGCAGAAAGTGAGGGGATTGTTAGGACCTCACTATGTATCATTTTTACTATATATTTTGACACCACCTTACCTTTATAACCATGTTTAAAAAGGATTCCATCATCATTTTCATTCACTTTATCCAAAGGTATATAAAATCCTCTTCTTTATTATATATTTAATCTGTTTACATATAATTCCATATTACTCTTATATTTCATCATTAATCAAAGTGGATTGTTGCTAACATAAGTCTAAAAGATCGCAGATAAGTTATATGTTGTGCTGGAACAATCGGCCATTGCTAAAACAGTCAAACTTTGTTGCTGAAACAATCGACTCTCTTGTTGAAACAGTCGACTCCATTGCTGAAACAGCCAGCAGGCACGCAAATTCCGTTACCATTCGTAATTTGTGATTCTGGAAGAGTATTTCTTGGAACAATGGCAACAACATGAAGACGTGGTTACACAGATTATTCTGAAGATCGTACTCTTTTTGTATCTGTTGTAACTATATCTTTTTATGGAAGAACAGAATAGCCCTGTTTTAAGAAAGAAGAACAGATTTAGGGATAAATATAGATTTTCTCTACTGTAATTGTAAGAGATGTCTCCTCTTTAAAAATAGGAGACATCATCATTAGAGAGGGCTCGAAAACTACAGGAGAACATTGTGTTTGAGAAGACAGGAGCTAGACTCTATTTGTAATGTATCATTTCTTTTGACAGATGAATAAAATTTCCTTTTGAGCGCTTCAATTTAATCCTTTTCCTAGGGAATCTTGTGAGAAGGAAAGGGCCCGCCTTCCTCACAAGATTCGCCCGACTATTCTTGTAGTTTGTTAGATTTCTTATTAACATTCACACTTTACTTTGATTCTATTTGCTGAAACACTAGTTACACAGTTCTGTAGTTTATTGAACATTCTGTTTCCTTTAACGCTGCATGTGTTTAGTACATTCATTCTTAAGAAGTTAAGAGATCTATTTCTGTTAATTGCCTGAATGTATGATTGATGCTAGGAAGCAGGTGCTGAAGATTCCTGTAAAAAGGAATAGGGTCCTGTTTCCATTGATTGCCTTTCTTTTCCTGTAGTGTGATTAGAAACAGGAGACAGGTGCTGAAGGTTCCTGTTCATGGGAATAGGGTCCTGCTCTCTTGATTTTATCTTTTCTACAGAGTAATTAGTATCAGGCAGCAGGTGCTGAAGTTCCTATATAAAGGAATAGGGTCCTGTTCCCTATTATGGTTGATTGGTTTCCTTTCCTGCAGATTGATTTCCCCTTTATTTGGATTCTTACTGCAATATAGGAATTACTTCTGCTATAACATAAGTAACTTCAGCTTTGATTAAACAGGGTGTGAATAATTAGATTTGTGTGATTAATAATTGTGTGGATTTTTACTACAACATTGTTTTTGCTTTTGAAATTGAGCATATCCAGTGCGTGATTGTCTTTGGAATAAACAGACTTCCTCGGGTTGACAATTTATGTGGAGCTTGAATTGTAAAAACAATTAAAGCGACCAACATTTTGGCGCCGTTGCCGAGGAAGGCAATTATAGATTTCAAAAGAATTAATATTTTCTTTCTAGATGTGCAGATTGTATGAGAGGACGCGGAAACGAGAAGAAAACTAACCCCACAGGTGGCAAAGGCAAAGGAAGGGGAGGAAGAAAGACTTTCATTGACGAGATTGTATCAAAGGCTGAATCATCACAGAGATTAAGTTCTCGAAGACCAAAACTTCAGCACTCCCCTCAATTAGATTACAAAACAGAGGAAGTTGTGGGTCCTGAAAACATAGAGGAGCCAGTGATTAAAGAACCAGCAGTTAGTGCTGGAGAGTCAGAAGAAAGTGCTAGCAAATCAGCAAAGCACGTTGAGGAAAGAATAGAGAGTATTGGACGACCAGTGGAAAACATTGAGGAGCCAGTAGAAGATCTTGACGATCGAGCAAGTGCAGTAGGAGAACAGACAATGGAAGGAAACAATGAAGACTTCTTTGGTGGAGGACATGTAGATCCTAAAGGAGAAGGAAAGGATGAAAATTCTCTCTCTACCTTGGGATTTCCTATCAGTGATCTTCCTAGAGGAGCAACTCCTATGAAAAACATTCCATTGTCAGCTTTACCTAACTTCCATGGTTTATCCTCTGAAGATCTGGATGAATTTATTTTTGAATTTGATATATTATGCAGAAGTTATGATTATGTTACTAATGCTCAAAAGTTGAAACTGTTTCCAGCAACATTAAAAGGAAATTCTTTAAGATGGTTCATGAGCCTTGGGAGTCAGGTAATCACAACATGGGAGCAGATGAAACAGAAATTTCTGCTTAAATATCAAGACTACTGTCGGACGAGAGAAAAGAAGGATGAACTATTCAATATGGCACAAAAGCCGGACGAGAATATGGAGGACTATGTAGAAAGGTTGCAGTACAATATACAGAGATCTGATCATCCAAATATAAGTAAGGAAATTCACAAAACAATATTACTTAGAGGTTTAAGGGATGATTGTTTAGACATGTTAAATATGCTTGGAAAGGGAGATATATCTAAAGAATCATATGATGAGATTGTTGAACTTTGTAAGAGGTGTTCAAGGGGAGCTGCAAGGAACAGAGTAAGTAATAGAGATCCCACCTATTCAAGAGTGTAGAAATCAGCCAGTGGGGGAGCAACAAGAGCTGAAATAGGCAATTTACTTGAAGAATTTAAAACTGAGATGTTAAGTTTTTTTGCTTCACAAATTGACACTTTGTAGGTTAAGAAGAAGCAGGTTGAAGCAGAAGCAACTCTGGCTGTCTTTTGCCCGAAGTGCAGAGACAAACATCCACTAAGGGAGTGCCCATTGGACAAAATACCAATCTGCACCTTTTTTGAGAAAGATCATGAAACAAAAAAATGTCCATCTCTACCAAGAATAAAGGCAGCATTGCAGCCAACGGAAGAAGAAGCTGAAGTAGTTTACTTGCTAACTCAAAGAAGACAATGGCAACCAAAAGGACAAGGTATGAACTCTAGTATGCCATTTAATCGTTGGAATAATTATTCTTCTTTCGGTCAAACAAATTACCCTCCCTTTAATCAAATGCAATACCCACCCTTTAATCAAATGAATTTCCCACCCATGCAACAATAAAATCCTCCCTTTGTTGATCCTACAATGTGGACTCCTTGGCCTCCACAGCAGCCATCTTCTTTTAACCCTTGGAATTCAAATTGGAGAAGCCAACAACTCTCGTATCCAAATCAATTGCCTCAATTCCAACAACCACTTCCTCTACCATCAAATGCTCTGTCAAATAACCAAATGAGACCCCAGCTACCTGCGCAACCAAATCCTAACCCCAATAATAAAGTTGTGCAAGTCATTGATATTCAGAATCAGTCTATATTTCCTACTATGCAATGTAATGATATTCATTTAAGATCTAGGAAAATAGTAGACCTATTATTGATGATATAACTTCTTCTGATTCTGATAAAGAGGAAACTGAGAAACATAAGAAAGCACAACCACCCTCTAACAAGGGTATTGAAATAACAGAACCACCATTCCCCGAGCGTTTGGTTTTAACTAGAACACCTGAAACACCTGCGTTTAATCTTTTAGGGGAATTGCAAAACTTGTATGTTAAAATTCCACTTTTACAGGCATTAAGAGATGTACCAATTTATGCCAGAACAATAAGGGATATTTGTGTTAAGAAACCTGGTAGGAAAACTAAAGATCCCCTTACAGTACATGTGATGGGTGATTTATCTGCATTAATGTCCGGAAAAACCCCTCTTGTGAAATATGGTGACCCCGGCCATCCTACCGTGATAGTTCAAATTGGTAAAACAATGATTCCTCAAGTTATGGTAGATTTAGGTGCTGCAATAAACATAATGACTCTTGAAACTTCACAATTGTTACAGCTGAATAACACAATCAGAGATACACCTACCATTCTAGAGTTGGCTGACCGTTCTACAATTAAACCTGAAGGAGTTGTTGAAGATCTACTTATTTCAGTTGAATCCTGGAATTACCCAGCTGATTTTGTTGTATTGCAGACTAAAAAAAAGTTGGGGGGACATCCTTTAATTCTGGGGAGGCCATGGCTGGCCACAGCTGATGCCTTTATCAGTTGCAGATCTGGTTCAATGACAATTTCTAATGGTTATGAAACCAAACAGCTTACTCTTTATCCTCATGCTACACTCGTAATTAATAATGAAGATTCTATGTGGATGGATTATGATGATAATGCTGTTCGGCCCATTCTAACTATTGGACAAGCTTTAACTCTTAAAGACAATACAGAGGATGAAATAATTAATAATTTTATTTGTAAACCTTCTTCTGTAATTGCTGAAACACACAATCAATTGACTGCAATTTTTGAAACAGATACCCAAGAAAAGATTGAATCTGAAGACTTATCTCAGACATTAACCACCATCTCATCTAAAAGCATAACAGTTGAAATTGAACCTGGCAAGACATTAAACATAAATCCTAATCTAACAGTTGCTGAAACACAACAGTTAATGAATTTATTGCATGAAAATAAGGAAGCATTTGCAAGGGATTACACAGATATGAAAGGGATCTCTTCTGAACTATGTACTCACCGAATTTATATTAAAGAGGGATGCCGACCAATCTGTCAACCCCAAAGACGAATGAACCCTAATTTACGAGAAATTGTTAAAGAAGAACTTCAGAAATTGCTTAATGCAGGATTTATATACCCCATATCTGACAGTGAATGGGTTTCCCCATTGGTAATTGTCCCTAAGAAAAACGGGAAATGGAGAGTATGTGTTGACTACAGAGCCTTGAACAAAGCTACTCAAAAGGATCACTTTCCTTTACCGTTCATTGATCAGGTGTTGGATAGTCTGGTAAGGAAGAAATTCTTTTCTTTTCTAGATGGATTCAGTGGGTATAATCAGATTAGAATTGCACCCCAAGACCAGAACAAGACCACTTTCACTAGCCCTTGGGGAACTTTTGCTTATAGAGTTCTTCCATTTGGGCTATGTAATGCACCAACAACTTTTCAGAGGGCTGTTATAGGAATCTTTTCTGATATGTTGAATGACTCTATGGAAATATTTATGAATGATTTTACTCCTTATGGTGTGTCTTTTGAAGATGCATTACAAAATCTTGAGAAGGTACTTAAACGATGTATACAAGCTCACCTCTCCCTAAGTACTGAAAAATTTCATATGATGATGAGTGAAGGAGTAGTGCTTGGACATTTTATTTCATCTCAAGGTATTCAGGTAGATCCATCTAAAATATTGGTCATTCAGAATCTTTCTGTTCCTAAAACACAAACTGATGTGAGAAGTTTGCTAGGACATGTTGGATACTACAGAAGATTTATTAAAGATTTTTCTAAGATAGCTTCTCCATTATTTGTGTTGCTTATGAAAAATGCTGAATTTAAGTGGACTAATTCTTGTCAGAAAGCTTTTGAAGAACTCAAGCATCAATTATCTACTACTCCTATTTTGAGGGGACCTGATTGGGCCCTCCCTTTTCATATATCTTCTGATGCTTCAGACACTGCAATTGGAGCTGTCTTGGGACAAGAGGAAAATCATCTTCCTTATGCTATCTATTTTATCAGTAAGAATATGACCCCTGCCGAGCTTAATTATACAGTTACCGAAAAGGAGTTTCTTTCAGTAATTTATGCCATTAATAAATTCTGACACTATATCACTGGTTATTCTACTTTTGTCCACACTGATCACTCAGCTATTAAGTATTTAATGAAAAAATCTGTTACAAATGCTAGAGTTACCAGATGGCTATTATTACTGCAGGAATTTGATATCACAATTGTAGATCGGCCTGGTAAAGAAAATGTGGTGGCTGATTTCCTTTCACGGTTAAAAACCGATAATGATATTCCAGTAGATGATTCTCTTCCTGATGAGTATTTGTTTGCAGTTTCTGCTCACTCTCCATGGTATGCAGATATTGCCAATTATTTGGTTGCAGGAAAATTACCATCACACCTATCATACAGAGAAAAAAGAAGAATTGTTCAACAAAGTGCCAGGTATAGCTGGATAAGTGGGTGTCTTTTCTACACAGGGCTTGATCAGGAAATCTGAAGATGCATTAGGGAAGATGAAGTGTATGACATACTGAAAGCTTGTCATGATGGCCCTTGTGGAGGGTATTTTGCTGATAAAAGAACAGCACACAAAATTTTGAGGATGGGTTACTATTGGCCCTCATTATTTAAGGATGCAAAGAAATATGTGAGGGCTTGTGACAACTGCCAGAGAATGGGTCAACCCAATCGTAGAGATCAAATGCTATTAAACCCCCAGGTAGTTTCTGAACCATTTGAAAGATGGGCCTTGGATTTCATAGGACCCATTAATCCTCCATCCAATCAAAGAACTTATATATTAGTCTCTACAGACTATATGACTAAATGGGTGGAGGCCAAAGCACTTATTAGAGCCAATGAAGAAGTTGTCCTAGCTTTCTTATTTGAAGAAATCTTCACCAGATTTGGAATTCCTAGAGAGCTAGTTACAGATGGAGGACCTCCATTCAATTCTCATGGTTTTAAGTCTACCCTTCATAAATATCATATTCATCATAGAATGACTACACCATACCACCCCAGGCCAATGGGCAGGTGGAAAGCACAAATAAAGTATTAGAAGCCATTCTAACTAAAACAGTGAAGGACAACCGGAAGGATTGGTCTCAAAGGCTCCCTGAAGCACTATGGGCTTACAGAACTACTTGGAGAAACACTATAGGTTTTTCTCCCTATGAATTGGTTTATGGTAAAAATGTTGTTTTTCCTGTGGAATTTGAAATCAAAACTCTAAGAACTGCTTTAGCTGTTAATCTTGATTTGACTGATGTGCAGACAGCTAGGTTGTAGCAGCTTCTTGAATTGGATGAAAAGAGATTAGATGCCATTCACCAAACAACCATGATTCAACAATAGAGAATGAAGTGGCATGATAAAATTATCAAACACAAGCTGTTCCAAAAAGGTAATTGGGCCTTATTGTATGACTCTCGGTTTGAAAATTTTCAGGGTAAGCTACGTACGCATTGGCTTGGACCATATGAAGTAGATGCTGTTTTTTCTAATGGAACAGTAGGACTTCTAACAATTGATGATTCGAAAACCCCTCTACTAGTCAATGGTCATAGGCTTCGTTTGTACCAGCCCCCTGTTTCTAAAGAGGATTTCAAGACTGCTTGCATGACTGATACACACTATCTTCTTCTAGGGGAGTCTTCTGCTCCTCACAGCATTTAATTTTCTGCACTGTATTTTTTAAGTATTAGATTAGATTTAAAACTAATAATCCCTGTCAAGGGTTGGCATATTATAATTGAATTTTGCAGATTCTGGAAAAGCTTATTAAGGAGGACAGATTCACCATAAGAAGATCTGAAGCTTCAATCACAGAAGATTGTTCCCTTCATTCAACCCATTTCCTAGCAATATCCCTTTATCCCGTTTCTACATTATTTCCCTTTTCCCATTTTTCCCACTTCTACCATTCCTGAAATATCATCCTTCAGTTAGTATTTCCCATTCCTTACTGCTGAAATTATCCCTCATCAAATACTTCCCCCACTTGTCTTAAACCCAAATCATTATATCCCATTTTCTGATTTTTCCCTTTGCTGAAACACCAGTTTCAGCAACATGTCATTCATTTTTCTGTTGCTGAAACACCAGTTTCAGCAACCTGTCATTTATCTTTTCATCATTAAAACATCATTTCTTTCCTCTGCTATACAAGCTTTTCAGTTCTCCACTTTTACTCTTCAGATCCTTTGGGTGAATATTATTCAGTACTGAGCAGATCCTGATATGCTCCTGTTCTACATTTCAGAGAAATCTACAGATTCTTCCATTAATATCAAGCCATTATGAAGCACTCTATACTTCGAATTTTAAAGACAAAGGTAAAAATATAAGGTATGCAGTTTTTTATGTAATGCAGTTAAATCATATTTTAAAGAGAGGATCTTGCTCATAATGACTACAATCTCCACACGCTTAAATATCATTGCACCATATGTAGGGGGGGGGGATTTTGAAAACTGAATAATCATTTCACATCATCCAATCCTCTGTCATTCTTTATATCCATTTCCGCCGTCATTGAGACTCCATATCCTCTGTTGCAACAATTAGCTTGACCAAAGCCTGTGTTTCTGTTCTCTGCGCCTCTGCATGTGACTCAAGCTAGTAGCTATGGGAGGGTCGGCTATCAGACACGAGCCTGGTTCGATAAATCTTCTTCAATTGTTCCCGAAGGTCTATCAAATCCTTCAACAAGAAAGATGGACAACATACTTTGAAAGGTTAGGAGAATTTGATCAGCAGCAAGTTTTAAACTTCGCATAGAATCTTCAGGGGAATTATTCAGTCGTTCAAGGGGTCTGAATTTCAGTAACAGAGGAGGACATAGCTCAAGTTTCAGGATTTCCGGTTATAGGGACTTGCTGGTTCAGTAGGAAGCAAGTTATTTTAAATGCACAGCAAGATTTTCTTCTTCCAGAAGAACTGGTTGAACTTAAAGGCCGCGGTATAAGTTTGCATTCACTTCCTCGACCATGGCCAATAGTAGCTGAATTCATCAAGCACTACTTGACATGCGAAGGGTGTTACCAGGTAGTCTATCAACACGACTTCATTTTGATGAATCATTTGAGGCATGGTCAATTAGTTAATATTCCCTATTATCTGCTTGGTTGTATCAAAAACATGTCATATTATTGCAGACGGGTTAAATTCCCATTGTTATCCCTTACCCATCATCGTGTATGCCAATTATTAATTTAGAGGGGTTTTTCTGAGCAAAACCCCCCTCTGAATAATCCACTCCTCATTCCCCAGCAGGCAGAAATTCCCCAGCAGGCCGAAATTCCCCAGCAAGCCGAAATTCCCCAACAAGCCGAAAGTTCCCAAGAAACTCCTGAGAGTCCTTATGAAGGGCAACTGGACGATATCACAGACTCCCCAGTAATTCCATCCTCAGAGCCAGTTGACCTACCCCCAAGTTCGTCCCACTTAGTAGAGTCACCCCTTCCCACTATTCCTATCCCTATCAATGACTCTCCAACACCCCCATCTCCACCTACTCATAAAAGAAAGAGACGAACCCCAATAGTCTCTGTCTCAAAACGACGAACAAGGGCCACATTCCAAATTTTCACTTCTTCCGAAAGCCCTTCCCCCAGAAAAGAATCTTCCCCTACAAAGAAAAGGAAAGACAATGACTTCTCTGCTTTCCTACCAAAAAGGAAAATGAAAATTACTGTTGAAACAGGAGTTACTCCCATTTCCCCTGACCCCGCCACTATCCTGTTAAAACTTCAATCCTCACCTCCATTCCAAATTCCCCAACCCGTCTCATCCGGTGGCACTGCCACACAAGAACCAGTGCCCCGAGATAACATGACATCGTTTATGGCTCAAACAGTGACTGCCACACAAGAACCAGTCACTTACCCAGAGGCTGAAACACAAGAACCAGCCATTGTGGTACAAGAATCATACACCAAGCATGATAATACAGGGAAACCAGCTGTAGCTGCTCCACAAGAACCAACTACAGCTGCGGATCAGCAGGCAACCCCAGCAGAATCAACCAGCACACAGGGTTCACACACTATGGCATCTTTATTGGAGGAAAATGAGTTTTTGAAGTCAGAACTAGAGGCCTATAAGAATGAATTAATCATGGCACGAGAAGCCTTTGATAGATAATTGAATCTCTACATGCTAGCACACACAGCATCAGCATAAAATAAGGATCCATGTAGAGAATACATGTGCCATGAGTGTGGTAATATTTACCAACAGGCAGGATATAAAGTAGTCAAAATTCAGGTATCTGAGGCATCTACATCAGCTACAATTAAAGAAGAACGCCCTACTACTCCACAAGAACCAGTAGGGCTTTCAAAAAGTCTGGAAAAAGAAACTAAACCACAGATATCTCGCCCTGTGCTAGTCAGCTCAGCCACTCAGACAATGTCCCAACCACAGATATCTAGCCCTGTGCTAGTCAGCTCAGCCACTCAGACAATGCCCCAACCACAGATATCTAGCCCTGAGCTAGTCATCTCAGCCACTCAAACAATGCCCCAACCACAGATATCTAGCCCTGAGTTAGTCAGTTCAGCCACTCAGACAATACCCCAACCCAATACTTCTAATGCTGGGACACAAACTCTGCCATGGAACCAATTAGAACTTATGAACAACTGGAAGAAACAGTATGCTGTAGAACAAGATAAAATATTGCAGCATCATAAGTTGGCATGGAAGAATCACATGTATACCAACTGGGATATTTGGGAACAGACATTGCAACAACTCGGGAATTCCAAGAAAGAAGCCAAGGAATCAAAGGAAAAGTTGGTTTTGATGTTTTCATCAGTGAAAAAGTTGATGGCTACCCGAAAACCCTCTGTGAATTATTCTCTCTTCTTCTCTGAACGTTTGGTTTATTTTCAATTGAAGGCAATAAAGGATGGCAGACCTCATGAATTGCTTACTGCGGAACAATTTTTTAAGACTTTTGCTGAGGCCCCTGAAAGTGACCAACATTTGTTGTGTGAAATTTATCTCCATAACGAGGCCATGCTTCAGAATAGAAGAGTCAATCTCACTCCAATTGTAGGTGATTTACAAATAAGGGCATTTGTTTCATTCCTGGCCAATCAGCTCACCTGGAAAACTGCGTTTATTGCAAGTAGGCATAATGAGGAGAATAAGCTCCTTTGGATTAGACCGGAACCTTTAAGTCCGGCCATGTTTGTAGCACAATATCACCAATTCTTGCGGAAGCCAGGAATGCATAGGTACATACAACAAGTACAGGCTTCAACACTTTTAAAGTGTCTACAGCAAATCAGAGTAAAGGAGGCTGCTGCATTGGATGCCAACACTATGTTTTGGCAGCAGTCATGTAAGGAAAGACAAGAATATCACCCTTTCAGCCCTGATAATCTTCAAGCTGCACTTTCCAGGGTACCTAATTATATCAGATGTATTCGGCATTGTGGAGAAAACTAGATTGGTTACCATTTTCATTTTCCAATTCTATGGATGCCTTCAGAAAAATATCAGTGTCACTATCAATTGGCTGACAGAGATGAAGTTGTAGCATGGCAGCAATTGCAGAACAATCGAGGATTCCGAGCTTCGACAGAAGCCACCTTCTCCAGCTACTGCTTGAGAAACTTGCATGCATAGAATCAGTACTCAGACTCTGACTCAGACTAGGAGTTGCCTGAGGACATGCAACCCTTTCAGCTGGGGGGGATGTTAGGACCTCACTATGTATCATTTTTACTATATATTTTGACACCACCTTACCTTTATAACCATGTTTAAAAAGGATTCCATCATAATTTTCATTCACTTTATCCAAAGGTATATAAAATCCTCTTCTTTATTATATATTTAATCTGTTTACATATAATTCCATATTACTCTTATATTTCATCATTAAACAAAGTGGATTGTTGCTAACATAAGTCTAAAATATCGCAGATAAGTTATATGCTGTGCTGGAACAATCGACCGTTGCTGAAACAGTCAAACTTCGTTGCTGAAACAGTCGACTCCGTTGCTGAAACAGTCGACTCCATTGCTGAAACAGCTAGCAGGCACGAAAATTCCGTTACCATTCGTAATTTGCGATTCTGGAAGAGTATTTCTTGGAACAATGGCAACAACATGAAGACGTGGTTACACGGATTATTCTGAAGATCGTACTCTTTTTGTATCTGTTGTAACGATATCTTTTTATGGAAGAACATAATAGCCCTGTTTTAAGAAAGAAGAACAGATTTAGGGATAAATATATATTTTCTCTACTATAATTGTAAGAGATGTCTCCTCTTTAAAAAGAGGAGACATCATCATTAGAGAGGGCTAGAAAACTACAGGAGAACATTGTGTTTGAGAAGACAGGAGCTAGACTCTATTTGTAATGTATCATTTCTTTTGACAGATGAATAAAATTTCCTTTTGAGCGCTTCAATTTAATCCTTTTCCTAGGGAATCTTGTGAGAAGGAAAGGGCCCGCCTTCCTCACAAGATTCGCCCGACTATTCCTGTAGTTTGTTAGATTTCTTATTAATATTCGCACTTTAGTTTGATTATGTTTGCTGAAACACTAGTTACACAGTTCTATAGTTTATTGAACATTCTGTTTCCTTTAACGCTGCATGTGTTTAGTACATTCATTCTTAAGAAGTTAAGAGATCTATTTCTGTTAATTGCCTGAATGTATGATTGATGCTGGGAAGCAGGTGCTGAAGATTCCTGTAAAAAGGAATAGGGTCCTATTTCCATTGATTTCCTTTCTTTTCCTGTAGTGTGATTAGAAACAGGAGACAGGTGCTTAAGGTTCCTGTTCATGGGAATAGGGTCTTGTTCTCTTGAATTTATCTTTTCTACAGAGTAATTAGTATCAGGCAGCAGGTGCTGAAGTTCCTATATAAAGGAATAGGGTCATGTTCCCTGTTATGGTTGATTGGTTTCCTTTCCTGCAGATTTATTTCCCCTTTATTTGGATTCTTAACTGCAATATAGGAATTACTTCTGCTATAACATAAGTAACTTCAGCTTTGATTAAACAGGGTGTGAATAATTATATTTGTATGATTAATAATTGTGTGGCTTTTTACTACAACATTGTTTTTGCTTTTGAAATTGAGCATATCCAGTGCGTGATTGTCTTTGGAATAAACAGACTTCCTCGGGTTGACAATTTATGTGGAGCTTGAATTGTAAAAACAATTAAAGCGACCAACAGGGAGTTCATCCCCCAAGAACACATCCACCCAATGTGTCCCTCCCCCAATCATGATCCCCATAAAGAAAACAACAACATCAACAAATGGGCTCATGATCAACATCGAAATGAAAGAAATACTGAAGGTTCCATGTGGTGCTAGAAGGTACCAACATTCTCCCAAGTGGTCACAACGCAGTCTTCCCCACTGCAGCTTCAGAAAATAGCCTGGAAAGTTGTTCCTTGACAAATAGCTTGTTATGTAAGTCATCACATCCACTAGTAAATAGTAGATGGCGGAATGTATCAACTAAGCATACAAGGAGTAACCAAACACTTACCCCAGATCATATAGTAGATGGATATCTCTATCACAATATCTGGCCAAAAATGGTCCATGGAGCCTAAAGAAAAACTTACCCCTTTGTAGATAAATGCACTGCAGAGAAACGGTAAGAGCATTCAAATATTGTGTTAAACAATCAATAAATAAAAAAACAGAATTCTTACCATGCAATGAAAGTAATATGGTGACATGATCCATAAATGAGCTCTCCGTAGTGGTACGACATACTCCTATGAAGAGGAATAAACCATATGCTGCATGAAGATCCCGCTCCTCATGCTTGGAAGTCCAAGTCAAAAAGAACTTACTACAACATCAGATGAATCCATCCATTTATCTATCAATCTCACCTCCTCAATGTTCACCAAGTGCATCAAATGTGAAGTGATCCTGGGAACACTCCATCAATAAGTCCCTGCTCCACAGGGACAATGTTGTTGACCTATGAAAATAGGCTCCTGCCAACTTATAACACCCTTCTCTAACATTTTCAATGTCAAAGACTCGTGCCATAATGTTGCCATATCCTATTCCTGCAACATCATGCAAAATGGGAGAGCAAACCTGCCCTTTCTCTCTCTCAATCCTCCAAAGAAACAAAATTATTTGATGCCACCTCATACCTCCATCACAGAAATCATATTATTAGTATGAATCTTTTGTTGGAAAAAGACCACTTTAGCTATGCATAACAAATAGCCCTAACATCAAATATGGCTGCCAATATCTTCAAATCCGTGGTTCATTGATCAAGGTAAATGATGCACAAATCCAGATCTATCCATAAAAAGATATTAAGTAGTAAAAATCATATTTTTCTCCATGCATCCAATAGACAAGACAAGAAGAATATTTTTGAAAGAATTTTTATATTAAGGGCACCTGAGAGGAAAACAAGAAAGGTGTATCCAATTCTCCTCAATGGGAAGGGTTCTTGAAAGTCCTCAGCGCTTCAGATCTAGCATTTCTCTCTCTTGTTGGTGTAGAAAACCCAAACAACCATAGAACTCAAAGGGAGCTCACAAAATAAAAATTAGAGAATGTGACAATGATAATGGCTCAAAGTCAGACCAAGAGCATAGATCCAGAGTGATCTAATGAGCAACAAAAGGTCCCAAATGAATGAGAAAACCCTTATATTTATAACAAAATATTGGGTCATTCTAGATCTTGATGCACGATTAAAATAATATTAACCAAATCTAGATCCACCTTTTATGGAATATTTTATTATATTTGTTGGAGGGAAAAGCCATTTGACTTGGGTCAAATCCCTTTATTTATAAATAATAAATAAATAATGATTTATTTATTATTTTAAGGAAGTGGTTGAATGATAATTAAATAAATAATGATTTATTTAATTATTTATAAATGATTTAGTCATATTTAACAAGGAATATTATTTAAATAAGATTTAAATAATTATTCCTAGAAAATAATAAGATAAATAAGGATTTATCTAATTGATTTCCTTGTTTTGGGTTAAACATGACCAAGAATAATAATTAAATTATTGTTTGATTAATTATTCCATCAGGAAAATCAAACAAATATAGATTTGTTTAATATTTCCTTTTGGGGTTTCCTATTTAGACCATAAACAACCTAATAAATGTGTTTTATTAAGTTATTTTACATAGTGAAAGCAATTTTACTTAGGGTAAAATTGGTCTTACATGGTGTACTTGGGTCCATCTAATGATAATAGGTTATATGACCAAAAAATGGTGTAACAGATTTCTTTAGCTACGCATAAAAAATAGCCCTAACATCAAATATGGATGCCAATATCTTCAAATCTGCGGTTAGTTGATCAAGGTAAATGCTGCACAAATCCAGATCTATGCATAAAAAGATATTAAGCAGTAAAAATAAGATTTTGCTTCATGCATCTAATAGACAAGACAAGAACAATATTTTTGAAAGAATTTTTATATTAAGGGCACCTGAGAGGAAAACAAAAAAGGTGTATCCAATTCTCCTCAATGGGATGGGTTCTTGAAAGTCCTCAGTGCTTCAGATCTAGCATTTCTCTCTCTTGTTGGTGTAGAAAACACAGACAAACATAGAACTCAAAGGGAGCTCACAAAGTAAAAAGTAGAGAATGTGACAATGATAATGGCTCAAATTCAGACCAAGAGTGATCTAATGAGCAACAAAAGGTCTCAAATGAATGAGAAAACCCTTCTATTTATAACAAAATATTGGGTCATTCTAGATCTTGGTGCATGATTAAAATAATATTAACCAAATCTAGATCCACCTTTTATGGAATATTTTATTATATTTGTTGGAGGGAAAAGCCATTTGACTTGGGTCAAATCCCTTTATTTGTAAATAATAAATAAATAAATGATTTATTTGTTATTTTAAGGAAGTGGTTGAATGATAATTAAATAAATAATGATTTATTTAATTATTTATAAATTATTTAGTCATATTTAACAAGGAATATTATTTAAATAAGATTTAAATAATTATTCCTATAAAATAATAAGATAAATAAGGATTTATCTAATTGATTTCCTTGTTTTGGGTTAAACATTACCAGGAATAATAATTAAATTATTGTTTGATTAATTATTCCATGGGGAAAATCAAACAAATATAGATTTGTTTAATATTTCCTTTTGGGGTTTCCTGTTTAGACCATAAACAACCTAATAAATGTGTTTTATTAAGTTATTTTACATAGTGAAAGCAATTTTACTTAGGGTAAAACTGGTCTTACATGGTTTACTTGGGTTCATCTAATGATAATAGGTTAGATGACCAAAAAATGGTGTAACAGATTGCCCCCGAGCATGCAAGTGTTAGGAGCAAATCGTATGACCGAAGTACGTTGTAAGAACTCAATCACCAGAGATCAAAAGGGAAGTCAGAGAGAGAAATGTAAGGTAGTCTAATGTGCTGAAGAACTAGACCCTGCGGAGATGAGACTTACAGGTGCAACAAGTCTTTTTTTATGAGAGAGTACCTATGCTAGAGGCGGTGGGGGAGGCATACCTATGCTCGCCGAGACAAAGTACAAAATAATAGTAGTCCCTTTGCCTGATCCAGGGCGCCGAACAAGAGTGGAAGCTGGAACCAAGGTACACCGCCCTCTAGACCTATCTTCTGGAATGAATGAGCTGATGTCGATAGAAGGAGGTCCGCCATAGGTGAGGCAATAAGGAATATTCAACTAAGGCACGAGAGTAAATAGTAGAGCGACTGACAGACTGACACCAATGATAATGATGAAATGGGGGTAACTGAGTAGCGAATGGATGAATTCCCTTGTTAAAGCATAAAGGGCATGGATGACCTGGCAGCAACTGACACAATATCATGAGGGATAGGGGACAAAGGGACTGAAGGCCATAATGTGCGACACGAGAGAGGAACCAAGCAATGAAGGATGGAGGACTATAACGAGATACAAAGGGACTCAGGATAGACTCCATGAATGCGATGATGACTCAACTCGGATGCTCTAAACAAGGGCGACTCGATGGTGCTGCCACACAGTAAAGGTCCAAAGGGGGACCATAAAAACATAGTACAAGAGAGTATCTCATGACGGAAATAAACACGAACAATAAAAAGTAAGGAGGCAAAGTGGTGCCCCAAGTACAAGTATTGTAAGTGAGGAAATTCGATTTAGGGGAGAGATGAATAGACCCTTCGTGGATGAAATGTGTCCTGGTGAAGTATCAAATAACCAAAAACTAACAAGTACCCAGAGCTCATGAATAGGCCAGGTCGCACTTTTGGGGGTCTGTTCTGCGACCTGGGTAGCAGGTACTGGGCAGAAAACTGCGACCTGTCCTAGGAAATGACCTGAAAAGTGTGACCTATCAGAGAAAGGGGGTTTTAGTGCTGTTTTTGGCTCAGATCTAGGTTTTTTATGGTTGAGGGGCATAGGTTCCCCCAAGCATGTTGTGGACATGCCAAAATGTATTTAGAAAAAGGGGAATCTAAACACATTTTAATGGTGTGGTGCACCATTTGTTTTCGTTATGGTTATGCAGTTTGAGAAAGGAAATGGAGGATTACCAATCTCTGTTAGTACTTCATATAGGAATCAAATGGACTTTAAGTTTCTAGGTTGGCATACTTGGTGTCACTATCCCAAAAAGAGGATTTGGAGATAATGAACTGATTCTCTCTTAGAAAAGCTATAGGTTGGTCAACAACAACGTCTAAGAGACTGGGTTGCTGATGTAAGATGAAGGAATGATAAGGGGTATTTTCCCTAGAGTGATCTGAAGTGATATGGGACTCTAGAGGTTCTTCTCAATGTGGAAGAATAATGGTACTAGAGTTGACATGACTAGATACACTAGGAGAGTTGTGGAGAATTGCTTCTCTTAGTCTCTCAAATATGGGTGCCCCCTTACCCAAACATTGGGTGTCAATGTAATGGCTGCAAGGTGTATGTGGTTCGAACGCATGGGTTCGATGTAAGGGGGAATAGATAAAGTTAGGGATGGTGATTCCTACCATAATGTTGTCACTGTGATAAAATATGGGGTGACTAGTGGAAGAAAGAACACTTGACTCATCATCATGAGAAGAGAGGGTGACATGCGCAGTGTCACAAGGGGTGACAGAAGAGTAAGCAGATAAAGGATCTATCGATGTTGAGCCCAGGGTGATCGCTGAAGGGAGGTCAAGCGAAACATCAGGGGAAGTCTTCAAGGGGAGGTCCACCACGGTTCTCATGGATGATGATAGGTAGAGGATGGTGGTAGTAGGCTCTGTCATCTTAACATCAGGAGGAGGAATGTCAATGGGAGCGGGTAAATCCTCGAGCTGACTGGACGCATACTGCACGAGGATGGGAGAGGCGAATTGATTTTGTTCAACCTCATACTCGCGAATGACCTCCAAAGAGGCTCGCTAATGTATCAGGTGAGGACAATGGTGGGAATAATGACCATGGACACCACACAAAGCATAGGGTTTGTTGGTGCGAAGAGTCTTTGGGTTCTTGGCTGCGGAGGAGGAAGGAACAGAGGGTTCAGAGACTGTAGACTTAGGGAACATGACCTTAACCATGGGTTTAATACAGGGTAACTCGGGACAAGTATGGGTGGTATGACCGATGACATCACACAAGGTGCAAGGCTTTGCGGGCGTAGGAGGGGTAGGGTTGGTCGGGTTAACTTGGTCTTTGGATGCCCCCCTGTGAGCTTTACCTTTCTTTCTCGAAGCTGTCACAATAGGAGAAGGGTCCTGTTGAAGTGCTGGTGGCACTGTAGCAAGAGAAGAAGCTAGGGGAACCGGTTGAACCGGTGTCAAGGCAAGGTAAGGTTTGGGGTGACCAGGTGGGGTAGCGGCTGGAGGATCAAGGTACCAAACGGGTATACCCAAGGTTAAATTAGGGAGGGAGAGGGTGGCCATGATGGAGACCGAATAGACTCCAGGAGGGGGAGCGAGGAAAGGTATCTGACCAGCGGGGTAATGGCCAGGAGGAACGGCTCCAAGATGGTTGAGACTAGGTGGAACCGACCTAGGAGGATAAAGGGGCTCATGCGTACCAGCTATACGAGAAGGGCCAGAGGGAAGAGGTCTGGCTGGCTGAGGCGAAGGGCTAGGAGTAGGTTGCGGCCAGTGAGGTTGAGGTTGAGGTTGCTGACTAGCAGAAGCGGGCCGCTTAAGGTCAGCCCGAGACGATTACATCATGCAAACATTCGCTAAGCTAGGATCAGAGTCAAGAGGAGGAGGAATACCAAGGAAATTTCCAAGTAAGGAGGAGTCTTTGTAGACGTAGGGGGAGACATTGGTCAAAGAATCGACGGTTTTCTTATTGGCTACAGAAGAGATGGTCGACTCAGGAGAGGTCTGAGATTTTGGCTCATGATATGTCAACTGGTCAATGCTGACTATATTTCTATTGTGAGGGAAAAAAATCTTGTGGTGTACCGCGGATGGGATAGCAGACATGGCATAGGTGTAGTTACGCCCTAAAATAATGTTATAATCAAGAGGGGCGTCGATGACTTCAACGTCAACGCAAACAGTTTTGCCCGCAAGAGTGATAGGACAATTACAGAATAGGTCAATGGGCTGGGAGGCATGGCCATCCCATGCACGAAGGGTGATTGTGGAAGGGGCCAGCTCAGGAGATCCGAGTTGTTTCCAAACTGAAGCAGACATCACAAAGGTATATGCCCCCTCATCAATAATACACCGAGACACGTTAGCGTTCCAGATTTTTACTGGGATTTGGAAAGAAACGGAAGCAGGAAGGGGAGGATGGTCTAACTGACGGGCATCGAAAACAATCAATTGGTCATCAGCAGGATCTATATTGCCCATGGTAGATAGTAGAGCCTTCCGTTGAAAAGGACACGACTGGAGGAGTTCCAGTATTGAAATGGCAGCAAGAGACTGTGCCAAATCATCTACTATGCTATACGAATGAGCAGCTCGTCCAGAAGCAGCATTTTGGCGTAATGGGCCCTTAGGAACCTTGGTAGGAACCTCAACTTTTGGCTGAGGGATTTGAAAAGGACCATTGGGTGTCGAAAGAGGCTCTATAGAACCTAAAGAAGGTGACTCAGGGACAAACAGAGTGGGAGGCTTGGGGTACTGAAAAGATCGAGTTTGAAGGTTAAGGTCGACGGTGAGAGGTTGGTCAGAATTCATCATGAGAATCTGGTAATCAGAGGAACCAGAAGGGGAAAGTTGAGTGGTTACCGGGGCATGAGGTGGTTGAGTAGCCACGAATCCTTGCTGAGGGAAAGGATCGGTAAACACAACTAGTTGAGAAGTAGCTGCATTGGGGGGAACAATAGGGGAGGCATGTTGTCCTTGCAATGTGGCCTGAGACTCCCACATCTGCCACATATGTGGTAATAGGGGACAATAGTTAGTGTAATGACCGTAAACACCGCAACACGAACAAGGCTTATTTGTACGAAGAGGCTTGTCCAGCTTGGGCTGAGTGCCCTGCTGCTGGTTAACGTTGTTAGAGTCAATACCTAAAGGATTGGATCCACAATTACCAGGGACAGATGGATTTTGATTGCCTTTCCTCTTTCTTTGAGAAGAAGGAGGATTAGTTGCGCCCTGCTATGCAAAGACTTTCCCCAGTTGGGGTGGTAGTTGATGTTGTGGGGGTTGAGAAGGCAAGGGAGGTAGTGGTGCAAATGCTGAAGGAGCTAGGGCACCAGGCTGTGGATAAGGATACTGGATAGGTTGGGCAACATTGAGGTAAGCAGGAGGTTTGGCAAAAGGAGGAGGCATGCCGTATCTTGGATACATGCTACCTGGAGGGGGGAAAGTGCTAGAGGTGCTGGCCCCTCCCGGAGGGAAACCATAGCCCATAGGAGGTTGAGCGTGCAGATGTGAAAGAGTTCCAACGATACCGTTGGCAGAGTGAGATGCCCCCAGGGCGTTAGTGCCACCGGGTCTAGGGAGGTCAGAAAGGACAGTATAAACATAACCAGACTTAGCATAGACGAGGTCATATTTCAAGGCTATTTGGAGGGCAGCTTCTTCGGTTTGAGGGAACTGGGATGCGACATCCTTTTCGATGGTGGGTAAGAGAGATTGAAGGAACCAGTTCATGTAGACCCGATCTTCAAAGGTGGGAGCCCGACATAAGCTCCTTCTTCTCCTCCATTCTTGGACATGAGCGAAAAGAAGTCAAGAGTTCGGTACCAGTGTCATATCGGAGAGGGAGCTGGAAATAAGATAAGAAGGCTTGGGAAATGGTTGCAAAGGTGGTATGGGAAGAAGTGGTCTGATCAACATACCACTTAGAAGCTTCACCTATGAGTGTGCATTGGAATAATCTAAGATGGATGGAATCCTCAGTAATGGAATTGGATGAACACCACATGTGGAAAGATTGGATATGGTTGGAGGGATCTTCTCCAGTAAGGCCTTCGAACTTGGGAATGTTGGAGGGGAGCTTGGTTGGCATACCAGGCCATCGAACATCATGGCGGATAGGATCATTGATCAACTGATTGAAATCAGGGAGACTGAGACCTACCATATAGGGGAGCAAAGGGACAGTCGAGGTAGTTCCCATGGCAGTTCCGCTAGTAACATTCCCAGCATTAGGGCCAGGGTTGCCGCTAGCGTTAGGCCCTGGACCAAACATGGTGAAGGTAACAGGATGAGAACTAGAAGTAGGAGAGGAACCTAAAGAATCATAAGAAGAGTCAGAGTGTAGACTTGGGGGAGGACTAACTCGACGACGGCGGGAAGGAGTAAGTCGACCAACCGGAAACTGAGGGTGAAGGACAAGAAGTCTCTAGGATATATGCCTTGGGGGCACAATGATGACGGCACAAAGGGAAGAAGAATGACCAAAAAAGGTAGGGAGGTGCATAATCAAGTGATTACAATGTCGAGACAAGAGCAGAAAGGTGCAATGTCAATTGATTTTAAAGTCTTGGCCTGGCGGTGTTAACCAAGCTCTTCTTCGCTTAGGGTCAGTGTGTGGTGTGTGTTAATTTTAATTTTTAAACCGAAAAATTTTGAGAGAAAAAGAAAAAAGTGTGCTATGTAACTGAAAATAAATCTGTAGATAACAGTATATAAAATGGAGATAACATAAAATTAACAGCTAACAATGCATTAAGCTAACCCAAGAAGGTGGGTTTCTCAAAACTAGTCTAGAAGAGGGAAAACATCTAGTCAAAACACACTAAAAAAGGGCCAATAGATCTAAGGTCAGGAGGGACAGGGATATAAAGGAGAAATATGCTAGAAAGAGGTGCAGGAAATAGCAAAGAGGCAGAGGCAGGGTTGCCGCAAAAATAAGGAAATAAGCTAAAGGCAGAAGGGACAAGGAGGTGACCCTAGAGGCAAACCCAAACAAAACTAAAGGAGGTGATTTGAAGGGGAGAAGAGTTGATCTAAATGGGATCTGAAAGTGAGGTATCAGATCTGAAAAGAAAAAGGTTGAAACTTTGAAAATTCAGATGTCTGAAACAGCTAAAACTCTTCCACAAAAAGTGGAGGGTACTAAAGCCTTAAGGGGCTAGATTCCCACTTAGTTGAGTAAAACATATCAGAAACAGGTCTAAACAGGATGAGACAGAGGCTGGAAAACCCTGACAGAAGCTTCAGACAAACCCAAAAAAATTGCTGAAAAATTGCTGAAAAAAGTGTAGGTCGCAGGTTCTGACCTGTTTTCTGTCCAGGTCGCAGATTCTGGGCTGAAAAGTGTGTCCTGTAGTCTAGGTCGCAGGTTTTGGGGCAAAAAAGTGCGACCTGCAGCTCCGAGTGTCTCGGCAGCAGATTTCAAAAAAAGTTGTCATCTCTGTTGCGGCTGATGTCGGTTACCTACGCAATAGGACCAGAAACACATGGAAGTTAGAAATTTTAATGTTTGAGGGTTTTATAGGTGAAAAATGACACAAAAATAGAAAAACCAAAAAGATGAAAAGAAACCCTAGGTTCTGAAGCAGCTGGATATGCAGGAAGATGAAAAACGACAGCGGTCGTAATTGAAAAACCGTGTGGAGTCGCCAATTGTTAGTATGAATCTTTTGTCGGAAAAAGGCCACTTTAGCTATGCATAACAAATAGCCGTAACATCAAATATGGCTGCCAATATCTTCAAATCTGCGGTTTGTTGATCAAGGTAAATGATGCACAAATCCAAATCTATGTATAAAAATATATTAAGCAGTAAAAATAAGATTTTGCTCCATGCATCCAATAGACAAGACAAGAACAATATTTTTGAAAGAATTTTTATATTAAGGGCACCTCGATGGGATGGGTTCTTGAAATTCCTCAGCGCTTCAGATCTAGCATTTCTCTCTCTTGTTGGTGTAGAAAACCCAGACAAACATAGAACTCAAAGGGAGCTCACAAAGTAAAAAGTAGAGAATGTGACAATGATAATGGCTCAAAGTCAGACCAAGAGCATAGTTCCAGAGTGATCTAATGAGCAACAAAAGGTCCCAAATGAATGAGAAAACCCTTCTATTTATAACAAAATATTGGGTCATTCTAGATCTTGGTGCATGATTAAAATAATATTAACCAAATCTAGATCCACCTTTTATGGAATATTTTATTATATTTTTTGGAGGGAAAATCCATTTGAGTTGGGTCAAATCCCTTTATTTGTAAATAATAAATAAATAAATGGTTTATTTATTATTTTAAGGAAGTGGTTGAATGATAATTAAATAAATAAGGATTTATTTAATTATTTATAAATGATTTAGTCATATTTAACAAGGAATATTATTTAAATAAGATTTAAATAATTATTCCTAGAAAATAATAAGATAAATAAGGATTTATCTAATTGATTTCCTTGTTTTGGGTTAAACATGACCAGGAATAATAATTAAATTATTGTTTGATTAATTATTCCATGAGGAAAATCAAACAAATATCTTTTGTTTAATGTTTCATTTTGGGGTTTCCTGTTTAGACCATAAACAACCTAATAAATGTGTTTTATTAAGTTATTTTACATGGTGAAAGAAATTTTACTTAGGGTAAAATTGGTCTTACATGGTGTACTTGGATCCATCTAATGATAATAGGTTAGATGAACAAAAAATGGTGTAACACATATGGTGAAAACACAAGGATCACCTCATCATAATGCATCCACACTCCTTGCTGCTCCATGATGCAAGTACCCTGCCAACTTCCTTCCATCCTCATACCCTTGGAAAAAGGATATGTCCCATGGTGGCCAAACACTTTCAAGAGTAGCCAACGCAGCCAAGCCTCCTGCTGCCCGTTGTTATATAATTGCAAGTAGCCTACTAGCTTCTTGCCTTCCATCCACTCCCATTCCTCCCAAAGTGAGTGCCTCCCATCATGATCAGCCTTGGTGCGCTTCCAAAGAAGACTACCCTCCTCCCAAATCAGACCTTCCTTCTTGTATTCTAGGGGATGCTGAAATGCAACTCCTAGGAGATTTTCTAGAAAGGATCTCACACCAATGATCATCTTGAATCCATAAGGATCCAAGTGGGCTGAAGGAAAATCATCCTCACTACTGCCTCTTGACAGCGCTATAACTCTCCTCCATGGTGTTTTGGTTGGCTCATGCCCCAACTCAAAGATGAACATATGGTTTTGCATGAACTTGTTTGGGACAAAGCTCATCCCATCCTCCAAGAATTCACACCCCACCCTCACATGTGGTGTGCAGTCCATCAGCGGCCCATTAAGATGATCTATCAACCCTTCCTTGATCAAACCAAGGTTGCACAGTGCAGTGCAATCATGCTGCCCCAAATGAGCAGTGTGCAATGGTACACAATCCTCCATATGATTTGCTGACACAATAGGAGATGAAAAGTTAGGCATACCTTGATGAAATTTGGGAGTATCTTGCATGGTTGTAAGGGCTTCTCCCCCCAATAGGTTGGCTCCTCCAACTGAAGATGTTAAGGGCTGATCCCCCATAGTTGTGACAATGCTGGTACAAGTCCCCTCCACTGGTGGTGAGGGCTTCTTCTCTTCATATTTTCCTTCACCAAAGTATTCGATCAACCTTTGAGTAAATTCAGAAAAAGTAACCACTCTTGCATGGATCAAATGGCTGAACCACCAAATCTTTGCTTCACCCTCTAGGTGCAACACTGAAATCTCTACAACCTCATCCTCTACCACCGGATGTAGTGGGAAGAATGCATCAAGTCTCCTTACCCAAACCCTTGCTGCAGATGACCCATCATAAGTAGACAATAGAAACCTATTGCCCTTGATGCTTCCTTGACCACAAGGTCTTCTTTATTCCTCCAAATGAATGAACTGAGGAAAAGCTAGAGTCTCTTTTAAGGCTCTAGGTTGGGATTTGTACCCAACAAGGTATTCATTTCGAACCATGTGATCCAAATGTCCTCCATCTTCCGGAAATTTTTCCTTCCTCTCAAAGGGAAAGGATATTTCCCAATGCTCTAGAGCTCTCTACAACACTAGTCTCTCCTTTTGATCATAGGAAGTGCATGGCTCTTCCTGTTCTTGAAACTCTCTAGGAGTTCCACTGCTCCTTCTCTCTTCTCCTTGTTCAACCTCCTCGGAGAGGTTCTTACTGAATCTGAAAAGTGATGAGAGTAAACTCATCCTCTTCATCATTCTAGCCTTTTTCTTTGTTTTATATCATTTGGCTTGAAGCCCACAGGGTAAGCCAAAGAGCTTTCTTTGATACCATTGTAATATCCCAAAATTGGGACAGCTCAGCAAGCATGCACTAAAAACGCATTCCCAACCACATATGCTATAAAATAATGAAATTAACCCTTGGATCCTGTATATTAGTCAATTAAAAACCTAAATCCAAGAATTGAGTTGGAACAAACCAAACTAGGTGGGTTAAACAGACCTCCCACACCTAGGATTGCTTTAAAAGGCTAAAACCCCAAACACTGCAACATATGAATTTCTGCATAAAAGTGACTACGCAGTATAAGAGAGGGTTTATGAACATAAATGATAGAGACACATAGATCTGATATTTTATTAAAAAATATGCTCAGAAAATTGAGATCGAGTTTCCTTTATACAAGCTAGAGAACCTGGGAAGGGTTTTTAGGAATTCACTCTGAATACAAAATGTGATTTTCAGCAGTAGGACTGAAAAATCACTGAAAACTGAAGCACATGAGTGTATAAGTCTGTAATAATGGATATATAATGAATATATGAACAAATGTATTCCCCCATGGAAGAATTCATCCTCCAATCACAGGAAAACTCCCCGAAAGAGCCATAAGAGTCACTGCTAAAACTGCCTTACAGAAATAATGAAATCCTTGAGTGGAATAACGCTGGAACTGATGGTAATGTGTTGGCCTGCTGCCAAAGATTTGATATTTCCGAGGAATTCTCCAAGCTAATCCTCCAATGGAAAGAAACCTCCCTCCTGTGCAGAACCAATTCAGAAAATGGGTTTCTCAACCCTCCCCAGCAACACCCTGCAACTCAGCACAACCTCCTACAGAAACTGCGCTGAACCTGTAGAATGAAGCTTGGGACCAATGTCGGATATGAGGAATGATGGATCAGATCTCTCCCAATAGTTACTCAAAGGGAAGAGAAGGAATTCCTGAACAAGAATCCCTCAGTGCTGAGCAGCACCAGAAATTTTAGCTAAACAACTAAGAGTGCAAAAGTCTAAGCAGACATGAAAGTGTAATACATAAGCTAACCTCCAAATGGCTGCCATCCTCTTCCCTATAAACTAAGTGAGCCTTCTCACCTTGGTTCCCACTCAATAGGGTTTCCACCTTCACACAAACAATATCCCTCCATAATTGCATTGTGCCTTCATTAGAGTCACTCCTCTAAACTGCGCTGTTTGATTTGGTCAAAGTTGACCTCTTCAACTTGCTTCACCCCTTTTCACACCTAAGGGTCTTCAATATAGCTCACATATAGCTATCTAGGTTGAGCCTCATTCAAATTGAGCTCTTTTATTTGCTGATCCACTCCTCCTACATTTATGCTGTTGACTTGGTCAAACTTGGCCTTATCCACATGCAAAATATCCCTGTTCACACATGAGAGTGTAAATCCAGCTGGTATTATGATTCCCTTACAAAACATGAGGGATTTTATCCTTATTTCTGTAATGCATGGGTATCCTCACCCTTTTATTCATCTCCTAATTGACAATGGCAAAATTCAATATTCCAAATTGCTGCATGCAAATTTTGGAATATTACATACTGCATGAGAAAGATGAGAAAAAATGATAACATAAGAAAACAACTGAATAAAGAACACATCACCATGAACTATGCTCATGAATCCTTAAAGTGAGCCCGCTCCAATGTCAAGCAAATCAAGCCATCCACAAAAACCAAAGCCAATTTCTCTTCAATCTCCAAGTCTATGTATTAAGTCTAGCAATCAACCAACATGTACAATGAGGCCTCCATGCAGTATTTAAATAGCAAGGAGGACCAAAAGCCTAAATAGGGTTTCCAAAATCTCATAAATACATCATAAATGCTATTTTTCTCCAAAGAGACCATGCAAGGCCCAAAGTACAAAATATCTAAGCTAATAAATGCAAATAACTTCAAACATAAATTCCTAGCTAACTCTAGAGTGATTTTTCCAACAACCCTCAAAATATCTATTTTCAATAAATTTGTGTCTTTTTTTGACTTTGTAGGCAAGGGTGCAATGCCAAGGTCCATGGGTGCAGCACCTGCACCAGAAAAATTGCCTATATTGTGACCAATATTTGGAGGTCTTCCAGTTGTCCAAATGAGCCCATGATAGCTCATTGGAAAGGTTGTCCAGTCTACTTTCCAAAACCACATTTAGTTTTCTGATTGGACTCTGTTTACCTGCCCAAAAACTCAAACTAAAAATACTACTCAGGGCGCAGTGCCAACTCTGAATATAGGGCAGAAAGGTGGTTTTTTGGGTGTTGTTGGTACTTTCGGAGGACCAAATCTGCTCCAAATTATCTAAAATTTTGTGTGTGTGATGCCCACTTTTGTGTGTGTGATGCCCTTAGCTTTATGAATCTGAAAATGTAAACCACTCATCAAAAGAGTGCCCCAAAAAAGAGCACAACACCAGTGGCGTTGTGCCCTTGGCCCTCCAAAATAGTCAAAAACCAAAATTATCAAAAAGTTGCCAAAATCTAAATTTGTCTTGCTTATGGAGTTTGGGATGCCTGTAGGGATGCATCAGCAAGGATTTCAAGGTTTTCTTTTCCTTTTGCCTCCTTTAGGGCTTGAATTTTAGCAAGGGATCTCTTGAGCTTGGCCCTTGCAATTGTTTTCCTCAAGGCATAATGTTTGGCCATATTCTTTTGGAGGTCAAGGTCCCTCTTGGTCTTCTCCAACTAACCTTCTAAGTGCATGTTTGCCCTCTATAGCCAAGGTTCCCAATCATATTCTAGGTCCATGGCAAGCAACTCACTTGGAGTGAGCTACTCTACCAATGCTGTCTCTTGCTCCTTCTCCTTGGCTAAGGCCTTCTTCAAACCAATTTTTCTTGGCCTCTTCCTAGGAAGCTGATCTTCCTCTTCTTCAGTGTGATCAGGAGTGCCCAAGACCTCTTCTAGCTTTGCCTTTGCCTTTGCAGCCTCTTTCTGAGCTATGCTAGCTCTAATCTCATAGATAGCATTCTGAGCCTCCAGTTGCTTGTTTTCGACCTCATAATAGTGAATCACATTCCTAGCCCTACCTAGATTGGCTTGCAAGACTTTAATTTGGGCATCTTTTCTTTTGAGCAACATGCTTGGGATCCTTGCCTCATTCTCATCATCACTATCAAGGTGAATGAGTTGGAACTCTTGCTCAGTCTTATGATAATCCTCTTTTTCCTCATCAATGACCTTTTCTTTACCTTTGTCAAGTTGCTTAGTTGAAGTAGAAGGTATAGTCCCTTGCCTCGTCAGGGAAGCAAACACATGCCTATTTCCTCTTTGGTAGGTCAAAGGAAGAGGTTCAATATTATTTAGCTCAGTGCCATATGTCTTATTTCCATCATTTCTGTCATCTTCACTATCACTATGGCTCTCAACATTACTGCTCTCATGGCTACCATCTCCATTGGTATCATCATTTCTATCATGGCCCTTTGACCCATTGTCATCATTAGTGCCAACATCATCACTGTTCTTTGTACTATTGCTGTGAGCTTCAATGCTCTCTGTTTTATCAATAACATCATCTTCACTGATATAATTTCCTTCTTCCTTCATGCTTTCTTCATGGCTTTTTTCCTCACTACTATGAGATTCACTGCTTTTAGACCCAATGCCATCATCATCATTGATATTTTCTGTCTCATTTCCCTCTGATCCACTAATTGATTCTTCACTATGCTCTTTACTTCTGTCTAACCCACTGCTATCATGGCTCATTTCCTTTCTGCTTTATGCATCCTTTTCCTCATTTGATCCACTGACTTGTGTGCTTTCATTATCAGTGTCATCAAGGCTCTTTGAACCACTGTCATTATGTTCACTACTATGTGCCTTATCATTGCCAACGTCATCACTGCCTTCTGTTTCCATGCTCTCTGCCTTATCACTGACCTCTGCCTCCTCATTTCCTTCTTCTTCACTGCTTGATTCATTATTTCCCTCTCCTTCATTTACATTTGATTTCTCATTTTCACTTCCCTAATTATCTAATGCATTGTGAGAGGGTGACGAAGGAGGGTTGTCGTAAGGTTAAGGAATATGTGTAGATGGAGAGACATGAGGAGTGGAGTGTGATTGTGAAGGATGAATGGGAGGATGAGAAGATGAAGGTACATCTTGCTGTTGTTGGCCTTGTGGATTGCTGAACACCTCATGGGTAATGAAAACCTCCCATGGAATGCCCTTTTGCTGTAATTGGTGCAACATAACCATATTAATCAAAGAGTGATGAAATAAGCTTTCCCTCTAATGAGGGTAATCTCTCTTTTGTACAATATAGGACATTTTATCAATGCTTCTGTAGAGGTAATAGGGTAGGTGCAGCTTCCTAACCCTAGTAAAGTGAATAAGTAGCCTAATGTGATAGGAGTAAATCCTAGAGAACCTTCCCTCACATGTAAAATATTTCATGATAATTCTCATCAAAGGTGCATATCTCTCCAGTGAATGTGAGAAAGGAAAGATGGATTTGCAGTTGTCTTTGTATCTAGGCTTTAGGAAAGGTTCATAGTAGCTCATGTCAATATTTTCCTACTTGAACCATTTCTCCACTACACTAGGTATGCCTGTGGAATTGGAAATAACATCTGTAGATAGCTCAAAGGTCACCCCTGCAAGGTTAACTTGTTTGTCATGCAAGTTAAGGATAAATAGCCTAGTTAGCTCAGGGTGGTTTTGCACCTGTTGTACCTTCTCACAAAAGTCATAGCAGCCTACATTTTTGAAGCATGAAACAGCCATGGGTGATGCCATTAGCTCTATTGTGTTTGAAGGTTCAAATATGTTGATTTTTCCACCTTTGTGCCCCTTCCTCCTTGGCACTTGGCCTTCTCCACCACTATCATTGTCACCTTCTCTTGACATTTTGATTACTCTGCCCTTGAAAAACTAGCACTGATATGAAACTAATATGGAAGAGGGTAATGGAATGGTAGTCTACTTGTGAACGAGATGAGTGAGTGTGCAGGTATATCAGGCTGAATGAGAGGCTAGAAAACTTGATGACCACTCCCTGCTGATTTGTAAAAAATCTGCTTTGCCACACCTTGCACTTATGTAAAATTGAAATAAAAGAGGGCAATGTAAGGTCAAACTATTTGCAGTGTAAGGGACAGTGTTTATGAGTGAAATGAAGTTAATGTAGGCACAACCCTAGGTGAATGAACAAGTTTCAATAATGTACCTTTCTGGCTATCACTGGTATTTCTAGCATGTAGATGGAAAGAGGCTTGAATAGTTACTTCAAGTCTTTGAAAATCAGGGTTTTGACCTTAGGATTTGATTTGATTTTAATTAATTTATCGAAAATGCTTGCAGGATGGCTGAAGGCATTCACTTACCATTTACCATTGCTTTGGAGGACCTTGGAGAAAGCTTGAAGGTGTTTTGAGCTGATTTGAGGGTCTGCAGGGTTTACGAGGCCCTCCTTTCCATGCGTGCAATGCCCAGGCAAACGGTGGGTTGGTTCAGGCAAAGGTGCAATGCCTTGTTCCAAGTGCGCGTCGCCAAGGTCCTTTTACCGGGCCTGTCGGGAAAAATTGGGCAAGTGCGCAACGCTACACTCTAGGCACACAACGCTCATGTAATTTGAACAGGAGTTTTTGGTCAAGGGTGCAACGCCCGACTCTAGGCGCGCAGTGTTGACCTAAGGGCGCAATGCCAGAAAATGTTTTTCCTGATTTGCCTTGAAAACTCAGACTTTTTCCTCCTAAATGCTCTGATGATTTTTACAAGGCAATAATGACTAGTTGAAGTGTTAGATGTGTTTTTATAGCCTTTGAAACTTTGATTTAATCATGAAACCCACTTTCTAATGTTTTCAAAGTCACTTTCTTTTCTCACTAACTCTTTTGACATTTTCCTTGCAGTTTTGCCTAAGTCATACAGTTGACTCCTTTTGGCTCTTTTTGATGTCTTTCAACACTTTTACTTTGTAGGTGACATAATAACATTGAAGTGGCTTTATTTTTTCTCCTTGAGAGTTGATATGTTCATTTTATGTCTTTTTTGGAGGGCTGCATACAGTAGCATCTTCAAAGCTCTATGCATTTTTCATCACAGTATTAACTTGTCTTTCTTACCTTTTCTCACTAACCTTTGACACTGTTTGTATGCAAGTAATAAAAAATGAGTTTGACTCCTTCCTTTGGTCATGGAGGCATGAAAAATTTCTCTTGACACCTTTGGGACTTAAATCCAAGGAAACACCTTCACAGCACTCCTTTGTCTGCACCATAGAGTTCAAACCATATTTTGATCATTTTTGGCATGACAAACTCCTTTTGAAAAGTATGGAATCAGATCAACCAGTGACATCTTCCAAATCATTTTTCTGTCATCATGGAGTTTGGCTTACCATTTTACCTTCTCTAACACTTCTAATTGCAAGTGATTGAAAACACTGAGCTCATCCGTCTTAATGATACTCTTTACACCTTTTTCCCTTTGAGGCAATGTGAAATTCTTCTTGGAATTTTTTTTGGGAGGATTGCATACAACAACACCTTCACAATCCTTCCTTTTTAGTCATTACGTAGTTCAACTCATGGTTTCACTTTCTCTCGACATTTTCCCAAAACCTTAGATGTTTGGGGTGCCTTCAAGGCAATCATCAGTGTTGTCTTCTAAGTTCTCTATAACCCTTTCAAGTTCATTCATTCATGTCCAGTTCACCTCAACTTTTTCCCCTTTTCATCAATAATCTCTTAAACGCTTCTCTTCATGTTTGGTTTCTGGTGCACCTCCTCCATGGTTATTTCTGCATTTGATCGCTGTTTGGCACCCTGCTAGAACTTTAAGCTCTAAAAACCCTGATTCTCTACAAAAACAAGTGCTTCCTGTCTTCCTTGCTGCAAGATGTCTTCCTTTAGGAACATACCATTTACCTTATCAATTTCTTCTACTGATGGAGCTCTTAAAACTCCTGCAGAAGTGCCAAGCTAAATTTACCTTTTGAAAAACTTGAATTTGACAAGGTAGTCTTCTTGGGAGACTTTCAGATATTCTTTGAATAACCATGTCTGAAATTTTCAATACCTTTGAACCAGATCTTAAAACATAAAAAAAATGTCTGAAACATCAATGATGACCTTGGACCATATGAAACCCTAATTGACCTAGTGGGAGGATTATTTGACCTAGTTTTTGACTGAAAATTGGCTTGGAGTCTTCAAGAGTAAAAACATAGTAGTGACAAAGTGGTGTATTTGAATATCCAAAATCCAATGTACTTCATTTATCTAAAGAGCCTACAAAGATAGTTTTGAGACAATCAATGCTTGAGGAACCTGGTGAACATGGGAAGGAATAGGCTTATAGGTAACCCTATATGTAAAGTGGAGTTATGTGCAAGGGAAAAACATAGTGATGAGGTCATAGGTAGGAAAAAAGGATGGAGATGGGTGGCACAAGCCCATGAGGATCTTTTAAGGAGTGGCAGGGTGACCATGAAATGACAAGGTTGATAGAATAGTGAAAAAATTCCTATAAGGATAATGAAGGCAATGAGATTTCTAAAACTCACAATATTCAGGGAATTTTGTTATTAGAAATCTAGAACCAATCTATAGTCATCTAGAGATAGTAAAAATTACTGACGACTAACACAATACAATCAACTATTGGTACATATATTGATCTACCAAACTAGATCCTAAGCCTCTTAACTTGTTAAAGTTAGTGACCATGGTAGTAGCCATGGATTTATAGTCCATCATGCCAAAATTGTGAAGCATCTCAATCACATACTTTCCTTGACTAAGGAAGACTTCTCCATGTTTCTACCATACTTCCAATCCCATATAATAATGCATCAACCCAATATCATTAATATCAAATTAAAAATGAAATTTCTTCTCACTTTGATTAAAAAGAGGCTCAACACTTGTCAGAAACAGATCATCAACATATAGCAATAGGATCATGGGTGCATTCTTCACAACCTTAAAATAAAGGTTTGGATCGATGTTACTCTGGGAAATCCAAATCTTGTTAGATAGCTTTAAATAATAGCATACCAAGCTCTTGGAGCTTTGTTGAGTCCATAAAAGGACTTGTTTAACTAGAAAACATGAGATTCCTTTCCATTCACATCAAGGCCTTGAGGATACTCTATGTAAATTCACATCCATCTGATGTAAATACCATCATAATAAATTTGAAAGAAAAATAACTTATCTTATAGAGGTGTGTCTGAAAATTGGAGAAACGTTCTCATCATAATATTCTCCCCATTTCTGGGAGAATCTTCTCCTATTTTGTTAGTACTTCCATATGCAACATAATTTATCTTGTATATTCATTTGGAAGTCACAAATGAATTCCCTCCCATCCTTTCAATATTCTCCCAAACATCATTCTTCATGATAGATTCATATTCTTCATTCATGGCCTCCCTCCACACTTTTTGGCTAGTTGCTTCTTCATAAGTGGAAGTATTTTCATCAACCAGGTTAGTCATGAGAGCTGCATAGCTAGAAATGTTTTTAGTTTTCTTAAATTCTCTAGATGTGACACTAGGATTATTGGGAGCAGCCCAACTTGGTCTAATTTTGGTCAAGAGACTCTGCAACGTGAGGAGCAGAGTGCACGGTATTGTGACGATAAATCTACCATGTGGTATTTAGAGGCTTTGGGGCGGGTCGAAGCCCCATATTTTGTAATGGGTATTGCGTTGTTTTTCCTAGCCCATGGTATAGGGATCATGGTTTTATGTCAATGTAAAGGTATATAAGGAAATATAATGTTGTGTCAAAGTAGTAGAATGTAATAGTTCATGAGCACAAGCACATGATATATCTGTTTAGTCCATTTTGGGTCTTAAGGGAAGGCTCTATCACTATGTGCATGGAGGCCATGAAGGGTCTACTACTTTGTGCACAGACTACCTGCAGTTGTGATTTTAGGTCGGAGAAGTGAATGTACTAACGAGACATATCATATTAAAGAAGAAGAGTTTTGAAGGCATCTTTGTGTTTATATGTGTATTTTATTATTATCTACATTGTGAATCTTTTTATATTTTTTATGTTGTGTTTAAATAATAAATTCATAGTGCGCACAAGTATTAGTTGATGAATAAAGTTTAGACTATTAAAATAGATAGATTCATCTACGCATTTTAGCATAAGCATAAGGAATAAGTTTAGTAGTATACCCACACTCCACTCTCCCTCTAAATGTAGAAACCTGGTTCTGACATCCCCCAATATTGCCTCAGGTGAGACTTCGATCTACGCAGTAGCTCATTGTTAAAAGGCTTGGTAATAAAGCGTTTTTTTGGTGTGCAACTAACTTTGAACCTGTGTCAAGCCCAACTGACCCAAAAAATGGTTTTTTTTCCAAGACTTGAACTTAAGTCTCTAGGGCGAGAGTTGAGTATCCTTACCAACTAGACTACAACGGAAGGATCTACCAAGGACATAGCATATTTTACCATATTTGGCCAAAAAAACTGACCTTTTGGATTTCCTAAAGACATGGTTGACAGACTGGATGAATCCACCCATTGGAGGCACTGAAATAGAGAAATACACAGTGTAGCATGTAGGAACTAGTGGAAAGGCCGTAGAGACAGGTAAATGTACAATGCAAGACACGGTGAAGGACGAGGAAGAAACCGAAGGAACATAACCAGATCAGGATGGCTAGGACCCTCCTAGCGATACAGAGAGAGTCACTTCCCCATTTATCATAAAGAAAAAGGTATCTACAATGTCTACACAAAGTGTGTAGAAGAAGCACAAGGAATATTGATCCAAGCGTGCAGAGCCCGTGATCCTCATTGAAGGGGATATTGATGAAATTGGGGATATGGTACAGAAAATTATCGAAGAAACATGGAGCATAATTGAGAATCAATACAAGGAATTATTGACAGAAGTACAGGAAGGCATGAAGGAACTCAAGTTGTTGGCCCAAACTGTGAGACATCAAGAGGATCTAGCCAACCATACATCACAGACAAGTCAATCAGAACAGTTATAGCGTTGATTAGAGACCCAATTTGGTTTAAGAATTTTGCAGATACCCAGAGGAGCACTGGAGTTTGAAGTTGCAGAGGATCGAAAACACACCAAAGGATGGGAAAATGTCAGCATGAACCTTCCCCACTATAACATTACACGAGTTCCACCAAGGGATCGTAGAAGAATTGAAGGGGCAAGAACAACGTATGTTGTAGTAAAAAATACAAGTGCAATAGGAAATAACTACAGTGCTGACGCAACTTGATCAGGTGTTGAAGGAAAGGGATGAGGTACCTCAGAAGAAGATGCAATTCGAGGAAGCTATTAACAAGACTCACTGGATGTTCAGTTCTGTGTAGAGGAACCACCAACAACAAAGTTTTTGAATCTCACTCTCATAATCAAGGAATTAAAGGACAACACTAAGAAGTTGAAATTTGACTATTAGGTCCAGATTTCTGAGTTGCAAATGAGGCTATAGCCATCCATGCCACTAGTCTAAGGATTTTTATTAAAATAAAAATACAAATCGCCTATTATTTTTGAAGAGTAAGATTCTCACCATGAGAATGGAGGACAATGAATCCATTGCTGCATTCATCTCACGGATCAAATAACTAAGAGACAAGTTGAGAGACATAGGGGAGAAAGTGTCTAATATAGATATCATCACAATTACCATAAATGGTATGAAAGAGGATTATCAAATGTTCATTACAAGGCTTGCGACGAGGGAGAAATCTCCCACTTTTTAAGATTTGATAGGGATTTTGATGTAGGAAGAAGGGAGGTGTATGAGTGTGAAGCCTCAGAATGAATATTTGGGGTTGGTGGTGAAGAAAAGGTTCTTCAAAGGGAAAACAGGAGGAGGACAGAAAAGTGGTGGCTCATCCCAAAAAAATCTATTTCAACTTATGTCATATGCTAGAAATTATTCAGGAATTAAGTTTTTTTACAGTACAATAACTGGTCATATTGCTAGATATTGTTATAAAAAGAAGAATAATGAAACAAGACATAAACACAAGAGGCATACCGAGAATTTTTTTGGCGAAGAATGGAATCATGATCTTAAATTATTTGTGTCTGATGTGGCTCTTTATGCTGAGACTGATGAGGCTGAAACTTGGTTTGTGGATTTTAGAGCATCCACTCATATGCCAGGTAATAAATACTCGTATGAAAGTTTCAAGGAGACCAGCAATGGTGCAAACATCTACCTGGGAAATGACAGAGCATATTAAATTAGAGGGTGTGGATATATTCCTATGGTATTGCCTAATGGAAATATCAAGCACATCTAGAATGTAATGTGTGTACCTAATATTAAAAATAATTTGATCTTTATCTTTGTTATCAAAAAATTTCACTTGATTGGCTGCTAATCATACAACTTCATGTAACTTTTTCAAACCAACTTGTGACTGAAGCTTAGCCTCTTTAGTCTAAGAGGGCTCTCTCAAAAGGGTTAATGATATTTGATTATGATGAAACTAGATGGCTAACTCTACTTGAAAAATAACTTGATTGTGATGTGTGTAGGTTTAAAAGAGTACAAGTCTGCAATCATTGGGCTTATGGAGTCAACAAATCAGTAATTCAGTGGTAAGTTCTCTTGACATGGAAGCTAAGGCAGGTAAGAGTTTTTAGCAGAGGTAAATCACACATGGAACATGAAATGACACAGCCAATTCATCAATAAAGGAAGTCAGAGCATACGCCTATGAATTATGAGTATTAAATATGGAAACCACTGCAAATGGTACACATAGAAAATATAGATCAGATAAGCACTAAAAATGCCATCAAAATCTCAGGTTGGTGAAGAAAGAGTCCTATGTATTACTGATATCAGTGAATTTACATAAAGCTGCAGTATTGCAAAAATCTCCAACCCTTTACAGATTCAAATATCTGCCCTTTAATAGACCTTATTACATGAGACATGATGTGCCTCTTGGCTAGATTCATCGAAATTTTCCTAATGACACCTTGCATAATAGAAAAACATGTGCTTTAATGAGAAAATGACAGCTACATTACAAAACAGACCTTTTCCTAATAGGATTGAAACTGTTAATTATTACATCAACTACCTTATCTCCTAAAACAGTTACACATCTGACAACTAATGCTTCAAATTTTTGAATGAGCTATTACGGAACTCATCACTACTTGAAAGCTTGATTAGCCTCCTCAAAATCTACAAACAAACCCTATTTTCCAGGAAAACTGGTCCTTATCTTCAACGAATGGTTTGGCTGATAAGTTGTCTTCATCTCATGGTATTCAAGTCTTGGATGATTGCTGGAAAAGTCCCTTGACCCTTTGAAAGTGTCCACCTATCTGAAACTTCCCTAAAACCTATTCATAAACCTTCAAAATAGCACGCTACTAAAGTATGATAGTTTCGTAGCGTACAAAAAATAACCTTTTCCCTCACAATTTTTTCCTCTTTGCTTTTGCATTGTGTTCATGATGCCCTGACACATCCTCCATATCATTTCCTACCCTTGGAAGCTACCTGAAGTGGTTTTAAATGAAAAAATAAAGCTACAGGTGGTTTCATAGCGTTTTCCTAGCTTCAAGCCTAGGAAACGCTATGAAACTGTGGAAAACTGTGTTAATTCTAGATTTTTGCTTAAGTTAAAAAATGTAATTTCTAGTTGTGTAAAATTTGTTTACAACATACCATCTACCTTTAAAAACATAAAGCAGCTCAAACTAGGAGTCTTGAGGTGTTTCTTCTTCATTGATGATGAGTTGAGCTATTGGCTCCTCAACTACTGTCATTTTTAGACCTTTCTTCTCCATCTCCTCATGGATCAATTCTAGCTATTCTTGGAGGTCTTTAACTTGATCCTTCAGCTTTATGTTGGTATATTTTAAGTGTAGGTTCATTCTTCTGACATGTTTCACATATTTCCTCAATGGCATAGTCCATTTGATTAATTGTTGTGTGTTTTCTAGGGTCTTTGATACACTGTCAACTTGCTCTTCCCAAACCTCTTTCATCTTTTCAAACTGAAACTTCTGGACATTATGTTTCCTTGCCTCCTTATTCATGACTACTATTTCATGATTATCCAACTTCACCTATTCTTCAAGGAGTCCAAACTTTGTTTTTTCAATAACTTTCTCCTTTCCTTTCTTTGGCTTACTAACTGGATCTTTTTCTGTAGGTGATGAAAGATCAATAATGTCTTGTGGTGGTTGGACTATTTCAGTGGCTAGACGAACCCATTTACTACTTTCCAATAGTTTTCTATCATGTCTTTTCATGAGCTTCCTAGCCTGGAACATAAAACATGCATCCTCACCTTCAAATTCTAACCTCTTTGTTGATTTAGCTTTCTTTCCTTTCTGTCCACCTTCATCTATATCCTCAACCTAGAATATAGGAGTATCTTCAATATCAATGGCATGTAGTATGTCTTCTAAATTTCCTTTAGCCACTTTTTGGCTCCTTGTTATCCTTTTGCTGCCTTGTTTACTTACAATTTGCTCTTGTTTTGCAGGTTTGATCATTATTGAATTTTTTTTTTCAAGTGGAACAATAAGTGTATAGAATCTCTGCAAATGCTCTATTTCCATCATGACTAGTTCACTTTGCTCTTCCCCCACTAGCTCACTTTGTTCTACCACTAAAGGTGATGGTATACCTCTAGGTTTATGCGTGCTTTTAGGGGTAATGGTATCCATTTCAAAACCACTAACAAACTGAAATGAAGACCACTCTCTACCTAGTCTTTGTAACTCATCTAACACCAACAATTTTATTAAGCCATGAGGAAAAAGTGAGGTTTCACTTCCCTCAGACTTTGCTTGGACTTTATCTGCCATTTTTGCTAAACTTCTATGTAAATAGAAAGGCAGATCAAGAGATATCTTACCAAAAAAATGAAGGAGAAGCTTGAAGTGGTAAGAATAGACTTTATGATATCTTCCTTCACAAGTGAAATATTTCTGGATAATATGCAGTAGATTTGAGAAATTTTCCTTCATGCAACTCCTTGGAATGGAATTTTTAAGGTCAAATTCACTATTTTCTGGCTTGATAAACTCTTTGCATTCCTCCATGTTGAATTTGAACCCTTTAAACTATTTTTCTTTTCCTCTTGGAATCCCTATTGTTGCTGCAATGATCTCTGGTGTAATAGTGAGATTCAACATTCCCACTTTAGTAGCTATTCCATTGAATTTTAGTGAAAATTATTTGAAAACCTGTACATGGCATCCTTGTAGTATTTCACAAAACTGTAAACATCTTGTCCTTCTAAAGACTTCTACAACTGTTGGGTCTTCATTTATCAGGTTCATATCTAAGACAGTGGCCACCTTTATTTGTCTTCCTTTTTGTAGCCATGGTTCTTTGAAGTCTTCTCTGCCTCACTTGGTAATTCTTTGCCTCACTTGATAATTCTTTACCTTGCTTGATCAGTGATATCTGAAAACCTTTGAAAATACCAGCCACAACTTGGGCTCAATGGAATAGCTCTCCAGAGCTCAATAACACGCCAAGAGGGAATGGAAAATGGAAAATGACTCAATTTGGAAAGATTTTGAAGTTTGATGATCACTCATAACATAATGATGACTCATACATGATTAAAATGGTGATGATGACTTCAACTTTGACCATGTACCTTGATCTTCACCCTAACTGACTGAAATAGCATCTAACTTATCCCTTTAAAATCATTTTCTCACACCTAACAACTAAATTGACATAACAGATATGAAACCTTACTTTTGTAGTGTTCCTAGTGTATTTCTGGGAATTTTCCGTATGAAAGTATTAGCCGTTTCGTAGCGAAAAGTCTATTTTCTCTGTGTATTTCGCTACAAAACTATGGATTCTTGGCTAAAATGACCCTTTCGGTGCTAAAACCTTGGAAAATGAGAAATGTTAGAAAATCATGCTTGATGTGACATGAGAGGATTTGAATGTGGGTGGGTTTAGACCTTAGGATATACTGAATAAGAAAAATTAAAAACTTTCCTTGACCAAGTAATGAAAAATCAATCCTATAACCCTACCTTTGACACATGAACCTCTAGTACTTTGTCAAATGTTGCTTCATTTTTTCTGAGTGATAACAGTCTCCATGATTGTAGATCAAAATTTAAAGGTATAATTTTTCAAAACTTACTGTGTTATAAAGGATTTGTTGGATCATCATAATTCAGTCACATTAGGAGTACGAGTTGGAAGCCTTTTTAATTTGTATGTTACAAGCATGTTACATAAAGATTTAACTTTAATGACTATGACAAAAGATAATATTTGGAATCAAAGGTTTCGTCACATCAACCTTCATTACTTATTATTTCTACGAAAACAAGGTATGGTTGATGGACTTCCTATTTTAAATCATATTGATTGTGAATGTTGTGCACTTAGGAAAACACACAGGAATGAATTTCCCTCTAACTTAAATAGGGGAAAGAAATATATACTTGAACTTGTGCATACTGATATATGTGGACCCATGCAGTAAGGTCCTTAGGTGGAGAATATTATTTCTTGTTATTTTTTTATGACTACAAAAGATATTATTGTGTATATATTTTTATAAGTAAAAGTCATGCTTTCAAATATTTTAAAGAGTTTAGAAATATGGTTGAAAATAGAACATGGAAAGTCATCAAAATTCTCCACTCAGATCAAGGGGGAGAATACAAGCTTGGAAACTTCTTCAAACATTGCAAAGATCATGGGATAGAAAAATAGTTTACAGTACCCCACACTTCAAATCATAATGGGGTTTCAAAAACGAAGAACAAAACTTTGGTGGAGTTTTCACATAGCATGATAAAAGGTATGAACATATCCAATTTTTTTTGGGTAGAAGAAATTAGTATTGCAGTTTACTTAAATAGCATAAGTCCAACTTGGTGTCTTGATCTCAAGAATCCATTTGAGGATTTGTATGGTTTCAAACCTGCAGTCCATCACTTGAGAGTATTTTGCTCTAAATATTTTACACACATTCCTAAGGAAGATAGGAATAAATTGGATGCTAAATCTATAAACTGCATATTTGTAGGGTATTGTTTTGATTCCAAAGCATATAAGATGTTTAATACATCTACTCACAAGGTGTTTTTGAGTAGAGATTTTATCTTTCATGAAAAATTGGATGAAGGGAATAAGGATAGAAGTTATGAGGAGTGGCACATTGCTTTAATGACAGTCATTTACAATAGCAACTGCAACAGCAAAAAGAGGAACCTAGCAATGTGGATACATTCAGTAGCCGAAGTCCATTAAGAGGTGAGCAGGAAATCACATAGGACATTATTGAAGCAAGTCCAATATGAAGGAGATCAAGTAGGAAGATGCACTTACCTGCAAGGTACAAATATTATTGTCTTATGACTAGTATTTTAAATGTTGTTGAGACCATGAATTATAATGAAGAAAATTAGTATAATTAATGGAGTTCAACTATGAAAGAATAGCATGAGTCCATAATTAAAAATGAAACTTGGGAATTAGTTGAACTGTCAAAAGGAAAAGAACCCATAGGTTGTAAATGGTTATTTAACCCTAAGTTCAAAGCAGATGGTAGTGTAGATAAGTAAAGTTAGGTTGGTGGCCAAAGGGTAGTCACATAAAGAAGGAATTGATTATGAAGATACTTTTGTTCATGTAGCTAAGTTAAATACCATTATAATGTTAATATATCTAGCTACTAAGTACCATTGAATTTTACACCAACTAGATGTGAAACATGCTTTTCAAAATGGAGAATTGTTAACACAACCAGAAGGGTTTATGATCCAGGTGGATATTGGTGGCCACCCACCTATTCCATTTAGATCCCCACCATTGGTTCTTTCAATTTTTTAGTTTCAGCACAACTTACTATTTTTAGCTATTTTTCAGGTCGTGAACTTTTGGAGCCATTTTGAGGCCCAAAATGACGTTTTTTTGGGAAATTTGAGAGAAACATGGAAGTTCTTTCAATGTTTCTCGCGTCAAAAGTTGTAGTCCTTGGATAGATATTTCTAACGAGGTATTGAACCCATCAAACATAGATGATATGCCAAAGTTATGTCACGGGGAAGTTGATGTACCAATTTACCCAAACGGGGCCCATAGTTTTGGCGCTTCATCTTGTAGGGTTAGGTATTTGGATTTTTAGGGTTTTCCATTATTTTTCAACAATAAATAGACCCTTGAGCCTCATTGTAACAGATTTAAAAGGACTGTAGCTGCCACATCTCTTCTAAGAGATAAGCTACCAGCACCCTAGCCAGTTTATTTCCATTATGTCTGTAAGCATATTTATGTTATTTGATATTAATGAAATGAAGGATTCTTTTTGCTGCAGCTATGTGTTTATGTCTATTTCTATATTTTATTGCGTTCCTGCATAAATATGGATTAGTGGTATTAGAGCGGTGTACTTTTTCTCTGTTTTTCTTTGCATGTGGTCAGGGTATAAGTAGTTAGGGTTCGATATGTTTGAACCCTTTCAAGATCAGCCTCGTTAACCCCGAAGATCTCCCATGGTAGAAGAAGAAAAATAAAATGGAGCAGGAGATCCTATCAAATTATTGCTCGAGGAGGCCCTTGAGAAACAAAG
The DNA here is from genome assembly GCA_034641835.2 of Pinus albicaulis. Taxonomy (NCBI): domain Eukaryota; kingdom Viridiplantae; phylum Streptophyta; class Pinopsida; order Pinales; family Pinaceae; genus Pinus; species Pinus albicaulis. The sequence continues at coordinate 1,708,508,067 of CM076581.1, forward strand.
GAATGTGATGATGTATAACTTTGCCTAGATCTTTCAACAATTATCCACCGGTGGTGCATCTACATCCAATAACCACTCTGGAGGCACATCTCCTTTCAAGGTACATGTCAACTTTGACATTCCTATATTTGAAGGCTAGATAGATGTAGAAGTTGTAGATATATGGTTAAATTTGCTAGAAGGGTACTTCTCGGTCCATGATTTCTCTGACCAAGAAAATATTACTTTTTCACTCCTCAAAGCTGCCCCCATGTGAAAGACTAGTGAGAAACCTACTGTGAGCAAAAGGACGGGAGGAATCCCTCTCTGTTCTCCATCGCACTCACTTGGAATTCATTCCGAGATGACATCAAGGAAAAATATTACTCTATGGGGAGCTATAAGGACAAGTACATCCAATGGACCATGTTGCGGCTGCAAAGGGATTAAGATGTGCACAAACTGACGAATATTTTCTATACTCTGCACACAAAGTTGGGTATTAAATATTCAGAGAGAAATTTATTTCTCAATTACCGTAGCTGTTTGGACATATACATTTAGGAGGTAATGGATTTCCTCGACATTACCTCACTTGGCACATCATATTTCTATGTCGCTAAGATCGAGCAAAAATTTAAGTAGAAGAAGCCAGACTTTGGATCTACGAATCCGAAGCCAGGGAAAGGTGGCCCCAAACTACAAAACAAGGGGCAAAGCCAAAGCAGGGTGACCTATAAAAACACCACAAATCCAAAGAAGGACATTGGGAAATGGTGTGAATTTCATAACAACCCCACTCACAACACAAATGTGTGTCAGGCCAAACAATCACTGGTGGCCGAACTGAAGGCACCAAAATCAAATGCATGTTCTGATCCTGATTCAAACCATACAAGGGAAATGAAAAAGGGAAGCATATCATTGATGTAGATCCCAATGTCATTTTCACCACCACCGAGATCTAAAGGGAGGATCCCAAGGATCTAGAGGAGGGGAAGTGCCTCTTCCATTCGCAGATGTGGGTGAAGGGTTCTCCATTGCAATTCCTTGTCAGTAGCAGAAGCCAAAAGAAACTCATTTCAACATATGTCATGAAGCGACTTAGACTACTGACGATAACACACCCGCAGCTATATACCATTAGGTGGCTTCACCAAGGCATAGATCTTTGCGTCCGCCAGCAGTGCCGCCTTCCATACAACATCAAGCCATTCATGGATAGGTACTGTGTGATATTTCTCCTCTTGATGTTTTTGATGTATTATTAGGCCAACCATACTTGTGGAAGCGACATGCTGTGTATGAGTCATGGCCTCGCGTTGTTATTGTTACTTTGGAAAATACATTGTGTAGGATTCTGGAGGTAGTACTGCCTCCTACCATCTCTTTGACTATTGCGAAACAACGCAGTAAGATTATTTCCCAAACCAGGAAATTTATCTTCATTACAATTTTCCCACAAGGAAAGAATAATATTGTGGCCAAAACCTCGAAACATGGCTCCCCTTCACAGTAGAAGTATATGGACAAAGTTGTGGAGGAATACGAGGACATTTTCTCCTCACCCACAAAGGTTCCTCTACACTGTCAGGTCAATCACTCCATTGATCAGACCCCAGGCGCGCCACTACAGATAGAATTCACACATGTACTATCTGAGGCCGATAAAGAAACAAAATTTATTGAACGCATCCATCACGTCCACCAGCAGGTTCGTGACATTTTCGACAAATCCAATACCAAGTTCAGCAAAATTTGCCTCATCCCATGGAGGAACTCAACACAGTGTGGACCATTTCTTCCTAAGGGGAAAGGAATGATCTAGGTGGATATTGGTGGCAACTCAATTATTATATTTGGACCCCCACCATTGGTTCTTTCAGTTTTTCAGTTTCATCACAACTTACTATTTTTAGCAGTTTTTTGGGTCCTCAACTTCAGGAGCCGTTTTGAGGCCCTAAATGGCGTTTTTTTTGGAAAAATCGGGAGCAACCTGGAGGTTCCTTTGATGTTTCTCACATCAAAAGTGGTAGTCCTTGGATAGATATTTCTAAAGAGTATTTAGTGCGTTAAACGGAGATCATATACCAAAGTTATGTCCCGGGGAAGTTGATGTACCAATTTACACAAACGGGGCCCATAGTTTTGGCGCTTCATCTCTTAAGGTTAGATTTTTGGATGTTTAGGGTTTTCCATTATTTATCAACGATAAATATGCCCTCGAGCCTCATTATAACACAGTTCAAAAGCCTGTAGCCACCACATCTCTTCTGAGAGATAAGTTACCAATACCCTAGCTAGTTTATTTTCATTATGTCTGTAAGCATATTTATGTTATTTGATATTAATGAAATGACGGATTCTTTTGGCTACATCTCTGTGTTATCTATTTTTGTATTTTATTGTGATCCTACATAAATCTAGATCAGTTTATTAAAAAGGGGTAAGAGAACTTGGTATGTAAATTAAATAAGGCATTATATGGACTAAAAAAAGCTCACAGATCTTGGTATGAAAAGACAAATATTTCTTATTACAACATGGTTATAAGAGAAGTAAAAATGATCCAAATTTGTATACTATATTTGATTCAAAATGGATGATTGTGTTAATTTCCTTATATGTTGATGATTTTATTATTACTAGAAATTCTAATGAATTGGTTAGAGAAATTAAAATGCATATGTCATAGGTATTCAAAATGAAAGTCCTTGGAGAACTGCATTATTGTTTGGGTATTGAAGTCTAGAGGGACTCTGGCCAGAATTTTGTTACTCAAGGGAAGTATGTCACAGAATTATTGAAGAAATTTAGAATGGATCAGTGTAAAGTTGCTTCAGTACCTATACAACAAAATGTTAAATTTCATAATCATGATGGTTCTAAAGAGGTGGATGCTACATTGTACATGCAACTGGTTGTAAGTTTGATTTATTTGACTATAACTAGTTGTGAGTTAACATATTCAATTAGTGTGTTGAGTTAATTCATGACAAAACCTCTTAAAAATCATTGGGTGGCAGCAAATAGTGTCTTAAAGTAACTTCAAGGAACTATAAATTCTGGCAATCTAAAGCTATAACTTGCTCACGTGTGAGTGCTAGTTTTGAGTGTGTAAGTTTCATTCGAGTTTGGTCTTTCCATTTTTGACAAATAAAAATTAAGTGCATTGTAGAGATTTAACCCATCTTAGTATATTAATTATTTTAATCATTAATAATAATTATTATTATTTTAGAAGAAATATTAATTTAACTAACTCCACATCGACCAAACTCCATATACAAAACCTATTTTAAAAATAAAACATATTTCTATTTTAAAATGAAAACAAATTTAATATTATTAAAAATTTAGTAGATTAGAATTAAAATAAATCTAAATTGATTTAAAATACTTTTACCATTAAAAAAATCACATTTAAAATACATTTATCATTAAAAAAAATTAAAAAAGCCATGTCCACTCACATTATTACTTTATTACTGAGTAGTTTTGATTTGATGGACATATCTTTTAAAATAACTAATGTTTTAATGTCTCTTATATACTCGACCGTGAGACCTTTAAAGATTCTGATAAGCTCGGGCCTCCTACAGGCAGATCTCATTTTCAAAGCCTTATTTTGCTAGTCAATTTATTCTTCAAGAAATCTATATAAATGTGACACCTGCCTCGGATTCTCATGGAAATCTTGTATTTGTCCCGAGAAAATATATTCCCATAATTTTCCCAAGTGATATTTCAAATCAAGGGATAATGTAGTTTTCATAACACTAATGCTGTTATGAAATCCATTAGAATTTTTATGAAAAAAATTGGATATTCTAAATTCCTTATAGATTTGTGTGTTTTGATAAACAAAATTGAAGATCCGTATGTGTCATTTTACGATTCCTTACATCATTTAACAAGTCAAATTTCATAATCGAGTATTTTAACACATTGCTTTGTTTTTCTTGATTTCATTTCGCCACTCGGAATTTGGTAAGGAACATAGAGAAGTATAAGCCACTGTAACCACTCTTCGCCCAAGGACTGGTCGTATCTCTTTGCATATAAATGGGAATCAAAGTCTGTTGAAAGATTCTAAGCATATGTTAGAGTGTTCACGTCTTGTTCTAGCTTCCTTAACTAAAGATGAGACGACACATGCTAGGAAAGAGTTGTAAAAGAAATTAAAAAAAACCTATATTATATTTAACTGAAATAACTAAAGATGTCATGACAAATGTTTATCCCCGATCGGGGTGCTAGCAAACCGAGGATGGTAGCATGACAATGCCACGCGGTGGAGCTTACCAGCTGACCATCATGCACTAGAATTACACCGCGCAGTGGTAATCGACCTCGCACGCGCCTTAGTAAATGATCATGATACAAGTCGGTCCAATTCATAAATGCACGGCAGAGAATGTGACGATATGCCGGCTGCGGGGTAGGAGAATGAATAGGTTTAGTTCTCGCTGTTGTAAAACATTAATTCAAACAGCAGCTGGAATTCAGACAAGAGCAGCAACAGGGGAACTACAGGATCACAAAGCTCAGCATAGCGGGCAGACGATTTCTGGGTATGTTCTGGTTCTCATCACTCTATTTTCAAAATTAAGTTTTCCTCCCGACAATGAGAACATGAGTTTTTACACGTTCTACAGAGCATTTTCTGTTTCCGGTTAGCTTTTTCTTTTTTTATGGTTTGCATGTAATGGTAGAGGGGGTTCATTTCAAAATTCAACCCTGCTTTCGTAGCCGTGCCCATCCTCCTTACCTGAATCTCAGTAATGTCAAATTGCATGGGTTAAGTTTGTGCTTTTCTTACGATTATGAAAGTATGGTCCTTGGTAATCCTCTTGGGATGCTTTTCTAGCACTTCAACCATGTCAATTGGTATGGGTTAAATTTGTGCTCTGAAAAGTCTATTGAATGTCTACTCTGGAATTCTGTTATCTTCATTTCGAACGGTCTGGTTAAGCCTTATCTTTGTATTCAGAAACTTAAGGGTAGAGTAGGCGGTTGGTTCTTTACTGTATTTTTCCATTTCAGCGTTTTCCTCCAATATATATGGGTCTCGGACTGCATTACGAATTTTTGTTGTCTCAATTTCTTTTCCTGCATCGGGAAAGGGAGGTCTCTACAAATTTGGAATTACTCCTATCTTAAGTCTCAATTTCCTTGGGTCAGTCCAAATTCCAGTGGCACTCCGTATACTTTATTTTCTCTACAGAAAACCATTCTACTGTTAATTCAAAGGTGGAAGCAATTCGGAAATGAGAGGGAACAATATGTTAATTTTCAAAAGATTGCAACAAGCAATCCATATTTCACTGCTCAGGTAGAGCATAATCATTTGGAGTTTACTATTGAATCTAAGTTTTACATAATTGCCACCATTCGCTATACAGGGTCTCTGTCAGTCATAAAATCAGATAGTTTCAGTCAGGCCAGAATGACAAAAGGAAATGGGAGGAAGCTACAACCACCTCAGGCATCTGGTCCAAGAAAAAGAGGCAGAAAGAGTAATAAGAAGACTCTAGAAAATATAGCAAATATTTATGACACAGGGACTCGAATGCATATTCATAAAACTATTCAGGGTTGGGAGAGGGATAGTGATGATGAAGATGATGATCTTAAAGGTCAAAATTTAAGAATGGATTTTATCTCTGACCCAGGGAATACAAGAGGTAGAGTTTCTCTATTCCAATAATCAGTTAAGACATACTGGAAATTAAAATGTGTTTTAGCAAAGGCGATGTTGAGTATGCAAGAAAAGCAAGCCAATCCTTCACTTCTCTTTGAAATCCAGCAGATGAAACAGGATATGTAGGAAATGACCAAGGCTCAAATACAAGAAAATTCACGAATAGGAAGGATTGAACAGCAGCTCCTGAACATGCAACAAGCTGAGATGCCAGGGTTAACTGCAAAGGACCCGACACTTGTGGATTCTTCAAATGGTTGACACTTTTATGTATCTAGTTTTGTATGTTTTTTGAAGATATTAAGTATAGTTTCTGTTTTATCTGTATTTTTTTATGGACATAGTAAAGGGATATTAGCTGTGAGTAGAAGGAAAAAACAATACCAATTTTGGTTGGCTTATAACTCTTTGAGGTGGCCAACAGACCTGGTTTCCTTCAAGCAGGTTGAGGCTACCAATCTCAGTGAAATTTGTATAGAAACTTGCTCTTTACAAAATAGAAAATAGAAAGGTCCTACGAAACTCTATAAAAAAAAGACACGACAATGTTTATAAAAAGTTGAAAAATAAATTTAAATAAACCTATATGATATTTAAATTGAAAAACCTATTAATGTAAGACAATAGAGGCTTTTTTACTTGAGTGGTTACCTTCTTACTGAAATAAGATCTATCTCACTACTAGTGATCTATCATGTCCTCATAGGGATAAAATCCTTCGAGGTGTAAAGTTTCCTTTGGGAGTATACAATTTGAGGAAAGGTTTGCATTTCAAGGGATTTGATCAGGTTGCTTCAATGAAGGAAAAAATGACACATTTTTAAATTATCATTATTATGTATATGTGAGATAAACTTCATACTTTGAAATTTATATTATGTTTTATTCTTCTTTAATTTTGTTTTTGTTACTTACCTTAAATGGTTTGTACTTCTCCACTTGGATGCTTTGAGCAATTACTCTGTTTATATGTTTGAATTCTGATGGTAATGTTTGTGAGTGTTATAATTGTTGTGTTATATTTCTATATGTGTATGTAATTTTATGTTAGTAATTAGTTGTTGATGAAGAATGGAGACAATATTGTCAATAGTATGCAAGAGGACTGATACTGCACATTTCTTTCATTTAATTTTAGGTATGACCACTTTTGAAAATTAATAATTCTTAATAGTCTCCCTGCAGGTATTACAAAATATATCTTGAAGAGTAGTTTTAATAATTTACTCCATCAATATTACTCTTGAAATCATTTGCTTCATTTATAATGTTTGAAATTATTTACTTCCTTCAAATTATTTTGATGTTTGTTTTACAAAAGTCAAGAAATAATGTAATTTTTATTTTTTTTAATGAGTGGTCATTTTTACAAAATATTTATATTATTGGTTAGTTTTTCCATATTTTAATATCGATTATATGAAAAGGATAATTGATATCGTAAACCATTCAATTATTTAACTCGAACTATTGTAGTAAACATCATACCTTGTCTCTCTCGCTCTCCAATATTAATATGTTGCATTGCTATAACACAAAAATCAATGCACATTGTAAATCATTTATTTGTTCTTACATTGAAATTAATGCACATTGGTAATCCAATCACTTAACATTAATGTACCATCATACATTGAGTTACATCAAATAAACAATTATCGTCTACGCTGAAATAAATGTATCTAATGCATGAAATCAAATAAGATTAGAAAACATCTACATTGAAATCAATGAATCTAATGCAATCAATCAAATAAGATTATAAATGAACATCTAAATTAAAATAAATGCATCTAGTGGAAGTAATCAAATAAGATTATAAATTAACATCTACTCTAAATTCAATGCATCTAGTGCAAGCAATCTAATAGGATTAGAAATCAACATATACATTGAAAGCAGTGCATCTAGTACAAATGATCAAATACAATTAGAAATCAACATATACACTGAAATCAATGCATCAAGTGCTACCAATCAAATGGGATTATAAATCACCATCTACACCAAAATCAATGAATCTACACCTAAGTCAATGCATATAGTGGAAGTAATAAAATAGGATTAGAAATCACCATCCACGCGAAAATAAATACATCTAGTGCAAGAAATCAAATAGGATTAAAAATAACCATGTACACTAAAATCAATGCATCTAATGCAAGCAATCAAATAGAATTAGAAATCAACATTTAACCTAAAATCGTTGTATTTAGTGAAAGAAATCTAATATAATTAGAAAACATCCATACTGAAATCAATGAATCTAGTGCAAACAGTCAAATAGGATTAGAAATCAACACTGAAATCAATGCATCTAGTGTAAGCAATCAAATATCATTAGAAATCAACATCTACACTGAAATCAATGCATCTAGTGCGAGCAATAAAATATGATTACAAATCATCATCTACCATGAATTCAATGCATTTAGTGAAATAAATATTCTTCCCTCTCTCCCCCCTTCATCTATATCTATATCTATATCCCCCTCCATATCTCCTCCTTTGCCTCTCTATCTCACCCTAAACATACACACACTCTCTCCAACTCTTCCTTTTCACTCCCCCTCTCTTTATCGCTTCAATTTTCTTTGTGTATGTATTTCTTATTACCACCTTCTTTCCCCTTCCAAATACATCTCTTTGTCCCCGCTCTATGCTCCTCTCTATCCCTCCCTCTCTCCCCTCTCTATGCTCCTCTCAATCCCCCATCTCTTCATTTGTCATGTCCCTTGTCCTTCAGTTTATCTCCTTGAATGCAAACAATCAAATAGGATTAGAAATTTCCATATACATTCAAATAAATGCATCCAGCGCAACAATTCTTCTTTTCTCTCTCCCCCCGTCCATCTATATCTATATCTCCCACCATCTATCCTTATTTGCCTCTCTATATATATGTATTTCTTGTGTCTCTCTATATCACCCCCAAAACATACACTCTCTTTCTCCATATTTATCTATCTCCACCTTCCTCTTACTCTCTCTTCCCCTTCTCACCCCCCGTCTATCTTTATTCCCTCCTAGTCTTCTCTCTCCCTCTCCCTCCATCTCCCTTATCACTCACTCTCTCTTTCTCCACCTCTCTCTGTGGCTTTTTTCTTACCTCCCTCTCTTTATCCATTTCTCTCCCTCCTCCCTTTGCCTCTCCCCTTCATCTCTCTATCTTTTTCTCTCTCTGCGCCCTCCAAATTTGTCACTATCTCTCCTTCTTTATCTATATATCTCACCCACAAACATATTCACAACAAAATAAAACTAGTTGGACATAGACACAAATGCTCCTCTTGGTCGAAAAATCACTAATTAGCCATCTATCTTGCACTCTGCAACAAAATAAAACTAGTTGGACATGGACACCAAAAAAAGGAAGAATTTTTTTTTAATGACATATTGTAAATTGGATAAGATGGGAAATAACAAGTTAAAACCATGGTTTAAAAAAAATATTATTTTATTTTATTTTAAAATTTTATCTTTTTTTAAGTGTAATTAATTGGGTAAAAGTGGAAAATTGAATTTTTTAAATAACATTATACAGTGCTCTAAATAAGAGAATAATACAATGGAAAAAACCACCCATTCTCAAAATTATTTATTTTATTTTATTTTTTAATAGCAGTGACATTGCGGACTCATCGTTGTGGTGACAATGGCGAATGTCTGCATGTGGGATAGGAGATGTTATGATCAAACCATAAGAGAATGCAGTGTTGCATCCCAATTGTTTTTTTTTTTGCAGCGCACATCATTTCATCACCGCTTGCAACTTCTTGCGGGCGAATTACAACATCCGGCAACCCATCCAATATTGCACGACCACTTACAACTTCCTCTCTTAAGCAATTCGCCACAACACTCGTAATTTCAGGATAGAAATGGAAGAGGCATGTATCGTTGTCTAAATTTTGCATGATTTGACGCCAATTGAATCTGGAATTGCATATAATTGCAATTCAATATTGTAATTATACCAGAGTAGATATTATTGATGTTGGTTTTTAGTTTTGAAATATTTTTACATACAAATCAAAATATTAAATATAAAGTTTTTTTTAGTTAATTAGAAATTTTCAAATTAATGTTTACAAAGTTTATATTTACATAGTAGCTTGTAGTTTATAATATTTCTAGTCTTAATGGTTGAGAATAAGTTGCCACCATGCTACCTCCATTACCACTACGCATATTACTATTGGGTAGTTGCATGTAAGATTTGTATGAACTACATTAGTTTTTGAGGACTTTATATTTACTTGCTTGCAAATTATCTCATGAACGACTCACTCTTATGCTTAAAAGTAAGACTTTTCATAATTTCTTGAAACTTGAACGTAGTGCTCATCGTTCTTAATCTGGCACACTTTGTTTCGCGCAAAGTAGACTTTATATGTTCTGAAAAATGAGTTATATTCGTTTTGTTAAACACGCAAAATTTATATAAAAAAGGATTGAAGGTGCTGAGTCCGTACTACTGACGTGGCATGCTGACTAGACTGGGTCAAACTTTTGTCCTTTTACTCTGAAGAATAGAGAATTTGGGTGATTTTGCGTTTTTGTATTGGTTTAAGTTTGGACCAATGGGGCGAGGACAAGTGGTGGAGCTTGGGCCCCCCACCCCCCATGTTGGATCAAATTTTTTCTTTAAAGTTCGGGCAGAGACGTTAGGGTTCGACCCCATGACCTCCCACACAAAACGTGAGCCAACTACAATTGCACCACACCAAATGACTTAACACTATTACCATTCCACCTCATATTATTGTTTGCAATGTTCAACGACAGGGGAGAGGGGCCCAACCTCCAATGCATGTAACCTCAGCACAAAAACACCGACGGAGCCAACTCTAAAGAGTGAACTTTAAACATTAAACTAAGCTTAATTAACTCCTAAACTTGTCTTAAAATGCCCCTAATCCATAATTATTAAAATAATCTCGGGTCATCCTTTAAGAGTGGGTTAAGCGCTAAACATTTCTTAATTAGCACTAATCACAGTTAATTATATTAATCAGGATTAACTTGACGGTCCACTAATTTCAGCAGAACAACTAGTTTAGTGCCAGCTAACTGGATTTTGCTCCAATTAGCTAAATTTAGGCCATAAATTGTGGAGAAGATGGAAATGGTCATAAATTTTGGAGTTTTAGACCAAATCAGGTGCAGAAAGAGGCTAGATGACCATTTTTGGGCATTCTAGACTCATTGGTGGAGGTTTCAAGAGCATAAAAGCATTGTAAGCACATCATTTTGCAAATTTGAGCATAATATAGAGGGCCAAGCCATGGAAGCTAGACCAAGGAGTTGTAGCCCAGTAGGGGTGAAATCCTTCAACAAATTCCTGTGTCGATGTGTTGTATGGTGATGTACTATAATTTTATTTGTTTTTGTTCATCTTTGATTTTATATCAAATTGTTCATAAAATTTACATGAAAAACACTCATGAGCCTCAATAATTTGCAAGAGAATTTGAACCCTTGAGCACAAATAAGACATTATATTTTCAATCTGAAAGAGTAATTAGCACAACAACACTAACATACTTCATTGAGATAATTTTTGGTATCATAGCTTTAGGTTTTGTTGTGCAAGAAGGGATCTAATTGTTTGCAAGTTTGTGTCATGCTTAGAATGTTAAAACTAAAAAGAATAGAAGGGAAGCTAGTTGAGAGCCCTGCAGTTGGGTCAAGAGGAAGAAGTGCAAAGTTTCCAAAGTCTTGAACGCCAACACATCCTCAAGTTGAAGTTGAGTCTTCAGTGAGCATGTCTCATGAATGAGAACCTACCATGATAGAAGATGAGAGAGAATTCAGGAAGACATTCTTTGATATAAATGATATGGTTAAGGTTATTCAGGAGGAGGAGGCCATGGAGATGGTAAGAAGCCACCATCCACTCCACCATCATCCTCACCACCATCTTCACCCTCCTCATCATCATATTCCAATATCACAACTCTTCCATCTGTTCATACTCTTCTTTAATACTTCCCAACTTTTTTTTCCCTAAAATATTAATGTCTACAGGAAATGTACACCCTATAATTTTTATTTTCTATAGCAAGTAGACACCATATATCCTCCTTGGCAAACCATTAGAAAGTTTGGTCTCAAAATAAGGACTAGTTATATTAGGATGTGGGTATCCATTCCTTAGCCTGTTTCCTCTTTTATCTTAAAATTTGGCTCAAAATGTTTAAGTTATATTGAGTGGAGGCTTCCCAACAGTTTCACAAGATGATATATGAAGAATTTAGGACCAATGTTCTCCCATCTTACTATGAGCACAAGAGCCTCTATCTGGCGAAGCCTCTCAAGAAAAGACTTCGTCAGGCACTAGTGCGTTCCAAGGTCTCAGGTGCTTCTTCGCATTCTTGTTCAATGTGTTTGTGCTATATAAAGTTAGTCACTTATTCAATGTGGGGAATTTTCTCTGTTTACATTTTTCGTGCTAATTGAACCATAATCATCTCCAACCGCTTTAACTTATAAGGACGAAGTTTCACATTATTCTAGTTTATGTGGTGGCTTGCAAAGGTTTTGAGGGTTATTCACATAAGTTTTTAAGTGATATGCCTTTGAGAGGCTGAAAATGTGCATTAATTTTTATTGTTATGGTTTAAATGGTTTTCTAAACTCTATTTTTCATTTTTACTTTTAATTGTTAGGAGGTTATTTAAAGTTTATTTTATTATTTTCTTTTGTTTTTTTTTAAATGGTAAATACTTATATTTTCCTTAGTGAAAATGCACGTAATCCATAATTATTAAACTAATCCCGGGTCATCCTCTAAGCGCTAAAAATTTCTTAATTAGCACTAATCACAGTTAATTATATTAATGAGGATTAACTGGACGGTCCTGTTACACCAATTTTTGGTCATCTAACATGTTACTATTAGATGGACCAAAGTACACCATGTAAGACCAATTTTACCTTAGTAAAATTACTTTTACTATGAAACATAGCTTAGTAATCCGTAATTTATTAAGTTGTTTATGGTCTAAACAAGAAATTCCATGAGGAAATATGGAATAAAATCCTATTTGTTTGATTTTACTCAAGGGATCATTAATTAAACAACAGTTTAATTAATATTCCTCGTCATATTTAACCTAAAACAGGAAAATTAATTAGATAAATCACTATTTATCTTATTATTTCCTAGGAATAATTATCTAACCATTATTTAAATAATATTCCTCGTTAAATTTGACTAAATCATTTACAAATAATTGAATAAATCATTATTTATTTAATTATTACTCAACCACATTCTTAAAATAATAAATAAATCATTTATTTATTCATTATTTACAAATAAAGAGATTTGACCAAATTTAAATTCTTTTTCCCTCCAACAAACATAATAAAATATTCCATAAAAGTTGGATGAAGATTTGGTTAACAATATTTTAATTATGCACGAATATCTAGACTAACTCAATATTTTGTTATAAATAGAAGATTTTTTCCATTCATTCACTACCTTTTGTTGGCTAAAAATCATTCTGGATCTATGCTTTTGGTCTGACTTTGATTCTCCATCATTGTCATATTTTTCTATCTTTTTGCTTGTGAACTCCCCTAGAGTTCCATTTTTTGTCTAGGTTTTCTACACCATCAAGAGAGAGAGAGATCTTAGATATAAAGCGTTGAGGACATACAAGAACCCATCCCATTGAGGGGGACTGGTAACACCTTTCCATGTTCCCTTCCCAGGTGTCATAAATACAAAATTATTTGAAAACTATTCTTGTGTTGTTTATTGGATGCATGGAACAACTCTTGCTTTTATTTGCTGTTTAATGTCTTTAATTGCATAGATATAGATTTTGTAGCATTTATTTTGGTCAAATAACTGTAGATCTAAAGAAATTAGCAGCCATCTTTGATGTTAGGGCTAGTTGTTATGCATAGCTAAAGTGGGATTTTTTCGTACACTTGCAATTAGAATTCACACTAACAACTTGCGACGCCATAAGGGTTTATAATTATGACCGTTGTCATTTTTTCAGATCCCTACATGACCAACTGCTTCAAACCCTAGGGTTTTTCTTTAGCTTCTTGTTTTTCTTTTATTGATGTTCTTTTTAACCTTTAAAACTTTAAAACATTAAAAATTCTAACTTCAGTGTGTTTCTGGGCCTATTGCGTAGGTGACATGTATCAAGCGCAATTGAGACGACACTTTTTCGGAAACCTACTCCCGAGAGTGTCGGAAATGAAGGTCACACTCATTGTACCAAAACCTATGACCTCTACCTTCAGATAGCGGAAAACTGCCAAACAACTGTGACATTTGCGAAAAACAAGTCAGAAACTGCAACCTCTGCTTTTTGCGGGAATTTTTCTCTGATTTTTTTGGGTTTGTCTAGGCATTGTCTGACCTCTGTCTCCACCCATTTTGGACCTGTAATTTCTCTATTTTTACTCGTCTAATTAGGAACCTAGACCCCTAGGGCTTCAATACACTTCCACCTTTCTAGGAGGAGTTTAGTTGAAGTAGATCATCTGAGATTTCAGTGTGTTCAGCCATTTTTCATATCTGATCCTGTACTTTCAGATCCATTTCCGATTGGTTATTCATCCATCCAAAGCATCTCCTTTCAATTTTATTTGGTCCTGATTTAGGGTCCCCTATGTTTCCCTTCAGGTTGTAGCCTTTCGCCACCTCATTTGCAACATTTTTCCCTCTCATTTTTTCTTTTTTTGCACCTATTTTGAGCAGATCTAACCTTTGGATCCCCGTCCCTCCTGAATTTAGATACATTGGCCATTTCATTTGTTTTGACTGGATTTTTCCCACCCATAGACTAGTTGTTGGGAAGCCCTCTTCCTTAGGTTTAAGTTGATGCATCTTTAGCCGTTTATTTTCTATCATATTTCAGTTTACTTTATTGTTATTTTCATATTTATTTATAGTTATAAAACACCTTTTTTATTTTTTTATCTACACACGTTTGGGTTTAATTAAAATTAACACACTTATCACATACATGAACACCCTAAGTGAAGAGCGCCTAGTTTACACCTCTAGGCCTGTAGAAATTATATACCATATACATGTATATATCCAGATTCTCTTGATCTAACAATATTTATCTTCTTGCTAAATACAGAATCCTTCCACTATTAATATTTTGCAGAAATTTAAAACTCAATTGCAAACACATGAAGCAATAAAAATAATTGCACATAACACAATTGTTTAACGAGAAAGCCTGAAGCTAAAAAACCCAACTATAATATATTATGTATCATGGAGATCATGTAACAACCTCATACAAATCTTAGTACATAAACTTCTCAGTACAATCAATCATCACACACTAACATGAAGAACTATGCAAATCCAAGCACTAATTTCTTGCCAGCCGATAGCCTTCCTCCGCTGCGCAATCCCTGCTAAAGAAGACCCATGAATAAATTCGAATCTACCTTTCCTTGACTATGCAATCCTCATTGGCAACTCCAATGTGTGTGTGATGCAATCAGCGCATCACTATAGTCACAACATATATTCCATCTCAGCCTTTCACCTATCTCTCCATTGGGTCTCCACTGGAACTAACATGCACTGTAGTTAACTATTGTTTCTGTTAAATTGTTAGTGAGTTATTAGTTGTGAATTAATTGACTAATTAATTCACTTAACTCTCACTAGTGTATCTTTCAGTTAGACTAGATACAACTAGCTCAACTAAGTTTAACTCCATTAACTGAGTTAAACTGAATAAGAACTCCACGAACTACGCTTCCAACTCTACCATAACTTTGCCACTTCAGTTCTAACTGAGTCCTCCATGCATGAGCCACCAATAAACACTAGGAGTTGCGTAATTCCTTCAGCCCATTGATTTGTCAAATATGTATAGTGAAATAAAGTGCTCCAAGAGAATAAGTTGATATTTAGAGTCTGATTATTATTAAGGGCTAATAATAATCGACACATCTATTTTTAGATCGACGATATATAAATAGAATTCGCCCAATATTCTAAAAATAGAATTTCGTCTATTTTTCCAACTTGACCAACCATCCACAAATAACATCATGCAACTTCTGAAATATCATCACCATGTCTAAAAATAGACATAGTCTAAAAATAGACATACACCTAAAAGTAGCCTGCGGGCCCACTTAGTGAAGGTGACTGATTTTCTGTAAGCTTCATCATCTTGTTGAATCTCAACACTCCCTCTCAGCAAGATAGGGATTATCCTTCGCCCGGATCCTACCTCTATGGTATTCAAATTTTCTCGTGGTGATCACATTTGTCAGAATATTTGCATCCTGATATTCCGTAGGAATGTACTGAAGCAACATGATCTTACGCTGCACACAATCTCTGATATGATGATACTATATATATAAATATGTTTAGATCTATCATGAAACATAGGATTAATTGAGAGTTTAATGCAACTCTGATTATCACAATGTATCATCGTAGAGTCTAAATGTGAACTGAAAAAACTGACCAGGATCTTCCTCATCCAGATAGCCTCACATGCAACTTGAATTGCTGCCATGTATTATGCTTTCGCTGAACTGAGTGCCATGGATATTTTTTTCCTGTTGTACTAAGAAACTGCGATAGATCCGATACTGAAAACCCCTCCTGATGTGCTCTTTCTGTCCATTGGGCTGCTTGCCCAATCTGCATCCATGAAACCATGCAACTTCACCTCATATGTTTGTCTGTACCATAAACCATACTCAGATGTGCCCTTGAGATACCTCAGGACATGCCTGCCTGCCTTCCAAAAGAGCTTGGTCAACTTAACCATCTCTTGTGAAAGCTGGTTCACTGCATAGCATATGTCCGGTCTTGTATTAACTAAATACATGAGTGAACCCACCAACTGTCGATAAACAGTGGAATCCACTACCTTTGCCAATGTAGCATCCTATTTCCTCCAATTTCCTGGAAGAGGAGTATCAATAGCCTTGCAGCCTTGCATGTGAAACTTCTCAAGTATCTCCCGAGCATACTTGCCTTGAGACACAAACAGTTCACCTTCCCGCTGCCATATTTCCAATCGAAGGAAATAATGAAGGAGGCCCAAATCCTTCATCTCAAACTCCTTTGCAAGATTTGCCTTGCATGACTGTATCAATTGCTCATCACCCGTTAGTATTAAATCATAAACATAAATAACAATGATTAAAATATTACCCTCCACCACAATTTTGTACAGGTTTTCATCTGCCTCACTCTTGGTGAAGCCAAGTCCAGTGAAATAGCTGTCGATCTAGGTATACCAAGCACGAGGTGCTTGTTTCAGCCCATAAAACGCTCTTTTGAGCCTGCACACATGCAACTCGCTGCTGAAGATTTCGAATCCTTCTAGTTGCTCAATGTACACTTCTTCCTCAATGATCTAATTAACAAACGCAGTCTTCACATCCATATGATGAATGTGCCAACCCATCTGCGCTAAGAGAGCAAGGATGGTCCTTATGGAAGAATACCGTGCGACAGTTGCAAAGGTTTCTTCATAATCAATCCCCATGATCTATGAGAAGCCTCGAGCAACAAATCTTGCCTTATAATTCTCGACGCTCCCATCAACAACTTGCTTTACCTTGTAGATCCATCTTGATCCTATAACTGATTTACCCACCAGCCTTGGAACAATCTCCCAAGCACTGTTTATGATAATGGAGTCATACTCCTCCACCATGGCATCTACTCATGTGGGCTCTTGCACTACTTCTTCAAAAGAAGATGGCTCTGTCACTATACACTTTCTCATGAGAGCCATGTATCCAGTAAATCGGTCAAGTTACTGTCTCTGTTTGCGCTGTGATGTAGGGATTCCTACATTTTGTGCCGCATCAAGCTTCAGTCTCTTAGCTTCTGTGGTATGCTTTCTGCCTTGTTCGATGTTTGGTTCTGCATGAGTGGACTCCTCCATTCCATGAATCTCCTCCTGTGGCTGATCCACATCTAGAGGCTCATCTTTGGGAACAAGTAGCTCCTCCTCTGCATGTAAGTGTAGCTCCACTCAAGTGACAACTTCATGGATTTCAGCTCATTGAATTTTATATCCCGTCACACCACAATCATTTGACTATTCGGAAAATACACACGATAATTATGGGGTGTTTCTTTGTACCCCAAAAATATTCCAACTTCTGCAGATGGCTCCAGCTTCTTCCTGGCGTCCTTTTTCACATGAATGTAAATAGATGAGCCAAAAATCTTCAAATGATAAATATCAAGCTTCTTACCAATAAAATCTTCTTCAAGTGTACTCATGCCGGGTACTCTATGATGACAACATTTTTGCCCATAAAATACATTGTTGCATTCTTCCACCCACAAGTGCATTGGTAGGCCCTAGTCATGCAGCATCGCTCATGCAACACCCACGATCGTGATGTTCTTCCTCTCTGCAACCCCATTCTATTGTGGGTTATGAGGCGCTATGAGTTGTCTTTGAATTCCTTCTTTGCTACAAAATTCTTTGAATTCGTTCGAGATATATTCAGCACCATTATCACTTTCAGCTTTCACTTTCTTCCCCAATTCCTTCTCCACCAATTCTTCGAACTCACAGAATTTGAGAATGTTTCACTCTTCTTCTGCATGAAGAATATCTAGCATCTACAAGAATAGTCATCAACAAATATAACATAATACCTGTGTTTTGTTGTTGAAGAAACCGAGAGAGGTCCACACACGTCTGTGTGAATTCTCTCCAGGATCACCGAAGCATGGTTCTCCTTCTCATGAAAATTGGTCTTCACAAACTTACCCATAGTACATCCCTTGCACTGATATGATTGTGCAAGAGTACCCTTGGGAAGTCCAATAGAAATCTACTACAGTATCTTCAAAGCGCCATGGTGAAGATGGCCCAATCTCTTGTGCCATAATTCGCCCTCATCCCGGCTCACCACTTATTCTTCTTTGCCCATCATTGCAGTGAAGCCATCTACCTCAAGCTTGTAGAGATTCTTAACTCGAATCCCTATCCTCTTGGTTTGACCCATTGTTTTATGTCATAGGAAAGCTTTTCCATCGCTAAAACAATGTCATAACCTTTGTCTTCCAACATTGTGACCGAGGCCAAGTTCTTATTCAGACCTGGAACATGCATAACATCTTTCAATGGAAATGGATTACCTGACACTCTCTCAAAGGTAAGGTTCCCAATTCTAGTTGCTCTGTATCTACCATCGTCACCCATATCTATATGCATTTGGAGATCCTTCTCCTCCAAGTCACTAAACAACTCCTTGTCTCCGGTCATATGGAAAGATGCACCACTATCAAGATACCACACCGATCCCATTGAGCTTGAAACCAAGCATGCGATCAAAGAGAAATCAAGTTCAAATTGTGAGGCTAAGGCCTCGCCCACTTAAGCTCCAACAACCTTCTTGTTATTCTTCTTCTGTGGGTAGTTAGTGGTGAAATGCCCATGTTCGTGACAGTGAAAACACTTCACCTTGGACAAATCCTACTTCTTTCCTTTAGCTTTGGATTTTGGATGGGATTTATTCCCCTTCCCCTTCCTTTCTTTGAAAGCCAAAGTGAAATTCTCTTCATCATAATTTTTCGATGAAGAGCCATCCCTGGTACTTTGCCTTATCTCCTCCTGCACAAGATCTGACCAAAGTCGCTCCCTACCCGACAGTTTCTCCCATCCATTGACAAAGTCTTTGTAGCTATGCCAACACTTCAGAAGCCCGAGGAGAGCTAATCTCACCAAGTCATCATCATTAACCATAATCCCCACACTTCCCAGTTCATCCCTACAGTGGACAAACATTGTGAGATATTTTGGAATATTGTCGCCCTTCTCCATTTTTATTTTTTTGAGCTTATCTTTCAACGTTAACTTCCTCTAGTCATTGCTGCTTTGGAACAAATCTATCAAAGCCTTCCACATTGAAAATGGAGTGGCTTTCCCATGAATTCTGGACACAATATGGTCCTTCACACCTTTCAACAGAATTCTTCTTGTCTTTTCCACCTTCTTTTTCCATGCGTCAAGTAATGCAACGTCGCTAGAACCAGGCTTAGGAACATCGGTATCGATGAACTCCTTCAGTTCATTATCTTCCAACACCACATCCATCCTATCCTTCCAGGCTATGAAATTTGAGCTTCCCTCAAGGGCATACTCTAATCACAACCCATTGAAGGACATTTCAATGTATACTCAACTATCGCACCAAGAAATTTCTGTAGCAAATTGGAATTGTCCACCAATGCAAACTCAAAAATTCTTCACAATTGCAATCTTCAAGAATTAACACTACTCTGATACCATGTATAAGTTATATACCATATGCATGTATATATCCAGATTCTCCTGATATAAAAATATTTATCTTCTTACTAAATACATAATCCTTCCACTGTTAATCTTTTGCAGAAATTTACAACTCAATTGCAAACACATGAAGCAATAAAAACAATCGCACATAACATATTTGTTTAATGGGAAAGCCTGAAGCTGAAAACCCCAAATATCATATATTATGTATCATGGATATCATGTAAAAACATCATACAAAGCTTAGTACATCAATCTCTCAGTACAATCAATTGTCACACACTAACATGAAGAAATCTACAAATCCAAGCACTGATTTCTTGCCACCTGATAGCCCGCCTCCACTGCGCAATCCCTGCTGAAGAAGACCCTTGAATGAATTTGAATCTAACTTGCCTTGACTGCGCAATCCTCATTGGCAACTCCAATGTGTGCGTGATGCAATCAATGCATCACTATAGTCACAACAGATAGTCCATTTCACCCTTTCACCTATCTCTCCACTGGGTCTCCACTGGAACTGACATGCACTGTAGTTAACTATTGTTTCTGTTCAGTTGTTAGTGAGTTATTAGTTGTGAATTAATTAACTAATTAATTCACATAACTCTCACTAGTGTATCTTTCAGTTAGACTAGATACAACTAGCTAAATTGAGTTTAACTCCATTAATTAAGTTAAACTTAATAACAACTCCATGAAGTACTCTTCCTACTCTGTCATAACATTGCCACTTTAGTTCTAACTGAGTCCTCCATGCATGAGCCACCAATAAACCCTAGGAATTGCGTAATTCCTTTAGTCCACTGATTTTCCAAATCTGTATACTGAAATAAAGTGCTCCAAGAGAACAAGTTGATATTTAGAGTTTGATTATTATTAAGGGCTAATAATAATCGGCATATCAATTTTTAGATCGACGATCTATAAATAGGCTTTGCCCAATATTATAAAAATAGAATTTCACCTATTTTTTCAACTTGACCAACCATCCACAAATAACATCTTGCAACTTCTGAAATATGATCACCATGTCTAAAAATAGACATACACCTAAATATAGCCTGCGAGCCCACTTAGTGAAGGTGACTGATTTTCACTAAGCTTCATCATCTTGTTGAATCTCAACAAGGCCAAGACTATAACATTGTAATTAATTGATCTTGCCCCTCTCTGCCCTTGTTTTGACATTGTAATCATTTGATCTTGCACCTCCTTACCCTTGTTGGTCTCTCTTACTTCTGTGATCCATGTCTGTTTTTCCATAATCCCCCCCCCAAGGCATTTATCCCAGAGACTTCTTGGCCTTCATCCTCATTTTCTGGTAGGAAGAATTACTCCTCCGCGTAGGGTTCAATTTCGTCCTCCACCGAGTCCCGATTCTGACTCTGCTTTTGGTTCATCGGGTTCCCCTTTTGGTTCTATCCCCGGTTCTCCTCCTGTCACCTTCACCATGTCTAGTTCAGGACCTAACGTTGATGGCAGCCCTGGCCCTAATGTTGGGAATACTACTAGTGGGACCGCAATAGGAACTATCCCGACTGCTCCCTTACTCTCTTATATGGAAGGTATTAGTCTTCTCGATTTTAACCAGTTAGTCAATGACCGCATACACCATGATCCTAGTTGGCCTGCTATGACAATCAAGATCACTTTCAACATCCCCAAGTTTGAGGTATTGCTGGAGAGGATCCTACAAACCATGTTCAATCTTTCCACATGTGGTGTTCATCTAACTCCATCACCGATGATGTTGTCTGTCTTTGGTTGTTCCAATGTATGCTTACTAGAGAAGCTTCTAAGTGGTATGTCGATGAGGCCTCCACCTCTCATACTACTTTTGTGACCCTTGCCCAGGCTTTCCTATCTTACTTTCAACTTCCCCTTCATTATGACACTGGTATTGAACTTTTTACCTCTTTCCATCAATTGTCTATGACTTGCCTATTTGATCATGTCCAAGAATGATGGAGAATAAAGAACCTATGTTGAGCCCTTACCTTCGAAGACCATGTCTATGTGGACTAGTTTCTCAAATCCCTCTTGCCTACTATTGGTGAAGATGCCAAATCTCATTTCCCTTGGACCAAAGAAGTCTCTCTCCATATTGTGTTGAAATATGACCTGATCTATGCACAGTCTGGTTATGTTTATACCAGCTTACCTGATCTCCCTAGACCCGGTGATGGCAATGCATAGGGGGAATCCCATGCCACCGATGGTATCATTGGAGCCCTTTCTCATCCATACACTCATCCTCCCATGGGTTATGGCTTCCCTCAGGGAGGGGCTAGCTCCTCCAAAACTTTTCCCCCTCCCGATAGCATGTATTCCAGATATGACATGCGTATTTTTTTTTCCCAACCTGTCTACCACAATGTTACCCAACCTCCTTATTATCTGTATCCCCAGCTTGGTGCTCCAGGTCCCCAAGCATTAGCACCTCAGCCTCTGTTTCCTTCTCAATCACCGCAACAACAAACACCACCCCCCCAGGGGCACGTGTATGCATGGCAGGGTGCAACTAATCCTCCTAGTTCCAAAAATAAGAGGGAAGGCAACCAAAACTAATCTTCTCTAGGTAATCCACGACCCAATCCCCAAGGAAATACACCTAAAACTACTAACAAGCAACAAGGCACTCAGCCCAAGAAAGACAGGCTTGTTCGCATGAACAAACCTTGTTCTTATTGTGGTGACTATGGTCACTACACCCACTATTGTCCTCTTTTACCTCGGATGCAGCATATGTGGGAAGCTCAAGCAGCGTCCCGAGGACAACAATCCACCCCTTTAGTTCCTCCTAATGTTGCACCTATCCAACCAGGTGTGTTTACCAATCCTTTCCCCCAAACAAGGATTTGGGGCTACCCAACCCCCTGAAAGTAAGGTGGCCACTCAACCTCCTACATCTGGTACCTCTGATGACTAGATCCTCATGATTAACTTTGACCAACCCATTACCGTTGACCTCAACCTTCAGACTCGGTCTCGTCAGTAAAAGAAACCCCTCGCTAGGTCTTCCCCCGAGCCCCCTTCTTAAGGTCCCATAGAGCCTCTTTTGACACCCAATGGTCCTTTATAGATCCCTTAGCCTAAGGTAGAGGCTCATACCAAGATCCCCAAGGGATGATTATGTCGAAATGCTAGCCATTCGTATAGTATATTATATGATCTCGCGCAATCCCCGACTGCCATATCAATGCTGGAACTCCTCCAGTCATGCCATTCACAATGAAAATCTCTACTAACTACCATGGGTGTTGTGGATCTTTCATATGATCGTTTTATCGTGTTCGATGTTGACCGGTCAGAACATCTCCCCCTTCCTACTTCCATCTCCTTCCAAATCCCTGTCAAGATCCGCAATGACAATGTCTCCAGTTGTATCATTGACAAGGCAACATCCACATGTGTGATGTCCGCTTCGATTTGGAAGAAACTCAGATCTCTTGAATTGGCCCCTTCCACTATCACCTTACGAGCGTGGGATGGCCACTCTTCCTAGCCCATAAGCATGTTCCGCAATTGTCCTATTACTCTTGCAGGCAAGACTGTTTGTGTTGACGTCAAAGTCATTGATGCCCCCTTAGATTACAACATTATATTGGGTCATAGCTACATTTATGCGATGTCTGATGTCCCATCTATGGTTCACCATAAGATGTTCTTTCCTCCTAACAGAAACATTGTCACCATCGACCAGTTGAAATATTATGAACTAAAGTCTCAGACCTCCCCTGAGTCCATCATCTCTTCGGTGGAAAATAAACAAATAGTCGGACCTTTGACCTGTGTTTCACCCAAAGCATACAAAGACTCCTCTTTGCTTGGCTCATTCCCTAGTATTTCTCCTCCTATCTTTGATCCTATCTCATCGAATGTTTGCATAATGAAATTATCTCGGTCTAACCTCAAGAAAACTCATTCGATTAGTCAACAACCCCACCTTCTGCAACCTGATCCTAGCACCTTGACTTAGCCATCAGGATCCCCTCCTCTAGGCCCCTCATCTGCCGATGTTATCCATGAGCCTATCTACCCTTTTAGAACAGTTCCTCCTGGCCTTAACCATCTCGAAGCTATCCCACCTGGCCATTACCCCTCAAATTAGATATTGTTTATGGCTGCCCCTCCTAGAGTATTTTCAATACCTGTCATGGCTACCTTATCTCTTCCTAACATCACCTTAGGTATCCTAGTCTGGTACATTGATCCCCCAACCACTATCCCACTTGGTTAGCCCAAACCTTATCTTGCTTTGAACCAGGTCCAAACAGTCACCATGATCCCTCCCTTTTCTTTCGTGGCTTGGCCACCTCAACAGGAACCTACTCCTCTTGCGAAAGCTCTGGGTTAAGGGGGCAAAGCTTGCAATAATGCACCTAAGAACATGGCTACTCAAACAACCACTAATCCTCCTCAGCTTCCAAAGTGTACCCCTCCATGTGCTTTATGTGATCTTGTCGGTCATGCCACCCATCATTGTCCTGAATTTCCTCGCATCAAGCCCATGGTTAATTTCGCATTTCCAGAGTCTAAGATCCCTAAAGCCTCTGTTTATTCCTTGACTGCAACCAAGAACCCCAATATTGTTCACACCAACCACCCCTATGCTTTGTGTGATCTCCATGGAAATTACACCCATCTTTGTCCCCGCCTCAAGCATTATCACGCCTCTTTGGAAGTAGTTCAGGAGTATGAGAGTGAACAAAACCAGTCTGCCTCTCCCATACTCACGCAGTATGCTTCAGGCCAACCTAAGGATACCTCTGCTCCCATTGAAATTCCCCATCTTGATGTCTAGTTTATGGAGTCTTCGATGACTATCCTCTACCTGTCATCATTCATGTGATCCACTGTGGAGGATCCCTCTGACGCTTCCTCTTTTGTTTCACCTGAGCCCCCTTTAGTGATAAACCTAGGGTCAACATCAGTGGATCCCTCATATAATTTTTCTTATGTCACCCCCATGATGATGCAGATGTGAACCTTTCTTCTCATGATGATGAGTCAGGTAACGTTTCCGTGTCATGTGGTTATCCTTCCACCAGTCACCCCATATTCTATTGTGATGATGACAGCATGGAAGCCATTTACACCCCTGACTTCATCTTTCCCACCCATAATAGGAATGGCACCACCTGTGTCTATGGTGCCTTTCACGACCTGAGCACAAGTTGCCCCCAAGGCAGCTTCCACACACCACCTACCTATTAGTGTGCGGGTGGTAGACATACTACCCAGAGCACTCCCTCTAGTAGTTTTTGTTTGATTTCTACCTTGCGCTCGGGTTGCCAGCATTGTTCATCCTCCTCTCATTTTTTGTGGCACCTTTTATATGGACCCCCCGTCCACACCATATATCGGTTATGCCGATGGTGCAAGTCACTACTCCCAGAATCTAACCTCGGTAGGTTGGGCCATTTTTACCCCCTTTCATTCACTTGTTATCTCGAACGACGTATGCATTGGTATTTCCAAAAATAACCAAGCCGAATATGATGTGGTGCGAGGTTTATTAGCCGATTCCCTTTCCCATTGCATCCTTCACCTTCATGTTTGTTTATATTCCCTTCTTCTTGTCATGCAATTGAATGGTGTCTATCGTGTGCATAATCCTGTCCTGTTTAGAAGATACTTAGAGTGAATCTTTTGATGGGTGAATTTGAAATCATTACACTCAGTCATGTAACTAGAGGACAAAATCACTATGTAGATAGAACTACAAACAATATTCTACATTTTTACTTATCACACACATTTAACACAAGACAATAACATAAACCATAAAAATGGTGCATATCCATTAATGTGTCGTTCAAAATGTTTTAGAGTCCATCAACTCTGATACATTTGACATGCCCATATCATGATACAAAAACTCAAAACTATGGGCACCACATGTCCCTACACCTAATCACTATCTGGAGGATCCTGAGTCAATGGCTATACCCATGTAGCTCGTATATCATGCATCCCCTGTCTGGTCATCACCATGCGTCGCATGACCCCTCGCCACTCTGAGGGTAGACCAATACATGGCTCTATGTACTGGTCATCCAATTCCTGCCTACCACGCTTTGAAAAACCATTTAGAATCCTCTCAAATCTATGACTGATGTCCTCAAGGAGGGCCACTGCATCCTCATTTTGCGATGCTCTCGACCCACTAGGTCCTGCAGCTCTTGCTACTGTAGGTCGTCCCATGTACGCGAAGAATTTCATCAGTGATGTATTTTCATACCAAAGGTGAATGAATTAGTACCATATACAATATTCTGAAAATTTAGAATGCACATAAAATATTAGTAACTTGTCACTTACCAACGGGACCCCATACTCGACCAGGCAGTAGTGGCAAGTCCGAGTCCCCATGATTACTCATCCCACTATAGGGATAGTCATCTATGTACGATGGAATCTGATCCCAATGAGAAACAATCTCAGGTCGGAACACCCGTCCGACTGTCCCACCTTCCCCTCTTCATATTAGCTGCCCTCAGTGGCACATCATGGGATCTCTAAGGCCCCCATCCTTGATCTGTATCTGAGGTCGGAGAGTCGGGATCTTCTCAAAGAAGAGTGAGAACTACACCGTGCCATATGCACAGTCATGGTTCACTTGCTGCTTGCATAGCGAAAACTTTCATTTCAATGATGACAACATTATTTGGGACCACCCATAGTAGGTCCCACTCGACACACTCTAAAAAATCATCATCAGACCCCCAATGATGTGGTGGCTGAGTGCCTAGTTGCTGAGGATCCGCAGCACCACTGTAGCCACAACACGGGTCTATAGCCTCTCTAGATCCCCAATTGGTATCTGTGTCCCCATCACATGGATACGTGGTTAGAAATGGTGCTATAAAAACTTCATGATGTTTCGCCCTTGCGGTAACACTAGCTGTGTATTCCCCATCTTCCCAGGTGGTGGGAGACCAGTTAGGAAACATATATCCTAGACAGTTAACTCGATTTGGTGCTCCTGCACTATGAAGATCTTGTGATCTGGATCCCAATAGCTGACAATCTAGGCCAACAAGGGCTCCCTAGCTCTCATAATAGGGTTCTCCACAAACTTCAGGACCCTAAACCTGGCCAATGCACTGTGGACACCATGATCCTCTTAGATCTTCAATCGTAATGTGTCTAGGTCTCTCTCTCTCCATTTGATCCTCAATTCTGCCATATCTGCAAAAAACCATCATATTTGTCAGTGTACAGAAAGGAAAGACTGCATTCAACCATAAAAACCCTGCTCTCAACCAAGAAACAACACTAAAATTTCCCTCTTTCACATGTTGCACTTTTTCAGGCAATTTTTGGGACAGGTCGCAGTTTTCTGCCCAAAACCTACTACTGAGGTCACAGATATTGCCCCAAGAAGTGTGACCCATCCATGAAGGAGAGAAGGGGTCTATTCCTGAGCTCTGAGTGCTTAAAATGAGCTTTCAATCCACTGAAATGAAAGAGTAGGGTTAGGCCTCTTACTTGCACCTCAAGGATATTGATTCCAACGGTTGGTTTATTTGCTATGATTGTCGCAAGATTTATTGCCGTTTCTTCTCTCTATATTCACCACAGCTACACTTGAAAATGAATCAAATTGGAGGAAAAATGCCTTATTAAAAGAGAAACCCCAGATTTTTCTTTTGCCAGCTGTGACCAAATCGCAACTCAGTTCAACAAATCGTCATCACCATTGGAAAGCTCACACTGAGCTCTCAAATGGGCATCCTTTAGTTTTTTGTGATTTGATACTTCACTGGACACATTTTTTCCAGGAAGGGTCACTTCACCACTCCTCAAAATCAATTTTTTTCACTTGCGACACTTTTACTTGGGCCACCACTTTGCCTTCATACCTTTCCATGCTCATGCCCATTTTCATCATGAGTAACCATCTTGTACTCATGTTTTTATGGTCCCCACCAGGCATGTTCTGTGTGGAAGAATCACCAAGTTTCTCTTTTTTAGAGCATCCGAGTTGAGTCATCATCGCATCTATGGAGTCTATCTTGAGTCCATTTGTATCCTGCTATAGTCCTCTATCCTTCATTGGATTGTTCCTCTCTCATGTCGCACATTTTGGCCTTCAGTAATACTGTCCCCTATACCCTCCAGTGTTGTGTCAGTTCCTTCTAGGTCATCCACGCCCTTTATGCTCTAACAAGGGAAGTTATTAGCCCTCCACTTAGTACCACCCATTCCACCATTGTCCCCGGTGTGAGTCTATCAGTCGCTCTACTATTATCTCTCATGTGTTAGTTGAGGATCCTTTATTGTATCACCTATGGCGGACCTCCTTTTACCACCATCAACTTATTCATTCTAGAAGACAGGTCCAGAGGGCAGTGTACCTTGATTTCAGCTTCCATTCTTCTTCAATGCCTCAGATTAGGAAAACAAACCCTTTATTGTCCTCTGAATTGATTGTTTCTCAGCTCTAGCTCCTTACAACATGATCGAGATACGTATACTTGATGGTTCACTAATGCGTCAGATTATACCAGTGATTTCCCAGGTGTTTGTGAGATGTTTCAGACCTCATAAGGGGTGGCCCTTCAAGTATCCCCCCTAATTCTCGGATGACCTCTCTACTACAACCTTTGATGCAGCTCCATACATTTTATGGTTCTGACCTTAGCCACTTGCAGTGCCTTCTAGTTTTCATGTATCATTCATATTTCCAGAGCCCTTTCCTATTTCATAGGACCTCTTTGGTTGTACTTATATATCATGTACTCAGATATTATTGTATAAGTCCTGGCTATTGTCCCAGGCACAATACGTATGTGGGATCCATTATCATGTTTTTATCTGGCCCATGTTTATGCCAGCATGTACTATATAGTTCAGTCCCTTATTTACTGGACACATTATTCTTTGTACTTTATATCTTGGCGGGCATAGGTATGCCTCCCCTGCCTCATGTAGAATAGGTACTCACTCATAAAAGAAGCTTGTCACACCTGTAAGTCTCTCCTCCTCAAGGTCTTATCCTCTCGTGCTTTATTCTACCTTATATTTTTCTCTCTCTGACGCCCCCCTTCGATGTCTAGTGATTGAGTTCTTCCAACCTGCTTCGGTCATACGATTAGCTCCTAATGATCACACGCTGGGGGGAAATCAGTTACACCAATTTTTGGTCATTTAACCTGTTACTATTAGATGGACCAAAGTACACCATGTAAGAAAATTTTACCCTAGTAAAATTGCTTTCACTATGAAAAATAACTTAGTAATCCATAATTTATTAAGTTCTTTATGGTCTAAACAGGAAACCCTACGAGGAAATATTGAATAAATCCCTATTTTTTTTATTTTCCTCAACGGATAATTAATTAAACAACAATTTAATTAATATTCCTGGTCATATCCTGATTGTAATATCCCAGATCTGGAACAACTAGCAAGGCATGATTGGAAAAATCATTTTCCAGTAATGGCTGTTGCAGCAATTGAAACCAAGACCTGTATTCCTTAGAAAAATGTGTCTAAGTGCTGAATCCAAGAGGGGGCTCCAAATAAATCCCTCTAGAGTGGTTAAACAGATCTCCCACTACTAGATGTTCTCAAAAAGTGCACGGTGAGGGACTACAGCAATTGTAAGAACCAATGATGGAATGATAGCGTTATTATTATAGCTGTGAACACATGAAGAGAGATATAGCCAAAAAATATGTTATATAGCAGAAAATGTATACAATATGTGGAGGAATCAATCACTCTAGCTAGGGAATGGAAACCTCAATAGAGCATATATAAGAAAATGCAAGAGCACTGCTACATATGAAAAGCCCTGGCTAAAATAATGCAGTTTATAGAAGACACTAGAACAAAATACATGATAATAGAATGATATATCAATATCAGCTCAAAAAAATGAGAGGGAGAAAGCTCTCAACCCCTGAAAACACTAATACAACAATAATACACAATCCTTGGAAGGATTGACTATAATATACATTAAAATGGAAAATTTGCAGAAATGCCGGAGTTGCTGGGTAGCAGCTGCAACTCAAAATTGATATAATATGGATATGGCTAAATAAGATGTCCAATATGCAGAAAAACTCCTCCAATGGATTTCATAAGTATAAGGTTGATCCTAATACTGGAAATCATGCCCTCCAAAATGTCGGTGCAACCTCTCACTGCAGATGCACTCTAGAATAACGTAGTTAAGGTGCCAGACTGCATTGCTGATGATGGGAGAAGCTTGTCCTGATTCCAAGATATGCAAATCAGCACTAAAATCTCCTCTACTAATCTCCCATAGGTATGGTAACTCCCTCCTCTGAAAGATGAGCCAAGGAGAGGTGTTGTGGAACCCTCCACTGCAACACCCAACAACACTACATTATAGTTCAGCAGAAATAACGCAGTGACTGATGGTAGTGGATTTTGCCTTGAGCCAAGATGTGGAGAAGGTGAAGTGGAGTCCTTCAAGAGGCTTCTCAAGAAGGAGAGGAAATCCTAAATAGTAATCCCTCTTGCTAAGCAGCACTGCAACTCAGCTGAACAGCCGGAGTATGCAAATTAGTCTTCAGACTAAAATCAATAATATCTCACTATGGCTACGTATTCCTCCTTTTATACAAGTGAATGCCTCTTTTCCACGGACCCCACACATTAGGGTTTCTTCCACAAGGAATATTCCTCCCTCTCAAACTGCGTTGTCTTCTCATGCAAGCTACACCTCTTAGGCAGCGCTGTTGACTTGGTCAAACATGACCTTGTCCTCATGCAATTTCCCCTTTTCACACTAGAAGGTGTAAAATAAAGCTGCTCCATTGATCCTTTTCAAAATATGAAGGATATTGTTCCTACTCTTGGGAATTTTACCTATTTTATTCACCTCCTAAGTGAAATTAGCAAAAATTAATATTCCAATTTTCTGCATGCAAATTTTGGAATATTACAGTCCTTTTCTCTCAAATATTGCTTGTCCTCAAGCAAGTGCAAGGATAGAATGAATTATCTTCTCCTCTCCCTGTAGCATCCATGTATGATGATCTCCTCCAAGGAAAGTGATTCTATCTCATCAATCAAGTCTCCACATTTCTCCTCCTCAACATGCAAGTTAGCTATCAAGCTATCATCATGTAAAGGTGAAATACTCAAGAGGATAGAAAAGTGATGTCTAGAGGTTCCCTTGAAGAATGGGATCTGAAATGTGATGGGAACTATCTTTCCCATATGAATCCTCCATCTCCAAGCTATGAGCCATGCAAAACGAGTCACCTTCCATGTAGGCAACTCCTGGAAACTTTCTTCCACCTTTGGCTCCGACAAAGTAGGTGGGATGAAAATCTGCACATGGTAGACAATGTAGCCTACCCCACGTTGTCCATCTCTCCACTTATGATAAGTGTAGAGTGTTGGCTGAACATGGGTTGTAATAAGGTTTCCCTCAAGTGGCAAGATGAGGACTAGACCTCCAGAGATCTCTCCTCCAACGCTGCAAAACATGCTGGCCCACATATCCCCATATATGATGAGTTGGAAGTCATCAACATATGGCATCTCCTCCATCATATGGCTCACCTCATAAAGATACAAAGGTGTTATGAAGGTGACCATATCATAACCCATGCTCCCCTTAGAACATGTAGTGAAAAAAGTGTGAGGAATTTCTCCCTCAAAGGACACATCCATCCCAATGTGTGTCTCTCTCCCAAACATGCTCCTCATAAAAATAGAAACAATAGAGCCATAGGGAGAAAAAATGAGAATCTTAATTGCTGCCATATGCAACAAATGTGAAGGACAATGGTCCCTCAAGTGCAACCAGCACATCTTGACCCTCAACTGCAATAGAGACTGATAAAATAAGTGGCTTCTCAACCACTTTCTTGTTGATACAATCTCCTCATAAGTATGGAGGAAGTGAATAATGTAAGGTGTACAAAGAGTATGTCCTCCATAATATATCTCTTCCCCAGGTCCTCCTAGGGAAGGCCCATCAATCATGCTTATGGCCTCAACTAGACCATGAAGCTCTAAAGAAGGAATGCTCCTTCTTGGAGTAATATCCTGCACATGTATGGTTATGGGATATACATCATATAAATAATCATGAAAATAATCATCACCCTTACCATATGTTTTGCTCATACAAGTGGAGTGGCTCATAAGTGAGTCTCCTCTCATCATCAAAGAGAAAAGAGGTGGCTGTGATAACTCCTACAAAGAGTTATGTCTCTCCTCCATCTCCATCTGATCCATGCATCTGCTCATATGCTGATATATCTCCTCCTCAAAGCCCATCCAAGAATACCCCTCCATGATGGTGACGTATGCACTCATAGAACAAGTGGGACTGAAAAGGAAATCCTCATGAGTTGCTTGTAGAAACTTCTCCTAGAGCTTGTAAGCTATAGGAAAGAATATCCTACCATGATAGTAGATGACCCCATCTCTGATTGAGTATCCTTCCTCATGCAACTAGTCATACAAGATCATGCAAGTGAAAAGATCCTTGGAATACTCCACCAATAGCTGGGAGCTCCAATATGGATCTATCCTCCATAGTGACAGCTCTGATGATATCACATGAATAACATCTGTCATATGTCTGCCCTCTCCTTTGACATCTCCTATGTCAAAGATGCAAGTTGGAAAGCTGCTATCCTTCCCCTGTTGTTCCTGCCACAACGCAAAATATGAAATGGAAGTGGGTACTGATGATGTTGAGGGAATTTTCCCTCTATCCTTAAGTCTACCCTACATTCCCAACATTTTATCAAGCTCTACCAAGGTATCCACCCTCATGAAATCCATGAGTGGTGCCCCAACATGTGAAGCATCCATCCTCCTCTGCTGATCCAGTGGTCTTCCCGACAAAATGTCTCCATGCAATGAGACATCATCATCAAGAAATGACTAAATAGATGAATGGAGAAAGCTCTCCATGCTTCCACTGCGCAATCCAATCACCTTCTCAAGTGCATCAACCTCCATAGATGTATAGGGATGTGTACTCCTCATCTCATGATTTTGGGTCTTCTCCCTACCTTCTCCTTGTGTCTCCATGGTTCCACACCTCCTCAACAATGACACATGAAAAACATGAGTTGTGCCCTGATCTCTACACATGAGATCCTGGGGAATTCCTTACAAAGATGCAAGCATCCATCTATTTGGAGCAAGAGCTCCTCCTTCCTCTGCATGAGGCACTAGATAATCTCTAGATCTAACAACGTTGTTGCCCTCAATCTCTGCAACATGAATGTGCAACCCTCCAACAACTGGATCCCTTTTTGAAAAAGAGATCTCCATGCTCCTTTTCTCAAAGGCGTGAGATGAAAACCTTTCTTTCGGCAAAGTATGGTGCAAGTTTTCAGCCTTTCACATGGTTTTATGAAATGGTACTATGTTCTCATGCAAGGGTTTTGTTTGATTTTTCTTTTTTTGCTCCATCATGTGAGTCTCATGAATCCTTCTATCAAATATTTTCACTAATTCCTTAGTGAAACTAGGATATGATGCAATGTTTATATTTCTCGAAGAAAAGGATTCAAAGATCCACTAGGCATAAGCCTTACCTCTCAAATGCAACACTGCAACTTTGATGGCTTCATCCTCTGGCATTTGGTGTTGCTGCAAGAAGGTCTCTAACTCCTCCACCCAAACTTTGGCTGAACATTCAAGTGAACCCTCAAAGGTAGATAGATGAAATCTATCCTGCTGCTTTCTTCCATTCACCTTCATCTTACAAAATTCTGAAAAGCTAAGATGATCTCAAAATTTCTAAGTTTTAGAATCATACTCTTTCAAGAAATCACTAGGGGTTTCTCTCCTAGCAACCTCTTATTCTCTTTCCATCTTCCTTCTGACAATCATGGGCATCTATCTGCACTGAGTATTAGGATGTGTA
Organism: Pinus albicaulis; assembly: GCA_034641835.2. Taxonomy (NCBI): domain Eukaryota; kingdom Viridiplantae; phylum Streptophyta; class Pinopsida; order Pinales; family Pinaceae; genus Pinus; species Pinus albicaulis. The sequence goes on from CM076581.1 coordinate 1,708,541,938, forward strand.
GCCGCATTCTCACACTCCTCCAATCTAGAGTTTGCTTTTGAATCAAAACCTCTAGGATATTCTCCATACTTCCTCCTGATCTCCTTGAACTCTTCATGGATCATATGTATACATTTAGGAAGAATCTTTGTAACCTTATTCCATTTTTCTTCTCCAAAATATGGAGTCTTATTCTTGCTTATTTCTTTGTCTCCTTCTTGGTGAGAATAGGAAGTGCATGGCTCTTCCTATTCTTTTTTCTTATCCTCCTTGGGGAGGTTATTCATGGATCTGAAATATGATGAGATAAACCCCATTCTTTTCAATATTCAGATCTTCTTGGGCTTAGACTCACAGGCTGAGCCAAGAAAGCAGCTTTGATACCACTGTAATATCCCAAATCTGGAACAGCTGGCAAGGCATGACTGGAAAATGCATTTTCCAGTAATGGTTGCTACAGCAATTGAAACCAAGACCTGGATCCCTTAGAAGTGCTAAATCCAAGAGGAGTCTCTAAATAAATCCCTCTAGAGTGGTTAAACAGATCTCCCATTACTAGATGTTCCCAAAAAGTGTTTGGTGAGGGACGACAACAATTGTAAGCACCAACGATGGAATGACATCGTTATTCTTATAGATGTGAACACATGAAGAGAGATAGAGCCAAAAAATATGTTATATAGTAGAAAATGTATACAATATGTGGAGGAATCAATCACTCCAACTAGGCAATGGAAGCCTCAATAGAGCATATACAAGAAAATGCAAGAGCACTGCTACATATGAAAAGCCCTTGCTAAAATAACGTTGTTTATAGAAGACACTACAATAAAATACATGATAATAGAATGATATATCAATATCAGCTCAACGAAATGAGGGGGAGCAAGCTCTCAACCCCTAAAAACACTAATACAACAATAATACACAATCCTTGGAAGGATTGACTACATTATACATCAAAATGGAAAATCTGCAAAAATGTCGGAGTTGCTGGGTAGCAGCTATGTTGGCCGGATAAATCATTCTTCCAGACAAGACCGATCTCCCTAGTGTCAGAAAACAATCTAGCAACAAACGAACAACTAATTTTTTCTTTCTCTAGATATATTCGTTTTACAAATAAATGCTATGAAGGTGTCGATCCTACCTTAGATCCAAATGCTTATTTGTGGTCGTACTGCTTCCGTCGCATCAATAATCCTTCGTCGCAACAAGAGCTCTTTTGTCGCAAGAAAGTATCATCTTTCGTCGATCTACAATCACAAACAAAAAAATATCAATAGCACCTGTATAACAAATAATTATAAAACATATCCATCATAGTGATCAAGGAATCTATGAAATAAATGATCAAACGACAGCTTATTGAAATAAACAATCGAATGACAATTTATTGAGAAAAATAGAACTTGATTGTATTAATATTAAAATATATAGAAGAACCTTAAAACCTTAGCCTTGATGTTTGAAAGGCCTTCCCGGGGTCCGAAGCAGGAGTCTCCTCTACTTTGATAAGTCTTGCACTCTTCCTCCAGGAGCACAAAGAGGTATGTGATCTTTCCTCTCAAAAGCTCAGCAGAAAGAAGTCTAAATCTCAACAGCACTTCAACTCAATCTCCAAAATCTCAATCTCCAAAAGCTTCTTAACCAATCTTCTTCACTTAACTTCCAAAGTCTTAACCGCTTGAGGCTACCCAATGCCTCCTTTTATAGAGGAGATGAGGAGGTTAGGATTCCACGTTTAAAGGGATAGAATCCTCCTTCAAAGGGATAGGCTCCTCACATCAAGGGATTAGTTTCTTAAGGTGTGGGATACATGCACCTTACTAAAGCGTACTCATCCCCAAAAAATATCATCTAGAACCTTCCAGAATTGACCAAAAATCAACTTTTTCACTTTGATTTCATGCTTTTTTAATCTTACAGGGGTTCCGCAGGCATAACACTGGAAAAATGCATTCTAGAACGGAGTTCCTCTTCACATTACCTGCGTACCCTAGCCAGGAATGCAGGTAGGCTTAATATTACCTGCGTACCCAAGGCTTTTTTGAGTTTCAAGGGTTTTTCCTCCATTTTGAGGAACTTTTCCCTGATCTTCAAGGTTTGGAATGAGGAACAAAGGTTGTAAGACTTGCAGAGGAGGTAATTATGAGTGTCAATGAGCTCATACAGTCAGCAAAATGTCAAGGTGACAATTTTTAGTGTAACAGATTGCCCCCTAAAGTGCGAAGTCTGGAATAGATGAAGATGAAGTCTGTCATATATGAAGAGTGAAGTGCTTTATCATTTCAAGGATCATCCTGTAGAAACCCCAGCCGGAACCCGTAAAAACATTCAATGCAAAATATATATATGTAATCATATCATCGTTGAGGTAGGCATTCCCATACTCAGATCAAAACTAACTAGAACTAACTTAAATTGTTCTGATACAGGAATGATTTTGAATACATCACAGTATATACATGTGTAGACACAGTATGGACACAGCCATCTGTTTATAAATAGTCCACTGTATAATTGATAACAAAATTCCTCGTAGCCTGGATGGTAGAAACTAGATCCAGGGTTTTGATTTCCGCATCTCGAACTAGTACGATTCTATCCATGTGATTAAATGTGTTGAAGTCGAACATGGTAGAAACCACTTGATTTCCAGTCAATAATGTAAACTATTAACAAGTGTGAGAGTAACCAGCAGTAATTTCAATGGCTCTCAAAGTACTCAGTACAATCCATGAAATGTTAATGAATGAGCTAAAGTCGAACATGTCATGGAATCTTTCGATCGAAAGTCAATGATGCAACCTGTCGTCGAAGGCGAGAAACCTACCATTGAGGCATCCAGATTTCAAGGTACTGATGATTTCTAGATCAACTTCCTAGATAATGAGCTATCATTGATAGAAAGTGATCCGTCGTAGGCAAGCCCACAACACGAAATCATAGATCAAGTTTTGAAGAAATATATCGGCAAGGACTGACTCAGGGATGGTAAAAAATGGATGACTGATATTTTGCAGATGAATGGTTTATTTGAACTATCCTCTTGAACACATAACGACACTGCAGATGGCTTGGTGACAATTGACCCAAAGTTAATACCCAGAAACCGGCTGAAGACTTTCAATATGGCTTGATTAACTGTTAGGCAAAGGATTTCCCAACCCAGGTGAACAAAAAGTGTCGTGTTAAAGAGTGGTTAATGGTTTTCTGAATAATCAAGATGTATCAAACATGTTCGTTTTTCTCTCTTTTCCCCCACCATTTCTGGCAAGTACCTCTTTATTTTTAACAAGATTGAGGAGGATAACATTTTCTTGTTTATATGCTCATCCTTCGAATGAGACCAACTTAGTTTAAAATTCAAACCCTAAGAAGGAGTGGTTTTTTCCTGTTTAAAAATTGAACAGGTCCTTTACTGTTAAATTTTAACGAGTCCAGTATAGGAGAAACTCGGTGTTTTTCAATTTTAGGGAGTCAGAAGAAAAAGCTTAAGAAAACTCCATGGGTGTACTTTTTCATAAATTTAGTCTCTCGAGCCCGAAAAAGGATAAAATAATGCGGGAGAGAACTCTATTGACCGTAATTAGTCAACGTATACATTTTTCGTAAATAGTCCATTTCAGTCCGTAAAAGGGGTAAACTTATACTGAAAGGACGATCATTCATTTACTTTAACGAGTTTGAATAGTCAAGTACTCAGCAATCTTTTCATGTTTAGAGAGTCTGAAAAGGGCTTAAAAGAGAACTCCACGGTTTCGCTTTTTCGTAGTTTTCAAGAGTCTGAAAAAGTGATAAAAGTATACTTAGTAGTTTCTTTTTTTCGTAAATTTTAACGAGTTCGAAAAAGGGATAAAAATGTACTCATGGTTTTCACTTTTTCGTAAGTTTTAATGAGTTCGAAAAAGGGATAAAAATGTACTCTTGTGGCCGACTTTCAATTTAATTTACGAGCAGGAAAAGACGGAAAGAACTCGGAATTTTCATGTGTTTTACGAGAATGAAACATAGCAAAATAATCTCGGGATTTTCATGAGTTTAATGAGTCTTGAAAATAACCAAAATTGACTCAAGATAGGTTTCATTTTTACAAAAGCTTGAAACAGAGAAAAAATATGCTTCAGAGTGCTTTCATTTTTACACAAGCTTGAAACAGAGAGAAAATTGTGCTTGATGCCCCCTAAGCGTAAATGCTAGAGCGCATGCCCCCCCAGCTTCATTTCATTCAACTAAGTACACTACTGGTAATTAATAGCTGGATGGAATGAAGGTTCATTTACGAGATCAAATGAAAGACCCGACCTAAAAACTAACCTAAATATATTACTTAACATTTACGAGGTCTAGTCAAAGACTCGACTCAGTTAGGGGAAGATTTGTTTCATTTTTTAATGAGCTTGACACAGAGAAAAACTATGCTCATGGCAACGTGTTTCATTTTTTAACAAGGTTGACACAGTAAAAGGAACTTTCCTCTTCTACATGTTTCATTTTTTAACAAGGTTGACACCGTAAAAGAAACTATCCTCGTATCTACTCTCTAAAATCTACCTATATAACCTACTGATTCATTTTTTAATGAGGTTGACACAGGAAAAGAACTGTCCTCGTACCTGATTCATTTTTTAACGAGATTGAATCAGTAACAGGAACTATCCTCTGACCAACTGATTCATTTTTTAATGAGGTTGATGCAGAAAAATAACTATCCTCATACCTGATTCATTTTTAATGAGGTTGACTCAGTAACAGGAACCATCCTCATACCTAATTCATTTTTTATTAGGTTGACTTAGTAACAGGAACCATCCTCATAAAATACTTATTTCTAATCTATCAATCTACTCTCTATAATCTATCTACTGATTCATTTTTTAATGAGGTTGACACAGGAAAAGAACTCTCCTCACCGCCGATTGATTCATTTTTTAACGAGGTTGACACAGTAAATGGAACTCTCCTCATTAGCCACTGATTCATTTTTTAACGAGGTTGACATAGTAAAAGGAACTCTCCTCACCAGCCACTGATTCATTTTTTAACGAGGTTGACACAATAAAAGGAACTCTCCTCACACCTGATCATGGCTTCCAACAGGAAGAAACACATGTCAATGGACACACCTTGATCATGGCTTCCAAGAGGTCTTCATCAGATGGAAGAACAGTTCTCTGGAAGGAACACATGTCAAGGGACTCAAAAGGGATAAGAACATCGCGTTCAAATAATCCCATAGAGTTTTCCATGTCAATTACCGGATCTAAGTCATAGGAAGTCAAGCAAACAGTGAGAGGCTCGCTTCCATCGGTAACTGAAAACATGGGACTAGTTGCCACATAATTAACCCGTGGCGGGGTAGATACCATTTTAGAAATACGAACATTTAGGGGTGTCATATTATTGGTAGTCGAAACAAGACTAGGGAACGAAAGCTGGTCTACAGTCACAATATTTCCATTGTGAGGGAAATACATCACGCGAAAGAGTGTCGATATGACAACTTTCATTGCATAAACATAGTCTCGTCCAAGGAGTAAATTGAAATCCAAGGGGCCTCGAACTACCATAAGATCAATACAGACATTTTTACCTTCCAAAGTAATAGAAAACTTAAGAAGGATCCCTAAAGGTTCACTAATGGTTCTGTTAAAAGCTTTCAGATTTTGCGTAATAGGCACAAGTTGAGGGGAACCCAAAGCTTTCCAAGCAGTTGAGGATAAAATACTAACAGAAGCACCTTCATCTACCTGTGTGCAGTGTATGTCCCTACCACCAAACTTCACAACGATTTGGAAAGGGATAGAGGAAGGAAGACGAGGTTCTGTCAGTCTATTCTAATGCACTAATTTCATCAAGAAAAACTAATGCAAATCAATCCCAAAACAATTTTTTATTTTTGTGTTTTTAAAACAAACATAAAAACATCTAAATTCAAATCAAAGAAAACTGATCTAAATCTAAGATTGATTTTTCAGAATGTAAACTATGCAATTGTAATCTATGCACAATTCACTTGAAAAGTATGCAAATGTAATCTATGCACATTTTTCATTTATATTCTGAAAATGAGAATTCTAATTATGCAAATGTGATCTATGCAAGAGAATTCTCAAACACAAGATGATTCTAATGTAATCTAAGAACCAATCAAGTGCAAGTCAAGAAAATCGGGTGAGAGTTCCAAAGATCAAAAAACACTCAAAGGCGATCAACACTCATACACAATTTAGCCCCCTTTTTTGCAAAAACAAAAGAAAAAAGATGAAAAATTGTGAAAAGACTGAGACAAACCTCCAAGTAATGACCAAAGGAAATCAAATTAATAATTTCTCAAAAAAGAGACTCAAAACACCCAATTAACTTAATGGAGATTGATGAGATGAAGAATGGCTGAAAGAAATTCAGAAACAAGAGATTTTTGACAGAAAAATACAGATCTGGGTAGATGCTAAGAATCCTAAATTAAATCTAAACTAAACTGAAAGAAGAAATCTAATTTTTTCAAGACTTTTAACAAGGTCCGCAGGTCCCAGAAGTAACAGGTGCGGTCCCGCACTGGTTACTTAAGGAAAGTGCGGAGATGCCCGCACTGTGTGTGAAGACAAAGTGCGGTCCCCTGAAAACTTCAAGAAAAACATAAAATATTTCAAAATTTTCAAAAACAGAGAAAACCTAAGCTACCCAGGCAGATATCCATCAATCAAAAACCAGGAAAAACTTTTCCTCAAATCAAAATAAAAGAGAACCAAAAACAACAAGTTCTTTCCCCAGTGGAGTCGCCAATTTGTTGGACGGATAATTCGTTCTTGCGGACAAGACCGATCTCCCTAGTGTCAGAAGACAATCTAGCAACAAACGAACAACTAAGTTTGTCTTTCTCTAGATATATTCATTTTACAAATAAATGCTATGAAGGTGTCGATCCTACCTTAGATCCAAATGCTTATTTGTGGTCGTAGTGCTTCCGTCGTATCAATAATCCTTCGTCGCAACAAGAGCTCTTTTGTCGCAAGAAAGTATCATATTTCGTTGATCTACAATCACAAACAAGAAAATATCAATAGCACCTGTATAACAAATAATCATAAAACATACCTATCATAGTGATCAAGGAATCTATGAAATAAACGATCAAAGGACAGCTTATTGAAATAAACAATCGAACGACAATTTATTGAGAAAAACAGAACTTGATTGTATTAATCTTAAAATATATAGAAGAACCTTACAACCTTAGCCTTGATGTTCGAAAGGCCTTCCCGGGGTCCGAAGCAGGAGTCTCCTCTACTTTGATAAGTCTTGCACTCTTCCTCCAGGAGCACAAAGAGGTATGTGATCTTTCCTATCAAAATCTCAGCAGAAAGAAGTCTAAATCTCAACAGCACTTCAACTCAATCTCAAAAATCTCAATCTCCAAAATCTTCTTAACCAATATTCTTCACTTAACTTCCAAAGTCTTAACCCGTTGAGGCTACCCAATGCCTCCTTTTATAGAGCAGATGAGGAGGTTAGGATTCCACCTTTAAAGGGATAGAATCCTCCTTCAAAGGGATAGGCTCCTCACATCAAGGGATTAGTTCCTTAAGGTGTGGGATACATGCACCTTACTAAAGTGTACTCATCCCCAAAAAATCTCATCTAGAACCTTCCAGAATTGACCAAAAATCAACTTTTTCACTTTGATTTCGCGCTTTTTTTATCTTACAGGGGTTCCGCAAGCATAACACTAGAAAAATGTGTTCTAGAACGCAGTTCCTCTTCACATTACCTATGTACCCTAGCCAGGAACACAGGTAGGCTTAATATTACTTGCGTACCCAAGGCTTTTTTGAGTTTTAAGGGTTTTGCCTCCATTTTTAGGAACTTTTCTCTTATTTTGAAGGTTTGGAATGAAAAACAAAGGTTGTAAGACTTGCAAAGGAGGTAAGTATGAGTGTCAATGAGCTCATATAGTCAGAAAAATGTCAAGGTGACAATTTTTAGTGTAACAAGCTACAACTCAAAACTGATACAATATGGAGATGGCTGAATAATATGTCCAATATGCAGCAAACCTCCTCCAATGGATTTCCTAAGTATAAGGCTAATCCTAATACTGGAAATCTTGCCCTCCAAAATGCCGGTGCAATCTCTCATTGCATATGCACTCTAGAATAACGCAGTCAAGGTGCTGGACTACGCTGCTGATGATGGGAGAAGCTTGGAATGATACCAAGATATGAAAATCAGCTATAAAATCCCCTCTACTAATCTCCCAGAGATATGGAAACTCCCTCCTCTGAAAGATGAACCAAGGAGAGGTGTTGTGGAACCCTCCACTGCAACACCTAGCAACACTACGTTATACTCTAGCAGAAACAACGTAGTGACTAATGGTAGTGGCTTTGGCCTTGAGCCAATATGTGGAGAAGGTGAAGTGCAATCCGTCAAGAGGCCTCCCAAGAAGGAGAGGAAATCCTAAAAAGGAATCTCTCGTGCTAAGCAGCACTGCAACTCAGCTGAATAGCCGGAGTATGCAAATTAGTCTTCAGACTAAAATCAATATGCTCCAAAGATATCTTACTATGGATGCCTCTTCCTCCTTTTATACAAGTGAATGCCTCCTTGCCATGGACCCCACACATTAGGGTTTCTTCCACAAGGAATATTTGATGCAAGAGCATCAAGGGCGTTTTTTTTATTTTGTAAATATGTTAAAAGGGGGTGTGATGATTTTTAATATTTTATTAATTAATTTTAATAAAATAGGAGAAGGTGAGGATTTTTGTAAATATCTTTTTATTTAATAAAAGGATATGATGGAATTTAATTAGTTGAAGGATTTTAGGGATAAAGATCTATCTTTTAGGGATGTTGAGAGATTTAGGGGTTTGTTGAGGAATTGAAGGGATTGAGCATTTAATTAAATGATTTTTTAAAATTGTATAAATAGGAGGGGGTTTTGAGAGAAAATACATTGAGATTGTGAGAGAGTGTGTGATTGAGAGCAGGCTTTAACAGCCAAGGTTGTAAGACTTCAGCAAATTGGGCCACGACTGTTGAATATCTGGCCACAAAGAAAGTTTGTAAGTAATTTTAATGTTAAGCCGAAAAGTGATTTCAGAATTGTATGGTTCGATTTATGGAGTGGTGTACATTTTTCTGAAACTGGGTTTTAAATTGGGAATGCACCTTTTATATAATCTGGTGGTGAAATCGTTGTTTGAGTTTAATGCCATGAAATGAGTCAAATTCTGCAAAAGTAGCTGAAAATCGTTTCCCGAATAATTGATGCTTGAATTTCGTGTAAAGTACATATGAGAAGGGTCGATTTCTACGCAATATCGATCTACGTTGACTGAATCCAATCTGCAGAGGGCAATTACTTTAAGTATAGATGTTAATGATTCATTGTATGGAGTGTATGAATTCTAATGATATTTCTGCGAAGAACTGATTTAATGTAGATTCATGAATGAATTGCTGAATTTATGTTTTATATGCCGCGATGATGAACTGAAGACATGTTAAATTGGGTGAAGCGTAGGAATTAAAAGGTTGTCTTTCATTTTAAAGAACAGTAATGAAAATTGAAAAGGCGAAGTGAAGAAATTGCAGAGTCGATTCATCTGGAGCAGTTCGGGCGTAGAGCACTTCACAAAACTGGAATGATGGACTGAGAAATGTTAACCAGTAATATGGAAAATCAATGTGTTGGAAGCATTGAAAGATGGGTAAGAAAAGAAAACGTTTGGTGTGAACAGGCAACGCAGTGAACAATAGACAGCGTTTTAAAAATCCAATTTGTGCAAACTGACAGTGCAGTGAATAGTAGCTGAGGTAAGCAATTTCATATTGTTCGATGTGTATTAATTTCTGCATTGAGTTTAGAATCTGTAGCGAATTTAAGGGACGTGCAGAACAGATCTTGTATTCAAATAGATTCAACCATTCAATTGTGAAAACGCTGAGTTATGGAAACTGGGTCTAAGGCAAAACGCAGTCTGCTTGCATTTAGTAAGAGCGCTGCTAAATTCAGGAAGGTAGGTTGTTAATTGGCTTTTGAATATAAATTCGAGTTTTGAAATTGCTATAGCAGAAAAATGTCAAGGTGACAATTTTTAGTGTAACAAGCTACAACTCAAAACTGATACAATATGGAGATGGCTGAATAATATGTCCAATATGCAGCAAACCTCCTCCAATGGATTTCCTAAGTATAAGGCTAATCCTAATACTGGAAATCTTGCCCTCCAAAATGCCGGTGCAATCTCTCATTGCATATGCACTCTAGAATAACGCAGTCAAGGTGCTGGACTACGCTGCTGATGATGGGAGAAGCTTGGAATGATACCAAGATATGAAAATCAGCTATAAAATCCCCTCTACTAATCTCCCAGAGATATGGAAACTCCCTCCTCTGAAAGATGAACCAAGGAGAGGTGTTGTGGAACCCTCCACTGCAACACCTAGCAACACTACGTTATACTCTAGCAGAAACAACGTAGTGACTAATGGTAGTGGCTTTGGCCTTGAGCCAATATGTGGAGAAGGTGAAGTGCAATCCGTCAAGAGGCCTCCCAAGAAGGAGAGGAAATCCTAAAAAGGAATCTCTCGTGCTAAGCAGCACTGCAACTCAGCTGAATAGCCGGAGTATGCAAATTAGTCTTCAGACTAAAATCAATATGCTCCAAAGATATCTTACTATGGATGCCTCTTCCTCCTTTTATACAAGTGAATGCCTCCTTGCCATGGACCCCACACATTAGGGTTTCTTCCACAAGGAATATTTGATGCAAGAGCATCAAGGGCGTTTTTTTTATTTTGTAAATATGTTAAAAGGGGGTGTGATGATTTTTAATATTTTATTAATTAATTTTAATAAAATAGGAGAAGGTGAGGATTTTTGTAAATATCTTTTTATTTAATAAAAGGATATGATGGAATTTAATTAGTTGAAGGATTTTAGGGATAAAGATCTATCTTTTAGGGATGTTGAGAGATTTAGGGGTTTGTTGAGGAATTGAAGGGATTAAGCATTTAATTAAATGATTTTTTAAAATTGTATAAATAGGAGGGGGTTTTGAGAGAAAATACATTGAGATTGTGAGAGAGTGTGTGATTGAGAGCAGGCTTTAACAGCCAAGGCTGTAAGCCTTCAGCAAATTGGGCCACGACTGTTGAATATCTGGCCACAAAGAAAGTTTGTAAGTAATTTTAATGTTAAGCCGAAAAGTGATTTCAGAATTGTATGGTTCGATTTATGGAGTGGTGTACATTTTTCTGAAACTGGGTTTTAAATTGGGAATGCACCTTTTATATAATCTGGTGGTGAAATCGTTGTTTGAGTTTAATGCCATGAAATGAGTCAAATTCTGCAAAGTAATGGAAATATGATTACCGAATAATTGATGAATCATTTACGGCTCTTAAAGTACATAGGGAGAAGGGTCAATTTCCGCTAACACAGCAGACGATCTACGCGTTGAATAGAATCCAATGCAGAGCGCAATTGCTAAGTATAGATGTGAATGATTCGTTGTGTAGATTTTATGAATTCTAATGATATTTAAGAAAGAGCGGTTAATGTGGATTCATAGATGAATTCTTTGAATTATGTTTTAGATGTAGCGATGATGAGCTAGGATATTTATTAAATTAGGTGAAAGCGTAGAATTAAAGGAGGTTGTGTTTCATTTTAAGAACAATTTTGAAAATTGAAAGGCGAAGCAAAAGAAGAAATTGCGGAAATGATAAGAAGAGCGATTCGGGCGTAGAAACGCTACAAAATTGGAATGATGGGTAAAAGTATTAACGGTATGGAAAATCGATGTGTTGGAAGCATTGAAAGATGGGTAAGCAAAGAAAACGTTGTAAAAATCCAATTTGGTGTGAACAGGCAACGCAGTGAACAATAGACAGTGTTTTAAAAATCCAATTTGTGCAAACTGACAGCACAGTGAACAGTAGCTGAGGTAAGCAATTTCATATTGTTCGATGTGTATTAATTTCTGCATTGAGTTTAGAATCTGCAGTGAATTTAAAGGACGTGCAGAACAGATTTTGTATTCAAATAGATTCAACCATTCAATTCTGAAAACGCTGAGTTATGGAAACTGGGTCTAAGGCAAAACGCAGTCTGCTGGAATTTAGTAAGAGCGCTGCTAAATTCATGGAAGGTAGGTTGTTGTTAATTGGCTTTTGAATATAAATTCGAGTTTTGTAATTGCTATAGCAGAAAGACTGAGCATGAAATAGAAAGGCGTGTTTTAAAAAGCGAGTCTGGTTCTGTATGTCAGCGTATGGGATTGTGAGATTAAGTTGAATAGCGCTGGGTTTCGATGCATAGGAAGAGTGCGGAATTGTAAAGCACATTTTGTTGAAGAAATCGACATCAATAAACATCGATTTGATGGTGCTAATGATTAATGGAGGATGTAGTTTCAAATTGGTAAAACATTTGTTTTTTCTCTGAATGCGTGTGACTTCATGCGGAATTCGAATCGGTTAATATCATGGGAAAGCAATGTATACATTTGTAAATTTCAGATGTGTGAATTGTAAGTGGCATACACAGTCATTTGTTATCAAAAGTGATTACCAAGGGTATGTTTCCTGCAGCAGAAGATTCAGATTACGCTGACAAAGATGTAACTTAAGTTTGCAGGGTTAAATCATAACAATTGAATCAGAATTCAAGGGCGACAATTAGATACGGTGGCCCGAGTATGAAGCTTGCTATAAAGACACGCATTATGAATTGTGGTTGATATGTATTGGTAAGTTCATGTGTGGCTGCATATGGTTGACATTTAATTTTCCATGTGGTCTGGTGAATTGAACATTGTCCAGCTTGTTAAAGCAAAAGAACATAGATATCTTAAAAAGCGTATACACTTGGATTGGAGTTGAACTTTTGTATAAAGTTATGTTTTAAGATTTGAGATTTGGGTTTTTTAAAAAAGCCTTATGAAATGAGTATGAGGTATGATGAAAGTATGTGGGTTTGAATTTGGGATGATGTGTATGTGTAGTGGTTTCATAACCATTGTTGCTTCCAAAAGATGATTGAAATTGCCGTGTAAATTCAAATTGTTTAAGGGCGCATGATTATATATACATGAGCAAAAAAGATCCTGGTTATTTGCAGGCTAGCCCTGCATCATTTTTGGTATTAGAGCCTGGCTCTGTTGAAATTGAATAAGTTTGTTTTTCTGAATAAAGTTTAGTACCAGATTACAGCAGTGAGGAAATCCATTCAAAACACAGGTGACAGCATCAGAAAGAGTGAAGACTGCAGCAATATAAATCAAGAGAAGCTGTGAGAGAAGAACCAGATGCATTCTTAAAAGCAGAAGTGGCAGTGAACCTGTAGAATCCAACAAGAGATTGGACAGAGGACAATTGAAGTGTTCTCGAAAGTGAGAGTAAGAGATTGCAGAAGCCTAGAGGGAGAAAAGGTATTGCTCAGGAGAAGATTCCAGATAGGGGATCGTGCTTACCAAAAGACTGAGTGAGGAGAGCTTAGTGAGGTAAGATTGTAGTAAGGAGGACTTACTGTTGCAGAGGCTTATTGCAGAGGTACGAGGAGCTCATGAAAAGAGAGGAGAAGAAAATGACTACAGATAGTCATAGCAGAAGTTCACAAGGAAGCAACAGCAAAAGGGAAGATGCCAAAGCAAATGGCATGAGGATGAGTCAAGATGAGTTTAACCGAGAGAAAGATGAGATAGATTTCCAGATCAGAATATTGATTAAGATGCTGCAGAAAAGTGTTTGGACCATGAGGAAAAGATTAAAGTGGCCAAGGCTACGAGAAAGGAGAAATCAACAACTGAAGTCAGAGCTAGTAGAAGAATTGAGAAAGATTGAGCAGATATTGAGTGCTCAAGATGAATCAGAGAAACTCAGAGAAGCAATGGAAGTTTCCATTTGCAGACCAGAACAGGGTGAGATGTTAGGAGAAGAGGATAATGAGAGATCAGCTGAAGATCTCATGGACTATTGGCAGAGTTCAAGACAATTCGAAGATATGTTGACAAAGGAAGCAGATGAGGCAATGCAGCCTTGTAATTTTGATTCTTATAGTTTGTGTATGTTTGCAGGATATGAAGAGGATGATGGACAATCAATTGAAATTGTCACAACTAGGAATGAAGCTCTTGAGGTAAAGTATGATGGTAAATCCCTTTTAGAGGAAGAAGGCGTTGATCTATTGCAACAGAAAAAGTTCATAGATGAAATCTTGTTTGGGGAGAAACAGTCAAATAAGATTGACATAGACAATTCCATGGTGGGACTACAAAAAGGTAAGCCAATGAATTTGTTTAATGGAATTGATGAAAGATGCTTGCAATATGATGATGTAGAAAACAGGTCAACTCAGGAGGATTGCCAGAAAAAAGATGAAGCTGAGAATGGAAATTGTGATGATCTGCTGGAGAGATTTCATAAGGAGATAGAATTATTGAAAAGATTACTCGAGGAACCCAAAGGAGAAACAAAGCTTACAGAACCTCATGGAGGAAAAGGTGTGGAAGACAGCGTTAATAAATATGATGCTGAAATTAGAGAAATTGAGCAGCGATTATTTGAAGGTGAGATGAAAGATCAGGAGCAGCAAGGGAGTTGTGTCCTCAAAGGCATGAAGGAGACAGAAATATTAACTTAGCAAGATGAAAGTAACCAGAAATTTGGAAGGAATGATCAGCTACATGAGAGTGAATTTGAGAAAGGCATCAAATTTCAGAAGTATAGAAGCTGGCAGCAGAATGAAGAACCAGAAATTGGTCTGGCAGTACAAAGAAAGATAAGTGAAGATCGAAGATACAGATGGAGACTGAAGAAAAGAGTGAAGTGGAAGCTATTACAACAGAGGTTAAATGGCAAGCTGATGAATGAGCAGGGAACTTGAACAAATTCATATTGATTTGTTGAAGAAGGAAAGACTCAGAGAAATGGGGTCCCAGCAAGAAGGATCCGCTGAAATCCAAAAGATCTATGATGGAGGATTGGTGCTTGAAGCATCAAAAGAAAATGGAAGGTATTGTATTTTGAAAACTAAAGGTTGTTGTGTGTTTGCAGGTCACAATTACTTGAGGAAAGATAAACAGTTATGGAAGACTGTTGAAGAAATGACTACTCATAGTCATATGCAGAATAGGGAGGATGGAAAAATAATTTTTGAATTCAAAAGATACACTGAGTCATTGAAGACCATTGATCTTGAAGAAAGCCAGAGTGAAGAAGGATTAAAGACAGCAGCAAGAAAGAAAATGAGAGACAACAAGAGAAATACTGTAGCAGACTTGGAAGGCAGAGCAAGTGGAGCACTACAACACAAAATATGGAAACCTGGAGGACAACAACAGTTAACAACAGCAGTAAAGCAATTGATAAGTAAAGAAAGATTACAAAATAAAATTTGGGATCCAGGAGGAAATATCCAGACTTATGACTAGGTGGTCATGAATTTTCTTACATGGGGAGTCTGATGCAGGAGCATCAAGGGCGTTTTTTTTATTTTGTAAATATGTTAAAAGGGGGTGTGATGATTTTTAATATTTTATTAATTAATTTGAATAAAATAGGAGAAGGTGAGGATTTTTGTAAATATCTTTTTATTTAATAAAAGGATATGATGGAATTTAATTAGTTGAAGGATTTTAGGGATAAAGATCTATCTTTTAGGGATGTTGAGAGATTTAGGGGTTTGTTGAGGAATTGAAGGGATTGAGCATTTAATTAAATGATTTTTTAAAATTGTATAAATAGGAGGGGGTTTTGAGAGAAAATACATTGAGATTGTGAGAGAGTGTGTGATTGAGAGCAGGCTTTAACAGCCAAGGCTGTAAGCCTTCAGCAAATTGGGCCACGACTGTTGAATATCTGGCCACAAAGAAAGTTTGTAAGTAATTTTAATGTTAAGCCGAAAAGTGATTTCAGAATTGTATGGTTCGATTTATGGAGTGGTGTACATTTTTCTGAAACTGGGTTTTAAATTGGGAATGCACCTTTTATATAATCTGGTGGTGAAATCGTTGTTTGAGTTTAATGCCATGAAATGAGTCAAATTCTGCAAAGTAATGGAAAATCGTTCTGAATAATTGATGCTTGAATTTCTGTGTAAAGTACATAAGGGAGAAGGGTCGATTTCAGCTAACATCGATCTACGCATTGAATAGAATCCAATCTGCAGAGCACAATTACTTTAAGTATAGATGTGAATGATTCGTTGTATGGAGTGTATGAATTCTAATGATATTTCTGCGAAGAACTGATTTAATGTAGATTCATGAATGAATTGCTGAATTTATGTTTTATATGCCGCGATGATGAAATGAAGACATGTTAAATTGGGTGAAGCGTAGGAATTAAAAGGTTGTGTTTCATTTTAAAGAACAGTAATGAAAATTGAAAAGGCGAAGTGAAGAAATTGCAGAGTCGATTCATCTAGAGCAGTTCGGGCGTAGAGCACTTCACAAAACTGGAATGATGGACTGAGAAATGTTAACCAGTAATATGGAAAATCGATGTGTTGGAAGCATTGAAAGATGGGTAAGCAAAGAAAACGTTTGGTGTGAACAGGCAACGCAGTGAACAATAGACAGCATTTTAAAAATCCAATTTGTGCAAACTGACAGCGCAGTGAACAGTAGCTGAGGTAAGCAATTTCATATTGTTCGATGTGTATTAATTTTTGCATTGAGTTTAGAATCTGCAGCGAATTTAAGGGACGTGCAGAAAAGATCTTGTATTCAAATAGATTCAACCATTCAATTGTGAAAACGCTGAGTTATGGAAACTGGGTCTAAGGCAAAACGCAGTCTGCTGGCATTTAGTAAGAGCGCTGCTAAATTCAGGAAGGTAGGTTGTTAATTGGCTTTTGAATATAAATTCGAGTTTTGAAATTGCTATAGCAGAAAGACTGAGCATGAAATAGAAAGGCGTGTTAAAAAAAACGAGTCTGGTTCTGTATGTCGGCGTATGGGATTGTGAGATTAAGTTGAATAGCGCTGCGTTTCGATGCATAGGAAGAGCGCGGAATTGTACATCACATTTTGTTGAAGAAATCGACATCAATAAACATCGATTTGATGGTGCTAATGATTAATTGAGGATGTAGTTTCAAATTGGGAAAACATTTGTTTTTTTTCTGAATGCGGGTGACTTCATGCGGAATTCGAATCGTTTAATATCATGGGGAAGCAATGTATAGATTTGTAAAATTCAGATGTGTGAATTGTAAGTGGCATACATAGTCAATTGTTATCAAAAGTGATTACCAAGGGTATGTTTCCTGCAGCAGAAGATTCAGATTATGCTGACAAAGATGTAACTTAAGTTTGCGGGGTTAAATCATAACAATTGAATCAGAATTCAAGGGCGACAATTAGGTGAGGCGCTGAGGTATGAAACCTGCTTTATAAGGAGAAGGCGCATTATGAATTGTGGTTGATATGTATTGGTAAGTTCATGTGTGGCTGCATATGGTTGACATTTAATTTTCCATGTGGTCTGGTGAATTAAACATTGTCTAGCTTGTTAAAAGCAAAAGAACATAGATATATTAAAAAGCGTATACACTTGGATTGGAGTTGAACTTTTGTATAAAGTTATGTTTTAAGATTTGAGATTTGGGTTTTTTAAAAAATCCCTATGAAATGAGTATGAGGTATGATGAAAGTATGTGGGTTTGAATTTGGGATGATGTGTATGTGTAGTGGTTTCGTAACCATTGTTGCTTCCAAAAGATGATTGAAATTGCCGTGTAAATTCAAATTGTTTAAGGGCGCATGATTATATATACATGAGCAAAAAAGATCCTGGTTATTTGCAGGCTAGCCCTGCATCAATATTCCTCCCTCTCAAACTGTGTTTTCTTCTCATGCAAGCTACACCTCTTAGGCAACACTGTTGACTTGGTAAAACTTGACCTTGTCCTCATGCAATTGCCCCTTTTCACACTAGAAGGTGCAAAATAAAGCTGCTACATTGATCCTTTTCACACTATGAAGGATCTTATTCCTACTCATGGCCCTTTTACCCATTTTATTCACCTCCTAAGTAAAATTAGCAAAAAATAATATTCCAAGTTGCTGCATACAAATTTTGGAATATTATAGTGATGATGAACTACATTCAGTAGTTTGAAACACATCGGTTCTAAAATCTCTCATTTGATTTCCCGAAAGATCTATTTTAGTATTACTGGTCGTATTTAACCCAAAACAGGAAAATTAATTAGATAAATCACTATTTATCTTATTATTTCCTAGGAATAATTATTTAAACATTATTTAAATAATATTCCCTGTTAAATTTGGCTAAATCATTTACAAATAATTGAATAAATCATTATTTATTTAATTATTGCTCAACCACATTCTTAAAATAATAAATAAATCATTTATTTATTTATTATTTACAAATAAAGGTATTTGACCAAATTCAAATTCTTTTTCCCTCCAACAAAAATAACAAAATATCCCATAAAATTTGGATCTAGATTTGGTTAATAACATTTTAATTATGCACCAATATCTAGACTAACTCAATATTTTGTTTATAAATAGAAGGGTTTTTCCATTATTCTTTCACTACCTTTTGTTGCCTAAAGATCACTCTGGATCTATACTTTTGGTCCGACTTTGATCCTCCATCATTGTCATATTTTTCTATCTTTTTCCTTGTGAACGCCCCTAGAGTTCCATTTTTTTGTCTAGGTTTTCTACACCATCAAGAGAGACAGATCTTAGATCTAAAGCACTGAGGACATACAAGAACCCATCTTATTGCAGGGGAATGGTAACACCTTTCTATGTTCCCTTCCCAGGTGTCATAAATACAAAGTTCTTTAAAAAATATTCTTGTCTTGTCTATTGGATGCATGGAGAAACTCTTACTTTTATTTGCTCTTTAATGTCTTTAATTGCATAGATCTAGATTTTGTAGCATTTATCTTGGTCATCTAACTCCAAATCTAAAGAATTTCGTAGCCATATTTGATGTTAGGGCTGTTTGTTATGGAGAACTAAAGTGGGATTTTTTGGTATGTTTGCGATTAGAATTGACACTTATAGGTCCGCTAATTTTGGCAGAATTGCTATTTTAGTGTTAGCTAACCGGTTTTAGCTCCAATCAGCTAAATTTAGGCCATAAATTGTGGAGAAGATGGAAATTCTCATAAATTTTGAAGTTTTCGACCAAATCAGGTGCAGAAAGAGGTTAGATGACTATTTTTGGGCATTCTAGACTCATTGGTGTATGTTTGAAGAGCATAAAAGCATTGTAAACACATAAATTTACAAATTTGATGCAGGATCATCGAGCCATAATTCAAACACAATGCTATGAAGTGTGAAATGTGGACAATCAATTCTAAATCGGGGAAAATTCTGTTAAAACTGAGCTAAACTGATGGAATTGATAAGTCTCTAGAAGACTTGATTAAAATATAATTATCCGCCATATACGGGAATAAAGATATTTAAGGGTTGGTTGAGTGATTATAGGAGGAACTTATGGATCTTAAATTATCCCTCCTTTTGTAATTCATTTATAAGCGAGTTGTGTTGTGTTGAAGAAGGAGACAGAGTATGCAATGTAGCCACAAGGCTTTAGTGTGATTCAGGCCATGAGGCCTTAGACTGTAATCGAGTTCTGTATATAAACGAAATGTGCATCTTATTGTACATCCAAACATAATCTGGATTTTATCGTGTCTGTGTGTTATTTAAATTTCGATCTCAGTATACACATGCATTCTTTTATGTTAATTGATAACTGTGTGAGTAAAGAGTGACAGAACAAAGTGCCTATGAACTTCATTGTAGATAGTTATGGAAAAATCCATCAACGGGTTTCTGAGTGAAGGATGAATGGATATGGAGATCAAGCTACAGAACAAAGCGAAAGTGGTGGATGGACTCATGAGTGTACATCACATTGGGGATTTTATGTTTACTGCTAATTCATCACAAGTTAATACATATATCTTACGATGTGATCAAGATGAGATACGTGTCGGATGAAGTGACCATGTGCATATCGCATATTGGCAAAGTTTAGGTTTACAGTTAAGCCATCGCAGTTTATGAAGTTTAATATGCGATGTGACAGAGTGACCATGTATCAGCACTGCACACTTCACAAATTTTATGATTTATTACTAACGATAGAATGATAAATGTGTGGGAAGTCGAAGTGCAATAAATGCTAAAATTGTTAGATCCACAATTGTATCATTTAAACCATTTAAGGGTATTTGTTGTAATCAATGTCGTGCACTTTGCGAGATTGTATGTCTCCCGATTTGTGATGACCTTGTATTACGATTGCGATTTATTTTGATATTTCGAAGTCCCGTTAAAGAGCTTCCAAGTGTATACATGGGCCCACAACCCAGAGGTCCACACGGTGAAATGTAAATTGCAGTTTTTGCTACATCAAAGTGGTTTCAGAGTAGGGAAAGATTTCCTACGAGAATGAGTTTGCGTGTGAAAGGAGGTACAAATATGTTGAAAGCTTGTGGTCTTTAAATTTTCATACAGGCAGCGCTAGAACAAGGTGAGAAGATTGCAGCAGCCTAGAGCCAGGAGTGCTCAAATGGTTCAAGAGGAGAGAAACAGAGAGATGTTGAAAGAATCAGCTTGGAGGAGAGAAGCTTGGCGAGTTATCCTGTGGTAGGGAGGACTTGTTATTGCAGAGGTTTTGTTGCAGCTCATGGAAATATCATAAAGGCAATTCCATAGAGGATATGGGTAGAATTTCTAAGGGATGAAGGAGGCATATGACCATGAGGCCATAGAAATTTCATACTTGGGGAGTCTTATGCAGGAGCATCGGGCCATAATTCAAAATAAATGCTATGAAGTATGAAATGTGGAAAATAAATTGTAAATCGAGGAAAATTTAGTTAAAACAGAGCTAAATTGATGGAATTGATAAGTCTGTAGAAGATCTAATTAAAATATAATTATCTGCCATATATGCGAATAGAGATATTTAAGGGTTGGTTCAACGATTATGGGAGGAAATTATGGATCTTAAACGATCCCTCCTTTTGTAATTCATTTATAAGAGAGTTGTATCGTGTGGAATAAGGATACAAAGTACGCAATGTAGTCGTAGGGCTTTAGTGTGATTGAGGTCGTGAGGCTTTACCCTATAATCCAGTTCTGTATATAAATTAAATGTGCGTGTTATTATACAACCAAGCATAATCTGGATTTTATCATGTCTGTGTGTTATTTAAATTCCAATCTCAGTATACATATGCATTCTTTTATGTTAATTGATAATTGTGTGAGTAAAGAGTGAGAGAACAAATTTCCTATGAACTTCATTATAGATAGTTATGTTAGAATCCATAAATAGGTTTCAGAGTGAAGGTCGAACAGACACGGAGATCAAGCTGTAGAGTGAAGTGAAAGCAAGGGATGGATGGATGAGCATAAATTGCAAGAAGGATTTTATATTTATTTCTAATTCATCGCAAGTTAAGACATATATCTTGCGATGTGATCTAGATGAGACAAATTTCGGACAAAGAGACCATGTGCATATCGTGTATCGGAGAAGTTTAGGTTTATGGTTAAGCCATCGTAGGTTATGAAGTTTAATATGTGATGCGACAAAGTGACCGTGTGTCAGCACTGTGCACTTCACATATTTTATGATTTATCACTAACATGGAATGATAAATGTGCGGGAGGATGAAGTGCGATAAATGTTAAAATTGTGATGTTACGATCCGACAACTCCTCACAAATTCGCGTTCACAATTGTGTTGTTTAAACTGTTTAAGGGTATTTGTTATAATCAGTGATGTGCAATCAGAGAGATTGTATGTCTCTTGATTTGCAATGACCTTGTATTAAGATTGTGATTTGTTTTGATGTTGGAAAGTCTCGCTAAAGAGCTTCCGACTGTATACGTGGGCCCATAACCCATAGGTCCACGTGGTGAAATGTAAATTGTAGTTTTTTCTGCATCAAAATTTGAGCATAGTATAGAGGCCCAAGCCATGGAAGCTGGACCAAGGAGTTGTAGCATAGGAGGGGTTAACTCCTTCAACAAATTCCAGTGATGATGTGTTGTATGGTGATGTAATATAATTTTATTTTTTCTTGTTCATCTTTTATTTTATATTAAATTGTTCATAAAATTTACATGAAAAACGCTCATTAGCCTCAATAATTTGCAAGAGAATTTGAACTCTTGAGCACAAATAATATGTTGTATTTAGAATCTGAAAGAGTAATTAGCACAAGAACACTAACATACTTCATTGAGATAATTTTTGGTACCAGAGCTTTAGGTTTTGTTATGTAAGAAGGGATCTAATTGTTTGCAAGTTTGTGTCATGCTTAGAAGGTTAAAACTCTAAAGAATGGAAGGGAAGATAGTTGAGAGCCTTGTAGTTGGGTCAAGAGGAAGAAGTGCAAGCTTTCCAAATTCTTGAACACCACCACATCCTCAAGTTTAAGTTGAGTCTTCAGTGAGCATGTCTCATAAATGATAACCTACCATGATAGAATATGATAGAGAATTCAAGAAGACATTCTTTGATATGACTGATATGGTTAAGGTTCTCCAGGAGGAGGAGGACATGGAGATGGTAAGAAGCCACCATCCACTCCACCATCATCCTCACCACCATATTCACCTTTCTAATCATCATCTTCCAGTATCACAACTCTTCCATTTGTTCATACTCTTGTTTCAAAAGGATTTGGTAAATCACCTTTACTTAAAGTTGATGTTAAATTTTAGCTTTTGATGTATAATCGCAAAGTGAATGTAGAGAAGCTTGATAATTGGATTTTTCAATTGGAGGTTTATTGCAAAATGTTGGAAAAATACTGAGAGGGGGGGGTGAATCAGTATTTACTGCATATTCAAAACTTTTGCTTTTTCTTGCTTCTAAAACCCATACGCTACTTTCCTGAAACAGACTCGCGTATATACGCGGATACCCTTTATGAAACTCGCGTATACACAGATATCTAATTATGTCATTAGTTCTTCACTTAACTCATTCCATCATTCATTCATCAGATGTTTAATAAACAGTAAACATGTCCAGTAAGAACAGAGTAAATCATCACACAAAGCATCACACATGAACACCAGGATTTTTAGGTGGAAACCCAAGTCGGGAGAAAACCACCGCTGCAGTTCCTCAGCCTTCAATATTTTATTATAAAGAAAACATCTTACAACATATGTGCTGGTGCAGACTCTACCAGCACGTAGGCACCCACCTGCGCTCGTTTACCAGCCTCACCTGGAAGGGAGCTCCAACCCCCTGACTCGTTTACCAGCCTCTCCTGGAAGGGAGCTACGACTCCCTGATCTCGTTTACCAGCCTCTCCTGGAAGGGAGCTACAACCCTCAGCACCTCTATGGACCACGTTTCAGCAATTTTCACACTGGATCCAAAGCTTTCACTAGGACACCACTTGCAGGCCATGTTTCATCATATTTTCAGACTGGACCCATTCCATAATTTTAAGCTCAAACATACATCACCAACAGATACTTATCAATTCAGACAACATAGATCAGATAGCAGTAATACAGCAGAACAGATCAGATGTTTCATACCACATGCTTCAACAAACCCTAGTTTGCATACACGCTTTCACTTCACTGATGTCGCGTATATACGCACTTCTGTTCACACAAACCAGCGTATACCTCTGTACATATTTCAATGCGCATACGCGCTTTCTCTTCATAGAAGCCGCGTATATACGCGCTTCCTCTGCGGCAAAGTAGCGTATAGATCTTCAATCATTATAGAGCAGCACACTTCTTCAGATCAGATATTCAGTTCAGATTTACCCTTTTACTTCAGACAGATGTTCGCCTCAATTCAGATCTAAGTCTTCCATAATCAGATCTAGTATATATAAGTACATTTCAGATCTAGATCCCCTTCTTCATCATTGGTGCATCATACATTTAGATTTATCATTCAAGTATAACCCTTTCCATTCAGATCTCCTTCAAAGATAAGTATTCATTCAAGCTCAGACATCTTGCACCCACGCTCATCATTTTCACAATGAATTTCTTCTCCTTATATAGGTTTACCCTTTGTCAATACCATGAGCCCCTTTTTCAATACCATGAGCCCAAAACCACATTACATCCGATGGTATTCCTGGACGGGGTCAATTAGGCGGATCATTACCCAATACCATGGGTCAATACCATGGTGATTACCCCTGGTTTTGAACTTTTAGAGTGCTTTAGCCCATACGCGACTTGGCACGTTCTTTTCCGCGTGCATACACGACTTCGATTAGACAGATCCGCGTATTCCTAGAGACATACTCTTTTCATCAAAATTTAGCACATGCTGACTTCTTTTCTTCACTACCTTCTGTACAAACTGTAGATACATCAGATTTAATTCATCAAGAACATATTCTATCAAGCACATCATCTTTATCAGTGAGTTGCCTTTGAGGACAACCTCGGCATCATATTGTCAACAAGCATCATATCATATCAAAATTTACATCACATTTGCAAGTTCATCAATCTGTAAAATAACTATGGGTGATTGCCATCAAGGACAACACATGTCAACAGTCGCATGTCTTCTTCTTCATTCAGTGGGTTGCCATCAAGGACAACACTCTGCATCATATTTCCAACAATCTCCCCCTTTGGACTTGATGGCAACCAAAATGGTGTTTGGTTACCATAACAGATAGGTACATTAAGAATACAATGACACCATGTGATGGCAACCACAATGGTGTTTGGTTACCACAACAGATAGGTACATTAAGAATACAATGACACCATGTCACTTTCTTCATTTTTGACACCATTCTTTCTCTTCATTCAAACACCATGTCACTCTCCCCCTTTGACATCAAGGGCAAAGGGCGGATCAAAACCAACATACTCTCCCCCTTTTCTCCTCATGTGGAAGAAGCGTTTTGCAGATCTGAGATATACTGAAGGTGACCAAGCTCCCCTTGAGTTCATGCTGAATCTTCTAACATATTTTCCAATGAAGTACATGACTCTATGAATTTCCTATCACCAATGACTCATACTTTCATCAAATATCCAACCAAGTGGATTTACATAAAAGACTCAAGTACCCAACCAAGTGGGTTTACACATTTCAACTCAGCTGCCCAACCAAGTGGGTTTACAAAATTTGACTCAGCTACCCAACCAAGTGGGTTTACAAATTTGAAAATTCCTTACATGAATGAAATTTACAATTTTACATCATGGGTCTCAACATGACCTTTTCATCAAAATACAAATATGACTTTTCATAACCAATACCAGAAAGTTCTCAAGAAAGAGAAAATATTTCAGAGCCATCATAATGCCAATAATGCATTATACTCAGCAGCACTAATGCTCCCCCTAAATCTGTGCATCCAAGCAACCTTTCCATATAACTAAGACTCCCCCTTAGTTTGTGCATCCTGAACACTTTTACCAACAAATCATCAAGGCATATTTATCAAAACATTAGAAATAGAATTATGAGAATTGGAATACCACCAGAGATACAAAACAGTACCAGAGATACCAAACCGCACTGCAGCTGTGCTGAAGAGAGCTGACTCCAAGCAAAAATTTGTCAGCAATCAGACATACACGGTTTTCTGTGCATGAACTCGCGTATATACGCGACTGTGTTTCAGGAAACCCACGTATCCAATGCCATCTTCTAAATTCAAGCAGATTTGTTCTTTTGACTGGCAGAGAACACTCCCAGCTTCTGTCTTAAATACTCAAACGCTTCCGTGGGCAGAGGTTTGGTAAAGATATCAGCAACTTGTTATTTGGAGGGAACATACTCCAACTTCACCTTTTGCTCAAGCACTTGTTCACGTAAGAAGTGATACTTGATGGGAATGTGCTTGGTCTTTGAATGCATAACAGGATTCTTTGAAATACTGATGGCACTTGTATTGTCACACTTAATGGGGACAAGAGGTGTACATTTGATTTGAAAATCTTGTAAGGTTTGCATCATCCAAAGGAGTTGAGTGCAACAAGATGCGGCAGCCACATATTCTGCTTCTGCTGTAGATAAGGCAATAGAATTTTGCTTCTTGTTGAACCAAGATACTAACCAGGGTCCCATATAGAATGCACCACCACTAGTGCTTTTTCGATCATCAACACTTCCAGCCCAATCTGCATCAGTGTAAGCATGAAGAGTAAGATTAGCATTCTTTGGATACCATAGACCAAAGTCTTGAGTTCCTTGTAGATATTTGAATATTCTTTTGACAGGCTGAAGGTGAGACTCTTTTGGATTAGCTTGGAATCGTCCAACAATCCCAACTGCATGCATAATGTCTGGTCTAGTCCCAGTGAGATAAAGTAGACTTCCTATCATTGATATGTATTCTGGTTGATTCACCGTGGGAGAATCATCATGAGAACTGAGATTGCATCCGGTTATCATTGGTGTACTTACAGGTTTGCATCCTTCCATGCCATACTTCTTTAGAATTTGCTTAAGATATTTTGCTTGTGATAGGAATATACCATCTGCAGTTTGATGCACTTGTAAGCCAAGAAAGAATGTTAGTTCCCCAAGTAAGGACATTTCAAATTCTTGTTGCATGACAGAAGCAAATTTTTGACTCAAAGATTCTTCGTTACTCCCAAAAATGATATCATCAACATATACAACCACAATCAATAGTTTATCATTTTCAATTTTTGTGTATAAGTTGCTATCAGCAGACCCCTTTGAAAATCCTTGTTGATGAAGATATTTGTCAAGACGATAATACCATGCCCTTGGAGCTTGTTTGAGACCATATAGAGCCTTTTAAGTCTACAAACAAGATTTTCATCATTTCCCAAAATGAATCCTTCTGGTTGTTCTATATAAACTTCTTCTTCTAGATCACCATTGAGGAAAGCAGATTTGACATCCATTTGATAAACTTTGATTTGTTGAAAACTTGAAAAATCAAGAAACATTCTTATGGCTTCAAGTCTAGCTACAGGAGCAAAAGTTTCTTCAAAGTCTATACCTTCTTGTTGAGTATACCCTTTGCAAACTAGTCTAGCTTTGTTTCTTACAATATCCCCATTCTCATTTAACTTGTTCTTGAAGATCCATTTAGTTCCAATGACATTTTTATCATGTGGTCTTGGTACCAAATCCCAAGTGTCATTCTTTTCAATTTGATCAATCTCTTCATTCATGGCTTGGTTCTAGCATTCATCTTGGCTAGCTTGATTGACATTGAGTGGTTCAATTGTGGATAGAAGTGCTAGATTACTAGAAGATCCCACAAGTGTTCTCCTTGTTCGTACACCTGATTCCTTGTGTCCCAAAATTTGAGATTCAGGATGATTCTTTTGAACATATCTGGATGGAGCCTTTTCAGAAAGATCATTTTCAGGTTCTTCATTGGATCCACTGTCTATATCATTTATATTTGAAGTAGAAGGCCATAAGTCATCATCATCTTCTTTTGTTGTTTGTTTTTCTTCTTTAGGAGCTGCAGGAGACTCATCAATAACAACATCAATACAATCAACAATATTTTGAAGCCTTTCATTATAACATTTGTACGCTTTGCTTGGAGATGAATATCCAAGAAAAATTCCTTTATCTGATCTAGGTTCAAACTTGCCAAGCTTTTCATCATTATTTTTGATAAAGCATTTGCTTCCAAAAACTCTAAAATGCTTTACGGAAGGAGATTTACCATACCAGAGTTCATATGGAGTTTTATCACTATTTACCTGAACATGAGCTTTGTTGAGAATGTTTGCTGCTGTAAGCGTTGCTTCTCCCCAGTAAGTGTGAGGTGTTCCAGAATCATCAATCATAGCTCTAGCCATTTGTTGAAGTGTTCTATTCATTCTTTCTGCTACGCCATTTTGTTGTGGAGTGCCAGCTACAGAGAATTGTCTTTTTATGCCATGTTGTTCACAAAATTCAAGAAATTCATTTGATGTATATTCTCCTCCTCGATCAGATCTAAGACACTTGATTTTTAGCTCCAATTCATTTTCAACTAATGCTTTGAATTTCTGAAATTTTTCAAATGCTTCATCTTTGTGTTTAATGAGCCCGACCCAACACATTCTAGAGTAATCATCAATAAATAAGATATAGTATTCTTCCCCACGTGGTGTCTTTTTCCTCACAGGTCCACATATGTCAGTATGAATGAGTTCAAGATGCTTACTTGATGATCCTTCCTTGGCATTAAATCATACTCTGGTCTGCTTACCAAATTGACAAGATTTGCATATGACATTTTTTGGAAGATTAATATTGGCAAGATCACGAACAGCTTGAAGTCTGCTTGCTTTGTTGATTTGAGAGAAACTCACATGCCCCAGCCTTCTATGCCATAGCCAATTTTCTGAGGACTTGCTCAAGTAGCATTGATCTATGCCGTTTAGTACATACAGGTTGCTTGGATTTCTTTTTCCTTTTATAATGATTTTACCTGTATCAAGATCACGAACCACACATTCTTTGGAACTGAAGACCACTTCTGCTCCTTGATCACACATTTGACTAACACTTAACATGTTATGCCTTAATCCATCCACATACATGACATCTTTAGCCTTCACCTTTTCTTTTAGAAATACTGACCCTTTTCCTTTAATTACAGCAGGAGTATCATTTCCAAATGTAACTTTCTTTTCCTTTTCTAGAGCATTATATGTACGAAGTTTGCTTTTGTCACCTGTCATGTGTCTTGAGCACCCACTATCAATGTACCATTGATTCTCTTCACCTTCTGCAAATAACACTATCCCACAATTTTCAACCGGTATTTCTTTCTTTTTCCACACTTTAGAGCTTGATGGAACATGCTCTTTTGGCTGGACCTTGCTCCTGCATTCAGATTCTTCATGACCAAAGTTATTGCAATAAGTACATTCAACTTCGTTTTGAAGAGGAGAAAAGTTGTTATAGGTGTTCTTCTTTGATTCAATATTCATCCCTTTCGTTCTTGCTTCTCTTGTCATGATGGTTTTATATGCAACACATTGAACAGCTTTATGACCAAAATTGTGACATGAGAAACATTGTCCATTGAAGTAGAAATTTCTGTGATCATGAAATCTTCTATTAGAATTTACCTGTTGGTTGTAGCTTCTTTGAAAGCTATCCCTGTTAGTGTTCCTTGAATTGAGATGGTCATGCTTTACCTGTAAAGATCCTTTATTCCCTTGCTGAGAGGCTGAATGTAGTAAACCACCTGTAGTTGCTTTTAGATAATTTGGTGCTGAAGCTTGAGAAGATTCTCCGATATATCCAAGACCTGTCTTTATAAGAGGAGAACGTTGTACCTTGATAATCTCATCTAAGGTTTCAGATCCTTTGGCAAATCTAAGATTCAAAGTTTTTACTTTCTCAACTTCTTTTCTTTGACTTACCACTTCACATTCTAATTTCTCAATGTGTTTCTTTGCTTCTTCAAACTACTTTTCAATGGTCTCTCTGATCATCTTTTGTTCTTCTAAGAGAATTTTATATTCTTCTAAGCGTAGTTTGAGTTGATTTTTTTCTTCAAGAAAATCATTTTCCTCAAGAGCATCCATAAAAGTATCTTTTTCTTCCTTTTATTCAAATGCCATGAGAAGTCTAAGATCTTCTTCACATTCCTCTATCCACTTTATCCTCGCAGATTTGCATATATACGGGTAAGTGAGAAATACAAGAACAATGATCGATATATCCTTCCTTGGCATTAAATCGTACTCTGGTCTGCTTACCAAATTGACAAGATTTGCATATGACATTTTCTGGAAGATTAATATTGGGAAGATCACGAATAGCTTGAAGTCTTGTTGATTTGAGAGAAACTCAGATGCCCCAGCCTTCTATGCCATAGCCAATTTTCTGAAGACTTGCTCAAGTAGCATTGATCTATGCCGTTTAGTACATATAGGTTGCTTGGATTTCTTTTTCCTTTTATAATGATTTTACCTGTATCAAGATCACGAACCACACATTCTTTGGAACTGAAGACCACTTCTGCTCCTTGATCACACATTTGACTAACACTTAACAGGTTATGCCTTAATCCATCCACATACATGACGTCTTTAGCCTTCACTTTTTCTTTTAGAAAAACTGACCCTTTTCCTTTAATTACAATGAGATATCATTTCCAAATGTAACTTTCTTTTCCTTTTCTAGAGCATTATATGTCTGATTTGCTTTGTCTGTCATGTAATGTGAGCACCCACTATCAATGTACATTGATTCTCTTCTATACACCAAATACTTATTTCTCCCTAATTTTCAACACAATTATTTCTTTCTTTTTCCACACTTTAGAGCTTGATGGAACATGTTCTTTTGGCTGGACCTTGCTCCTGCATTCGGATTCTTCATGACCAAATTTATTGCAATAAGTACATTCAACTTCGTTTTGAAGAGGAGAAAAGTTGTTATAGGTGTTCTTCTTTGGTTCAATATTCATCATTTTCTTTCTTTCTTCTCTTGTCATGATGGTTTTATATGCAACACATTGAACAGCTTTATGACCAAAATTGTGACATGTGAAACATTGTCCATTGAAGTAGAAATTTATGTGATCATGAAATATTCTATTAGAATTTACCTGTTGGTTGTAGCTTCTTTGAAAGCTATCCCTGTTAGTGTTCCTTGAATTGAGATGGTCATGCTTTACCTGTAAAGATCCTTTATTCCCTTGCTGAGAGGCTGAATGTAGTAAACGACGTGTAGCTGCTTTTAGATAATTTGGTGCTAAAGCTTGAGAAGATTCTCTGATATATCCAAGACCTGTCTTTATAAGAGGAGAACGTTGTACCTTGATAATCTCATCTAAGGTTTCATATCCTTTGGAAAATCTAAGATTCAAAGTTTTTACTTTCTCAAGTTCTTTTCTTTGACTTACCACTTCACATTATAATTTCTCAATGTGTTTCTTTGCTTCTTCAAACTGCTTTTCAATGGTCTCTCTGATCATCTTTTGTTCTTCTAAGAGAATTTTATATTCTTTTAAGCGTAGTTTGAGTTGATTGTTTTCTTCAAGAAAATCATTTTCCTCAAGAGCATCCATAAAAGTATCCTTTTCTTCCTTTTGTTCAAATGCCATGAGAAGTCTAAGATCTTCTTCACATTCTTCCTCACTGTCATAACCGTTGCATATACAGGTAAGTGAAATACAAGAACAATGATCAATACCTGTTTCATCTCCTTCAATTTCTGCTTTACATGATTTCTGCGACATCTTCTTTCCCATAGCGACGGATCTCCTTCAAGCGATCAAGCTTCTGCAGAAGGACCTGCTCTGATACCAATTGTTGGGAAAAATACTGAGAGGGAGGGGGGGGTGAATCAGTATTTACTGCATATTCAAAACTTTTACTTTTTCCTGTTTCTAAAACCCATACGCTACTTTCCTGAAACAGACTCGCGTATATACGCGGATACCCTTTATGAAACTAGCGTATACATAGATATCTAATTATGTCATTAGTTCTTCACTTAACTCATTCCATCATTCATTTATCAGATGTTTAATAAACAGTAAACATGTGCAGTAAGAACAGAGTAAACCATCACACAAAGCATCACACATGAACACGAGTTTTTAGGTGGAAACCCAAGTCGGGAGAAAACCAAGCTGGGTCTCAGCCTTCCGTATTTTATTATAGAGAAAGCATCTTACAACATGTATGTAGTGCGGACTCTACCGACACGCGCTACTCCTGGCTGGATTTACCTGACCTCTCCTGAAGGGGCTCAACCCCCGAGCTCGTTTACACAGCCTCTCTGGAAGGAGCTACGACACGATCTCGTTTACCAGCCTCACCTGGAAGGAGCTACAACCCCTAACAAGAAGCCTACAACCCTCGGCCCCTCTGGACCACGTTTCATCAATTTTTCTGTTGGATCCAAAGCTTTCACTGGACACACTTGCGGCCACGTTTCATCAATTTTCACACTAGACCCTTTCCATACTTTTAAGCTCAAACATACATCACCAACGGATACTTATCAATTTTAAGACAACACAGATCAGATAGCAGTAATACAGCAGAACAGATCAGATGTTTCATACCACATGCTTCAGCAAACCCTAGTTTGCATACGCGCTTTCACTTCACTTATGTCGCGTATATACGCACTTCCGTTCACATAGAACAGCGTATACCTCTGTACATATTTCAATGCGCATACGCGCTTTCTCTTCAGCGAAGCCGCGTATATGCGCGCTTCCTCTGCGGCAAAGTAGCGTATAGATCTTCAATCATTATAGAGCAGCACACTTCTTCAGATCAGATATTCAGTTCAGATTTACCCTTTTACTTCAGACTGATGTTCGCCTCAATTCAGATCTAAGTCTTCCATAATCAGATCTAGTAGATATAAGTACATTTCAGATCTAGATCCCCTTCTTCATCATTGGTGCATCATACATTCAGATTTATCATTCAAGTATAACCCTTTCATTCAGATCTACTTCAGAGAGAAGTATTCATTCAAGCTCAGACATCTTGCACCCACACCCATCTACATAATGAATTTCATCTCTTTATATAGGTTTATCCTTTTTTAATACCATGAGCCCCTTTTTCAATACCATGAGCCAAAACAATACCATGAGCCCAAAACTACATTACTTCCGATGGTATTCCTGGACGAGGTCAATTAGGCGGATCATTACTCAATACAATGGGTCAATACCATGGTGGTTACCCTTGGTTTTGCACTTTTTGAGCGCTTTTTCCCATACTCGACTTGGAACGTTCTTTTCCGCGTGCATACGTGACTTCTCCTAGACATATCCGCGTATGCCTTGAGACATACTCTTTTCATCAAATATTTAGCACATGCTGAATTTCTTTCTTCATTGTCTTCTGAACTCACTGTAGATACATCAGATTTCCTTCATCAAGAACATATTCTATCAAGCACACCATCATCTTTATCAAGTGGGTTGCCTTTCAAGGACAACACTCAGCATCATATTGTCAACAAGCATCATATCATATCAAATTTACATCATTTACCAAGTTCATCAAGTCAAGAATAACTTCATCAGGTGGATTGCCATCAAGGACAACACATGTCAACAGTCGCATGTCTTCTTCTTCATTCAGTGGGTTGCCATCAAGGACAACACTCTGCATCATATTTCCAACACAAAATTCACAACCTTCAATAATATGACATAAAGATTGTTGAAATTTGAAACATGAAACAATGAAATTGGAAACCATAAATGAAAAAAAATACACACACACTCGTGTGGGATTCTAGTCTCACATTGGTGAGGAATTTAGTTACACATTACTGCAAAATGTGTGTGTCTAATTTATTTTTCCCATAAATAAATTGGAGAATAAATAGTAATTTCATCTCATAACAACTTGTATCAGCTAACTAAGTCATGAAAACTGAGTTAGCTCAATAATTTCAAGCTGAGAGTATAAGATGAGGCATGTAGAGTGATTCTATTATTTTGGGGGTCTATTCGCATTTGTAGTGCTAGTGTGGTGTGAGTGTAATCCGTTAACTCAAATTAATTGAGTTAAAATCAATTTAACTAGTTCTATCTAGGTGATGAGCTAGTGAGAGGTCTAGTGAATTAAATTTGATTTATTCACAAGTAGTGATCAATCAAATAACTAATGATTCCCTATTATTAGATGCATGCATGTGAGTTCTAATGAAGACCTAGTTGAGATAGAGGTAAAGGGAAGATAACTATCAGTTGTATTATTAGCAGATTGCCTGGGCACAATTATAAAGTCATATGAAGGCCATAATAGATTGTGCAATCAATGAGGGTTGAATTTACCATTTAATAGGGATTGTGTGAGCAAGGCTAGGCTTATTCGAGGCTGAGAATTGGTTAAGTGTTTTTCAATTTTTTCTGAGAGTTTCTAGTCAATTTTGAGAAGGATCTGAGTGAAACAATAAGGAGAGTGCATGATTTTCTCGGTGTGAGAAAGCATTGTATTGTTTCATGATTATGTGACTTTGTACAATATATGATAGAGGGGTTTTGAGGAGTTTCTTTACCCAGATACATATTGTGTCATGTGATTGATAATTTCTTTCTCTTACTTGCATGTGATTGAGAAATCATGTTTTATATTCCGCAAATATTGTAGAAGGATTAAGTATCTTGTTTTAGTACATCATAATATCAAATTGAATCCATTGATATATAGTTTCTATATAATTTATACATGGTATCAGAGCGCCAGGAATCACAATAAAAGAGAAGAAAGTGGGTTTTCCTTGAACAAATTCAAATTTTCATATGTATTGTTTGCAATCCAGCAGAAATCCATTGGTATAGAGTTTTTGTATAATTTCTACATGTTATGAGAGCATCAAAAATCACAACACAAGAGAAGAAAGTGTGTTTGTCTTGAACATGTTAAAATCTGCAGATTTATTCTTTGGGATCTAGCAACAGATCAAGATGTCTTTCAATGGCTTGAGACTCGAATATGCACTCGAGGGAAATTCAAATTATATTTCTTGGAAGGGCAGGATGGAGACACTATTGGAGGATAGCGCGTTGAAAGAATTCATATATATTGATATTCCCCAGCCCGCAACAGTAGATGCCCAACTTCTTCATGCATGGGAGAAGAAGGTAGAAAAGGCGGGAAGGATCTTATTCGAGGGAGTTCGAGCTCATATTTTATCGAGTTTATATGGGAAGGCGAATCCATATGCTATGTGGAAGGCCTTGGCTGATCAATTTTAGAGCAAAAGTGGCCATAGGAAGTTGTTGCTGAAGGACAAGATCAGAAAGATTAATATGGAGGAGGGAGAGACAATACCAACATAGTTGGTGAAGTTCACTCAATGTCGAGATGAGCTTGGAAGTGTTGGTGTGACCGTAGCCCAAGATGAATTGGTAAGCCTAACACTTATAGGCCTTCCCAAGAGCTAGCATAGTTACCAAAACTCTATGAATGGGAGGGAGAATTTACCAGACTCGGAGCGTTTATGGTCCGACTTGGTAATAGAAGAGACAAGACCGAGCACCAGAGAGGAGACCTCCAAAACTGAAAAAGAATAAGATTGTGCATAAGTCAAAATATGAAAGAAAGCCAATGGAAAGAAGTCCCAAGGTGAATAGGGTAAGAGAGACTTGTCCAAGATCAAGTGTTTTCATTATCACGAGCATGGGAACTATGCTTCAAATTGTCCACAAAAGAAGGCAAGTAAGAAGGAGCCTACAGTTGTAGTGGGTGAAGCATTGGATTCAAAGTTTGAGCTTGATTTTACTCTCATTACATGCATGGAAAACAATGTAATGGGATGCATGTGGTATCTAGGTAGCAGCGCCTCGTTCCATATGACGAGGAATAGAGATACCTTCAGTGAATTGGAGGAGAAATACCTCCAACAGAACATAGATTTTGGAGATGACGGGAGGTATAGTGTGACTAACATAGGTACGGCTATATTTTAGAGGGAGTATGGCTCCTGTCTCAGACTACCAGATTTTTTGTATGTTCTAGGCTTAACGAAGAATCTTGTCTCTGAAGCGGTATTGGAAGATCGTGATTATAATGTGATGTTTATAAAAGGAAAGGTTTTCCTTAAACACATAACCACAAGACAGGTGAAACATATCGGTGTAAGAGTAAAGAACTTGTATGCTCTTGAGGTTGAGGATGCATGTAAAGCTTTGAAGAGAAAAGTAGTGGTTAATGACTTGGTGGTTGAGAGGGAGCAATTATCTATCAAAATTTAGCCTCAGAAGTAGTCTCAGAAGGTTGTGGAGCAGCCACAATTGGATAAGCAAAGAGGAGACCGAGTGGAAGAGTCCACTCAAGCAGAGACCTCCAGGAGGCAGAAATTTTGAACCAAATGGGTAGAGGGAGTACATGCATCTATACCTCTAGGCATGAGGTGGGGTGATGTGCAGATATAATCCTAAGAAAAAATTTGGTCAGGTTCCATTGAGATGGTGTGTCTCATGGATGAAACCGAGCTACGAGGAGCCCATAGTGAATCATTAGTAGGAAGGATCAGTTTGATTGATGCAGTCAGATGTCAGGAAGATATAAATCAAAGTGAAAGATGTTGGATAATGGAGGGCATATTAGAGTTGGCAGTAGTGGAGAGGGCACGAATGCAGATGTCGAAAACAGTGCAAAGAGTCTAGTAGATAGGTGCAGTGGGATCATACCTTGTCTCTCTTGCTCTCCAATATTAATAGGTTGAATTAGTATAATAGAAAAATCAATGCACATTGTGAATCATTTCTTTGTGCTTACACTGAAATTAATGCATATTATTAATCCAATCATTTAAAGTTAATGTACCATCATACATTGAGTTACATCAAATAAGAAATCATCATCTACGCTGAAATCAATGCATCTAATGCATGTAATCAAATAAGATTAGAAAACATGTATAGTGAAATCAATGAATATAATGCAATCAATCAAATAATATTATAAATCCAAATTTTCATTAAAATCAATGCATCTAGTGCAAGTAATCAAATAATATTATAAATCAACATCTACACTAAAATCAATGCATCTAGTGTAAAAAATCAAACACGATTAGAAATCAACATATACATTAAAATAAATTCATGTGGTGAAATCAATCAAATACAATTAGAAATCAACATATACACAAAAATAAATTCATTTTGTGCAAGAAATCAAATGGGATTATAAATCAGCACGTACAACAAGATCAGTGCATCTAGAGCAAGCAATCAAATAGGATTAGAAATCACCATCTACACATAAATCAATGCATATAGTGGAAGTAATAAAATAGGATTAGAAATCACCATCCACACCAAAATCAATGCATCTAGCACAAGCAATAAAATATGATTGGAAATCACCATCTACACTAAAATAAATGCATCTAGTGAAAGCAATAAAATAGACTTAGAAATCAACATTTAAACTGAAATCAATGTATTCAGTGCAAGAAATAAAATAGAATTAGAAAACATCAACACTGAAATCAATTCATCTAGTGCAAACAATAAAATAGGATTAGAAATAAACATCTACACTGAAATAAATGCATCTAGTGTAAGCAATCAAATTCATTAGAAATCAACATCTACACTGAAATCAATGCATCTAGTGCAAGCAATAAAATATGATTAGAAATCACCATCTACCATGAATTTAATGCATTTAGTGAAAGAAATATTCTTCCATCTCTCCCCTCTCCATCTATACCTATATTCCCATCCATATATCCCCCTTTGTCTCTCTATATCACCCTAAACATACACACTCTCTCTCCATATCTTCCTTTTCACTCCACCTTTCTCTCTCTCTCGCTCCACTTTTCTCTTTGTATGTATTTCTTCTTCCCTCCATCGCTCCCCTTCCAAATACATCGCTTTTTCCCCTCTCTATTCTCTTCTCTATCCCTGCCTCTATGATCCTCTCTTTCAATTCCCTTCTCTCCAGATCCCTCTCTCTTCCCCCATCTCTCTCTCTCTCTCTCTCTCTCTCTCTCTATATATATATATATATATATATATCCCTCTTTTGTCTCTCTATTTCACTCCCAAAACATACACTCTCTTTCTCAATATTTATCTATCTCTCCCTCTCTCTCTCTCTCTCTCTTCCCCTTCTCCCTCTCTCTCCCCCCATCTATCTATCTTCCCTTCCCTCATGGTATCCTCTCTCCCTCTCTCTCCATCTCCCTTATCACTCACTCTCCACCTTTATCTCATTTCCTTTCTTCATACCTCCCTCTTTCTCTCCCTTCCTCTCTCCTTCCCTTTCTCCCTTTCTCTCCCTCCTCCCTCTATCTCTCCCCCTAATCTCTCTATCTTTGTCTCTCTCTCAGCCCCCAAAATCTATCAATATATTTCCTTCTCTCCCACTATTCTCTCTATATCTCCTTCTTTATCTATATATCTTACCCACAAGCATATTCCCTGTCTCTCCATCTCTCCCTTTTCATTCCCTCTCTCTTTCTTTCCACTTTTCTCTGCGTATGTGATTCTTATTCCCTCCCTCTCCTTCCTTCCAATACCATTTCTCTGCCCTTCCCTCTTTTCTCCTATCTCTCAAACCCTCTCTCATCCTTCCCCTCTCTCCCTTCCTCTCACTCCCTCTATCTCTCCACCTCTATCACTTTGTCTTCGTTATTCCTCCCCATATATATCTCTAGAGTTAATATATATCATGATATATTAATATATAGTATAATCTAACAAATTTAATATTATATTAAATTTAATATTGTATTAATTTTAAGTATTTAAATTTATAATATTAATATTAGATTTAAAGATAATTTTTACATGACATGATAAAAAAAATTTCAACTATTATAACTTTTGATGTGGAAATATTTATTTAGTTAGAGATTTTAATATATCCATAAGATATATTTTTTGATGCAAGGATTCTGCTATAAAATAGATCCTTGCACATAATTAAATGTCATGCTTCCTTAACATGGAATCCTCAATTAAATTCCTCATTAAAACTGCATTCAATTCAGCTCAAGACACATATAAAGAAGAGAGAGGGCCCACACAAACAAAAATATTGGTATATAATAACACAAGAAATTCAGATTCAAAATAATATGCCCAAATATTACATTTGTGGGCCTCTTAGCTCTCAGCCCTTCACATAAAATATCACACCATTTCTCTCTCTCTCTCTCTCTCTCTCTCTCTCTCTCTCTCTGTGTGTGTGTGTGTGTGTGTGTATTCCTCACTTTGTCCTCCACCCTCACACAAGCTTCATATTTATACACAATTATGAATTAACTTCAATCCATGATTTCCTCCACACAAATCTCAACCAAATCCTAAAATATCTTTATCCCTTATTCGACTCAACTAAGTTCCATTTAAGGAACTCCTAATCCATAAATTATCTACCCAACTCAATTTCCTCATATTTTCAATTAATTAAGAGAATATTTACAATAATCCTCACACTCATATTATTCTCTCTTAATTTAAATAAAAATGAGAATAATAATTTATAAAATAATTAAAAAATACATCACCCCCTATTTACACAATATTTTAATGAAAATCAAGCAAGATGCTCCTGCATCAGACTCCCCATGTAAAGAAGTTTCCATAGACTCCTGTCTATGAGGTTTGTCACTTTTCTGTAATAATGTGACAACCACAAGTCTCAATAGCTGGATCCCTCCAAGATTCCGAACTCTGTTTTGCCACTGGTCTTTTAAAGTATCAACTCCATTTTGTGAATTTGCACAGACTTTCCAGAATAGTATTTTAGAATACTATTGAATGTAACTCTTTATTTTCCATACCCCATCATCTTTAATTCGAAAATTACAGACTCGTGTGGAAATGTTGATACCCATTCTTCTAGTCTTCAATATTTGAAAGAATCTCGAACTGGTTGTACATCAACATCACTCATTCCATCAACCAGATTCCATTGGCCTCTCCAAAAATTTCTTTCGCCAATTCCTCAGAGTAAGTCCCCTTTGTTTGATGCTTCCGCCTCCAATTTCGCCGAACACTCAACTTTCTGAAGTGAAGAATAATCAATAATTTCTCCTTGATTATAACTATAGTCATTGATTGCTCCTATAGTAACAAATTTCTCATCCAATACTGTACCTACATTCATCAATAAACTATTAGTTTTAAAAATACAAGACCTTTCGGCCTCTTTTGATTCTTCAAGCACTAATCTCCCATCATATACCTTCTGGATTTCAGCAAATTCTCTTTTCAATTACTGGCTGCTTTCATCTTTATCCTGCTGGTTCAATACTTTTGTTTCCTTTGTGTCTCTATGGAAATAACTTCCTTGCTGCTCCTGATATTTCATCTCATCACCAAATACTTCCTGCTCAATTTCTCTGATTTCAACATCATATTTATGAATGTTTTTTTCTATACCTACAACCATATTTTTACCTGAAAAGTTATAACATTCACTCAATTCTATAAATGTTAAAAACATTTCATCCCTATCATGCACGGTAACTACAATCTTTTCTGTATCAGGTTCTGCAAGTTTCATCTCCCCTTCAGGTTCCTTAAGCCATCGTTTCAAGAACTCTATTTCCATGTGAAATATTTTCAGCATTTCATCACAACCTTCATTCCCAGTTTCATTCTTCTTCTGGCAATATTTCTGAGTTATCTTGGTTTCTGTATCATCACATTGCAAATTTTTTTCAGCGATTTCATTAAACAAATTCATTTGTTTACCTCCTTGGAATATCAATTCGGCATTTTTGTTATTCTTCTTCTCCATAACAGCTTCAAATGGCTGTCTTACACCAAACAAGAATTCATTTATGATTTCTTCTTGCTGCAACAAATCATTACCTTCCTCCTTTGAAAGACATTCTCCTTCATACTTCACCTTAAGAGTTTCATTCATCTCCGTGACAGTTTCACCAGACTGTCTACCATCTTCCGCACATCCTGCAAACACACATAAACTGTGATATTTAAAAATACAAGGCTTCATAGCCTCATCTGCTTCTCTTGTCAACATATCTTCCAATTTTTCTTAACTATTCCAATAGTTCATGAGATATTCCTCATTAATATCTCCACCCAAAATTTCACACTGTTCTGGGCCACAAATGGAAACTTCCATTTTCAACTCAGCCTCTCTGATTTCTTCACATCTCATTTGCACACTCATCATCTGCTTGAGCTTCCTCAGCTCTTTTTTCAACTGTATGTTTACCTGTTGTTCCCTCTCTGTGTGTAGTATTTGCCATTTCACTTTCTTGCTCATGGTCCAACCATGTCTTTGGTCTTTCTTGTTTCTCTACAACAATTCTATCAATAAATCAAGGTGAATTGTTATCTCAGCTTTCTCCTTCTCATACTCTTCATCAATAAATTGCTTACATATGCCATTTACCTTAGAATTTTCCTTCTTCTTTCTTCTGCTGTGGTCTTCATCAGATCTTCTGAAATGACTATCAACAATCATCTTCTCCTTCTTTGTGAACTTAATTTGTTCATG
The DNA here is from genome assembly GCA_034641835.2 of Pinus albicaulis. Taxonomy (NCBI): domain Eukaryota; kingdom Viridiplantae; phylum Streptophyta; class Pinopsida; order Pinales; family Pinaceae; genus Pinus; species Pinus albicaulis. The sequence goes on from CM076581.1 coordinate 1,708,582,894, forward strand.
TGTGGATTTTATTTGAATCCCCTTTTCAGCAAGCCTCCATACTTGCCATTCATCAATACAAGATCTCTTCATGCGCTTGACCTCTTTCAGTTCTGTGTCTTGGAATCATTTCCGGGCAACTCTCTTGCTCCTCTTTGCTGCAAACAAAAACTGCAGTATTTCATGTGTTATAATGACATAACTCTTTGGGTGTCGTGCTCCGTTGATCATGCACCCAATTACATTCAAACCTTTGACTTAATTTAAGACTCTTTGACTCCATACTTTACATCAACTCTTCATCTTGGATGAAAATACACCCTCTTGTACAATAACTCAATCTTGACTCAAGCTATCCAAATTTTCATTTGACCTTAACATCTGATTTGACTTCAAGGCTTGACCCAATAATTACAATAGTGGATATTTTCACTCTAATTCAAGTTATACAACATACAAATGAACATCCACCCTTAATACATTTTTATGATGTAAAATCTTCACTCTATTCCATTCTTAAGAAAATATCACAAGTCAACAATTACATCATCTCCCTTTATCACTTCACATGATATTGAAGCCTTTAAATCAAAATGCAATCCATTTTTCCAATATTTATTTTATGGTGAAAATAAATAAACCATTTAATTTTCAAGATTCAAAAATACCTCTTTGAAATGAATGACCATACCTTATGCTCCCTTCAAGGCTATTAATAAACCTTCTCTTTGCAATTTCAACTCTCTGAATTTCATTCGCATGCCCTTTATACCATAACCTCTTCAACACGCTCATCATATTAGTGTAGATAGTCTTCTTGCACTTCCATGCAACTCATTATTTGCAGTGAGGGTTCTCATGCAACATCGTCTCTTTTCAGTGCACAAAAACAATTCCTTCACAGGAATTTTCCAAAACTTTCTTTTAACATGGTGGCATCAATATATTTCTCCGGCAGCAGCAAACACAAACTGCACTACCTTCTGAAAAGAACAATGTGAACAGTTTCACATGCACTACAAGCAACGATCAATTATGATTTTTAACTCATGGAATTATAGAAGCTCCTTTACAGGCTTGCTCCTTCATGTAGATCACAGTTATCATGACCTCAAAAAAATTATGCCACAACCATGCTCGAACCATATTTATACATCAACATTTAGTGTGCATGTCAACTCTCTTTTTTCATCTAACATATTATTTCGTTATCATATGATCTCTTCATTCCATTTAAATATGTGATCTCTTTCGTTAACCCAAAAAAATTTAATATTAAAAAGTGAAATATCCTTTCCATCATGATGTTCTGCGCAGTTTCTTTCACAATGTTGCAACAAATTTTCTCCTAACAATATCATAATATAAATCAATGAAAATGAATTTTGATACTATGACTCTGCTGCTCTAAAACGATCCTTAGCTTCGATTACAGTACGAAGAGCAACATGCTTAGTTCGTTGGTTCCATGCTTAGAGAGTTCCATGCTCAGATTTATGCTGCACACAATTCCAGTCCAAACGCTCCACAAAACCTCTCTTACACACTTCCACGGCTCTTCACACGCTTTCTACAATATGCTCTTCTCTTCGCTACAAAGAGATTTAGCTCAATTCCTCCTCCGCTCCAGAATAAGTTATCGAAGATCAAAAGAATATGGTGAATCTTGGTTAGAGCTCCACGGAAAACGTTTACCAGTAAACGTCTGCCACGCTACTACAAATAGAGCACGATACTTAAACAAAAAATACATTCAGGCCGCAGTTCACAAAGGAGTGGATACCACTCTGCAATTTATGCCTAATGAAAACAATGGTTTGTAATTTATGTTATATTCCCATAACCCAAATGCTGGAGATGTAGATACAAAATTTAAGGAAAACGTTACCACAAAAATGAGCAATGCTACTTTGGATGCTTTTGTGTTACTTCAATCGGCCTTTGTAAGCACTGTTAGGAAGCCCAGCTTGCACAACGCGTCTTCTACAGAAATGCTGGGCAGATGTCACGCTGGATGAAGATGTTTTTAGGTTCCGCATCCTCAACCGGTCTCCACATTACAGTCTAATCGATCTCTCCAGTTCCGACACTTACTCTAATCGATCTCCAGTTTGGGGCATGATGGTTTTTGGCCCTTGGTATTTTTTAGATCCGGTCAAGGGAACTACGACTATGTTCTAATCTAGGGTTAATGGATTGGGGTTTATGTATATTTCACCATGTATATATATATATATGTGTGTGTGTGTGTGTGTGTGTGTGTGTGTGTGTTGTAACACTTAAAGGAATATAATGAAAAATAAAGCTGAGTCGTGATGATGATCCAAGAGGAAAATCTCTATGTTTGTCTATTCTATGTTTTATTCTCTCGCTATTGTTTATTTTATGTTTTAAAGAATCGTTCATAGATAATTCCTATACAAGGTTAAAACCTATAAGCTCACACATAGACCAGACTCACGACGCCTAAACGTGGATTCTAACCTCCGTGGTGATCCGGGTGGATATTGGTGGTCACCCGCCTATTCCACTTGGGGCTCCACCATTGTCTATTTCAGTTTTTCAGTTTCGGCACAGTTTACTATTTTTAGCAGTTTTTCGAGTCCTAAACTTCCGGAGCCGTTTTGAGGCCCTAAACGACGTTTTTTGGGAAAACGGAGGGCAACATGGGTCCATGGACCGATGTTGCCCATTCCAAATTTGTAGTCCTTGGATAGATCTTTCTAACGAGGTATGGTACGCGTCAAACGGAGATCGTATGCCAAAGTTACGCCCCTGGGAAGTTGAAACACCAATTTACCCAAACAGGGCCCATAGTTTGGCGCTTCATCTCCTAGGGTTAGGGTTTTGGCTGTTTAGGATTTCCCATTGTTTCTAAATGATAAATAGGCCCTCGAGCCTCATTGTAACTCAGTTGAGAGGCCTGTAGCCGCCACATCTCTTCTCAGAGATAGCTACCAGCGCCCTAGCTAGTTTTATTCCATTCTGTCTGTAAACAAATTTCAGTTCTTTGATATTAATGAAATGAAGTGTTATTTCCGCTGCATCTCTGTATTTATGGTTATATGTTTATTCTGTTGCGTTCATGCATAAATCCGGATCAGTGGTATCAGAGCGGTCTGCTTTTTCTCGATCCTTCTTTGCATGTCCCCAACGAGGTCGGGGTATAAGGAGCTAGGGCTCGATCTGGTGGAACCTTTGCAAGATCAGCCTCGCAAACCTCGACGGACGCCCATGGGGGACGAAAAGAAAGATGAGGGAGCAGGAGATCCTATCAAAATGTTGCTCGAGGAGGCCCTCGAAAAACAAAGGAACGCGATGATGGATAGCTTTGCTCAGATCCTTCAACGGCTGCCCACCGGCGGCGCATCTGCATCCAGTAGCCACTCTGGAGTTGCGACTCCCTTTAAGGTACAAGTAAATTTGACATTCCCATATTTGAGGGTCAAATAGACGCAGATGCCGTAGATAGATGGTTGAATCTATTAGAAGGATATTTCTCTGTTCATGACTTTTCAGACCGGGAGAAGATTATTTTTGCACTCCTCAAAGCTACCCCCATGTTAAGGACTGGTGGGAAACCTACTGTGAGAACAAGGACCAGACAGAACCCTCTCTGTTCTCGGCCGTACCAACTTGGAATTCTTTCCGAGACACCGTCAAGGAACAGTACTATCCCGTGGGGAGCTATGAGGACAAGTACATACAATGGACCACGCTATGACAACAAAGGGATCAAGATGTGCATGAGCTGACGAATCTGTTCCATACCCTGTGCACAAAGTTGGGTATCGAAGATTCAGAGAAACATTTGGTGCTAAATTATCGCAGTTGTCTACACAAATACATTCAGGAGGAAATGGAGTTCTTCGACATCTCCTCGCTTGGTACGGCATACCGGTATGCTGCCAAGATTGAGCAGAAATTCAAACAGAAGAAGCGAGACTTTGGATCTGCGAATCAAAAGCAAGGAAAAGGTGCTTCCAAACCCAGAACAAAGGACAGAGCCAAGGCATGGCAGCTAAATACAGCTCATCGAAGCCACAAGAAAAGAACAGCACCGCAAAGCCAAAGAAGGACACGGGAAAGTGGTGTGAGTTCCATAAGAGCTCCACTCACAACACAAGTGAGTGTCGGGCCAAGCAGTCGCTAGTGGCCGAGATGAGGGCTTCTGAGTCAGATGCATGCTCTGACTCCGAATCAGAACCTGAAAAGGCGAATGAAAAAGGGAAATAGATTATTGATGCGGAGCCCAACGCCACTGTTGCCACTGCAAAGATCCAAAAGGAGGAACCGGAAGATCCAGAGGAGGAGGAACGTCTCTTCCACTCCCAGATGTGGGTAAAGGGCTCCCCGGTATAGTTCATTGTCGACAATGGGAGCCAAAAGAACCTCATTTCAGCAGATGCCGTGAAGCGGTTGGGCTTGCCGACCACAACTCACCCACATCCATACACCATCGGGTGGCTTCACCAAGGACGAGATCTCCGTGTCAGCCAGCAGTGTCGCCTTCCCTATAGCATCAAGCCCTTCACGGATGAGGTATTATGTGATGTTGCTCCTATTGATGTTTCTGATGTATTATTAGGACAACCATGCTTGTGGAAGCGTCATGCTGTGTATGAGTCTCGACCTCGTGCTGTTATTATTACTTTGGGAAATAAGTTGTACAGGATACCAGAGGTACCACCTCCTACGACTATCTCTTTGGTTACTGCGAAACAATGCAGTAAGCTCATTTCCCAAACCAGGAAATTCGTTTTCTTGATGATCCGCCCCCAGGGCAAGAAGAAGGCTGTGGCCACGACCTCTAGACAGGGCCCCTCTGCACGACAACAACAAATGGATAAGGTCGTGGAGGAGTACGGGGACATCTTCACCTCACCCACAGGGGTTCCTCTGCACTGCCAGGTCAAGCACCCGATTGATCTGACCCCAGGTGCGCCACTACCCAATGGACCGATCTATCGACGCTCTGTTCTGGAAGATGATGAAATCAAGAGGCAGATTCAGGAGCTGTTGCAGAAAGGTCACATCAGACCAAGTTCATCGCCCTGTGGGAGCCCGATCGTGTTGGTACAGAAGAAGGATGGGACGTGGAGACTCTGTATTGACTATCGGGCGCTGAACAAGATCACTGTCCAGAATAGGTACCCAATCCCACGGATTGATGACCTTCTGGATCAACTCAAAGGTGCAAAATATTTCAGCAAGATTGACCTGAAGTCTAGGTATCACCAGGTACCAATTGAACCCTCCGATGTGTGGAAGACAACCTTCAAAGCCAAGGAAGGCCTTTTCGAATGGCTGGTCATGCCTTTTGGGTTGACGAATGCTCCCGCCACCTTCATGAGGATGATGGATGACATCTTGCGGCCATTCACCAACTCATTTGTAGTGGTGTACTTGGATGATATTCTGATCTTCAGCCAGACTTGGGAAGAGCACCTTCACCACATCCGATAAGTCCTCCAAACACTGCGGCAACACAAGTTGTGTGCCAATTTGGAGAAGTGCACTTTTGGCATGACCCAGGTTCAATATCTGGGATACATTATTGATGAAAGAGGGGTGCATGTGGATCCAGCCAAGATCCAAGTCATTCGGGATTGGCCAGCCCCAACCACTATAACAGAGCTTCGCAGCTTTCTGGGTCTTGCTAATTTCTATCGGAGGTTCGTGTTGGGATTCTCTCATATCACTTGGCCTTGAGTCAAGTCACCAAGGGAGGAGCGAGAGCAAAATTTTTTTGGTCGGAACCTCAACAGAAGGCGTTCACAGAACTGAAAAACCGCCTCTGTTCTGCCCCAGTGCTCACTTTACCAGACTTGCAACAGCCATTTGAGATCGAGACAGATGCCTCCGACTATGCTATTGGGGCAGTTCTTACTCAACAGGGACATCCAGTGGCATTTCACAGTGAGACATTGTCTGACACAGTTCGCAAGTACCCCACATATGACAAAGAAATGTACTCCATTGTGCGAGCTTGTCGACAATGGAAGCATTACATTTTGGGGAAGGAAACAATCATCCACACAGACCACAGGCCCCTGCAGTTCATACAGACACAAGGGAAGTTGCAGAATGATCGCCATCAGAAGTGGTCTACATATCTGCAACAGTTTCATTTGAACATCAAGTATAAGAAGGGTAGCACCAATCATGTTGCAAACTGCCTCAGCCGACCACCGATCGTGGCGCTCACCACTGTACTCAACGCTTGTGGGCACGAGACTTATGATTGGCCGCTTCTCTATGAGAGTGACCCAGAATTCGGCCAAACTTACAAGGCACTCCTGGGGGGTACGCAAGTTCCAAATTTTCACCTCCAAGATGCACTTTTATGTCACATGGGACACCTTTGTGTTCCTTCAAGCGAGCGTGCCAAGATGATATGGGAAGCACACTACAGTCGAGTCGTTGGGCATTTCGGGGTCGAGAAAACAATAGCAATCCTGCAGAAGTATTTCTATTGGCCGAACCTTCGAAAGGATGTCGAGAAGCACATCAGATCCTGCATTGCTTGTGCCATTGCCAAATCGACCATCAAGAAGCAAGGCCTATATACTCCTCTACCTACCCCTAGTCGACCTTGGGAATCCATCTCCATGGATTACATGTCGGGCCTGCCTTCTACTAAGCAGGGAAATGACTGTGTTTTTGTGGTCGTCGACGGATTCTCGAAGATGGCCATTATGGCGGCCTGCAAGAAGAATATCACAGCAGAAGCCACTGCTAAACTCTTCTTTGAACGAGTGTGGGTGCACTTTGGGATCCCACAGTCTATCATATCAGATCGGGATAGCAGGTTCCTCAGCACATTTTGGTCCAACCTCTGGTCAATGTTGGATACCAAGCTCACCAAGTCCACGGCTTTCCATCCCCAAACAGATGGCCAGACAGAGGTCGTCAACAGAATGATTGTACACATTCTGCGCATGTACAATTCAAAGCATCCACGCACATGGGACGAGAGCCTCCCTTATGTACAACATAGTTATAATCGGGCTCTCCACGGTTCAATCGGCCATAGCCCCTTTCAGGTGGGCTTGGGATTCCAGCCACTATGTCCCATTGACGTAGCCATGCCATTTGCAGCTGCTCAGGCCAATTCAGCTCATGTCCAGTCTGAAGTTGACAAAGCCAGTAGCTTCATCGAGCGCATTCAACACATCCGCCAACAGGTTCATGATATGTTGGACAGAGCCAATGCCAAGTACAAGCAACGCCATGATCAACACCGGGTGCCACACAACTTCCAGGTGGGTGACAAAGTATGGCTACATTTGCAGAAGGAGCGCCTCACTGGACCCCACCGCAAGCTTCGCCCGCTCCGATACGGGTCGTACACCATCACCAAGGCTGTAGGGAACAATGCATTCGAGCTCGGTATTCCACCATTCCTTGGTCTGCACCCAGTCTTCAATGTGGATCGCCTTCGTCCTTACTTCCCACCTCTACTGGACACCTCGGACATTGCAGAACAACTCACACCAAGAGAGTTAAATCCAGACTGCATGGAACAGGCCACCACAGATTGTATCATGGACATGCAAATCAAGAACACTCGCCAACAGAAGATCCAACTATATCGGGTTGTCAAAGCTGGCCAACTCCTGCACCAAGGAAAGTGGTTCACCGGGGACCAAGTTCAGCAGAAATTTCCTCATCTCATGGAGGAACTTAACGCAATGGGGACCATTGCTTCCTAAGGGGGGAGGAATGATCCAGGTGGATATTGGTGGTCACCCGCCTATTCCACTTGAGGCTCCACCATTGTCTATTTCAGTTTTTCAGTTTCGGCACAGTTTACTATTTTTAGCAGTTTTTCGGGTCCTAAACTTCCGGAGCCGTTTTGAGGCCCTAAACGACGTTTTTTGGGAAAACGGAGAGGAACATGGGTCCATGGACCGATGTTGCTTGTTCCAAATTTGTATTCCTCGGATAGATCTTTCTAACGAGGTATGGTACGTGTCAAACGAAGATCGTATGCCAAAGTTACGCCCCTGGGAAGTTGAAACACCAATTTACCCAAACGGGGCCCATAGTTTTGGCGCTTCATCTCCTAGGGTTAGGGTTTTGGCTGTTTAGGATTTCCCATTTTTTCTAAATGATAAATAGGCCCTCGAGCCTCATTGCTGCTCTGATTCGAGGCTTGATGTTGCCATCTCTTCTCGGGAATCGCTGGTAGCCCTAGCTAGTTTTATTCCCGTGTTTGTAAACAGATTAGTTCGTTGATATTGACGAAATAGAAGTGTTATTTGTGCATCTTTGTATTTATGTTTATGTGTTTATTCGTTGCGTTCCTGCGTAATGCATATACATCTAGGATCATGTGAATGCGATGATCGTTGCTGTGAGTGATGGTTCTCGTCTCTAATGATGGCTCTCATAAGATCGATTCTAATTTCAATGCTTGGAAATGGGTAGACCAACAACTCCCTCTTATCTTCTCAACAAGGGATCTCCAACACCGCCACCAAACCACCAACACTGTCAGCACAAAAATACCTCTATGTGTGCTATACTTATGCTAGCTTCTATGTAGCCTTCAATGACAGCTTCATAAGCTTGCCTAGACTGTCTCCAATCCCAACAATCCGCTCAAAAAACAGTTTGCTCCTTCTCTTTCACTGACAGTGGATGAATCTCTCCTCGATTCATGTCTTTTTCCATTCAATCCCTTGATGCTGCTCCAATCCCTCGATGCTGCTCAAATCCCTCGATTCAAGTCTTTGTCACTCACTGGTGTCAGCAGAAGTTTGTGGCTTTTATCTTAAACCAAAATTAATCACCATCTAAAATTTACATATATCGTAGCAAAGAAGTTCATCACTCAAACACCATTAATGTTGATCGCCACACAAGCTTAGAATTTATATGGGCTTAACTTCTCATACCCTGCGAAGGAGTTTCCACAATCGACCTTACAATTGATTGGAAACACACATGTTGCCTTACTTGTCACTGTCACAACCCATGGATGAGCCTTAGGATTTGATACCAAATGATGCTTGGATTTTGCTATAAAATAGATCCTTGCACATAATAAAATGTCATGCTTCCTTAACATGAAATCCTCAATTAAATTCTTCATTAAAACCACATTCAATTCAGTTCAAGGCATATATAAAGAAGAGAGAGAGCCCACACAAACAAAAATAATGGTATATAATAACACAAGAAATTCAGATTCAAAATAATATGCCCGAATATTATATTTGTGGGCCTCTCGGCTCTCAGACCTTCACATAAACTCTCACACCATTTCTCTCTCTCTCTGTATTCCTCACTCTATCCTCCATCCTCACACAATTATGAATTAACTCCAATCCATGATTTCCTCCACACAAATCTCAACCAAATCCTAAAATATTTTTATCCCTTATTTGACTCAACTAAGTACCATTTAAGGAACTCCTAATTCCCTCATTATCTACCCAACTAAATTCCCTCATATTCTCAATTAATTAAGAGAATATTTACAATAATCCTCACACTCAGATTATTCTCTCTTAATTTAAATAAAAATGAGCATAATAATTTATAAAATAATTAAAAAATACATCACCCCTTATTTACACAATATTTTAATGAAAATCAAGCAGGATGCTCTTGCATCAGTTTTCTTTTTAAATATTCATTTTAAAAATAATTGATTAAAAGAAATATTGAATTAACCTTTTTACTTTGTTTTAAGAAATGGTATTGACTTTAGTAAAGAGTAAATATGTTTAAAATTTCAAGTGATTTTGAATTTTAATGTGGTAAAATGTTTTGTTCAAGGTAAATTTATGACCCATCCAAATTTGAGATTTATGATAAAATAACTATTAAACACAAAATAATTGTATTATAGTTTTTTTTCATTGGTTTCTCACATAAGAAAGCTACAATACCATTATAGTTATTTTATCATATAATTTGAATAAATATATAAAACATTTAATCTAATTATTTTTATTTTTTATTATTTTATTTTTTTTATTATTTTGACACATATAAGTATAATTTCAACTCTATGCAACAACATAAAACTAGTTGGACATAAACACTGAGAAAATGAAGAAACAAATTTAAATGACAGATAAAATTAAAAAATTGTGATTTTTAAAAAACATTATGGGGAGTCTAAATAAGAGAATAAAAAGATGGGAAATAACCATGTTAAAACCATGGTTTGTCAAAATTATTAGTTTTTTTTAATTATTTATTTATTTTTTAATGTAATTTATTCGATAAAAGTGGAAAATTTTATTTTGTAAATAAAATTATACAATTCCCTAAATACTAGAATAATACAACGGGAAAAACCATCTATTATAAATAACTTAAGAAAACCATGAGTTGTCAAAATTATTAATTTTATTAATTTTTTATAATGTGTTTTAAATGTCTTATTTTTAAATGTTAAACAAAGTAATATATTAATCTCATACTTTAATTGGTTAAAAGTGAAAAAATGTGATTTTAAACAAATATAATACAGTAGTTTAAAAGATTGGTCTAACCATCATCATCATCATCATACAAGAATAATATCATGAGAAAACCAGGAACTAAAAATACTATTGCAAAATTTTTAATTATTATTTTTTTAAATTCCAATTTTAATGTAATTTTTACAATTCAATGAATAAACCAATTTTTTTCTTAAATTTTTGGAAAACCACAAATAAATACAAGTGTCCTTGCATTCTATATTTAATTTCACATTCATCTAAACAATTATCACAAAAACATAAAATATTTTTCTTTTTCTTTTTCATTACTAAATTATCCTCGTAACTTTTCCAAAAACATAAAATATTTTCTTTTTTCTTTTTCATTACTAAATTATCCTCCTTGTAACCTTTCCGATATCACAATTGAATTCATCATTGTGTTTTTTAACCTTATTCACAAGAGCAAGTGCATAGAGGCTTTGGTATTTTAATAAAATTCACACAAGAGGAAGTGTATCCAGATTTTGATATTTTAACACCATTTACATTGGAGGAAGTGCATAGAGGTTTTCTTATTTTAAGAACGTTTAGAAAGAGAGATATGTTTGAGAAATAAATAGAATACATGCCATCTTTAGCCTATCTTTAGCTTTTATTAAGTTCCAGAATCACCCATTTTTATTTTTGAGTATGGACTATTGAATCAAAGCATTTTTTTTTGCATGTTAAACTCCCTAGTTACACATCCACAGAAAGGCACATACATTTCACTTTTTCAAAACTAGTGAATCTTACAGATCTAATTTCAGAATATAATAAAACAAGAGACTCTGGAAATTTCTTTCAAAGGAGTTATGTAAAAAGGAAACCCATCAAAATTAGCTGCAAAACTGTGTCAATATTTGATCGAATGAACCAACAGAACTTATCAAATAAGTAAAACGAATAGATCCATAAACAATGTAACTTCTATGACATAAACAATGTAAATTCTTTGAAATAAATAATAGCAGTGACATTGCAGACTCATCGCTGTGGTGACAGTGGCGAATGTTTGCATGTGGGACAGGAGATGTTATGATCAAACCATGAGAGGATGCAGTGTGAATGATAAATATGGTTGCATATCAATTGTTTTGTAGCCTCCCCATTTTTAAAATTCTCGTAAGAAATTGCGCACATCATTTCTTCACCTCTTGCAATATTTTGCGCGCGAATTATAACATCCGGCAACCCATCCAATATTGCATGATCACTTACAACTTCCCCTCTTAATTAATTCACCACAACACTCATAAATAGAAATAGAAGAGGTATGTATCCTCCTCTAAACGTTGCATTATTTGATGTTAATTATTGTTTGTAATATTCAATGTAGGGGGGCAGACGGTGTAGAAATTATATAAACATATATGTATATTATGGATTCAATCCATTTTAACAATATACTAAAGCTAGATACTAAATCGTTTCTATAAATCAATTGTGGAAATTAAACACAATTGCCGATCATATGAAGCAAAGAAAGAATTAAATTAAACCACAACATAGATATTTTCTTAGGAAAAGCTTACTACTCAAAACGCCTCTATCATATATTGTATATTCCACAAGGAATCATGAAACAATTACATTGCAATTATTCTCACAAGAATTTCCTCTATCATATATTATATATTCCACAAAAAATCATGAAAGAATTACAATGCAATTATTCTCACCAGAATCTCCTGCACTTTGCTTATCGTCTCACACTGATCTATAAAAAATCGGGCCAACACTTAGCCAATTCTCAGTTTGCCTTTAGCCTACCTTGTTCATGCAATTCCTGATTAATGCAATCCATATTCTTTAGGAATTTCAGCTTTCCTCCATTGCGTTGAGTATCATGGGCATCCTGTGGTGTTTTAATGCATCTGGATAGTTGTTAATATCACAACTCATAGTTAACTCCCCTTTGACCTTTGTTTCAATTGGATCTCCACTGGAAGTGGCATGCATGCAGCTATTAAAAGTAAATCATCACTTGCATGTTAGATCATTGATTGTGAATTAAAATATATTTAATTCACTTGATCTCTCACTAGCGCAACAATGAGTTACAACTAGTTCAACTCACTTTAACTCAGCTAGATTGAGTTAACTGATTTCTCATGCATTAACTAATGCACCAACTGCAACTTGGACTCAGTAATTAATAGAATCACTTTGCATGCCTCACCAAATACCCTCAACTTGAAATTGAAAAACTAACTGATTTTATCACACTCAGTTAACTTTTAAAAGTGATTTTGAGATAAGATTGCAATTTATTGTCTAATTTAATTAAGGGATAATTAAATTAGACAAATTTACAATTTATAAAATAAATTTCATTGCACACTGATGTATCGCATGGACCCATCAATGTGTGACTGTCGCTTGGATCTGTGATCCCACCCTTGTGTGTGTGTTTTCATGTTGTTTCTGGATGTCAATTTCAATGTTTCTTGTTGCAAACTTCAAAAGATGGGGAGGGAGCAGGGGCTCAGCGCCCAACGCATGTAACCTCAGTGCACAACCAACGATAGAGCCAAATCTAAAGAGCGAAGTTTAAACATTAAACTGAGTTTAATTAACCCCTAAACCCGTCTTAAAATGTGCCTAATCCATAATTATTAAAATAATCCAGGGTTATCCTCTAGGCATGGGTTAAGCGCTAAACATTTCTTAAATAGCACTAAATGCAGTAAATTATATTAATGAGGATTAACTTGGAGGTCTGCTAATTTCAGCAAAACTGCGAGTTTAGTGCCCACCTAACTAGATTTAGTTCAAGTTAGCTACATTTAGGCCATACATTGTGGAGAAGATGGAAATATTCATAACTTTTGGATTTTTCAACCAAATCAGGTGTAGAAAGAGGCTAGATGACCATTTTTGGGCATTCTAGACTCATTGGTGTAGGTTTATAGAGTAGAAAATAATTATAAGGATGTCATTTTCCAAATTTGAGCATAATATAGAGGCCCAAGCCATGGAAGCTGGACCAAAGAGATGTAACCCACGTGGGGTGAACTCCTTCATCAAATTCTTGTGTTGATGTGTTGTATGGTGATGTACTGTACTTTATTTTTTTTTGTTCAACTTTTATTTTATATTAAATTGTTCATAAAATTAACATGAAAAACACTCATGGGCCTCAAAAGAGTAATTATCACAACAACACTAACATACTTAATTCAGATCATTTTTGGTATGAGAGCTTTAGGTTATTTTATGCAAGAAGCGATCTAATTGTTTGCAAGTTTGTGTCAAGCTTACAAGGTTAAAATTCAAAAGATTAGAAGGTAAGTTGATTGAGAGCCCTGAAGTTAGGTTATGAGGAAGAAGGCCAAGGTTTCCAAAGTCTTCAACACTAGCACATCTTCAAGTTGAAGTTGAGTCTTTAGTTAGCATGTCTCATGAAGGAGAACCTACCATGACATAACATCAAAGAGAATTCATGAAGACATTCTTTGATATGACTGAGATGGTTAAGGTTCTTTAGGAGGAGGAGGCCATTGATATGGTAAGAAGACACCATCCACTCCACCATCATCCTCACCACCATATTTACTTTCCTCATCATCATCTTACACTACCACAACTCTTCAATCTCTTCATATCCATACTTCAAAAGGAGTTGGTAAATCACCCTTACTTAAAATTGATGTTAAATTTGAGCTTCCGATGTATAATGGAGAAGTGAATGCAAAGAAACTGGATAATTGGATTCATCAATTGGATTTTTATTGCAAAATTCAGAACCTTCAATAAGGTGACATAAATATTGTTGAAAATTTGCAACAAGAAATAGTGAAATTGGAAAGCAGAAACGACAAAAAATGCACACAAACTGGTGTGGAATTCCAGTCACACATTGGTGAGGAATTTAGTTACACATTAGTGCAAATGAATGTGTCTAATTCATTTTTCCCTTAAATAAATTTGACAATAAATTGTAGTTTCATCTCATAAAAACTTGTATGAGATAACTAAGTCATGAAGACTGAATTAGCTCAAGAATTTTGAGTTTAGGGTCTAAGATGAGACATGTAGAGTGATTCTATTATATTTCGGGTCTAGTTCTAGTTGTAGCACTAGTGCGGTGTGAGTGTAATCGGTTAAATCAAATTAATAGAGTTAAAATCAATTTCATTGGTTCTAACTGAGTGATGAGCTAGTGAGAGATCTAGTGAATTAAATTAGATTTATTCACAAGTAGTGATCAATCAGATAACTAGTGATTCATTATTATTATTAGTTGCATTCATGTCAGTTCTGATGAAGACCCAGTTGAGAAAGAGGTTAAAGGGAAGATAACTATTATTTGTATTATTAGAAAATTGTCTGGGCGCAATTATAAAGTCATAGGAAGGCCATGATGGATTGTGAAATCAAGGAGGGTTTAATTTCCTATTTAATAGGGATTTATTTCCATAGGGACTACATGAGCAAGGGTGGGCATAGGAGAGGCTGATAATTGGCTAAGTGTTTGTTACTTTTGCCTAAGAATTGCTAGTAATTTTTGAGCAGGATCAGAGTGAAACAGAGAGGAGAGTGCATTATTTTCTCAGTGTAAGAAAGCATTGTATTATTTCATGATTCTTTGACTTTGTACAATATATGAGGGGGCTTTTTATCATTTTCTTTCCTAGATACATCTTGTGTTGTGTGATAGATAATTTATTTATCTTACTTGCATGTGATTGAGAAATCATGTTTTATATTCCGCAAATATTGTAGAAGGATTTAATATCTTATTTTAGTACATCACAAGATCAGATTAAATCCATTGGTATAGAGTTTCTATATAATTTCTTCAAAGATTCAATTAGCTTCCTTCAGAATGGAGGGTGTTGAACTTGTATGGTTGGAAGAAAAGACAGAAGAGGAGATTAAGAAAAATGGTAAGATCTCAAGGTCTTGGTCAAATTTTATTTTTTCCATTAAAATGCAATTTTATCCTCTAGCTTACCTGAAAAAAGTTATTGTGAGTTGGAAAAAGTTTAGACAATTGAAAGGTCAAAGTGTGCTAGATTACACTCATTAATTTAGGAGAAGAGATCTTAGGTTAGGTGTTGATTTTCATAGCCAAGAAACTTTTCTAAAGTACATAGTTGGTTTCCATAGTTACCTAAAACATACCATCCTCATGTTTAACCCCACTAGTCTAGATGAGGTCTGTGTGCAAGCTACACATGTTGAGGCAAGAGGGAAAAATTTACAAGAAGAGGGTAAAAAGAAACCATTCAAGGGTGGTGAAAAAGGAAAGGATTTCAAGGGTAATAAAAAGAAGAATGAATCCATTAAAACATAAGGGGAGAAAACCACATGTAATCAATGTTCTAAAGAGGGTCATGATGCAGCCCATTGTTGGAAGCTTCATCCCAAATTAAGGCCTAAGAAATTCAACAACAAGGGCAAACAAAAGACAACCACTACCACACAACAAGATCATGGATCCAACTCAAGGTATGAGACTAAAAGAACATCCATGGTGACAAAGGGAAAGGAAGCCATAAGAAGTAATAGTTCATCAAATTGTCACAGTAACACTCCAAGTGAAGAAACAAGAATAGATTTGTTTCATGTAAGAGTGATCTCAACACACAAAAATTGACACATTATTTGATAGTGGCTATCAAGAAAACTTGATATATGAATAATTAGTCAAGAAGCTTAATATTGAAACCTTACCTCATCATAAGCCATACACTTTGGGTTGGATAACCAAGGATACAAATTTACAGGTTACAAGAAAATGTATTTTTCGGTTTGCAACTACAACAAAATTTATTGATGAAGTTGAGCTAGATGTTGTACCACTTAACATATCAAGAATGTTTTTGGCTATTCCATATATCTATCACAGGAAATAAATATTCTATGTCCATGAGAAAAAGTATCACTTGTTGAAATATGGAGTGGAATATATTGTAAGAGCTCATCGCAAAAGAATAAACCTTTCTTTAGTTAATGTTGGGAAAATGAAGAGCCTATTAAATTCAAGAAAAACATTTGTGCTTATTATGATAAAAAAAAAGGAGGATAAGGATTACGAATCTTTTGAAGGTTGTGATTATAGATTAATATCTAATTTTTTTGATGTGGTCAATCAGCATGGAGAGGTGTTTCAGGAACCAAAGGGGTTACCTCCCAAGAGGGGAATCCAACATGAGATATAAGGAGGAAGTTCCACTCCCTAAAATTGGCATGTATCGCATGTCAATAATGAAAAGTACAAAAATCAATAATAAAATCCAAGAATTTTTGCATAAATGTGTCATTCTCCCATCTACATCACGATGTGGTTCACCGATTGTATTGCTGCCCAAGAAGGATGGAACATGGCACATGTGTGTGGATCTTCGTGCACTCAACAAAATCATGATAAATAACTTTTATCCATCCCATGGATTGATGATTTTCTTGATAAATTGAGGTATGAAAATTATTTCACTAAATTATACTTACGAAGTGGTTATCATCAAATTAGAATAGCTAAAGATGACATATGGAAGACCACATTCAAAACTAAACAAGGATTGTTTGAGGGGCTTGTTATGCCTTTTTGTCTTTCCAACACTCCAGCTACTTTCATGAGAGTTATGAATGATGTATTGAGACCATTTCTTGATTATTGTGTCATTTTCTACTTAGATGATATTTTGAGATTCAAAAAATCATGAGATGAACATGTCATGCATGAAATAAAGGTGGTTGATGTCTTGAGAAAATAGCAGTTGTTTTTGAAGATGTAAAAATGTGAATTTGGTAAAAATTCTTTAGTGTATTTGGGACATATTCTTGGATGAGGTGAGATGAATATATACCACTCTAAGGTTGAGGTCATTTTGAATTGGCCTACACCCATGATAGTCACTGAGGTAAGAAGTTTTTTAGGAGCGACACAATATTGGACGAAGTTCATTGCTATTTTCTCTTCTATTTAAGCTTTTTTACATCCATTGAACAGTGTTAATAAGGTATTCCAGTGTGGAGGAAATCAACAAAAAAACACTTTATGCTTTGAAAAAGAAGATCAGTTCAGCCCCAATACTAGCACTGTCGGACTTGAGACAGTCCTTTGAGATTCAAACTGATGTAAGTGACTATGCCATGGGCACAGTCCTTTTACCACATGGTAAGCCTATTTCATTCCATTCATAAATGTTTAATGGTGTAGTGATACATTATCCTACATATTACAAGGATATATATGTGTTGGTTCAAAGTGTGAGGAAGTGGAAACACTATTTGATGGGAAAGGAAACCATCATTCACACTGATCACCAACCATTTCAATACTTGCAATCACAAAATAAATTATAGCAGTCAAGTCACTTTCGATGGATACGTTTCTTGCAGCAATTCCACTTGGTCATTAGCTATAAGAAAGGTATATACAACAAGGTTGATGATATGATTTCTAGGCCTATTATTAATGTAGCTACTTTACTCAAGAATATTTTTTTTTACATGAAACTTACATTGAACAATGTGCATTTGATAATGACTTTCAAGATGTTTATGAAAAATTGAGTCAAGGTCGCCATGTTGATGAATTATATTACCGTGTACATAATATATTGTTTTATCATTTGGGAAAGATTTTAATTCCACAAGATGAGAGAGTGAATGTCATAAGGGAAGCACACACTTCTCTTATTGAGGGACATTTTCGTGTAAGAAAAACAATGGAAAATATTGAGAGGTATTTTTATTGGCCTCATATTCTTGAAAGGGTGTCATGGTTTATTAAAGGTTGTTCATTATGTGCAATCCATAAGCCTTGTAGCAGGAATTTAGGATTGTACACACCACTTCCATTTCCTTCACATCCATGGGATAGTATTTATTTGGATTTTGTAGGAGGTCTTCCTTTGTCAAAAAGAGGTCATGATTATTTTCATTTAGTTGTGGATAGGTTCGGAAAAATGTGTATATTGATGCCATGTAAAAATAATTTTACAGCTAAATAAACAACTCATATTTTCTTTCAAAATGTTTGGGTTCATTTTGGGTTACCTACATCTATTGTAAGTTATTGAGATTCTTGATTTTCTGGAAATGTTTGGTCAAGCTTGTGGGATTTGATGGAAACTAAGTTGAAGAGGAGTACATCATTTCATCCACAAACATATGATCAAAACAAGGTGGTCAATAGAAAAATCATTCATATTCTTTGAGGATATTCCAACAAACATCCTAAGTTGTGGCATAAATAGTTACATTACATTAAACATCCTTATAACCGTGCAAAACATTCCTCTACTCAAACATCACCATTTGAGGCATGTATTTGATACTTTCCAAAACCACCATTGGATTCATTTTTGGGAAATATGTATCTATCAATGGACATAGAGACATAGATAAAGCAAAGAAATTCATAGAGAAAATTCAGTTGATTTGTCAAACACTGCAAGATCAACTAGAAGAACGTCAAGGCAAGTACAAAGTGAGGCATGACAAACATCGTGTGGATCATAAGTTTCAAATCGGTGACAAATTTTGGCTTCAAATTAACAAACGAAGGCTTCACAAAGAAGGTAAGAAGTTGAAACCAATCCGTTATGGTCCTTTCAAAATTCTGGAAAATATTGGTAACAATGGCTTTAAGCTTGAGTTGCCTTCATACATGCAAATTTATTCAATTGTTAATGTTGAAAATTTGAGATTATATGATCGTCCTTCGATTGAAGATCAAGGAGAGAATGCTAATATGCGATATATTGAATATTTTTCTCCAGATTTCTTTGTTGAGCTTCAGCAAGACACCATACTTGACAGGTGGACAAGGACATCGACAAGAGGAAGTGTAAGCTATCTTCGAGTGGGGCTTGAAATTGGGAAGATGAGGGAACTATAACCTCACATGTTCAACAACTAAATATGATATTTTGGGGTCCAAAAGCTTCCATAGGGGAGGAATTATCAGGGGATGAATATTATGCTCAAAACTCAAAGTTCTCTGAATGGCCTGAAACTTGAACGACCACATACTGCTTGTCGTTCTAAAAGAAGCACATTTTGTTTCATGGAAAATGGACTTCATTTACTCCCACAAATGAGTTTTTTTCACTTTTATAAATAGGAAATTTTTTAAAATAAATGACAGATAGGTGCCCAGTGAGTAGCTCGTACTGCTAACGTGGTATGATGAGTGGGGTGGGTCGAATTTTTGTCTTTTTCCTTCGGTGAGTAGGGTACTGCCAAGTGGCAAAATTGCATTGGCTAAGAATTTGGATGATTTGATGTTTTTTTATTGGTTTAAGTTTGGACCAATGGGGTGAGAAAAAATTATGCAACCTAGGGCTGCAACATGCTGCCCCATGGTGGATCAATATTTTTGTTTGAAGTATGGTCAGAGGCACCAGGGTTCAACCCTGCAACCTACCACACGACATGCGGGCCAACTATTGTTGCGCCACACCAAATGACTTAACCATATTGCCATCCACATCATATTATTGTTTGTAATGTTCAACAATAGGGGGAGAGGGGGCCAGCCCCCTGGAGCCAACCCCCAACGCATGTAACCTAAATGCAGAACCACTAGCGGAGCCAACTCTAAAGAGCGGAGTTTAAACATTAAACTGAGTTTAATTAATTGATCAATATTTATGCAGGAACACAATAAAATATAAAAATATACATAAACATAGAGATGCAATGGAAATAATACTTCATTTCATTAATATCAAATAATATAAATATGCTTACAGACATAATGGAAATAAACTAGCTAAGGCGCGGTAGCTTATCTCTGAGAAGAGATGTGGCAGCTACATGCCTATGAAATTTTTTAAAATGAGGCTCAAGGGCCTATTTATTATTTATAAACAATGGAAAATCCTAAAAATAAAAAAACCTAACCCTAGGAGATGAAGCGCCAAAACTATGGGCCCCGTTTGAGTAAATTAGTGTTTCAACTTCCCAATGACGTAACTCTGGCATACGATCTCCGTTTGACATGCACCATACCTTGTTAGAAATATATATATGAGGAATACAACTTTTAATTTTAGGAATTATAGTCCATGGACCCATGTTGCTCTCAGGTTTCCCAAAAAATGTCGTTTAGGGCCCCAAAATGGCTCCGTAAGTTTAGAACCAGAAAAACTGCTAAAAATAGTAAGTTGTGGCGAAACTAAAAAAATGAAAGAACTAATGGTGCAGGTCCAAATGGAATAGGTGGGTAGCCACCAATATCCACCTAGATCATTCCTCCCTCCTTAAGAGGCAATGGTCCCCATTACATTAAGTTCCTCCATGAGAGGAAAATTCTGCTGAACTTGGTATTGGATTTGTCCAGGATGTCGTGGACCTGCTGATGGACGTGTTGGATGCATTCAATAAATTTGGTTGCCTCATATAGTACATGTGTGGATTATATCTGTTTAGTCGCATGAGGTATGGCAACATCAATCGGCGGTGCGCCATGGGTCAGATCAATGGAGTTCTTGTCCTCACAGTGTAGAGGAACCTTTGTGGATGAGGAGAAAATCTCCCCGTATTCCTCCATGACTTTTTCCATATATTGCAGCCATGCAAGGGATCCCTATTTCAAGTTTGTGGCCGCAATATTATTCTTTCCTTGTGAGCGAGTTGTAAGGAAAATAAATTTCCTGGTTTGGGAAACAATCTTACTGCGTTGTATTTCAATAGTCAAGGAGATGGTAGGAGGCAGTACTTCCTCTGGTATCCTGTACAATTTATTTCCGAAAGTAATAAGAACATAATGGGGCCTAGACTCCTACACAAAATGTCACCTCCAAAATTATGGTTGGCCCAATAATACATCAGCTACATCAAGTGGAGCAACTTCACATAGTACCTCATCCATGAATGGCTTGATGTTTTATGAAAGGAAGCACTACTGGCAGACGTGGAGATCTCTCCTTAGGTGAAGCCACCCGATGGTATATTACTGCGGGTGTGCTAAGGTTGGTAGGCCAAGCCACTTCATGAACTCTTATGAAATGAAATTTTTTTTGGCTTCCGCTATCGACAAGAAATTGCAATGGAGAACCCTTCACCCACTTTTGTGAATGGAATAGGTGCTCCCCCTCCTCTGGATCCTTGGTATCCTCCCTCTGGAACTTGGTGGTGGTAACAATGGCACTGGGGTCCGCATCAATTATCCACTTCCCTTTGTCATCTCCCTTTCCTGGTTCTGGCTTGGGATCAGAACATGCATCTGATTCAGGTGCCTTCAGTTTGGCCACCAACGTCTGTTTTTGCTGTGAGTGGGTCTGTTATGAAATTCACACCACTTCATCATATCCTTCTTTATATTTGTGGCGGTGTTATGAGTTTCCCCGCTTTGTCTCTGCCCCTTGTTATGTGTTTCAGGGGCACCTTTCCCTTCTGCTTAAATTTCTATTGGATCTTGGCGGCATAGCGACATGTCGTGCCAAGTGAGGTAATGTCGAGGAACTCCATTTCCTCATGAATTTGTTTCTGCTGATAAATGCAGTACTTGAGCACCAAATTTCTCTTTGAATCTTTAACACCCAACTTTGTGCACAGGGTATGTAACAAATTCGTTAGTTTGTGCACATATTGATCCCTTTGTTGCCGCCATGTGGTCCATTGGATGTACTTGTCCTCATATCTCACCACGGGGTAGTATTGTTCCTTGATGTCATCTTGGAACCAATTCCAAGTGGGTCCGGACAAGAATAGAGAGGGTTCCCTCCCGTCCTTTTGCTCACAGTAGGTTTCCCACTAGTCTTTGACATGGGGGGCAGCTTTGAGGAGTGAAAAAATAATCTTTTCTGGTTCGGAGAAATCATGGACCGAGAAATACCCTTCTATCAAATTCAACCATCTATATATGATGTCTGCATTTATTTGGCCTTAGAATATAGGAATGTCAAAGTTTACCTGTACCTTGAAGGGAGTGGTACCTATAGAGTGATTTTTGGATGCATATGCGTCATAGGTGGGCAGTCGTTGAAGGATCTCAGAAAATGTATCCATCATCGCGTTCCTTTCTTTCTCGAGGGCCTCCTTGAGAAATATTTTCATAGGATATCTTGCTCCCTTGTCTTAATTTTCTTCCACCATGGGAGGTTGTCAATATTTGCAAGGCTGATCTTGCAACGGTTCAACCATATCGAGCGCTAACTCCTTATACCCTGACCTCGTTGGGGACATGCAAAGAAAAAAAGAGAAAGATGAGACCTCTCTGATACCACTGATCCGGATTTATGCAGGAATACAATAAAATACAAAAACAGAAATAAACACAGAGATGCAGCGTAAATAATACTTCATTTCATTAATATCAAATAATAGAAATATGCTTACAAACATAATGGAAATAAACTAGCTAGGGCGCTGCTAGCTGATCTCTAAGAAGAGATGTGGCGGCTACAGGCATATGAACTCTGTTACAATGAGGCTTGAGGGCCTATTTATTATTGACAAACAATGGAAAACCATAAACATCCAAAACCTAACCCTAGCAGAGCGCCAAAACTATGGGCCATGTTTGGGTAAATATGTGTTTCAACTTCCTAGAGACGTAACTTTAGCATACGATCTCTGTTTGACATGCACCATACCTTGTTAGAAATATCTATCTGAGGACTACAACTTTTGATCTGACCAACATCAGTCCATGGACTCATGTTTCTCCCGGTCTTCCCAAAAAATGTCGTTTAGGGCCCCAAGAGGGCTTCAAAAGTTCGGGACAAGAAAAAATGCTAAAAATAGTAAGTTGTGCCAAAACTGAAAAACAGAAAGAACTGATGGTGCAGGTCCAAATGGAATAGGTGAGTGGCCACCAATATGCACCTAGATCATTAAACCCTAAACCTATCTTAGAATATGCCTAATCCATAATTATTAAACTAATCTGGGGTTATCCTCTAAGAGTGGGTTAAGCACTAAAGATTTCTTAATTAGTATTTATTGTAATTAATTATACTAATGAGGATTAACTTGGTGGTCCGATAATTTTGGAAAAACTTCTTGTTTAGTGCCAAATAACCGAGTTTAGCTCGAGTTAGCTAAATTTAGGCTAGAAATTGTGGAGATGGAAATGGTCATAATTTTTGGAGTTTTCGACCAAATCAAGTGTAGAGAGAGGCTAGACGACCATTTTTGGGAATTATGGACTCATTGGTGCTAGTTTCAGCAGCAAAAAATCATTCTAAACACATAATTTTGTAAATTTGAGCATAATATAAAGGCCCAAGCCATGGAAGATAGACCAAGGAGATGAAGCTCTAGACAAGTGAACTGCTTCATCAAATTCCTGTGTTGATGTGTTGTATGGTGATGTACTTTACTTTTATTTTTTGCTATTTGACTTTCATTCTATGCTAAATTTTCAATAAAATTAACATTAAAAACACTCATGAGACTCAATAATTTGCAAGAGAATTTGAACCCTTGAACACACATAAGACATTGTATTCAGAATCTAAAAGAGTAATTAGCACGACAACACTAACATACTTCATTCAGATCGCTACCTCTCACCTACTCCACCTTCAACACATTGTCTTACCCATGATGGGCTTCATAGGGACTCTATCTACCCTCTAAAAATTGGTGTTTCCGTGATGTTTTACATAGGTGGTCTTCCCATCGTAATCTCCTAATCTCATTCAGTCCGAAGGAGGAGTTAAGACCTGCATCTCAATCTCATTTTACATATTATGCATATGCTTCCAGTTGCTACTATTGCATGAAAATTAAATAAGGTGAATTTTATTCTTTCATATTAATTGATAATAAAAGGTAAACTCTCCAATCGTTTAGAAAAATAGGATGGAAAAAACCTTGAAGTCCTACCATTGAAAGAGCATACTTTATAAGATATAAGCTGTGAAGGAGGAGATAACGCATGACATTAGAAAAAATTAGATTGTTTTCCTATGAGATTACATGGTTAACATTCCCTACCTGCATATAGATTAAATATAGGAAATTTTTTCCCAATGGTGGGATTTCCACGTAATCTAGTCTACTATTGGTAAATTTTATCACTTAGTATGTTTTATATTGAGTTTATTTTATTATTTTATGATGGGTATGAAAGGTGCAAGTTCTTTTTGTTATTAGTGTAAGTCAGGTCTATTAAGTAGTATTAAGTACTATCAATTGCAATTTTTTCTTATTTTTATTACTGTAAGTTAGGTCTATGAAGTAGTATCTATACAACTACAACTAGAGATATGGAAAACTTGAATGTGACAAATCTATCTTGATGGATATATCATATATTGAAAAAAATACTAATTTTAAGATATTTTTATTTAGTTATTGAGGGACTAGAAAAAAATCATCATCTATGATGATTGAAGCCTAGATATTTGTAATACACAAACTTGACCCTTAGATTGTAAATAAGCATGTACATATGAAACTTATATTGGTGAGCCATTACATACTAATTAGGTTGGTAAGCTAAGGATGTATTGTAGGGTCAATATGCCTATGCATATATGTTTATATGATTTTTTGTTGATGTGCCCACATTCATACGTGTTTGTATGTTTTGGGGTCATGTGCCAGTGTGCATTTGTTTTTATATGTTTTTGGGTCGAGAGAGCCTAGTTTTTAAAATATGAAATTACATTCACACTAATAAAATACATTATAAAAGCATATTAATTCATACAAAAACAACATGGGGGGCTAAGACTCCATGAGTGTTAGCAAAGGGAGCTTTGTATGACTTAATAATTATTAAAATTGCACATGATTTTAACTTAATTTTGTCAAATCACTTTAAATTTTCCATGTGTCAAGAGATCAATATGCACATAAAAGTGATTGGGTTAGTTATGTTATTAGTCCACTAGATTCCCAAGGCTGAGGAAGGAATCCCAACAGAGGTAACCACAGACCAAGATTTTGACTTGATAGCTAGCCCTATCAAGTCGGAGATGGCTCTCTCCAAAAGGGACATCATAACAAGAAATGCATGCTCATCCATATTCTCCTTGGGTATTTCCTACATTAGGTTTCTTGGCTTAGATATAGTGTTTATGGTGTTCATTTTTTTTTTTTTTTTTTTTTATTTATTTTTTTTTCAGTAGTTTAATAATTTGTAAGGTTTTTATTCTTTTGTTAAACCACTAAAAATACATAATATAGTTCAATTGTGGTCATGGTTATTGTAGTATTAATTTTGTGGTTTATTTTTTTGAATCCACCAATTTCCAAGGTTGTTAATAATCATATTAGTACTACAGAGTTTTCTTTGTGCCTTTGCATGATTTAAATTTACTATCAGCTACTCTAAATCTAAGGAAGATTTTCTCCTTGTGCATATTGAGATTGAAACAAGAATCATAAGTCATGGAGAGCCTCAAATGAAATTATGCATGAAGGAAAGGAAGGAGTTGTTGGTTAAAGGGATTTAATATTGATAAGGTTGGAATTTCATGTAGCCAAACTTTCCAATGGTATCTTCTCACTTATGGGCCCTCAGGAGAACAATATCGACCTTTTTTCGAAGCAACATCACTTAAGTGTGTAGAAATTTACAAGGTAAGTTCCTTGTATCAAACACCAAATTTCATCACCCATAAACAGATCAAAAATTAGTACACAAATATATCACGTGGTTAAAACCCTCGAAGAATGAAACAATCAATGACCTGAGCCAACGCCACCACTTCAAGCAATTTATTAATATAAAAAATAAATTTTACATATGTTTCTCTCATAAATGATTACCAGAAAAATTACCCTCCATGCTCTTTAAATAGAGATCATGGACCAATCGAGTGTTAAGCCACAGATCAAGTGTCGTTAATACCGAGGAGAGAGTGAAACGTAGGATCACTACAAATTGTGACTGTCAGATTATAAGTTACAAATGTACATTGTAAAGAAACACACTTTACCTAACTCTATATTAGACCAAGTTATACTCAACTATTTTCGATGTGTCAGAATATCCTAACATCCCCCCTTAAGAACAACTTGGAATAGGATTGAAGGATTTACAAAGGTGACACAAAAGGAGCCTATTTCCTATGTGTTGAAATATCCTAACATCCACCCTTAAGAACAGCTTGGGATAGGATTTAAGGATTTACAAAGGTGACACAATAGGAGAAGGAAGGAGGCATTAGACCCTATCCCCCCTTAATGATAACTTTCTTGAACTCCAAGCATGGATCGAAGTTTGGTAAACTTCGCTTCTATGAGAGCCTTTGTAAATATATCTACAACTTGATCATTGGTTGAATAATACTATACTTCAAGAACAAGATCATGAATGAGATTTCTGATGAACTGTATGTGAAGCTCAATGTGCTTCATATGCTGATGTTGAACTGGATCTTTGCATAGTTGAATGGCACTCTGATTATCAAAACAAAGTATATTTGTATGCTGCTAATGAAGAACAAATTTAGATAGGATCTCACAAAGCCACATGGCTTCCTTCCTTGCTTCAACGACACCACGATATTCTACTTCTACCGAAGAAAGAGAGATGGCACTTTGTTTCTTACAAGACCAAGTAATAGGTCCTGAACCAAGAGTCAATACATATCCTACAGTAGAATTTCGATCATCAAGGTCACCAGCCCAATCAAAATCAGTGAAACCAATAAACAATGGAGATGCTCCTGTGCTATAATGTATTCTGAACTGAATTGTTCCTTGAATATATCAAATTATTCTTTTAGCTGCTTTCTAGTGACTTTCATGTGGTTGGTGCATAAACCGATCAACAAGATAAACGACAAAGGAAAGGTCAGGATGGGTGTGGGTTAGATATAAAAGTTTACCAACAAGTTGACGGTATAAGGTAGCATCGACTTTAGGGGTAGTACAAGTGACTGAAATCTTGACTCCAGACTGAAAGGGAGAAGGGGCTGGCTTACAATATTCCATGTGAAAGTGGCATAGAAGATCACAGGCATACTTGGACTGAGAAAGGGTAATACCTTCTTTGGATTGCAAGACTTGAAGACCAAGGAATAATACAAGTGCCCTAAGTCTGTCATTTCCAACTTATTTTTGAGGCTAAACTTCACATGGTTTATATGGTTGGGATCACTACAAGTGAGTATAATATCATCAACATAAAGAACAAGGATGGTGAAGGACTTACCCACTTTATTGGTGTAGATAGTGTTTTCAGAATAACACCTATAAAATCCATTATCTAATAGAAATCTATCCATTTTAGCATACCAAGCCCGAGGATCTTGTTTGAGACCATAGAGAGACTTTCAAAGGTGACAAACATGACTAGAGTTATTTTGGATAAAGCCATGGGGTTGTTCCATGTAGATTTCGTCAAGAAAATCTCCATGTAAGAAGGCATATTTAACATCCATATGAATGAATTCCCATTTAAAGGAAGCAACAAGCAAAATAAAAAGGCTGATAGAATTCATTTTGGCAATAGGGGAGAAGGTTTCAGTAGAGTTAATTCCTTCAACTTGTGAAAAGCCTTTATAAAAAAGACAAGCTTTATGTCTGTCCACTTTTCCATCTGGTCCAAACTTCGTTTTGTAAACCCATCTGCATATGACAAGTTTTCTTCCTTTTGAACGAGGAACAAGGTCCCTAGTATCATTTTTCAATAAGGAACAATATTATTCATTCATAGCTTCATCCCAGCTTGGATGACTGGAAGATTATTCAAAGGTGTCTGGATAAAGGTTTTCTGGAACCTAAGCCAATAAGGAAGAGGCTCTTTCGAACCAAGAACGTATACGACGTCGATCTCCAAGGTCACCTGGAAGAGAACCTGTTGGATCTTGAGTAGAGCAGACCCATCTTGGAAGTTGTGAAGCTGAAGGAATGTCTTCAAGAGGTGGAGGAGGATTTTCATCGTCATTATCAACATCTAAACTAGAAGATATGCTATAAAAAATAGAAGAGATAGAGAGAGGTGGCACATATGCCAAATCAGGCTCGCAGGCCAAAGGTGGCAAACCCACTGAACTAGGCTCGCAGGCTGATATATTTTCATCAAATTTTACATCTCTTCTAATGATTATATTTTTGTATTTTTTTTGAAGAAGTTTATATCCTTTGACATCTTCAGAATATCCAACAAAAATCATTTTTCACTCTTAGGTTCTAAGACTTATTGTTTCGCATCTGGAATATGGGCCCAAGCATGACTTCCAGAAACATGAAAGTGACCTAAATCTAGTTTAAATGAGCTTCATGCTTCTTCTAGAGTTATATTCCTTAAAACCTTAGTAGGAGTGTGATTTACTATGTAATTTTCACAATTAATTACTTCTGCCCAAAAATTGATACTAAGTCCTTTAAATTGAAGCATATAATTAGCCATTTATTTTAAGGTGCAATTCTTCCTTTTAGCTACACCATTTTGTTGTGGAGTATATGGAATAGTATGTTGCAATTGAATGCCATGCTAAGTGCACAATTTGATAAATTTGTTGTTAGCATATTCTCCTCCATTGTTTGATCTTAACTTAAGAATTTGATGTCCAAAATGTTTCTCAACAAAGGCCTTAAAGGCTAAGAAAATGTTAAAAAATTCAATCTTGAGTTTTAAGAAGTATACCCAAGTGCATCTGGAAAAATCATCAATGAAACTTAAGAAGTACTTGCAACTAGAGAAAGAAACAACAGGAACTGGACCACATAAATCATTGTGCACATTGAGCTACAAAGGGGTTGAAGCATGTAAAGAGGTACGTTTGTCAAAAATATCCCGATGATGTTTTACGAGTACACATCTGCATCAAACACCATCTTAGCAAGATACCATAGGAAGACCTATCACCATATTTTCTTTACATAGAGTTTGAAGAGAGCGATAGTTTAAGTGACCAAATTTATCATGTCAAAGTTTGATCACTTCATCATTACGAGCAATAAAAATGGATGGAAGACATGATGACCCAAAGTTTTCAAACTTATAGAACCTCGTGGAATCATCAGCAATGCGAGTAACTAAAATATGTCTAGGATCTTTCAGGTCCTTGATTACAACATCATGAGGTGAGAATTCTACTATTTTCTCTTCACCTAAATTAGTTATCTGATAAACAAATAGAAGGTTGCATGAAAACCTAGGAACACATAATACATCATTAAACTAACCATTATCTAGATGAATGGTTCCAGATCCTACAACACTAAGAGATCTATCATCACCAACATAAATATGTTTGGTGTTACAATCATTTAAAGAAGAAAACATACCTTTAATTTTGGCCATGTGGTAAGAAGCTCCAGAATCAATGAGCCACCCATGAGAATGAGAAGAAGAAGATACATTTAATTCATAACTAGATGCTTGACAACCACAAGCAGAAAGTGCCATTCTTGAAGGTGAAGTTGAAGAGGTCTCCAAATTGATGTGGTTCTTCTTCATTGCTACTTCCAAGGCTTCCATCTTCTTAAAACATTTGGAATCTACATGGCCATCATGATTACACAAGTTGAAATGTATATCTGTTTGTCTCCCTTTGTTTTTTTTTCCTTATCATTTTGGTGAGTTGCTTTTTTAGTTTGCAGCTTAAATTTCTTAAGACCCTTGTTGGGTTTAGGAACATACTTTTCCAGATACTGATTCTTGGGATTCTTTTGATATGGTTTATGTTGGGCGGCTAAGGCCTTCTTAGAAGAATTTCCAGTATTGATAAGACCAAGGTGTAAGATTTTGTCTTGTTCTCTTATCAAAGAACCGCAAAAGTCATCAAAAGAGGGGTTCTTATAAGGTGTTCCTTGAGAAATGATGGCTTATCTAGTGGAATGGAAGGCAGAAACAAATACAGAGTATGCATGGCCAAGCTTAGCAAGAATAGAATAGATAAGGCTACCATCTTCCTTTTTGACCTTACAACCTTCTAAAATAAGTCTAAGGGTCCTGAATTTGGACAAAAAATCTTCAATAGAGGAGAAATTATTGGGGTCGAAAGTAAGAAACTAATTTTCAAGCTCGCGAGCCCTAATTTCATTTTGAATGCCAAAAACAATATTTAGCTTTTTGAGGGCTGCATCAGGGGTGTTAATTTCTATTATATGAAATCAAAGATCTTGAACAATGGACATTCCTATCAAACCTCGTTCTTGATTTTGTTTATTTTCTTTTCCTGTGGCTATTCTGTAAATCCCTTTACTTCTGAGTAAATCTACCATGTGCGGTAGCCATTGGAAATAATTGGTGCTGTTAAGAATAAACAACCATGCACTTTCCAATTTTTTATTTTTATTTTTAAATTTTTTTTGCACTGATGCTTAAAAGGGCTGAATCTAAGTGCTCCAATGGAAATATATCAAAAAATAAGATTGATTAAAAAAAACGGCTCGAAAAATGACTCCTGGATGAAGAAGTTATGCCTTTCTGAAATTGTAGATGTCAAATAGTTACGTGAATGGTTGAAAGATGATAATGACGTTCTACTTTAAACAAACCCCCCCCCCCCCCCCCGTTTCAGACTTAATAAAATAAGCTCACTTTAAAAAAACTTTATGTGACCCACTTTTATAAATAAGTGACAGTCACTTTTACAATGTTACTTTTACATGTGATTTTTGAAATAAAACCCTCTTTTTAAAACTGGAAACTTGCCAAAGGGCTTTATCAGAAAAATTGACTTAACAAAAAACATTTTACAAAAAGAAGTTTGAGAAAGAGACTTGAACCCAAGACCTCTATTCTCATAAACTAACTTTACACCAAGTGAGCTAGTAAAAGGATTTTGTAATTGTTTGAAAGGAGGAACGATTTTTTTTTTTTTTAACTCTTCGATGTGCATGCTATTTACTCCATATCTAAAATGACATAACTCGGGCAATCAGAAACCTTTTCACATAAAATTAAAATGGTTCCTCAATGTAATAGACACTCCAGACACAACATAGCAGTTCTCTTGGCCCGAAATTGGTCAGAAATAGTAGATGTGGAAAACGGTAGTCACATGTAGTTAAACTGACTTCGGATTTGAATCAACAATGGATACAGCCCTCCAAATGGATCTGATACCATGTAGGAATTTACAGGTTAAGTTCCTTATATCAAACACCAAAGGTCATCACTTACAAATAAATCACAAATAAGTACTCCAGTATATCACTTAGTTAAAACCCTCTAAGAGGGAAACAGTCCACGGCCTGAGCCAACGTAGCCACTTCAGGAAATTTATTAATATAAAAAATAAAGTTTACATATGTTTCTCTCATAACGGTTACCAGAAAAATGACCCTCCATTCTCTTTAAATAGAGATCATGGACCAATCAAGTGTCAAGCCATGAATCAAGTGTTGTTAATACTGAGGAGAGAGTGAACTGTCGGATCACTACAAATCATGACCATTGGATTATAAGTTACAAATGTACATAGTAAAGAAACATGCTTTCCCTAACTCTACACTAGACCAAGGTATACATAACTATTTCCTATGTGTCGGAATATCCTAACAAAGTGAAATTAGAAAATCATGAGGAGTTGAGGGAAGAGAAGAGAAGAATTGACACCTCAGAAAGGGAATGTTAGTAACGAATCTTTTCATCATCTATTTAAAGTAGACGCAAAATTCAATATCAAGCGTTATATGGGCAATGTAAAGGTAGTGAACTTGAATAATTTATTTGTTAGTTGGAATTAAAAAATATTTAAATATGCCTACATATTAAATGAGCATCAAATAATTTTTCTAGAGTCAAGTAAGGAAGTTTACACTCACTTTGTGGGGAAGCCACATTGAGAACCTTAAGTTTGCAGGGAACCCTCTAGTGACTATGTGAGAGGCATTAAGAAATCTCCTCAATTTTTACCCTATTGGGTATAATAAAACTGATGCATTTTGTGGCACTACTAAAGACGATGTAGAAAATTCCACTGTGATGTTTAAGAAAGAAGTTGTTTAATTGTGGATATCTCCCAAGGAAATCAACATGGTCATCAAGCACCTGGGTGGCTCTTAGTGACATAAGGAGGCATGTATGATTTTCAAGCTTAATGTTATAGATGTAATTTGTGTACAAACCTAGTTCTTTCAAGCTAACAAGAAAAAGGGGTAGTTAAGTGGTTCAAAGTAGTTATAACAACATGGAGTTTCCAGTAAGGGCCATTAGGAATTCATTTATAGTTAAAGTTCTAGAAAGTGTTAGAGATATGACATATACCATCTTGTGAGATTATTATGTTTATGTTTTACAAAATGTAAGAGTTGTGCAAAAAAAGAATCAAAAAGTCAATATGAATGGTAAATGCAACATTTATTAAAGATGACTCAAGTAAAATTGTTTCATAGATTTAAAGGGGTTCACTATGATAGTAATATACTAATTGGTACATCTACGAGAATTACACCATGTATGTTAGGTGAATTATTTTTGTTGTATGAAATATGTTGATGACAGAGGGAGTGTTCCAAGGGGGACTGATCAATTAAGAATAAGTTGGTGATAAGGGGAGTTCAAGGAAAGAATGTGTATCAAAAAAGGTGGAGTATATCTACTTTTCCATTGATGTCATATGGGGGGAATAAGCATAAATTAAAAGAATAACAATCAATAAAAAGGTAGGAATTTTTCTTAGCCCAAATACATCAATGACAAAATTACATCTAGTGGCATTGTCGTTAAACAATAAGAGGATTTTGTTACACATGTGTTGTCATTGATGTCAAAGGTGTAGTGAGTAACGTGATTTCTCCAAAAGGAGTCTTTTCCTATTAAAATTTATTCACACAAAGAAATAATTATTATACCTAAAGAATGCAAAAGAAATCTAGATGAAGGTAGAAATCCAAATGTAAAATAATTCAGATGAATCCACATTGGGGAAAACATCTAGATAAATATAATATCTATATTCTCATCATATTTTGGTATACTCACTAGATGTAAAAGTATATTTATTAATATAGATTGGCGCAAACATGTGGATGATATATTATATCTATCCCTTTAACATATCTGAGCATCCTTTCCAAAAGAAAAAAAATGTAGATGAATCCAAATTAGTGTGTTTATTTGATTTAGATATGAAATATGGCCCTTAGCAAATTTACGATGCCAACAATATTACAACCATAAGTCTAAGCCAAATCACTAGATACCTGAATTTTGGCTCAAATAGTTGGCACAAGTAATGAGGCTTATAGGTGGTGCCATTAGGAGGTTACATGGAAAGTCATATGATGTGGTTGTGTTAGGGAGGGACACATGAAAAGTTGAATTAGCATTTTTGGCCAACACAATAGATGATTGGAATGTGACACATGGAAAGTAGATTTTAGCATCAAGCCATGTGGAAAGCTTGAGTTGATAACAAAATGTGACTTTTCAGATGAATTGGTAGGTGATCTGGAAAGTGACGTGGAAAATTGTGGGTCACACGACAGAGTTAAAAATATTTTTTTGAAGTAATCCATTCATCCATCCATTCAAGAGTGTGTTGAGCTAAAGTGTTTAGTTGTTCAAATAATATTCTAGATTCAGTGGATAAAGTGAAATTAGAATTCCATTCAAGAGTGTGTTGATTTAAAGCATTTGGTTATTCAGCTCAGATTCCAAATTCAATGAATAAATTTAAACCACAATTCCAATTGTTCAAGGTTTTTCAGTGGAAGAAAGATCAAATTAATTCAAGCAAAAAGTAATTAAGGCATGAAATATGTATTTTCATTAGAAATTGACTCGAACATTGAACTCAGGTGAAATGAAGGAGATGATCAATGTTCTCATATTGAAAGTTTTGTGAAGACATGTTTGGACTCTAGTTTATCTCAGGTCTAATAAAAGGAGTTCCATAAGGAAGAAACAGATTCCTAGGTATCTATATAATGTATAATAAAAATAATAATAAGTATCATTTAAGTTTTCCCTAGGTAATAATGCTCAGTACTACATGGCTAAATGACTTGGATCCCAAAAAAAGGGAGGGTTAAATTAATCCCGCTATTACATACAAAAGTAATCTAGGAAAATAAGATATCTAGATGTAAGGTTATCTATTATACACAAGTGGACCTAGATTTAGATTCGTTAAAATTTTTTTAAACATGGTCATGATGTGTGGTCTCAAGATTTCAAAGGGTAGGATAATGAGGGGCCAATAAATCATGAAACTAATATACATTCATGTCATATAAACTAAATATCCATCCATTGAAATAAAAAAAATAATCGATTAATCACTTATTTAACGCAGTTGAATCCCAAAAATAATATATAATTGTAAAATAATGTTATCTTAAATAAATTCAAGTTAAATAACTTAACACAAAAAAATCTATCTATCTTACAAAATATTGCATTAAACTATCATATTGATAATATTTTTTAAAATTATTTCAAAATTATCAGTGGAAGCACATACTCAACGTATATTTAATCTCACGAAGTGTAGGAATTTAAATACAGATCTCACTATTGTGTATTAAAAAACATAACTAACATAATGAAATATTTTGTAAATTCGTGATCATATATAGTTGTTTCATTAATGACTAATTAAAAATTTTCATTGACACACCAAAATCAATAAATTTGAGAACACTAAATACATTGTACAATCGTAAAAAAAGAAACTCTAGATTACAATTAAATGTGAATGATGAAATAGGGTGATTAGGCATTCATTTATAAATAAAGTTATAGAAAGTGTTAGAGATATGACATATGCCATTTTGTGAGATTCTTATGTTTATGTTTTACAAAATGTAAGAGTTGTGCAAAAAAAAATCAAAAACTCAATATGAATGGTAAATGAAACATTTATTAAATATAACTCAAGTAAAATTGTTTCATAAATTTAAAGGGATTCACTATGATAGTAATATACTAATCGATACATCTATGAGAATTACACCATGTATGTTAGGTGAATTATTGTTTTTGTATGAAATATGATGATGACAGGGGGCGTGTTACAAGGGGGACAAATCAATTAAGTATAAGTTGGTGACAAGGGGAGTTCAAGGAAAGAATGTGTACCAACAAAGGTGGTGTATATCTCTTTTTCCATTGAGGTCAAATGGGGAGAATAATCATAAATTAAAAGAAGAACTATCAATAAAAAGGTAGGGGGTTTTCTTAGCCCAAATTCATCAATGACTAAATTCATCTAGTGGTGTTTTCATTAACCAATAAGAGGAGGTTGTTACACATGTGTTGTTATTGATATCAAAGGTGTAGTGAGTAACATGATTGCTCCAAAAGGAGTATTTTCCTATTAAAATTTATTCACACAGAAATAATTATTATACCTAAAGAATGCAAAATAAATATAGATTAAGATAGAAATCCAAATGTAAAATAATTTACACCAATCCACAATGAGGAAAACATCTAGATAACTATGATATCTATCTTCTCATCATATTTTGGTATACACATGAGATGTAAAGGAATATTGATGAATCTAGATTGGGGCTGACATGTGGCTGATATATTATATATATCCCTTCAACATATCTGAGCATCCTTTCCAGAAGAAAAAAAATATAGATGAATACAAATTAGTGTGGTTAATTGATTTAAATATGAAATCTGGCCCTTATCACATTTAGGATGTGAACAATACTACAACCATAAGTCCGAGCCAAATCACTAGATACCTGAATTTTGGCTCAACCAATTGGCACAAGTAATGAGGCTTATAGGTGGTGCCATGAGGAGGTTATATGGAAAGTCATATGACATGGTTATGTTAGGGAGGGACACATGACAAGTTGAATTAGAATTTTTTTCCAACTAAATAGATGATTGGAATGTGACACATGGAAAGTAGAGCTTATCATCAAGATATGTGGAAGGCTTGAGTTGATAACAAAAGGTGACTTTGCAGATGAATTGGTAGGTGATATGGAAAGTGACGTGGAAAATTCTCGGTCGCACTACAGAGTTGAATATTGTTTTGTAGTAAACCAGTCATCCATCCATTCAAGAGTGTGTTGAGTTAAAGTGTTTAGATTTTCAAATCATATTTAGTGAATAAAGTGAGATTAGAATTCCATTCAAGAGTGTGTTGATTTAAAGTGTTTGGTTATTCAACTCAGATTCCAAATTCAGTGAGTAAAGTTAAACCACAATTCCAATTGTTTAAGGTTTTGCAGTGGAAGACAAATCAAATTCATTCAAGAAACAAGTAATCCAGGCATGAACTATTTATTTTCATTAGAAAATGACTCAGACATTGAATTCAAGTGAAACGAAGGAGATGATCAATATTATGATGTTCAAAGTTTTTTAAAGATGTGTTTGGACTCTAGTTTGTCTCGGGTTTAATCAAAGGTGTTCCTTAAGGAAGAAGAAGATTCCTAGGTATCTATATAATGTATCATAAAAATAATAATAAGTATCATTTAAGTTTTCCCTAGGTCATAATGCTCAGTCCTACATGGCTAAAGGACATGCATCCAAAAAAAAACAAGGGTTAAAGTAATCCCACTATTACATGCAAAAGTAATCTAGGAAAATAAGATATCTACATGTAAGGTTATCAATTATACACAAGTGGACCTCGATTCAGATTTGTTAAAAAAATTTTAAACATGGTCATGATGTGTGGTCTTAGGATTTCAAAGGGTAAGTTCCTTAGGGACAATGAATAATGAAACTAACATATGTTCATGTCATATAAACTAAATATCCATTTGTTGAAATAAAATAATTAATAGATTAATCACTTATTTAACGTAGTTGAATCCCAAAAAATAATATATAATTCTAAAATAATGTCATCTCAAATAAATTCAAGATAAATAACTTAAGACACAAAAAAATCTATCTATGTTACAAAATATTACAATCAACTATCATATTGATAATATTTTTGAAACTTATTTCTCAATTATCGATGAAAGCACATACTCAACGTATATTTAATCTCATGAAGTGTAGGAATTTAAATAGAGGTCTCACTATTCGGTATTTAAAAACATAGCTAATGTAATGAAATATTTTGTAAATTTGTGATGATATATAGTTGTTTAATTATTGACTAAATAAAAATGCTCGTTGACACACCGAAATAAATAAATTTGAGAACACTAAATACATTGTACAATCATAAAAAAATCCAGATTACAATTAAATGTGAACGATGAAATTGGGCCATTAGGCATTCATTTATAGATAAAGTTCTAGAAAGTGTTAGAGATATGAAATACGCCATTTTGTGAGATTATTATGTTTATGTTTTACAAAATACGATTTGTGCAAAAAAAGCATCAAAAAGTCGATATGAACGGTAAATGCAACATTTATTAAATATGACTCAAGTAAAATTGTTTCATAAATTTAAAGGGATTCGCTATGATAGTAATATACTAATCATTACATCTATGAGAATTACACCATGTATGTTAGGTGAATTATTGTCGTTTAAAAAAATATGTTGATGATAGGGGGAGTGTTCTAATGGAGATTGATCAATTAAGTATAAGTTAGTGACAAGGGGAGTTCAAGGAAAGAATGTGTATCAACAAAGGTGGCGTATATCTCCTTTTCCATTGATGTCAACTAGGGATAATAAGCATAAATGAAAAGAAGAACAATAAATAAAAAGGTAGGGGGTTTTCGTCACCCAAGTACATTAATGACTAAATTATGTGTAGTGGTGTTGTCATTAACCACTAAGAGGAGGATGTTACACGTGTTGTCATCGATGTCAAAGGTGTAGTGACTAACATGATTGCTCCAAAAGGAGTCTTTTCATATTAAAATTTATTCACAGAAAGAAATAATGAATATACCTAAAGAATGCAAAATAAATATAGATTAAGTATAAATCCAAATGTAAAATAATTCAGATGAATCCACATT
The DNA here is from genome assembly GCA_034641835.2 of Pinus albicaulis. NCBI lineage: Eukaryota > Viridiplantae > Streptophyta > Pinopsida > Pinales > Pinaceae > Pinus > Pinus albicaulis. The sequence continues at coordinate 1,708,621,099 of CM076581.1, forward strand.
GGGGAAAACATCTAGATAAATATGATATCTACCTTATCATAATATTTTGGTATAATCACTAGATGTAAAGGAATATTTATGAATCTAGATTGGGGTTGACATGTGGATGATATATTATATATATCAGATGAATCCAAATTAGTCTAGTTATTTGATTTAAATATGAAATCTGGCCCTTAGCACATTTAGGATGTGAATAATACTATAACCATAAGATTGAGCCAAATCACTAGATACCTGAATTTTGGCTCAACCAGTTGGCACAATTAATGAGGATTATAGGTGGCACCATGAGGAGGTTACATGGAAAGTCATATGATGTGGTTGTGTTAGGGAGGGACACATGACAAGTTGAATTAGAATTTTTGGCCAACCAAATAGATGGTTGGAATGTGACACATGTGTTATCACTCTATAATTTCTCCAGGTTCAAGAGAGAACTCATCGAGGTAACAACAAACCTACTTCAAACTCTAGGATCTAGCCTTCCTAGGGTTCAGAGAGGGCTCTCTCTTTAAAGTTTAACTTTGTTTTAGTTTGTGAATATTAGGTTAGTTATGAAAGTGTAGCTTTGGTTTTGTTTTGATAGTTTGGTGGAAAAAAACACTTGAAAGGATGGATAGTGGGAAATATATTTTTCCATTGGTCTATGGAGTCAAAATCAAGCTAACATGACTAGGATTAAGGGCAAAAATGTCAAATCTCTTTAGGGAAAGATAGATAACCATTGGAGATCTTGGAAACTTGTTTTTGTGAAGTGGTATGATCGGGATAAAGGGCACTTAAGGATCCTTAAATCCATAAAAGGGAAGTAGTAGGAGAGGTCAAATGAATGAGGGAGCAATTAAGAATTCCCTACACTGGAAATCAGAGGAAAACATATAAATGATAACTAGTTAAAAATAGGGTGCTATAAACATATCCTATAGTAATACTCCTAATTATATGTTCATATTTAGCATAAAAATAAATGGATGCATGTAACAAAGAAAAGAAACAATGAAAAGTGAAGAAAATACTTCACTCCAAATAGCTCATCATAGGGATCATAAAGTATGATGCCAATTTTCTTTGATCCAGCCTGGTACTCAAATTTTTGACACACAAAAGCTTTAAAGTCCAAGAATAAATGACTATAACAATCCCAACAATTTATTCCACCAAAATAATTCAAAGACTGAAGTATTTGTTAGTATGATTCTTTCTTCGTGAAAGATCACTTTAGCTACGCATAACAAATAGCCCTAACATCGATTATGGCTGCAAGATATCTTTAAGTTTGCTGCACAAATTTAGATCTAAGCACAAAAGACATTAAGCAGATAAAACATAACATAGCTCCATAAATACAATGGACAAGACAAGAAGAATGTATTTAAAATAATTTTGTATTATATTAAAGAATGGGGCACCTGAGAGGAAAACAAGAAAGGTGTCTTCCGGTTCTCCTTAGTGGGATGGGTTCTTGAAAGTCCTCAGTGTTTCAGATCTAACATTTCTCTCTTTTATAGGTGTGAAAAAGAAAACATAGAACTCAATGGGAGTTCACAAAACAAAATGGAAAAACAGTGACCAAGATTAGATCCAGAGTGATCTAATGCAAGGAAGTTGATTAATGAATGGGTAAAACCCCCCTATTTATAACAAAATATTGGGGCGGTCTAGAACTCGGTGCATGAATAAAATATTATTAATCGAATTCTAGAAGCACCTTTTAGGAATATTTTATTATATTTTTTGGAGGGAAAAGTATTCTTGACTTGGGTCAATTCCTTTATTTATAAATAATAAATAAATAAATTATTTATTTATCATTTTAGGGGAATTATGGGAATATAATTAAGTAAACAATGTTTTATTTAATTATTTATGGATTATTTAGTCAAATTTAACTAAGAATATTATTTAAATAATGATTTAAATAAATTTTTCTTAGGAAATAATTAAATAAATAAGGATTTATTTAATTAATTTCCTTGTTTTGGGTTAAATATGACCAAATAAGTTATTCTGTGTGGTGAAAGCAATTTTACTTAGGGTAAAATTGGTCTTACATGGTGTACTTGGGTTCATCTAATAATAATAGGTTAGATGACCAAAAAAATGGTGTAACAAATTGCCCCCCAACGTACGAGTGTTAGGAGCAAATTGTATGACCGAATTATGTTGTAAGAACTCAATCACTAGTCATCAAAAGAGAAGTGAGAGAGAGAAATGTAATGTTGGCTGATGTGCTAAAGGACTAGACCCTAAGGAGATGAGACTTACAGGCGCAACAACTCTCTAGTTTATGAAGTGGTACCTCTGCTAAAGGCAGTGGGGGAGGCATACCTATGCCCGCCGAGAAAAAGTACAAAGAATAAGGCACCTGAAAAACCACGGAATGCAATAATGAAGCAATTGCTGGCCGAAACATGAGCCAGATAAAGAACATGATGAATCCCACATACATGCGATGCCTGGAATAACCATCAGGACTTATACAAGAATATGGTAGTACATGAGATAAAAATATGCCCAAATGCCCCCTACACACGGGGAAGGGCTCACAAAATTTGACAGATACATGCAAATCGAAAAGGCGCTGTAGGCGACTGAGGCCGATATCATCAAATGAGAGGAGCTGAATCAAGGGTAGAAATGAAGAAGTCATCCGGGCATGTGGGGGGCTACCTGCAGGGCCATCCCCTCATGAGGGTTGAGACATCTCACACATGCCCGAGAATCACCAATAGCTGTTGTTGCATCACTGGATCATCAAGTGTATATATAACGAGCATGCTAGGAAGAGCTCGAACCTAGGTACACTGCCCCCGAGACTTGGCTTCTGGAGTAAATCAGCTGATGTCGACAGAACTAGGTCCACCATAGGTGAGGTAATAAGGGAACCCCAATTAAGGCACAAGGGAAAATAGAAGAGTGACGAACAGGTAGACACTGATGATGATGATGGGATACGGAGGAGTGGTTGGACGACTTCCCTTGTTAGAGCATGAAGGGCATGAATGGCTTGGCAGCGACTAACACAATATCATGATGGATAGGGGACAAGGGTACTGAAGGCCATAATGTGTGACATGAGAGAGGGACCAAGCAAGAAAGGATGGAGGACTATAATGGGGTACAAAGGGACTCGGGATAGAATTTATGAATGTGATGACTCAACTCGGATGCTCTAGACAAGGGCAACTCGATGGTGCTACCACATAGTAAAAGGTCCAATGGGTAACCATAAAAACATGAGTACAATAGGGTATTGCATGATGAAAAGCAACATGAACAAAGACAAGGAAGGAGACAAAGTGATGCCCCCAGTACAAGTATTGTAAGTGAAGAAATTCGATTTGTAGGAGATGTGAATAGATTCTTCATGGAAAAAATGTGTCCTGGTGAAGTATCAAGGTACTAAAAGCTAAAAGGTACTCAGAGCTCATGAACAGGCCAGGTCACACTTTTTGGGGTCTATTCTGTGACCTGGGTAGCAGGTACTGGACAGAAAACTGCGACCTCACCCAGGAAATGATCTGAAAAGTGCGACCTATCAGAGAAAGGGGGTTTCAATGCTGTTTTTTGTCTGAGATCGGGGATTTTTATGGGTGAGGGGCATAGGTGCCCCCAAGCATGAGGTGGTCATGCCAAAAGGTATGTAGAAAGAAGGGGAATTTAAACATAGTTTAAGGATGTGGTGCGCCATTTGTTTTTGTTATGGTTATGCAGTTTAAGAAAGGAAATGGAGGATTACCAATCTCGTTTAGTACTGCATATATAAATCAAATGGACTTTAAGTTTCTGGGTTGGCATACCTGGTGCCACTATCCCAAATAGAGGATTTGGAGATAATGAACTGATGCTCTCTTAGAAAAAATATAGGTTGGTCAACAACAAGGTCGAAAAGACTGGGTTGCTGATGTAAGATAAAGGAACAATAAGGGGTATCATCTCGAGAGTGATCTGAAGTGATATGGAACTTTAGAGGTTCTTCTAAATGTGGGAGAATAATGGTACTAAAGTCGGCATGATCAGATATACTAGTAGAGTGGTGGAGAATTGCTTCTCTTGGTCTCTTAAATATGGGTGCCCCCTTTACTCAAACATTGGGTTTCAATGTAATGGCCACAAGGTGGATGTGGTGTGAACGCATGGGTTCGATGTAAGGGGGAATAGATGAAGTCAGGGGTAGTGATTTCTTCTGTAATGTCATCATCATGATAGGAGATGGGGTGACTGGTGGAAGAAAGACTTCCTGATGCAGCGAAGCTTCTTGACTCATGATCACGAGAAGGGATGGTCGCATGTGGATTGCCACAAGGGTTAAAAATGGCCCAAGCTGCCGAGGCTAGATTCTGGGAATAGTGACTTGTCCCATCGGCATAGCCAATATAATGTGTGGATGGAAGGTCCTGCAAAATGGTGTCACAAGACAAGACATGGGAGGAGTAAGAACAAAGATGACAACGTGAGTGAAGGGTAGACAACATAGGATAACTATGGAAGGTAGTAGGCTGGATAGGGTGGCTATGACTCGCAGAATGACTAGAGGGTGATGGGTGGGGTTTGGAGCTCAGGCTGCGGAGAATATAATAGATACGGATGGTATCATCATGGTTATGGGTGGGAGGGAAAAGGTCAGGGAAACCACATGAGGCCGCAAAGCTACCTAGATCATCAACATGGGAAGAAAGGCTCACATACGGACCATCTCGGGGGATGATAGAAGAACAAGTAAAAATATGATCGAAGGATGTAGAGCCCAAGAATGTTGCTGAAGGGGAATCGAGCAAAACAGATGGAGTGGATTCAGAGGGAATGTACTCCGAGGGTCGGACGGATGATGATAGGTATAGGAGGAGGGTGACAGGTTCTGACATTTCAACATCAGGAGGAGGAATGTCAATGGTGGTAGGTGGATCCTCGAGTTGGCCTGACGCAGATTGCACGAGGATAGGGGAGGCGGATGGGTTTGGCTCCTTCTCGTACTCGCGAATGACCTCTAAAGACGCTCGATAATGAGTGAGGTGAGGACAATGGTGAGAATAATGGCCATGGACACCACACAAAGCACAGGGTTTGTTGGTGCGAAGAGGCTTTGGGTTCTTGGTTTCGGACGAGGAAGAAACAGAGGATTCAGGGACCGTAGAATCGAGGAACGTGATTTTAACCATGGGTTTGATGCGAGGCAACTCGGGACAAGTATGGGTGGCATGAATGACAACATCACACAAAGCACACTGGATGGTATGCGTTGGAGGCCGAGTAGGGACAGGGTTTGTCGGGGTAGCCTTGTCCTTTGATGCCCCCTTGTGAGTGTTGCCATGTTTACCTGATGCGGTCGCAACAGGAGGTGGTTCCTGTTGAGGTGACTAAGGTATTGTTGCAGCGGGAGAAGTCATGGGGATTGGTTGAATTGGGGTTAAAGTAATATATGGTTTGGGTTGACCTGGCAGGGTAATGGCTGGAGGGTCAAGATGCCAGATGGGTATACCCAGGGTTAGGTTGGGGAGAGATAAGGTGGCCAAAATAGGGACCGAATGAGCTCCGGGAAGGGGAGCAAGGAAAGGTATCTGACCAGCATGGAAATGGCCAGGAGGAATGGTGTGAAGGGGCTTGATATCGGGTGGAATTGACCCGGGAGGATAACGAGGCTTGGGGGGACTATGTGTAGAAGGTTCAGAAGGAAGAAGGCTGGCTAGCGGGGACGAAGGGCTAGGAGCTGGTTGAGGTTGAGGTTGCTGACTAGCCAAAGTGGGCTCCGTAAGGTCAGCCCAAGATGATTGCATCATGCAAACGTTCACTAAGCTAGGATCAGAGACAGGAGGAGGGGAGGGACCGGGGAAGGTGCCAAGCAAGGATGAGTCTTTGTAGACGCCAGGGGAAACACTGGTCAAAGAACCAAAAGTTGGTTTATTGGTGACAGTAGAGATGGTGGACTCAGGGGAGGTCTGAGATTTTGGTTCATGGTAGGTTAATTGGTCAATGGTGACAATCTTTCCATTATGAGGGAGGAACATCTTGTGGTGGACTCCGGATGGGATGAAAGACATGGCATAAGTGTAACTACGCCCTAAAAGGATGTTGTAGTCAAGAGGGGCATCAATAACTTCAACGTCGACACAAACAGTCTTGCCGGCAAGGGTGATAGGACAGTTACGGAATAGGCCAATGGGCTGGGAGGCATGGCCATCCCATGCACGAAGGGTGATGGTGGAAGGGGCCAGTTCAGGGGATCCGAGTTGTTTCCAAACTGAAGAGGACATTACGTAGATAGATGCCCCCTCATCAATAATACACCGAGCAACATTGGCGTTTCAGATTTTGACTGGGATTTGGAAAGAAACCGAAGGAGGGAGAGGGGGATGGTCGGATTGGTGGGCGTCGAAAATAATCAATTGGTCATCGGCAGGATCTATAGCACCCACGGAAGATAGTAGAGCCCTCTTTTGAGAAGGACATGACTCGAGAAGTTCCAGTGTTGAAATAGTAGTAGGAGATTGGGACAGATCATCTACTATGCTGTATGAATGGGCAGCTCGACCGGAGGCAGCATTTCGGTGTAATGGTCCTTTAGGAGGCTTGGGATGAACCTCGACTTTTGGCGGAGGGAGTTGTAAGCGGCCATTGGTTGTCGATAGAGGCTCTATAGACCTGAAGACGGAGACTCGGAGATAGATGGAACGAGAGGTGTGGAATACTGACGGGACCGAGTTTGAAGGTTGAGGTCGACGGTGAGAGGTGGGTCAGAGGCCATCATAAGAATCTGGTAATCAGAGGAACCAGAAGGGGAAGGTTGAGTGGTTACTGGGGCATGAGGAGGTTGAGTGGCCATGAATCCTTGTTGAGGGAAAGGATCGGTAAACACAGCGGGTTGGGAAGTAGTTGGAGTGGGAGGGATAGTAGGGGAGGAGTGTTGCCCTTTCACGATGGCCTGAGATTCCCACATCTGCCGCATTTGGGGTAATAAAGGAAAATCGTGAGTGTAGTGACCATAAACACCGCAACAAGAACATGGCTTATTGGTGCGAAGCGGCTTGTCCGGCTTAGGCTGAGGGCCCTGTGGTTGATTGGCAGTGGTAGAGTCAATACTGGAAGGATTGGATCCACGATTACCAGAAGCGGATTGATTGCCTCTTCTCCTTCTTTGAGAAGGAGGAAAATTAGATGCCCCCCTGCTATGCAAATACTTGCCCTGGAGGGGGTAGTAAGTGTGGTTGCGGGGGTGGGAAAGGAAAGGGGGTGGGAGGTCCAAATGCTGGAGGAGATGGGACACCAGGTTGCGGATATGGATAAGGGGTAGGGTGGGCAGCAGTAAGGTAAGCAGGAGGGTGGGAAAAAGGAGGAGGCATGCTGTAGCCTGAATACATGCTACCTGGAGGAGAAAAAATGCCGGAGGGGCTGGCCCCTGGAGGAAAACCATGGCCCGGAAGAGGTTGGGCAGAGGTATGTGACATGGCTCCAACGATACCGTCGGTAGAGTGAGATGCCCCCGAGGCATTAGGGCCATTGGTTTTGGGAAGGTCAGGGAGGACGGTATAAACATAACCAGATTGAGCATAAATAAGGTCATATGTCAAGGTTATTTGGAGGGTGTCTTCTTCAGTTTGGGGAAAATGGGATGCGACATCTTTGCCAATGGGAGGTAAGAGAGAGCGAAGGAACCAGTCCATGTAAACCTGATCTTCAAAGGGGGGAGTGCGGCACAAGCTCCGTCTTCGTCACCATTCCTAGACATGAGCAGAAAGGCGGGTCGAAGAGGATTGATGGAAAGAGGTTAAAAGCTTGGTACCAGTGTCGTATCGGAGGGGGAGCTGGAAATAAGATAAAAAGGCTTAGGAAATGGTCGCAAAAGTGGTATGGGAGGAGGTGTCTTGTTCAACATACCATTTAGAAGCTTCGCCTATAAGTGTGCATTGGAACAATCTAAGACGAATAGAGTCGTCAGTAATGGAATTGGAGGAACACCACATGTGGAAGGATTGGATATGGTTGGAGGGATCCTCACTAGCAAGGCCTTCAAACTTGGGAATGTCGGAGGGGAGCTTGGTTGGCATAGCAGGCCAACTAACATCGTGACAGATAGGATCATTAATCAATTGATTGAAGTCAGGGAGACTAAGGCCGGCCATATAAGGGAGTAATGGGGCAGTCGAGGTAGGTCCCGAGGTGGTTCCACTGGAAACAGACCCAGCAGTAGTACTGGGGTTACTGCTAGTGGTAGGCCCTGAAGTAGACATGGTGAAAGTGACAAGGGGAGAACTAGGAATAGGGGAAGAACCCGAACAATCAGAGGAAGAGTCGGAGTGCGGACTCAGGGAAAGACTTACTTGATGATGATGGGAAGGAGGAAGTCGACCAAGCAGAAACTGAGGATGAAGGCCAAGAAGTCTCCGGGAGAGGCGCCTTGGGGGCGCAATGATGACAGGAAGAAGAGAAACCGAGAAGGGCAGGGGGGGACAAAATCAAGTGAGATCAAGGGCCGAGAGGTGCAGTGACAATTGATTTTAAAGTCTTTTCCAGGCGGTGTTAACCAGGCGCTTCTTCGCTTAGGGTCGGTGTGTGGCGTGCGTTAATTTTAATTGTTTAAACCCAGACGTTTTGAGAGTAAAAGAAAAAGTTTGTTGCGTAATGGAAAAGAAATCTGCAGTAAATAAGATTGAAAGAATAGAAAATTAACAACTAACGATGCAGCAATCTAACCCAAAAAGGCGGGTCTCTCAAAAATAGTCTATAATAGGGAAAAAAAACTAGGCAAAGCACGCTAAAAAGATGCCAATAGATCTAAGGTTTGGAGGGACTAGGATCTAAAGGGTAAATCTGCTGAAAAGTGGTGCAGAGAACAACAAAGAGGCAGAGGCAAGGTTTCTGCTAAAAAGGAGGAGATCAACTAAAGATAGAAGAGACAAGGTGGTGGCCTTAGAAACGAACCCAAACAAAACGATATGAGGTGGGTTTGAAAAGAGCTGATCTAAAGGGATCTGAAAAGGAGGTATAAAATTGGAGAAAAAGAGGACTAAAACACTGGAAATTCAGACTTCTGAAACAGTAAAGACTCGTCCACAAAAAGTGGAGGGTACTAGAGCCCTAAGGGGCAAGATTCCCTCTTAGTTGAGTGAAGCAGATCAGAAACAGGTCAAAACGGGTAGAGACAAAGGCTGGAAAACCCTGACAGAAGCTTCAGACAAACCCAGAAAAAGTGCTGAAAAATTTGTAGAAAAAGTGTAGGTCACAGGTTCTGACCTGGTTTCAGTCCAAGTCGCAGGTTTGGGGTAGAAAAGTGTGTCCTGAGGCTACGGTCACACTTTTTGGCCGATATGTGCGACCTGCAGATCCGGCTCTCCCGACGGCAGATTTCAGAAAAATTTGTCGTCTCAGCTGCGGCTGATATCTGTCACCTGCGCAATAAGGCCAGAAACACATGGAAGTTAAAAGCTTGACTTTTTAAGGGTTTTAGGGGTGAAAACCACCATAAAAATAGGGAAAAAAAAATGGAAGAGAAACCCTAGGGTCTGAAATAGCTAGATATGCAGGAATAGATAAAACGATAGCGGTCGCAAAAGAAAACCCGTGTGGAGTCCCCAATTGTTAGTATGATTCTTTCGTCATGAAAGATCACTTTAGCTACGCATAAAAAATAGCCCTAACATCGATTATGGCTGCAAAATATCTTTAATTTTGCTGCACAAATTCAGATCTAAGCACAAAAGACATTAAGCAAATAAAACATAAAATAGCTCCATAAATTCAATGGACAAGACAAGAAGAATGTATTTAAAAGAATTTTGTATTATATCAAAGAATGGGGGACCTGAGAGGAAAACAAGAAAGGTGTCTTCCAGTTCTCCTCAGTGGGATGGGTTCTTGAAAGTCCTTAGTGTTTCAGATCTAACATTTCTCTCTCTTATAGGTGTGAAAAAGCAAACATAGAACTCAATGGGAGTTCACAAAAAACAATGGAAAATGGTGACCAAGAGTAGATCCAGAGTGATCTAATGCAATGAAGCTGATTAATGAATGGGGAAAACCCCCCTATTTATAACAAAATATTGGGGCGGTCTAGAACTCGGTGCATGAATAAAATATTATTAATCGAATTCTAGAAGCACCTTTTAGGAATATTTTATTATATTTGTTGGAGGGAAAAGGATTCTTGACTTGGGTCAATTTCTTTATTTATAAATAATAAATAAATAAATGATTTATTTATCATTTTAGGGGAATGATGGGAATATAATTAAATAAATAATGGTTTATTTAATTATTTATGGATGATTTAGTCAAATTTAAATAATAATATTATTTAAATAATGATTTAAATAACTTGTTCTTAGGAAATAATTAAATAAATAAGGATTTATTTAATTAATTTCCTTGTTTTGGGTTAAATATGACCAAATAAGTTATTTTATGTGGTGAAAGCAATTTTACTTAGGGTAAAATTGGTCTTACATGGTGTACTTGGGTTCATCTAATAATAATAGGTTAGATGACCAAAAAAATGGTGTAACAGTATTTATACAAATTCTAAACTAGAATATCTTGAAAAAATATCAAGATTGGTTTACAAATATCTCCAACTGTTTTACAAAAATAGAACTTAAGTAAAGGAAACTCAAAACTAATGCATCTATCCAGCGCTATTTTTTATGGATAGGTGATGACAAAGAGGATAATTCAAATTTGATCTCAACTCTTAGTTGATGATTAGGCATCCAAGTCAATAACTGTCTTCTTTCTTTGTGCATTCTGCTCTAGCAATTCTACAAATGTGGGGTCCAAGGATATCTTTTTATTTCTCAATCCGAAATAGATATGTAAAAAGTGAAATAGGTTATTGTAGATAAATATGTTTTTAATATAAACCTCTCTCAGTTCCCTACAATTCTTCTCTAGCTGTTCACAACAGCCTTTGCAAAACGATGTGTAAAACAGAGTTTTCCAGAGTCTGAAAAATAGGCTGTAAATATGTGCATGTATCTCTCATTGCATAATACATGTGCAAAATGTGAGATAGTTTTTCGTACATAGGTCTCTTAGGAACAAAAATTTCCTTCAGTTTTGTGAGATGTATTTCTGATTGGCCACAATATTCTCTGAAAAATGATGACTTAACAGGAATGTTTTATAAAAGTGCTTTCACATATTGTTTAATATTTCCAAACCCATAATGGTTGTTAGAAAAGTGAGAGAGGGTGTTGTAGTGGGAGATCTTGGGAACATAAACCTCCTTCAGTTTTATAAAATTCATCTTGGATTAGTCAGAATAGTTTCTGTAAAACAATGACTTTAAACAGGAAATTTCTACAAAAATGTCCCTTCTTGCTCTGTTTTCATCTTTTAACGTTACTGTTCTTTTAACTGTTTTTGATTTCAATTTGGATAAACTTCATTGTTGTTGAAATTATTTTCATATTTATTTACCATTTACTGTTGGTGTATTTAGTTTTACTGTTTTACCTTGAATTCTTTGTAACTTTGTTTTTAACCTTTACTGTGACTTTCATCTGATACACTTTAACTCTGATGCTCTTTGATTGTTCTTTAACTCTGATACCTGGAGTATTTTCAGGAAAATTATTTGAATTCATTTCCTTGTATGTTATTGTAGTAAAACATATCTTTAACTAGTATTTAGATTGTTTTATCCAAATTCTCCTTTTGCTAATGACCTGCAAAACAAAATAATTGTTAATAAGACAAAGGTTTGCATGGAGGGATAATTGATTTGATGAAGGGAAAAGACTGTGAAAAATGGTTTGAACTAGGCACAAAAATATTGGGATCAATTTCAAAGGGTTTCTGGAGAAATTATTTTTAGTCATTCTAGCTACTTCTGCAAGTTTTGACAGTTTGCAAAAGTATTTTTTAATTTAACAAAGGTTCTTGGATGAAAATAGGTAAAGTATGGTATTTCTTTGGGATTTTCCTTCCAAATTTGGATTCTTCAAAAAGGATTTTTCAGTCTTTTACTGGGTTTAAAAAAGAAACAAGGGTTTCTTGAATTTTTCAATGAATAATTGGGTTGAAAAAGCCTTTTAAGGTTAGGAAAAAGAGTTTTGGCTATCTTCAAAGGATTTCTGGCTGATTTGATGGCTTCAGTAGCTTATCTAGAGCAAGGTGCAACTCCTCAACAATATTCAATGGTTTACTGGGTAAATCTTGGAGGTTTCGGGCATGAAAATGGTAGAAAAATGCTTTAGAAAGAGTGTTTTACAATCGGGGAGGCTATGCAGTTAGGTTTAAAGCACAGAAGATATATGGATAAACGAATTTATAAGGTTAAAATACACATTTTGATTTACATTAGTTACGCCTTGAATGTAGGTCGCATTGATGGGGAGGGTGGTTTCGAAGTTCAATGGAATAAAACCATAGTGGTTTTCAGCAATTGGGTGGTAGGCAGTATTGAGCTCAACCCACGCGATCGAATAGAAAAAGTCACTTGGAGGAGAGAGATCATTGGGAAACCACCCATTTCGCACATGCATCTTTTCTGTGCGAAATTGGATATCAACCATCAGATCTAAGAATTGAACGTGAACGGTCAAGATCTGATGAGAAGGTGCATCAGAATAGGAGGTGGGACCGGGATTTTTGTATGTGAGGTAATGGGTTTTGAATTTTATAAATAATAATTTTATTTAACTCAAAACCTTGGGTTATGTTATCACCCTAGTAATTTCTTAGGTTGTGGGATTTTGATTTATAGTTAAAGAAAAATAGGGGTAACCAAGAACCTCCTTTGGATTTTAGGATCTAGCCTTCCTAAATTCCAGAGAGGGATCTCTCCTTATGATTTAACCTTGTTTTGGATTAAATTTTAGGCTAGGTATGATTGGAAAATTGTTTTGGTTTGAATGTTTAGTGGGAATAAAAGGTACTTCCAGGTAAACCATAAAGAGATCTACCAGACCATTGGGCTATGGAGTCAAATTTCTTGGCAAGCAGAGCTAGGAAACAAGGTTAAAAGATCAAATGTAATAAGGGTAGGGTAGATGACCTTCAAAGGGTTTGGAAATAGTCTTTTTAATGAAATGGAAAGATCTGAAAAAAAGGGCAATGAAGAATCCTTAAGTTACAGAAAAGAAGATGAAAGAATGAGGTCAAAAGGGACTAAGAGCAGTTAAGGATTCTTAAGTCCGGATATCATCAAAAAACATATCAATGAATAACTAGTAAAAAACAGGGAGCTTTTGACACTAATCCTGTATAAAATATCCTAGTCAATCATTTAAGACAGAAAACATGTAAATGTATGTATGGAACTTTAGAAAGATAAACAATGAGAACAGGAAAATATTTGACTTATCTGATCAGCACAAAAATCCCGAGTTATGATGTCTGTTTGACTTAGTTCCAGTATGCTACTTTAATCGACTCACACAAACTCCAATGTATTCAGCAAAATGTCTATAGTAATCTTGACAAATTATATTCCACCCTTAATACTTAAAAGAGTGAAGTATTTATACAAATTGTTTAGTACACAATATCCTAGGAAAATCTAGGAATAACTCTAGGAAAATAAAACATCTTTACACACTAAGAGGGACAATTGCTTAACAACTTGGCAAGTTGTCCTCTTATCTAGAAAAAATAGAACTAATCTATCTTAATCAAAACTGATTGTTGCATTGTTGTAGAAGCTTGCCGGCACTTGAAAAAATATATTTTTAGACGATAGCTTGGAAGACAATCTTTCAAATTACACTCTTCAACATGTGCTTCACTTTTGATACTCTTTTACGCTGTCCATTTATTACTCTAGTGTTGTAAAATGAAGAATTACAACAATAAAAATTGAGTTGACTGTTTTATTCTCGGATACTCTTTGACTCTGCTTATTCACCTGATACACTTTCACTACAATTTTTACTCTTTGATAACTGTAAAAATGAATAAACTAACTGTACTTTTTCAGCTCTATTTGCATATTGTTATATCCAATCAGTAAATTCCCACCACTACTCTGCACTATGTATTTTCATACCTTTGAACTTCATGTAACTCTCATCAGAATCAGTTTATTTTGCAAAGTTTGGTTTTATAACAAACATGTGTTTGATCTCATTCTGTAAAAAGAGCAAATCTTCAAAATATTGTAAGACCACCCTACCAGTTGGGGAACCTTGTGGTAAAGGTTTATTCACCTGTTCTTTAGCATGTGCTCTGATCTTTTTTTCATAATCATTCCGGATCATTAACTTTTCATGGAAACCATGTATATCTGGAATACCTTCTTGGCTTAGCACTGTGTACTTGGTCATGAATTTTGTGATTGATAAGTTCATGGCTTTACATTTTTCTTCTAAGTTGTTCATGATAATTGTTTTGGTTAGGACTTTCCTGATTTGCAGAATTGTTTCAGTCTTCTCATGAATGTTTAATGCCTCCAATTAAACTCTATTCTTGTTGTTCAAGAATCCAATAAGCCTTATAGCTTGTGGCGGTTTATCTACAAGCTCAATTTGAGTTTTCTAAATTTCTGCCAGTGTTGCTTGCAATAAATCTCTTTTCGCATAGATAATATGTATTGAGGGCCACTGTAAATGAATAGCTTGAATTATATTATCCCATAGGTAGTTTTTGATATATTTTACCTGTTCACTGAAGTTTACTTCTTTCTGTAAACTCTTCACTTTTTCTTCTAAGGCCTTTGCTCTCTGTTCATGTCCCTTAGATGTGATTAAAGCATTATGGTATTAGGATCTAAGATCTTTATTTTCTTTCTTTAAATTATTGATCTCAGTGTTCTTAAGGGACATTTCTTCCATAGATTTAACTATGTTTGTTGTACCTGTTTTGTTGATGATTCTGTGGCTGAGGTATCTATAGATTGTACTGACACTACAGTTGCCAGTACACTTTTTGGTGCCAAATGCTCTGCTAGTGTATAAGGAACAACTGTACTCACCATTGGAATGACTGTAGCAATAGGAGAAATATTTGTTTCTTTGATTCTCCATCTGATTCTCCATATCTTTGATTTGAGCAGTCATTTTCAGTACTAACTTCATCATCTCATCCTTTTCTTTTTATTGTTGTAGGATTTCCTTGGCTTGTGGATGCTCATTCTGTGGAAGTTTCAATTGATTTATTAAGGCTGCAATATATTCATTCTTTTTCTTTATGAGTGCTTGAGAAACTTGAATATTTGAAGGATCAACTCCAGTCTATATAACCAATTTTTCCAAGGACTCGATCCTTAGGTCCTCAACATGTAAGGAGGCTTTGTCTAGATTCATCTAACTTTGAAAGTTAGACACAATTCACTCATAGTTTTGGTTACTACTTTAGAATAAAGAATTTCTGTGGTGCTTCTATGAAATTCTATTTGATCCAATTCATGTATTGAATCTACATCCATTTCTACATTCATTTTGGTGTAATCTGAAACCGATTTTGGATCTGCAACTGTTGGTTTAAGGAATGACATGATCATATTATTTGTGGAGTAGTCAAAATTTGTCAACAACCTATCTTTATTCCTTGCTTTTCTTTGATAAATTGGGAATAAACCTCATTTTTAATCTCCTCATTTTCCCCTTTGACCTATTTTTATTTTTTCTGAATGTCTGAGTCTGTCCCCTCTGTTGCTTGGAAGAGGAGGGAGCTTCTGAACTCACCTGATTTTAAACCATTTCTCAGCATTGTTCCTGTGTTAGCACCTGCTCTTTCTGAATTTCTGCTAGAGTCTCATTTACAATTATGGTGGCTTCATCATTATCTAACCATTGATCATCTATATCATTGATCTCAGTAGCCTTGTCTTTCTCTGCATCAGTGATTTTTTCCCTTTTGTTGTAAATAATTTTGAATTTGTTTTCTGCAATGGTCTCTGCTGTATATCATTCTTCATTCCTGGTCATTTTTTTTGAAGCTTCTATCTGCTCAGTGAATGTTATTTCCTATGAATTGTTTGTCTGTCTCTCCTTCTCTGTATTGTTAGAAGGATGAATTAATGTGTTTTCTACCCATTCCATTTGATTTGAAAATTTATCAATTTCTAGTTTAGACTCATGTATGAATGGTGTTAATTTTAACTTGATCCTTATGTTATTTAGAATGCCTCGTGGATCATAGTCCCAATAAAAAATTTGTTGGAACTTTAACTCTGACAATTTCATGACTATTTCTTTTAAGGCATACTTGTTGTTTACTATGAAGGGACCTATTTGATTCTTCAGCTTAAATTGTGTCTTTTTCTTGGTAGCCATAAAGTTTATTGCATCTGCATTTAGGACTTGCCTCAATTATTCCAAAGCAAAAACCCTGATGGTTAGAAATTTGGGCACTTATAAGGGGCCAGGGTTGCTCCAAATATCCTTAGTTCTATATAATTTTCATAAAGTTACCAGTCACCTACTTTACAGTGTTCAGATAACTGTAGAATCCTTTTTATTTCCTCACTGATTCTTTGCTATTCTACTTTGCACAATAAACTCGTGGCTGGTCTGACAAACAAATCAGTGAAGTCTTTATAATTGAATTCACTTCCATATTTTCTGAGTAATGAAGTCAAAAATACTACTGAGAGATGGTTGCCTTCAACATCCATTTTCTGTAATGCAACTGGAAATGTTTCTCCTTGGAAAAATAGAAAGAGGTGAAATAGATATGATGAATATATAAGCACTCCTTCTTCAGGAAACTTGGTCAATTGATAGTGTATATTTTCAGCAATGAATCTAGCAAAATTAAATATCATTGCAGGAGGTTGCCCTGGGGATAAAGTAGAAAGGAAACCTAGAATTGATGCATTAGTGAACTCATCATCAGAATAACCTAGAATGAAGGAAAGCATAGAGAATATTTTCCTAGAAGTTTCAGGGAAATCAGAGGTAGAATAGGGTGGATTCACTTTTGGGAAATCAACATGAGTAGGCATGAAGTTTTGAAGAATTAAAAACCTCTTAGGGTAATCCAAATCTAGGTAGGACTGAGTCAAATCTTCAATCGATAGGGGCACTACTCTTGGATCATGTTCAGGAGTATCTTATTAATGGATTCTTCTGTTATAGAAAACAAAACTTCCCTATCCTTGTTTACAATACATCTCTGGTCAGGGACATAATGTAATTGGCATAGTCTAATCAGGTCTTGATCTGGATGAGTGATTGGGACCACATACTTAGGAAAATTTGACTCCCATATAGGTATGTCATTTCCAATTTTCTTCATGAATTTCTCATAAAAGAAGTTATGGACTTCAAGCATATTTAATTATAACGCTACATCATTAATCCTGCAATCTATATCAATTAGGGAACTGCTTTCTTCAGTAGTAACAGGTGGTTGTAGAGGTATAACTACTTCGGTTGAATCTGCTATTAAAGCTGGAGTAGGCTTATTTATCTTTGAAGGTTGAGGAAGTGGAATCTTGCTTGAGGCATATTTTTGGGCTTTTGGACCTCCAGTTTTAGGGGTTATCTGTTTTTTTGTCATTTTGGTGAAAACTAAGAAAGATTAAACTGTTTGCTTAGTTATTTTGAAAACAGAGGCTGATTGAGCAGATTTTGGAAAACTGGGCAAGGGTTTTTGGATAGAAAACACAAGTTTTCTAGATGTAGAGGACTGAAAAAGGGATTCAATGGCTCTCAGTGTGTTTTTAAAACTTTTGAATTGTGGAAATTACCTTTTGATGGACGGAAAATGCTTTAAAACTGATATTTGAAGGAAATGGCAAATTCGGAGGAAAATTTGATTGGGTTTACCCTATTTTTTCAAGGTTTGGGCATTCTCAGATTTGTATACTTTCTTTTTTTATAGCTCAATTGATTTTAATTTGATTTTGAATTTATGAATTTATAGGTTTGGAATATTGAGAAATACCTCTTGTAGGTATTGTGGCAGTTGAGAAGGGTTTTTTGGTTGTATCAGCTTCAAGCTTGATGCTGTGATCGAGTGGAAAACTTCAAAGTCTTTAAAAGGAAGTCACTGTGGTAAAACTTTGCTTCGAGGAGAAAAATCAACTATCAAAGGTTTAAACTTCATTCAGAGGGTCTGAGCGCATTTTTCATAATAGGCGAGGGGTAAACAATATATAAAATGATGAGGAATTAAGGTAAAACCTTAGATATTTGTCGTAATACATATGATTTATTGCAGGTCACAGTCAATGGCGAGAGGCGGTTTTGCTTTGAATGCGAAAACCATCGGTGGTTATCGCGTTACTTTTGATCCGTAAGTTGTTTTTAACTTTTGGAACGTGATCCAATCGAAATTGGACATGTAGCAATGGGTGGTTTAATGAAACAACTTTTATTGGGTAGATTTTGATAAATTTTGTCTGATCACTTTTGGTGCGTGATAAGGAACGGACACCGTCGAATTTAAGATTGACGATGCGAACGGTCAGGATGTCTTAGGGAGCTGCAGGGAAAAGTAAGGTGGGACCGGTCTTTAAGATGTGTCGTTGATTTGATGGAGATGATCAAAGGGTGATGGATGAATGCAAGGGCGTCGGGTTTATGCATTGGATAATGAGTTTTTATATATAAAAGGATTTTATATATAGGTTTAAAATGTATGGGGCGAGTTAATACAATTTTTAACCAAGAGTCAGACTTTTGTGAAGGTGCATATAACGGGAAAGAGGGGTAAGGTCAAAATTTAACCTTGGGTAAAGCTTGTGCATGGACGAGAAAATGCTAAGAGTATTTACAAAGGTTTTAAGACTTAAATCATTTATAAAATACTTAGGATATAATGAAATAAGCGGGATAATGTTTTTCAAACATGCAAGATATGTATGAAAACTATTTTTTCATATTTTTATTTTATTATATAGTTTTAGATTGTTTGAAGGTCCAAAACTATAGGGGATTAGGATATTTCAGTATGGATAGTTTTTATGTCAAAGGGATAGTTTCGGGATTTAATTTAAACATGTGAATAATAACTTTGACATAAAATGCTTATAATAAGGGGTTTTTTTGGGCTAATTAATAAAAAGCAGTTTTATTAATAGGACTAGGATTTTCTATAGGGAGTTAATAAAATAAGTTAGGTTTTAATATGAAAAGGGGCAATGAATACTCAAAAATTCATAAATAAACTAAGGAAAGTGAAAATTAGAGTAAAGTTTCATTTTCATAACTCGCTCACTTTTACTTTGTAAATCATGTCTTTTGAGGGTTTTATGCTTTGTAAAGTGGAGGGAGTTAATCAAATGGGTTTTAAGCATCATTAAGTAAAAATGGGGTCTTTACTTATGATTTAATGGTAATGAATACATGAATGGAAAATGATGTGATTTTTTGGATTACTATAGAAACTTAACACTTTCAGCTAGTCAGTCATTGAGCCTTGGGTCCGGTCCCAATAGAAGTTAGGGAAATGCACTGAGCTTCTTTGATTGATAGTCTAGAATGTCAAATAGCTATGGGGAGGGGAAATTAGTTATTTTAGCATGGTGAAAAATATTTACAATGGATTTCTTGTCTTCTTCTACCTACCCAATCATATCTTCTAACATTTTTCTTCTATTTTGATCAGGTGCATTTGAGCTAGCAACCTTACAACATTTTATTCTTTTGAAAGAAGTAAAAATATCTACTTCTAAACTTATTTCATCCAAGAATCCAGATAAAACTGTTGAATTATTTTATTCTCTACCTAACTACTGAATTGTCAGGATTAAACTTTCTGACAACTCTTTATTCTCTATCTAAAAAAAGTAAATTGAAATATGACAAGTCAAGATTAAGCAGTTCAACTCATCATGGATTATGGCATTTATTGACACTCTTCCAAATCATCTGCAAAAAGTAAAAGTAGTAGCATTTAGACTTGCACACTTTCATGTTTTATTCATATTTTTTCTTTTGGGGTACATTATTTTTTCTAAGTCCTTTGATTTTTCTTTTAGGACTTTTACCCTCTTTTTGATTTTTTGATTTTTTATTTTTTACAAAATATGGGAAAACACCTAGCAGAAAACAATGTTTGTACATATTTACACAACTATCATCAGTGAAGTCAAAATTATGAATCCTATATTTATAGGACCCTAACGGGTTATATGAATATAGGTGGGGGGAGTAATGTTTTTATTTAAAACATTTGTAAAATGTTTCAAACTTTATATGTGGACGTGATAGTATATATTATATAGTTTAATCAACCTTTGAACAATTTTCAAAAACTATAGGGGGCGGGATTATTTCAATAGAGATAGGTTTAGACCAAGGGGTTTGTAGGGCAGGGTTTTTATTTTACACACATGGGATATATTAAATTTGGTCTAAAGTTTAAAATAGTGGGTTTTTGAGGGGTTAATTAAAATATAAGGATTTTAATATATAAGGGAGGGTATTTTTAGGGATTTAACAAAATAAATTAGTAGTTAATATGAAAAGGTTAGTGAAATGTAAATAAAACACATATTATCTCTAAGTAAAGTTTAAAAAGAAAGCATTGCTCATTTTTTATATTACTTCACTAATACTTAGGATAAATGTAATTTTGAGGGTATTTATGAATGATTTTTAAGGGAATGAAAATAATTATTTTAGGGTTTTCAATTTTACTATGTAAGAATGTGATTTTACATAGGAAAAAGGGGTTTTGATGTATGAATGAAGGGTAAATGTTGATGAATGAGGGTTTAAGGTAGGAATTCAATATTTTTAACTGACAAGTCATCGAGCCTTGGGTCCGGTCCCAAAAAAATTCAGAGAAATGCTCTGAGCCTTTTTGACTGAAAGTTTAGAATACTGAGTACCTATAGAGGAGGGGAAATTAGTGATTTTTCTCGACGATTTCTTATTTAAATGATTTATCAACTACTTTCTACCTACCCAACTTTATTTCTAAAAAAATTTCTTCATTTTATAGGTGCATTTGGACTTGAAACCTTAAAACATTTTCTTTGAAAACATAAAACTATCTAAGTCTACCTTATTTCATCCGAGGATTCAGATTAAACTATTGAGATCCTCATTATTCTCTACCTACCTACTGATTTGTCAAGTCTAAACTATTTGAAAAATCTTTATTCTCTATCTCGAACATGAAATTGAAAACATGAAAATTTAATATTAAAATGTTTAACTAATCATGGATGCATTTATTGACACTCTTCACATAATCATTATTCTTGCAAGAAAAGTAAAATTAGTGGCATTTTAACTTGCTCACTTTCAGGTCTTATTTCCTTTCTTTTGGGGTTTATATTTTTCAAAGTCCTTTGATTTTTATTTTAGGACTTTTTAACCTCTTCTTGGATTTTTTATTATTTTTCATTTTTTCAAAATATGGAAAACAACTTGCAGAAAGCAATGTATGTACATATGTATCAATTAAAAAATTATGAATCCTATATTTATAGGACACTAACAACATGGAAAGTAGAGTCACTAGCATCAAGACATGTGTAAATATTGAGTTGATAATAAAAGGTGATTTTGCAGATGAATTGGTAGGTGATATGGAAAGTGACGTGGAAAATAGTGGGTCCCACTACAGAGTTAAATACTTTTTGATGCAGGGATTTTGCACAAAACAGATCCTTGGGCACAATCCAGTGTGAGTTTCCTTTTAACATGAGATCCTCAATCAATCTCTTTAATAAAAACACATTTAATCCAACTCAAAATATAAATAAATAAGAGAGAGCCATACAAACAAAAATAATGGCATATAATAACCATACTAAAATTACAGACTCAAACCATTTTTGTCGAATATTACAATTGGTGGCCTCTCGGCTCTTGGCCCTTTACAATAACTCTCACACCATTTCTCCCTATCTCTCTCTGTATTCCTCACTGTTTTTCATCCTCACACAATCCTCATATTTATACGTAACGATGGATTAATTCCAAAGATGATTTGCTCCACACAAATCTCAACCAAAATCTAAAATAGATTTATCCCCTATTTGACTCAACTGAGTTCCGATTAAGGAATTCCTGATCCCAAAATTATCTACCTAACTCACCTCCACTCATATCCTCCATTTATTAAAATAATATTTACAATAATCCTCACACTAATATTTTTCTCTCTTAATTTATTAAAATGAGCATAATAATTTATAAAATAATTAAAAAAACATCACCCCCTAATTATTCAATTAAATATTGAAAATCAAATAGGATGCTCCCGCATCATACTCCCCATGTAGAGAAGTTTCCATAGACTCATGTCTATGAGGTCTGTCACTTTTATGTAATAATGCGACAACCACAAGTCTCCATGACTTGCTCCCTTGAGGATTCCAAACTCTGTTTTGACACTGATATTTTAAAGTATCAACTCTATTTTGTAAATTTGCACATAATTTCCATAATAGTATTTTCAGAATACTATTGATTGTAACTATCGCTTTTCCATACCGCATTATCTTTATTTCTGGAATTAAAGACTTGTGTAGAATTACTAATACCCATTCTTCTGGTCTGCAAATTTTGAAAAATCTTGAACTGGTTGTACATCAGCATCACTCATTCCATCAGCTAGATTCCATCGGCCTCTCCAACAATTTCTTTCGCCAATTCCTTGGAGTAATTCCTCTTTGTCTAATGCTTTTGTCTCCAATTGCGCTGAACACTCAACTTTCTGAAGTGAAAAATAATCAAGAATTTTTCCTTGATCATAACTATAGTCATTGATTGCTCCTATAGTAACAAATTTCTCATGCAGTGTTGTACCTACATTCATCAACAAACTATTAGTTTTAAAAAGATAAGACCTTTTGGCCTCTTTTGATGCTTCAAGTACCAATATTCCATCATAGACTTTCTGGATTTCAGTAAATCTTCTTTTGAATTGCTGGCTGCTTTCATATTTATCTTGTTGGATCAATATTTCAGTTTCCTTTATGTTTTTGAGGACATAACTTTCTTGCTGCTCCTGATCTTTCATCTCATCTCCAAATACTTTCTGCTCAATTTCTCTGATTTTGACATCATATTTATTAATGTCACCTCCTCTACCTATAACCACATTATTATTTGAAAATTTATAACATTCACTCAACTCTATAAATGTTAAAAACATTTCATCCCTATCATGCACGACAACTGCAATCTCTTTTGTATTAGGTTCTACAAGTTTCATCTTCGCTTCAGGTTCCTTAAGCCATCATTCCAAGAAATCTATTTCCATGTGAAATATTTCCAGCATTTCATCAGAACCTTCATTCCCAATTTCATTCTTCTTCTAGAAATCCTCCTGAGTTATCCTGGTTTCTGTATCATCACATTGCAAAATTCTATCAACAATTTCATTAAACAAATTCATTTGTTTACCTCCTTGGAATATCACTTCGGCATTTTCATTATGCTTCTACTCCATAACAGCTTCAACTGGTTGTCTTACACCAAACAAGAATTCATTTATGATTTCTTCCTGTTGCAACAAATCAGTACCTTCCTACTCTGAAAGGCATTCTCCTTCATACTTCACCTTAAGAGTTTCATTAATCTCTATGACAGTTTCACCAGACTGTCCACCATCTTCTGCACATCCTGCAAACATACCTAAACTATTAGATTTAAAAATACAAGGATTCATGGCCTCATCTGCTTCACTTGTCAACATATATTCCAATTATTCTGAACTATTCTATTAGTCCATGAGATCTTTCTCATTGATCTCCTCACCCATAATTTCTCCGTGTTTTAGGCCACAAATGGAAACTTCCATTTTCAACTCAGCCTCTCATCTTCACGTCTCATTTTCACACTCATCATATGCTCGAGCTTCCTTAGCTCTTTTGTCAACTGTATGTTTACCTGTTGTTCCCTCTTGGCATGTAGCCTCTGCCACTTCACTTTCTTCCTCATGGTCCAACCATGTCTCTGGTATTTCTTGTTTCTCTTCAAAAATTCCATCAATAACTCAAGGTGAATTGTTATATCAGCTTTCTCCCTCTCATAATCTTCATCAGTCAGCTTCTTACATATGCCATTTGCCTTGGCATTTTCCTTCTTCTTTCATCTACTGCAGTATTTCTCAGAACCTCTAAAATGACTGACACCAGTCATCCTCTGCTCCTTTGTGAACTTCATCTATTCACTTGTGGATTTCATTCAATCCCCTTTTCAAAAAGCCTTCCTACTTGCCATCAACAATACAAGCTCTGTTCTTGTGCTTGGTATCTTTCGGTTCTCTGTCCTGGAATAATTTTAGGCAACTCTCTTGCTTCTCTTTGCTGCAAACAACAACTTCAGTAATGATTTTGTTACAACGACCAACTCTTTGGGTGTCGGGCTCCGTTGATCATGCACCCAATTACACTCAAACCTTTGACTTGGCTTACGACTCTTTGACTCCCGAATTTACATCGACTCTTCATCTTGGATGAAAAATACACCCTCTTGTACAATAACTCAATGGTTTAACTTGACTCAAGCTATCCAAATTTTCATTTGACCTTAACATTTGATTTAACTTCAAGGCTTGACCCAATAATTACAATAGTGGATATTTTGACTTTAATTCAAGTTATACAACATACCAATGAACATCCACCCTTAATACATTTTCATGATGTAAAATCCTCACTCCCTCTCATACTCCATTCTTAAAAAAATATCACAAGTCACCAATTACCTCATCTCCCTTTATCACTTCACATGATACTTTAGCCTTTAAATTGAAATGCAATCCATTTTCCCAAGATTTATTTTATGGTGAAAATAAATAAACCATTCAATTTTCAACATTCAAAAATACCTTTCTGAATTATCATACCTTATGCTCCCCTTAAGGTTATTTAATAAACCTTCTCTTTGCAATTTCAACTCTCTGTATTTCACTCTTCTGTGTCGTCTTTATCACTATGAATATTCGCATGCCCTTCATATGATAACCTCTTCGACACGCTCATCATCTTAGTGCAAAAACGTTTCCTGCACTTCCATGCACCATACAAATACACATTATAAATTGTACATCAATTCACATCTCTTCAACTTTGTACAGAGAACAAGCTACTCATGCTTTCAACCTCTTTAATAAATAATGAACAACTCATACATTGTTCCCATCCTGAAAAACACCTCCTTAGGCGGTGCCACATGGTGGTAAAAACAAGGATTCTACAACATCAAGTTATTGTGGTTTGTTTGTGTTTTCAACCTTAAAGATAAATTAGAAGAATTATCCCATTTCCAAATACAAGCGTTGGTCAAAATGATGCAACCAAAACAGCAAAGAACCCACACTATGCATAATAAACCAACTCGTATATTATAAAAATGCATGTTTCTCTTTATATCACCCAGGATAGCGCATTATCCTTTTCCATTCATTTAAGTGGAACTTAATTTCCTTTAAAATTGTTGTGGTGATAAACCCTTATACATCCACATTTAAACATTTCCACTTTAATTATGATTATGGTTTGAACAACATGTTGACATATATATAAATCATTCCCGTAAAAATTCTTATATATAATTTCTATTTTGGTTAAGAAAAACAAAAAATGTCAACATATAATATGCTCGGTCCCACAATTTTACTTAACATTACTTTCCAATTTTATGCACCCTTCTAATTTGTCTGAGTGAACCCACTCTCAGCCCATTGACTGGTTCCTTGGCAAGAAATATCTCCAAATTCTCTTACACATTTCTGTCCATGCGAAATGCAAATTTTAAATTTTAGTTTTACTGATCCATGGCCTTTAATTATCGCAGATCATGATTGTGCTTGAAATCCTTTAGATCTCCACCGATCTCCATCTCTCCCTGACACACCGCTTCAAACAAAACATAAATATGGGGCTGCATTTTCTAATAAAAAAAAACTTATTCCCAATAGAGTGGACTCTCCATATGTGATTGAATTCATGCTTTTCTTTACTTTACTTTTAATGCACAACATCAATTTCCTGTACAATCATAGATCATAGAGGCAACAGTTTATATTTGTCAAGCTTTGTCAGTCACAATTGTGTTTTCAACTTCACCATTTACCACACAAATTTAAATCAACTATGAATGTCGACACAAGCCATATTGAAATTACTATCATAGGTTAGACATTGCTTAAGAATGAGAAGATTGAAATAACGTTCGCTATGTAAATAGAAACGTTGACAAAATGGGACGTTGTTCAAAAGAGGAATTGCTGCACTACATTTTCTGCGTTACTAAAATGGCTACTAAGCATGAGACATCACACAAAAAGATCAAAGAGAATGCAATCAGACCCTTGTTAGAGATCATATAACGTGATTTCAAAGATGGTTGCAAACATTGATTCCCATCTTTCCTTTACAGTGTGAACCAACATTCTCCATGGCTGTGTCCACCCATCTGTGGCCTCTATACTTTCTTAATATATATCATGTTAATAATAAAAGAAGGTAGCCACAATAATGGGGTCAATCAAACACGACTTATCCTTGGTGACTCAACGAATCAACGCTAACAACTCTATGAGACCGCTTCTCGACCCATTTTCGCAAACATTACAATGTGAACGAATGTACAGGTTGTATGTTGCTCTTCACATGGATCTACGAAGGTCCAAATTCACATTTTAAAGTTATGGAATATGCTCCTCATTAATCAAAATTTGGTCATAGCTCTGTGTTCCAGCTCTTGCCCCATGCACAGAATTCAACCAAATTGTTTTTTTTTTTCCTTTTTATATAATATGAGTGGATTAATTATATGTATCGACTTATACAAATATAGAGCCTTGAAAAACATACATTCATATGCAAAAGATCAAATTTGAAACTTGACTTGTATCCACAAGAGTTACCCAGAGTTGAGTATGACCAGACATCAAATTGCAAATTCTTATTTATTCAAATCCATCATCCTTTTGCTCACTCTGCACCGGTGCTGGAATTATTTGAGAATTCATGTATGAATATTTGAATCTAGAGTCCCTCCGAACTGTGAAACGTGCGCTAAGAATCACCACTACCACAAGTAGCGATAAATAAGATGATCCAATGCTTGGCTCGCCACCACCAATCATTATTACATAGGTTCTGATACCAAATTGTGTAGGGATTCTACACAAAACAGATCCTTGCACACAATACCGTGTGAGTTTCCTTTTAACATGAGGTCCTCAATCAGTCTCTTCAATAAAACCAAATTCAATCCAGCTCAAAATATAAATAAAGAAGAGAGTGCCATACAAACAAAAATACTGGCATATAATAACCATAATAAAATTACAGACTCGAACCATTTTGACTTAATATTACAATTGGCAGCCTCTCAGCTCTTGGCCCTTTACAATAACTCTCATACCATTTATCCCTATCTCTCTTTGTATTCCTCATTGTTTTTCATCCTCACACAATCCTCATATTTATACATAATTATGGATTAAATCCAATCCATGATTTTCTCCACACAAATCTCAACCAAAATCTAAAATAGATTTATCCCTTATTTGACTCAACTGAGTTCCATTTAATGAATTCTTGATCCCTAAATTATCTACCTAACTCAACTCCACTCATATTCTCCATTTATTAAAAGAATATTTACAATAATCCTCACACTCATATTTTACTCTCTTAATTTATTAAAATGAGCATAATAATTTATAAAATAATAAAAAAGACATCACCCTCTAATTACTCAATTAAATAATGAAATCAAACAGGATGCTCTTGCATCACTTTTTTGAAGTAATCCAGTAATCCATCCATTCAAGAGCGTGTTGAGTTAAAGTGTTTAGTTGTTCAAATCAATTTCAAGATTCAGTGAATAAAGTGAAATTAGAATTCCATTCAAGAGCGTGTTGATTTAAAGCATTTGGTTATTCAACTGAGATTCCACGTTCAGTGAATAAATTTAAACCACAATTCCAATTGTTCAAGGTTTTGTAGTGGAAGACAAATCAAATTCATTCAAGCAATATGTAATCGAGGCATGAACTATGTATTTTCATTAGAAAATGACTCGGACATTGAATTCAAGTGAAACAAAGGATATGATCAATGTTCTGATATTAAAAATTTTTTAAAGATGTGTTTGGACTCTAGTTCATCTCGGGTTTAATCAAAGTTGTCCCATAAGGAAGAAACAGATTCCTAGGTACCTATTTAATGTATCATAAAAATAATAATAGGTATCATTTAAGTTTTCCCTAGGGCATAGTGCTCAGTCCTACATGGCTAAAGGACATGGATCCCAAAAAAAAGGAGCGTTAAAGTAATCCCACTATTACATGCAAAAGTAATCTAGGAAAATAAGATATCTAGATGTAAGGTTATTAATTATACACAAGTGGACGTAGATTTGGATTTGTTAAAACAATTTTAAATATGGTCATGATGTGTGGCCTCGGGATTTCAAAGGGTAAGCTCCTGAGGGGCCAATCAATCATGAAAATAACATACTTTCATGTCATATAAACTAAATATCCATCCATTTAAATAAAATAAATAAACGATGAATCACTTATATAACATAGTTGAATCCCAAAAAATAATATATAATTGTAAAATAATGTTATCTTAAAAATAAATTCAAGATAAATAAGTTAAGACACAAAAAAATATATCTATGTTAAAAAATATTGTAATCAACTATCATATTGATAAGATTTTTGAAACTTATTTCAAAATTATCGGTGGAAGCACATACTCAACTTATATTTAATCTCATGAAGTGTAGGAATTTAAATAGAGCTCTCACTATTGGGTATTTAAAAGCATAGCTAATGTAATGAAAGATTTTGTAAATTCGTGATCATATATAGTTGTTTCATTATTGAATAAATAAAAATGTTCATTTACACACCAAAATAAATAAATTTGAGAACACTAAATACATTGTACAATCATATGAAAATACACATTACAATTAAATGTGAATGATGAAATTGAGCCATTACGAATTCATTTATAGATAAAGTTCTAGAAAGTGTTACATATATGACATATGCAATTTTGTAAGATTATTGTGTTTATGTTTTACAAAACTTAAGAGTTATGCAAAAAAACATCAGAAAGTCAATATGAATGGTAAATGCAACATTCATTAAAGATTACTCAAGTAGAATTGTTTCATAAATTTAAAGAGATACACTATGATAGTAATATACTAATCGGTACATATATGAGAATTACACCATGTATGCTAGGTGAATTATTGTTGTTGTATGAAATATGTTGATGACAGGGGGAGTGTTCCAAGGGGGACTGATCAATTAAGAATAAGTTGGTGACAACG
The DNA here is from genome assembly GCA_034641835.2 of Pinus albicaulis. Lineage (NCBI taxonomy): Eukaryota > Viridiplantae > Streptophyta > Pinopsida > Pinales > Pinaceae > Pinus > Pinus albicaulis. The sequence continues at coordinate 1,708,650,255 of CM076581.1, forward strand.
AGAGTTCAAGGAAAGAATGTGTACCAATACATGTGGAGTATATATCCTTTTCCATTGATGTCAAATTGGGAGAATACGCATAAACTAAAAGAAGAACAATCAATAAAAAGTTAGGGGGTTTTCTTAGCCTAAGTAAATCAATGAATAAATTACATATAGTGGTGTTGTCATTAACCAATAAGAGGAGGTTGTTACACATGTGTTGTCATTGATGTCAAAGGTGAAGTGACTAACATGATTGCTCCAAAGGGAGTCTTTTCTTATAAAAATTTATTCACAGAAAGAAATTATGATTACACCTAAAGAATGCAAAATAAATATAGATTAAGGTAGAAATCCAAATGTAAAAGAATTTAGATGAATCCACATCGAGGAAAACATCTAGATAACTATGACATCTTTCTTCTCATCATTTTTTGGTATACTTACTAGATGTAAAAGAATATTAATGAATCTATATTGGGGCTGGCATGTGGATGATATATTATATCTAGCCCTTCAACATATCTGAGCATCCTTCCCAGAAGAAAAAAAAAGTCCAGATGAATCCAAATTAGTGTGGTTATTTGATTTAAATATGAAATCTGGCTCGCAGGACATTTAGGATGTAAACAATATTACAACCATAATTTTGAGCCAAATCACTAGAAACCTAAATTTTGGGTCAACCAGTTGGCATAATGGATGAGGCTTATAGGTGGCGACATGAGGAGGTTACATGGAAAGCAATATGATGTGGTTGTGTTAGGGAGGGAGACATGACAAGTTGAATTAGCATTTTTTCCCAACCAAATAGATGATTGGAATGTGAGACATGAAAAGTATAGTTTAGCATCAAGACAGGTGGAAATCTTCAGTTGATAACAAAAGGTGACTTTGCATATGAATTGGTAGGTGATATGTAAAGTGACGTGGAAAATTTTGGGTCGCACTATAGAGTTAAATATTTTTTTGAAGTAATCAAGTCATCCATCCATTCAAGATTGCATTGAGTTAAAATGTTTGGTTGTTCAAATCAGATTCTAGATTCAGTGAATAAAGTGAAATTAGAATTCCATTCAAGAGAGTGTTGATTTAAAGCATTTGGTTATTCAACTCAGATTCTAGATTCAATGAATAATGTTAAACCACAATTCCAATTTTTGAAGTTTTTGTAGTGGAATTCAAATCAAATTAATTCGAGCAACAAGTAATCCAGGCATGAACTATGTATTTTCATTAGAAAACAACCCAGACATCGAATTCAAGTGAAACAAAGGAGATGATCAATGTTTTGAGATTCAAAGTTTTGTAAAGACATGTTTGGCCTCTAGTTCATCTTGGGTTTAATCAAAGGTGTTCCATAAAGAAGAAGCATATTCGTAGGTATCTATATAATGTATCATAAAAGTAATAATGAGTATCATTTAATTTTTCCCTAGGTCATAGTGTTGAGTCCTACAGGGCTAAAGGACATGGATCCCCCCAAAAAAGGACGGTTAAAGTAATCCCACTATATTTAGATTTGTTAAAAAAAAGTAAACGCTGTAATGATGTGTGGTCTAAGGATTTCAAAGGTTCAGCTCCTGAGCGGCCAATGAATCATGAAAATAACATACTTTCATGTCATATAAACTAAATATCCATCCATTGAAATAGAATAAATAATCTAGGTTATCTAGATAGTTCTCCCATGGAATGTTAGCGATTTCAAGTCTTTGTTGACTTAATGTGGTTTAAATATTTTTAGCTGAAGAATTTTAATTGTGGGAAAAGCGTGATATTGTTTCATAGGAAATCATAGAATTGAGAAATATGATTTTTGGAGGTTAAATGTGGGGAAAGTATCGGGAATAAATGTGACTTGGATAATGAATATGGTAAATATTAGCATGAATAAATGATGATAAGTGTATAAGCATAATGTTGTTTGTAGTATGAAAGTCAATTATATCGATTACGAATATAGGGTTGTGTAGAACAGGAGTAATGTGTAGCATACAAGAGATCATAATTAGTATCTTGTGAGATATTGTGCAGTAAATATAATTCCATCATTCCAAGGCATTGATGTCTCCTCTTGTTTGGTTGTAGTAAATTATTTTAGGGGACTGGTTCCTCTTTCTCATTGGTGCCAATAAATATTTTGATGGGACACATGTTGTAACACCTCCTCTCATATATACCCACTTTCACTAGCTTCCCCAAGGTAAACATGAGCTTAGGGCTATGATGGCATGAATTAATCTCATAGATAACCTTAACTAAATGGATTTGAACCCTAAGATAACTTATCTCTTCACTGACCTAGATCATCAGCCACTCCCATGACAAGGAAAACCATCGACTGTAATCCTCCAGTCGCTCTCATGGGTCTGATTCCCAATGACTGCAGTATTTTTCGCTCAGTTATGTGCTAGCAACCACGAGATCTAAGCCACCTTTCCAAGGCTACTCACCAGACCACTTCCTAGAAATTAATGAGACTTTTCATATTTATGTATGACACATAGACACAAATTTTAACACAAAACTTAAATAAGGACTTGGCCTAAACTCGTCTAACCATGGCGGTCATTCTGTCAAACTGATTGAGAACATGAGATCTACAGGTCATTAATGCATATATGAACATAGAGATTTGAAACTTATCTTAGGTTTACCATGAAGGAATAATTATCTCTCACAACATTTGAAATAACTTCTAATAGTCCATGCATTCATTAACCAATCATTTACAAGTAAAAACACTTTAAGAGCCATTACTTGAATCTGTCGTAAAATGATGCTTATAAATAGAATATAACCTGATAAATAACAATGATAAAAAAAAATTAAAGAAATAATAACACGAATAATTACTCATAAAATACAAGATAGACTCAGCTCTTATTGACATATGAAAAAGCCATCCAAGTTAGGGACTTCCAAGTATCACCCGACAATAGATTGTGTTGAACCAATTTTTTTTTACAACCAATCACCCCGGTGCCATACTCCAGGCATGAATGTGGGATATCATGGGATAAACCAATCCATAAACAACCAAGGGAATCCACAGGTTAAACCACCTCCAACCTTACCCTACCATGATCCCACCTAAACCGGCCCTGAGATCAAAAAACCAAACTGATCTTGGATGCCTCAATATTCCTTCATTGTACTTTGAGGATTTTTCTCGTTTCTACATACCTTTTGAGGGTTTCCTGGATAGAACCATCTCCACCCCTTACCCTTTTTATTTTCCTGAGACTACCTCACTCAGATCCAAAACCTTCCGACAATCCAATGCTCAACCAAGAATGAATCCCATCACACCATCGATATCCGAAAATGGAAAGGAAAGACTGAAACCACTTTCAAAACCCAACAAACCCATGCCACCGACAAAAAATAAACCAAATAAACACATGCATATACCATTCATGCCAAAACCAGCAAGAAAATAATATATGCAACCTATTACCTGGAAGTATTCCTGCTATAGTCTCTTGATCGAACCTTTCCTTACTTGATCCTTTTTTTCCTTTTCTTTCCTTGTCATTACTTAGATTTCCTTTTCCTTCCTTCACTTTCTTTCTTTCCTTACCCTCTTGTTTCTATTCTCTCCTCTAAGACTAATTCCAAAACAAAACTGACAAAAGGTATTCAAAAAGCTATGAACTAATCGTCATAAGACTTTTTATCAGTGAGGCATCTAATTTCTTAATATTTCCTCTATTTTCTTTCAATTTCCTCCTCACATGCAACCTGTGACCTTTCACCTCCCTTTTCTCCTAATTTCCTTTATTTTCATAAATAAAATTCCAAAAATTAATTTTTCCCTTTTCAATGCCTTTGCAAATTCCCATGACCATAATAAACAACAAGTGATTCCCACTACGATGATTTACCCAACATTTAGCTTGGAATACATGTCCCACGACCTTGGTATTATTTTTCCTTTATTAACTTTATTACATGAAATATTAACCCGAGGCTATTATAGACCCCTCCCCTTAGAGGAACATCATCCTCAGTGTTCTATGACACCTATGAGTAACAAAACCACTGAAAAAAAAAAACATACTACCCATGGAGATTTATAACCCAACTCATTACAGTATTTATAATGAGAAACCTTCTGAAATGTAACTAACATGAAAAAAATGACAACATGACAACCATACCCCTTATTTGATCTTTATAACACTTCTCATTACGATATATACAATATCAAGCATACATAAATATGTATATATGCCCAAACTCATTTTCCTCCACTAGAAATTAATGAAGGATACATAGCCCCCATCTTATCAGCCATCTCCCATGTGGCTTAATCATACCCAAATTAATTCCATTGCACTTTAATTTTCTCGATTGATGTTTTCCAGAGCATGAGTTGTTTTGGTTGCAATATGCACTAAGGTTGCAGCTAGAATTCTTCTTCTAGATCCACATTCAATATAGACCAATCAATAACATGATCATCATCCTTCACATATATTTTAAGCAATTAAACATGGAAAACATCATGGAAGTGTTATATCTATTTTCCTAAGTCTCTTTTACCATCCCACCTATTTCACTTAGGTACATCATAAACTTAGCTCTCTTGGTGCTTGATTTTCATTTATCACTCAAACACTCATGGCTTATCATAAGGACTCCCATGGTGTGACCAAGATGTTACATATGTTAGTCCTCTAGTTATGTTGAAATTTGTCATAATAATTGAGAATCTATACAAGTATGCATGTCTAAAAAACATGCATTTTGAATCACATCATTCAAAGTCATAAGCAAGAGACAAACTTGGCATAGATAACACATCATATATTCAAAAAATCCAAAAAAGTTATAAAACTAAAAAAAATAAAAATTATATTAGGTATTGTAATCAACCGTTTCATTTTGTATCTCCTTCATAGGATTTAACCATGAAGGATCATGTGATTTAACTATGGGCTTAGTTATTCTGGATGGGTTTTATAGAATACGGTAGAATTTTTATTGTGAATCCACTCGATCATAGGTATATTTTATTTTTCTTGGCATGTAGGGGTAGACGTTTCCTGTTCATCTATGATGAATTGTAGACCATGATTTCCATCTTAGTTATATATTATGTCTAATATGGTCTTCTTGCAACAAAAACCTTTCTTTGTTTGCACATTGTAACTTGCATGAAAGGAATTTCCTTCACATGGATACCCTAATTTTGTACATGTTTTTCCTTATGATTTTCATGCTACACATTTTTATACACAGAGAATCCTCCTTTTGAGCCACCATGTCTCTAAATATGAGCTTCATTCTCTCTTCTCTATCATATTTTGGCTATACCCTAGGAGTATTCCAACAATAATTTTAACTTTAAATCATATTCGGGGATATATATTAAGTAAAAAATTACATAATATATTGAGCATATAATAGGGGGGAAAGCGTTTATATATTGAGAGACATAAAATATGGAGCTTAAAGTTAATGAAAAAATATAAAGGGGTATAAAGAACGTTTTTGAAAAAATGGATACCTACAATATCTAGTGGAAGTAGGGGTTTTTCAAATTGGGAAGGTATATTTGTTTCGTATTGGTAGGGGGTTAAATAATGTGATTTTTAGAGTTATGTTCAAATATGTAGTCAAAATAGGGGTATTCTTTAGTATGCAATCAACATGTGTGATATGTCCTGGGGTCATTGAGTGAAGCACTTGTGGCATTGCCTTGTTCATATGCATGTTAGTATGACTTGGCCCCATTTTTCATCATTTCATTCAAATTACACTCAACACTACTATAATTACCCTTTGTTTGGTGTTGTTACCTTTCTTGTTGAGACCACTATGATTTTTTGGTTTCTTTTGCTAGCCTTTCAACTTCACTTTGCTAGGGTGGTTTAGTGGGTTGCTAGAGGAACACATTTTTACCTTATATACCACTCAATTTCCCATGAGGATCTTCCTTTGTAATATTCTCATGATCATAAAACACTGAAGGGCACTAATCATCCTTTTATATCTTTTCTCAATCTCATTCAAAATTTGCAAAAAATACTCTTGTATTGAGCATAATAATATATATTCTTTGATCTTGTCAAACCATGAAGAAGACATATTATCAAGTACTCTCTTATCTCTTTATTGGGCTTGTTAAAAATGAATAAATAGGGTACCATCAAGCTTAGGATTCCTTAATTTCATGCTGTCAAAACTATGAAGGAGATAACAACTAACAAAAATATATGGGATGGAAATTGCTATGATTATTCTATCTTTCTAAATGGAACCATAAGTCACATTTCCTGATGTAGGGATAACTACCAACCCCTCCTTAACCCGAGATTATACTCCTTCTAGAGTATTTGTTCTAAATTTGTTCAATTAAGATAGGTTCATAAAACCCATTAACCATTTATAGACCCACTTTATTCATCATAAAATTCATTTGCAGAAGCTCCCTTCAATACAACCTTTATCTTTTCAACCTTTATTATAAGTGATTTAACCTTATCACTTCAACTTACCTTTATCCGCCTACACATCACTTATACACGTGTCCTTTCACATTAACCAAGGCAATTTTATCACATCACCATGACTTTCTGCCCTATCGCACTTTATAGTTGAACGACATTGCAATATCACAAGTTTAACCATATTGCAATGCTTGAGATTTTTCGATTTCGCAAATCGCAATGAATAACTTATCGCATGTCCCACATATTAACAAATAGGAACAACAAGGATCCGATATCATGTGTGATATGCGATCACATCACATCGCAACTCCACTCCTTATCGCATCACAACTTAAAACAATTAACTTGCAATGTCTTAACATGTAAATATAAAAATCTCTTATTGCGATGTGAACTAACCATATTGTTTAGTCAATTTAGTTTCCTAAATTGCTAACATAAATTATCGACCAGGGTTAGTAAACTGATGAAGTGTAATGCACTCTATGTGCCTAAGTATCCCTTTTCTTACTTCGTTGTTTTAGTGTTTTGTTGATGTTTTTTTTCTGGGTTTTTTTTGTTTTGGTTCTTATTATTCTGTTCTATACTAGGAAGATGAGGTTAGATCTATGTCAAAAGGGAGAAAATTAAATGAATTAAAACAGAGTTTATTTTCTAGTTATGTTCCTAACTAGAAAATGATGAAAATAGAGAGTCCTAATCCATGGATATTACAACTTCTAAATGAACATTCATGAAATGAAAAGTAACTCAAAACACTACAACTTAATCTGATTCATTCAGTTAGAGATTTGTTGGAAGAGCTTGTGAAAAAAATTAATTCTAATGCAATGAGGATCTCCTAAAACATAAAAGAAGTGCTGAAACAAACAATAAATTAGAACATTACAGTGAAATCTCATTCATTTGATAGAGGTTTATTGGAAGAGCTTGAGAAAAAGATTAGCTGCAATATCATGAGGATCCTTTATCTAAGAAAATGAAATGAAACATAATGCTAAAGCTATGATTTCACAAAGCAATCTAAGTAAGGAAATATGAAAATGAAATGAAACATGTAAAACCTCCTTGAATAGCAGGGGCCTTCTACTACCAATTTAGCTCCTTAAAGTTGAAATCAAAACAGCATCAAAGAACTGAACTTCTTTATTTATAAACTCACAAATCTACATCCCATTCCATCTTAAGCTTTGTTACAAAACACTCTCTAATCCTTTCTATTCTTCTCCTATTTTTTTACCACCCTTGATAGGAAAAAGCTTCCCCTATTTATACAAAAATATGAGAATTTATCTCATTAATGAGAGTCCATGAATCTCTCCTTCTATCTCTAGAGTTACAATCAAAATAGGAAATGATAAGACACATGCCTTTTTAGATTTTCAATACAAAAAGGAAATGAGACATATGTCCTCATGATCCCATGATCTTCTCCACTCAAATTCGAATTTGGTTTTGGGAGGCCACACAAAGGTCTTTTAGAAGCTTCCTTTTGACCTACACATGTCACAAAACTCATAACACATATATAGATATATGAAACTATGTTAATTTTCTAGTTTCTAATCATAAATTCACTTTAAATACATAAAATAAATAACTTTGGAAGACAAGGATCCTAACCCATATATTTATGAAAATGGTTACTTGATCTAGGGTTTTAGGTCAGATAGTTATGAAATGAGAGCTGAATGGTAATGATATAATAGAAATATGTATGAATATGGAAAACACTTTTGAGAATCAACACATATTATGGCCAATGCAATGTAATCTTGATCGTCCATTCTCTCGCTTGTAAAGTTAAGCCACTAAGTTTCTTTTTCGATTCCTCATTATTTTCAATCAAAATCTTCCAATCTCTAATTTTAGAAGGTAAAGTTATGTTTGTACAGGAAATAAAATCAAAATATACAACAAATTTTCCATTCCACCATAAAGTCCCTTTTACAATAGTAAAAATTATTGTTAACACCATGAATAACACATTCCATTGAATCCCTTTGCTACTCACGGAAAATGCATAGTTCATGAAAGCATCCTTGCATTCATCCTTTGAGATTTCCTGTATCTTTTAGGTTTTTTGATTAAATTTACCTTTACTCCTTTTTCAATTTGTACAAATAACATTGTCTTCAATTTTGTGTTGCGCATTAGCTTCTGCCAACCTATTCTTAAGTTCCTGTCTGTCCTTTTTTCCTTTCTTCTTCATAGATTTTACTGGATTGACTGTACCTCCTTGGACCAAATTCCCCTTATAAATTTATGTTCTACCATATTCCACAATGAAATATTTATTAATATCCCTTTCCGTTGATGCTCCATTATGTCCTTTCAAGACAATTTCTTGCCCATCAACTATCAATATACGTTCATAATTTTTGAATATAATTTGAAGAGATAATCCCATTACCTCAAGTGTTTTCACTGTACATATACTGTTGTTTGATCATGTCGTAAAGCTATCTTCATACTTATTTCCTACTTCTTATTTTTCAATCTGCAATTTACTTTTGTCTTCATATTTCTACCATTGTTTTTCCAATTCTTACTAGATTCATCATTTTCAGCTTCCATAGTAGTCTTCAGTAGTTTTCCATGTTCAGTGTCTTTGAACACATGTTCAATTAAGAATTGTTCTATTAGAACCATCTCTTCTAACAGCTTCATTTCTTCATCAACTTTCATAAATACATCTTCTAAAGGTTGTTCATCGCCTACATACATACACAAAACATTTGTTTCAAAAATACAAAGTTCCTCTTCCTTTGATGTCTCAATCATCACATCTCTTAGCTAATCCAAACTTGTCGAACAACTTAGAAAATCATCAATAATTCCTTCCTCAGCAAGGTAAACTTCTTTCTCAAGTCTAAAATAGCCATATTTCACCTTTAACTTAGTTGCTCTGAGTTTTTCTCTTAATATGATCCACATTCTCCTCTTTATCTATTTCCGAAATAAATTCCATTTTCTCTTCTTTCTTTTCATAGTCCAAACATACCTTTGGCCCCTTTCACAATCTTCAAGAAGCATTATTATTACATCAATACTTGCTTTCAATTCAACAATGTCTTTATGAAGTACCTCTTGACTCATATTATTTCCCTTGCCATTTTTCTTGGCATATTTAATTCTTCTATTGTGGCTTCTCTCACGACCCCTAATAGTCATCTCGATTTATTTATGTGGAATACCTTTGCCCACTGTGATATACAATAATCCTCTGTAATTTCTTTGTAGCAAGTCTTTACTTGTCACCTACACCAAGTCATCATCTTGGTATATTTATTTTCTCCAGCAAAACCTCTTTTGCACACTCCTGCTCCTCATCTTCCAACATTGTCAAGATTTTGTAGTCAATTCTCAACTGCCCCTCTATTTTTTTTTAGAACTCTTTTATTATCTTCTTTTATACAACAATATCCTTTGTTGAATTTTCCACTAACACAACTTCTCTTCCCTTTAAACATTCTACTGTTGTGTGTTGGCTGCTATCATTCTCTTCACTATGAAATAATTCAAATTAGACAAAATATCAAAATATATTATCCAAGTGGATATCGGTGGCCACCCACCTATTCTATTTGGACCCTCACCATCAACTCTTTCAGTTCTTCACTTCCAGCAGCTTACTATTTTTAGCAAGTTTTCAGGTCCTATACTCCCGGAGCCATTTTAGGGACTTGATGATCCAAGTCAATATTGGTGGGCACCCAACTATTTCATTTGAACCCCCACAATCAGTTCTTTCCATTTTTAATTTGTAGCACAACTTACTATTTTTAGAATTTTTTTAGGTCCTGAACTTCTGGAGCCATTTTGAGGCCCTAAATGACGTTTTTTGGGAAAACCAAGAGCAACATGGATCCATGGACCTATGTTACTCACCCAAAAAGTTTTACTCCTTATAGATATCTTTATAACGAGCTATTAAGTGCGTCAAACAAAGATCAGATGCCAAAGTTATGTCCTCGGGAAGTTGAAACACCAATTTACCCAAAGAGGATCCACAGTTTTGGCGCTTCATCTCTTAGGGTTAGGTTTTTGTAAGTTTCAGGTTTTACATTATTTCTCAATGATAAATAGGCCTTCGAGCCTCATTGTAACATAGTGAAGGGGGATGTAGCCATCACATCTCTTCTCAGAGATACGCTACTAGTGCTCCCACCCGCTCATTTCCATGATGTCTGTAATAGACCTCCAAGCCTCAATGTAACACAGTTCAGCGGCCTATAGCCACCACATATCTTCTCAAAGATAAGCCTCCTAGCACCCTAGTTGTTCATTTCTATTCAAGCATATTTCAGTCATTTGATTATTTTTAATAAAATGAAACATTATTTCCACTGCATCTTTCTGTTTATCATTATATATGTATTCTATTGTGTTCTTTCATAAATCAGGATCAGTGGCATCAGAGGCGGTCTTCTCTTTCTCTCTTTCTCTTTTCATGTCCCCAACGAAGTCAACGTATAATTATTTCGAGCTTGATCCGGTTTAACCCTTGCAATATCAGCCTTGCAAACCCCGATGACCCTTCATGGCAGAAGGAAAGAAAGGCGAGGGAGCAGGAGATCCTATCAAAATATTGCTCGGGGAGGCCCTCGAGAAACAAAGGAAAATGATGGTGGATAAATTTTCCCATATCCTTCAACAAATACCCAATGATGGCACATCTACATCCAGCATGCTCGCCAATAGGTCCAGGACATCTTGGACAAATTCAATACCAAGTTTAGCAGAATTCCCCCCCACCCCCCCCCATGGAGGAACTTAACGCAAAGGGGACCATTACATCCTAAGGAGGGATGAATGCTCTAGGTGGATATTGGTGGTCACCCACTCATTCCATTTGGACCCACACCATCAACTCTTTTAGTTCTTCACTTCCAGCAGCTTAATATTTTTAGCAGGTTTTCGGGTCCTACACTCCCGGAGCCGTTTTGGGGCCTTGATGATCTAGGTGGATATTGGTGGCCACCCACCTATTCCATTTGAAACCCCACCATTATTTCTTTCCATTTTTAAGTTGCAGCACAACTTACTATTTTTAGCATTTTTTTGGGTCTTGAACTTTCGGAGCTATTTTGAGGTCCTAAACGACGTTTTTTTGGAAACAACGGGAGCAAGATGGGTACATGAAACGATGCTTCTCACACCAAAAGTTTTAATCCTTAGATATATCTTTCTAACAGGCTATTGAACACATCAAACGGAGATCGTATGCCAATGTTATGTCCTCGGGAAGTTGGAATACCAATTTACCCAAATAGGACCCGCAGTTTTGGCGCTTCATCTCTTAGGGTTAGGTTTTTGGAAGTTTCGGGTTTTACATTGCTTCTCAAAAATAAATAGGCCTTCAAGCCTCATTGTAACACAATGGAGGGGCCTGTAACCATCACATCTCTTGTAACAACTACACTACCAGTGCCCTCACCCACTCATTTCCATGATGTCTATAATACGCCTCCGAGCCTTAATGTAACATAGTTCAACAGCCTGTAGCCGCCACGTCTCTTCTCAGAGATAAGCCTACCAACACCCTAGCTATTTATTTCTATTAAAGCATATTTCAGTCATTTGACTTTTTTTAATAAAATGAAACATTATTTCCACTGCATCTCTATGTTTATGGTTATATGCGTAATTTTTGCGTTCCTGCATAAATCTGGATTAGTGGTATCAGAGGGGGTCTGCTATTTTTTTTTTCTTTGCATGTACCCAATGCGGTCATGGTATAAGGAGTTCGTGCTCGATCCAGTCGAACCCTTGCAAGATCAGCCTCACAAACCCCGATGACCCCCCATGGTGGAAGGAAAGAAAGACAAGGGAGCAGGAGATCCTATCAAAATATTTCTCGGGGAGGCCCTCCAGAAACAAAGGAACATGATCCCATATCCTTCAACGGATTCCCACTGACGACAAATCTACATCCATCATGCATGCTAACAGGTCTTCGATTATAGAAATTTGAATAATAGATCACTTATTCATTGAGATTATCCTGATTACACACTATTTGAGCTTCATGCATAATACATAATCTCTTCTACCATTGATCATCAATTTTTGGAATTAGAAGCAGTCGCATGTGCACATTAAAACATAATCAAGCACACATATAACAAAAAACAAGCTCAGATCATGCACATCCCATCCTCCAATCTGCTCCATCTATTTGCCTGCCTCTACTGCGCAATCCAAGATAAATAATGATGAAATCCAAGTTCAAATCCCACTGGCTTGTACTACGCAATCCTCATTAGCAATCTCAATCCATGTGTGTGCAAATCTCATGCACAACTATAGTGACAACTGATAGTAGACTCACCCTTTCACCCACCTCTAACACTGGTCTCCACTGAATTTTCCATGCACTACAGTTAACTGATGTATTCTTTAGTTGATTTATGAGTTAATAATTAGTGAATTAATCAATAATTAATTCACACCACTCATCACTAGTGTATTTATCAGTTAGACTAAATACAACTAGTTCAACTAAGTTAAACCGAACACAACTCCATCAACTGTCTCATCAACTCCACCAAACTCTGCCACATGAGTTATAACTGAAGTCAACCATGCAATAGCTCAACTAAACCCTAGGAATAGCATAATTCCTTCTGTCAGCTGCATGTGCCACATCCATAGCTCGAACTGAAGTGCTCCAAGAGGATAAGATAATGTTTATAATCCAAATATTATTAAGAGCTAATAATATTCGACTGATCTATTTTTAGATTGGCAATCTAAAAATAGATTCTGCCCAATATGTCTAAAAATAGAAATCCATCTATTTTTCCAACTTGACCAACCATCCACAAATAACATCCTGCAACTCATAGAATATGATCGACATGTCTAACAATAGACTTTGCGACAAAAATCACCTGTGTGGCCCCCACCTAGTTTAGGTGATCACTTTCCAAATAGGATCAAGAAAGATGTTTCAGGATGCCTCCTTCACTTTTTCTTGTTGAAATCTTCAACACTCCCTCTCAACAAGAAAGGACTTTCTTTGCATGCGACATGCAACTCCATGCATTCGCCCTGCAACCTTCTCAAGCGCCATGCAACTCCATGCATCTGCTCTGCAACTCCTCTAAAACTGAATAGGCTCCAAACAAATCAATCAATCTGATGCATCTATCATCAAAGTCTTCGACTTCTGCTGGGCCCAATTGCACATGTCATCAGGAACCACTGCGTTGTTGAACTCTTGCACCCATGCACTCTTGCACTTGTTGTCAACTCTAATCCGCGCTCCAGTATCCGACACTGTCACTTTGATATGCCTGCATAAATCCAAATGATCATCCTACTGCTGCGCTGTGGGCACCTCGTAGCCAGGTTCAATTCATGAGATCCACACCATCTCATGAATCCTACCCAGAAATCTCCTCTTGGGATTATTCATGCATGTCGCCCCACCTCTCACCTGGTGGTATAGCTGCATGCACTCCCTCTCCCCATCTGGCATGAAATTTCTCTGCATGAGTGGTCTCTTCCACTCCATGATCCTCATCTTGTGGCTGCTCCACATCTCGAGGTTCACTATTACCTGCATGCAAAACTTGCTCCCTCTCAAGCATCAATTGCATGTCTTTCTTGCACTTCCCAACAGTAGGAAGCTTCATAGACATCCCATATACTTCAATTCTGTAGAGATTCTTTGCTCGAATCCCAACCTTCTTGACTTGTCCTGTTGCCTTGTGCCGAAGAAAAAATTTTCCTTCACTAAAGACGACTTCATACCCTTTACCCTCTAACATTGCGACTGAGATAAAATTCTTCTTTAAACCTGGAACATGCACTACATCTTGTAAAAGAATGAGTTTACCTAACTCCCTCTAAAAGGTTATGGTACCAATGTCGGTCGCATTGTATCGTCCATTGTCACCTAACTCAATATGCAACTGGAGATCTTTCTCCACCAAGTCACTGAAAAGATTCACATTTCCCGTCATGTGAAAGGAAGCGCCACTATCAAAATACCACCCCGATCCCAATGCATTAGACACCATGCATGCGTTCAATGAGAAGTCCAGCTCAAATTGCGAGGCAAGAGCCTCACCAGCTACAGCTCCAACAGCCTTCTTGTTCTTCTTCTTCTGTGGACAATTTGTGGCGTAATGTCCATGCTCATGACAATGAAAACACTTCACTTTGGACATGTCACGCTCTTTACCATCTGCACCAGATTGAGAAGCATTCTTCTTGCCCTTCCCCTTTCTTTCTTTGGCAGTGAAAGTGCAATCCTCTTCATCAGATGCCTTTGATGAAGATCCATCCCTGGTACTCCGCCTTATCTCCTCTTGCACAAGATCTGACCAAAGTCGCTCCCATCGTGGCAATTTTTCCCGACCATTGACAGAGTCCTGATAGGAATGCCAACTCTTCGGAAGCCCAAGGAGAGCCAAGCTCACTAATTCCTCATCATCCACACTAACTCCTACACTCCCAAGCTCATCCCTGCAGTGGACAAACTTTTTCAAGTATACTGGAATAGTGTCATTCTTCTCCATCTTTATTTTCCTGAGTTTATCCTTGAGTGCCAACTTCCTTTGGTCACTCTTGCTTTGGAACAAATCTGTCAAATATTTCCACATCAAGAATGGAGAAGATTTACCATGCAGGCTGGATACTATGTGATCCTTCACGCCCTCCAACAGAATCCTTCGACACCTTGCTGTCTTTTTTTTCCAAGCCTCAACCAAGGTTGCATCGCTAGGCTTTGGAACTTTAGCATCTATGAAATCCTTCAGCCCATTGTCATCGAGCACTGCCTCCATCCTATCTTTCCATGCAATATAATTCGAGCTGCCTTCAAGAGCATACTCCAATCGCAATCCTTGATAAGACATTTTGACTTCGACACCAAGAAAACACTGCTGCAAATTCGAATTCCACCAGCTCAAAACTCAACCGCTTCTGATCTGAAATTGTGAGAACAAAGTATTTCTAGTACAGAGATCGACTGCAGGGACATTTACTAGATATTTCACCTTTCAAAGAAGGGATGAATCCAGAGGCTACCTGGCCCTCTTACAGACTCTGCCTAAAGAAATAAAATGTAATCACTGTAATAGATCCGATGATCAACTTTGCTCCGATACCATATAGAAATTTGAATAATAGATCACTTATTCACCGAGATTATCCTGATTACACACTATTTGAGCTTCATGCATAATACATAATCTCTTCTACCATTGATCATCAATTTGCGGAATTAGAAGCAGTCGCATGTGCACATTAAAACATAATCAACCACACATATAACACAAAACAAGCTCAAATCATGCACATCCCATGCTCCAATCTACTCCACCTGTCTGCCTGCCTCTACTGCGCAATCCAAGATAAATAATGATGAGATCCAAGTTCAAATCCCACTGGCTTGTGCTGCGCAATCCTCATTGGAAATTTCAATCCATGTGTATGAAAATCTCATGCACATCTATAGTCACAACAGATAGTAGACTCGCCCTTTCACCCACCTCTAACACTGGTCTCCACTGAAGTGTCCATGCACTGCAGTTAACTGATGTATTTTTTAGTTGATTTATGAGTTAATAATTAGTGAATTAATTAATAATTAATTCACACCACTCATCACTAGTGTATTTATCAGTTAGACTAAATACAACTAGTTCAACTAAGTTAAAATGAACACAACTCCATCAACTGTCTCATCAACTCCACCAAACTCTGCCACATGAGTTTAACTGAATTCAACCATGCAGTAGCTCAACTAAACCCTAGGAATAGCGTAATTCCTTCTATCAGCTGCATGTGCCACATCCGTAGCTCGAACTGAAGTGCTCCAAGAGGATAATATAATGTTTATAGTCCAAATATTATTAAGAGCTAATAATATTCGACTGATCTATTTTTAGACTGGCAATCTAAAAATAGATTCCACCCAATATGTCTAAAAATAGAAATCCATCTATTTTTGCAACTTGACCAACCATCCACAAATAGCATCCTGCAACTCATAGAATATGATCGACATGTCTAAAAATAGACATAGTCTAAAAATAGACTTTGCGACAAAAATCACTTGTGTGGCCCCCACCTAGTTTAGGTGATCACTTTCCAACTACGATTAGGAAAGATGTTTCAGGATGCCTCCTTCACTTTTTCTTGTTGCAATCTTCAACAACGATATCTTGGACAAATCCAATTACAAGTTCAGCAGAATCCCCCTCCCCCCATGGAGGAACTTAACGCAATGGGGACCATTGCTTCCTAAGGAGGAAGGAAATATCTAGGTTGATATTGGTGGCCACACACCTATTCCATTTGGACCCACACCATCAACTCTTTCAGTTCTTCACCTCCGTTAGCTTACTATTTTTAGCAAGTTTTCGGGTCCTACACTCTCCGAGGTGTTTTAGGGCCTTGATGATCCAGGTGGATAGTGGTGGCCACCCACCTATTCCATTTGAACCCCCACCATCAGTTCTTTTTGTTTTAAATTTGCAGCACAACTTACTATTTTTAAAATTTTTTTGGGTCCTGAAATTCCGGAGCCGTTTTGAGGCCCTAAACAACATTGTTTTGGGAAAACCAGGAGCAACATGGGTTCGCGGATCAATGTTGTTCACACTGAAAGTTATACTCCTCAGATAGATATTTCTAATGAGCTACTGAGTGCATCTAATGGATATTGGATGCCAAAGTTACATCCCCGGGAAGTTGAAACACCAATTTACCCAAATGGGACCCACAATTTTGGTGCTTCATCTCTTAGGGTTAGGTTTCTAGACCTTTCAGGTTTTACATTGTTTATGAACAATAAATAGGTCTTCGAGCCTCATTGTAACACAAGGGAGGGGACTGTAGCCATCACATATCTTCCTAGAGATACGCTACTAGTGCCCTCACCCGCTCATTTCCATGATTTCTATAATAGGCCTTTGAGCCTCAATGTAACATAGTTCAACAACTTGTAGCCACTACATCTCTTCTCAGAGATAATCCTACCAACGCCCTAGCTTTTCATTTCTATTAAAGAATATTTTAGTCATTTGATTTTTTTTAAGTAAAATGAAACATTATTTCCGTTCCATCTCTCTGTTTATGGTTATATGTGGATTTTTTTACATTCTTGCATAAATTAGAATCAATATAACTCATACCTGAGAGATATTCCAATGATCTTATCTCTATAAGCTTTCATTGGCTTGAACAATAAACATGTTTCTTTAATTTTTATTGTCTGAAATCTAGTTCTTCTTCGAAAAAATTTTCTTTTCCTTATGGGAACGTCCATGTTTTATTCATTTCTTTACGACATCTCTCATTGCAGTTTCTTGACTTTCTCCCTTTTCCTTTGTCACAGCTACCTGGTTTCAATTTATTGTTGCTACTTACATTCACATACATATATCATTAAAGTTTTTTTTAAACGTACAATATCCTTCCCTGATCTCATCTTCCTCAAACCTCTTTCCGCAATCTGGCTTGAATGAAATGGATGAAGACTTCATTACCTGTAACATTTCATGATTCTTCTCTGCATAAAATATTTTGTGTTCTAAACTCCCAAGGACCAATTCCATTCAAACCATAACCCCCTGTATCTGGAGCTATTACCAATGAAAATTATACACATACTGAGAATTAAATTCAATCTTTGAATAAAAACCCGAAAGAGCACTAGTTCTGCCTTCGGAAAATATATTTGTTTCTCCTTCCGTCCACAGTAATAACAATGCAATTACCACCAAATGGATCCATCTACCATGTGCACCTGCACACATATTTCTAAGCAAACTTCTAAACACTGGTTCCACAAAGGAAAACTTCAGAAATTTCATCGATATCGCTCAACACAACGAAACATTCTAACTACACAGATTCACAATTTAATGCATTTTATACTCTGTCAATGACTCAATGAGAAATGAGTTACAATTCACCATTGGACAGATTGAAATAACCCTTTCAAAACAAAATTATTCACACAACACACCATTTCATCATTCTCACTCCACACTGTGTTTTTTTATTAATATAATAGAGTATATCTACAAAGGCTAACACTATACTCGTAAAAATATTAACTCCTACCTCATAAGGCCCAAACTATTAACTCCGGGCCAACCCTTGATGTTTCAAAATGCTTACCAATATATACAAAAAAGGAATCATGAACTAATTTCAATTCAAATCAAACAATCTCTCAATATTTCCTAAAGCTTCTCCCAATTCCATTCTTTACTCAACCAAAATCCTATATTAGACCTCTAGACTCCTAAAATCCTCACTTTTCCCGGGATTACTCGCTCATCCCTAAGATCTCTACAACTCACAAGATATTCTTCATTAATTAAATTACATTTAAATATCTTTAGAACTCAATCTAAACTTAGGAAAATAAACAAAATAATTAAGGGAATCCACAGCCTTTAGTAAATGTGAGATAAAACTCCTAGGTCTTATAAACCTTGAAGAATGCTCCTACATTATTTCCCTTTCACATGGAACTTGTTTGACTCATTAATTTATAGTTGGTTTTTACATTTCTTAGTAGTCATAACATACATATGAATTTTTGTCCTTTGAATGGCTACTCTCTAACCACTATGCAACATGCTTCTATGTATCCTATGTTGCTGCATGATATCAGGTGTTGTTCATCAGTGAAATATCCCAAGTCACTTTTTTGTGGTGTCATTATATATTAAGGGAAGTATAAAGCATAGTTTGTCCTTGGTTATTACCTTTTTAAACATTTTTATAATATTTTGGCTACTATGTACCTTTTCCAACTTCAAGAGCCCTTGTTGCAAAATTGATCATATGAAATGGCACTTGAGTTGTATATTCTTAGTATTAGAATGAAAGGCAGAGTTCTTTGCAAGATAAATGGAACTCTTTCTATCACTATACAACTTGATATTCAACTACTTGTTTCCCAATACATCCATGAACCTATATAACTAAATCATCTCTTTAATATCCTTTCTATTAGCAACATAACTTGCTTTTGTTGTTAAAAGTGTAGCAACCCTTTCTATTTTTAAAATCCAACTTGTTCTTGTTCCACCTATAGTAATAGCATAACGTGTTATCACCTTCTATATCTATGTCAACATAACCTTGTAGAATATTGTTCATATACCTTCTCATAATTCTCATTGCATGTGCAACATCAAAACTTGTGCACAATATTACTTATATCATCCTACAAACTACTAATGAATATGGAACCTTAGCCTTGTAGTCCATCTTATCTTGTGTCTATGAACACATCTTCTTTTTTACTTTGAAATGACTAGCGAAAAGTGTGCTAACTTGTTTTGCTTATTTCAATTTAAATATTTACAACACATATTAAAAACTCATTGGTATTGCATACATGTACATGTTGATTGCATGAATATTAATTAGTAGAAATATATTTCGTTCACTAGTTATTCATTCTTTAATAAACTTGTAATGAATGAAATGCCCAACCATGTTTCATATCCTTCTCCACTCTCTCCTACATCTATATATAAAGAAATAAACAAATATAAAAACTATTTGCTTTGATTTTCAAACTAACCTCTTGTATGATGTTATAAGAGTATTACTATTTACATTGCTAATTTGTTGGTTGCATGTAGTCTATGGTTAAAGAAAGCGTCTATCAATCATGACAATCCTAGGTAGAATTTTACAAGACAACATGATTGTTCATGTAAATTCCATCTATGATAAAGGAGTTTGATAGAAAAAAAAAAGAGATTTCAAATATCCAATAGAAAAACCTAAAAAACCCATCAAACTATAGCTGCAAAACTCTGTTAAATGAAACAAAGAACCAATGCAGGGCCGCTCATCGTTGTGGAGAAAGTGGCTCATGTCTGCATGTGGGACAGGAGATGTTATGACTAAACCATGAGAGGATACAGTGGGAATGGTAAAGATGGTTGCATTGCAGTTGTTTTGCAGTCTCCCCGTTTTTAAACTTGTCGTAACAAATTGCGCACGTCACTTCATCACAATCTGCAATATTGTCCTCCACGCGAATTATAACGTCTGTCAACCCATCAACTGCTTGTGCAGGAATATTCCTTGCAACTCCCTCTCCAACGTTATTCAGCGATATAGTCATAAATTCAATTGTGAAATGGAAGTTATATGTATTCTCCTGTAGATGTTGCATGATTTGACGCCAACTGAATCTGGAATTCCATATAATTTGGGTGGAAAATTGGAATCCATTGTTCTCTTGGCGATAATCAAGTATGTTGCGAAGTATTATGAAATCTTCAGCCAATATAAATGTTGTGATATAGTCTTCATTCGCATTTTCACCTCGTAGAATTATTCTCCTATTTTCATTCCCATGGCCTGTAATTATCCTCTGACGCCCTACCATCTCTCCTCGCCATGGATCTTCTAACTCGCTCAGAGTAACATTCTCTGTTATATTTTGTAATGCCCACTCATTATTAAAAGTCACGCTCGACGCCAAATGTCGTCCATCATTTTCAACTTCAATTCTGTTCGTTTGGGTTGTGACGGCATTCAACTCAGCTTCCACGTTCCTCATCACATCGAGAACAAATTCTCTATCAATTGAGTCGCTGTTATCACTGATGATCGTGTCAGTTACTCTTTCCATTATTTCGATTCGAGATGACCGAAGTCAAATACCAGTGTAGAATTTACTGCACTCAATAATGATATAGAGATAGAATTTACTACGACGTGCGAGGCATGCTACCCAGAAGTGGGTCCCTTGTATGTCAAATTGCTACCCAGAAGTGGGTCCCTTGTCCCACAAACAAAAGGGTCTCATAAACCAATTTGGTGTCTCATTGGCCTTGACCTTAAAATTGAATAATAATAATAATTATTATCTATATTATTAAATAATGTGATTATGACAAATTAATTTATTTTCCATATATAAAGTTGGATACACATTATTACTTATTTTCATATTGTTTTTCATTTATCTATTTTCTTTTTAATATTAATTAAGTTTTTAAATTATTTAATTTAAATGAGTTGGTCTTAGTTGGTTTGAATTATATCATTTAATAATTATTTTTTCATATATATATTTATCATTAACTTTTTTTATTTCTTTTTTACTTTTTTTTTTTTTATATTCTTTTTTGATTATTTGGAAAGTAGGAATCTTGTTTATCTTCCCTTTTAATTTTTGATCTCTTAAAGTTTCACTAACCTAAGGTCTCTTCTCCTTGAATCTCTCAAGTATTTATTTCTCAGTACTAGATGAGACTCTCTCTAGAATATGATGATCCACACTTGAGGGCTAGAAACATCAACCATAAAAACTTCTATGTGAGTAATCCAAAAATGCTAAATAATAATAATAACAATAACAATAATAATAATAATAATAAAGTAAAAAAGAAATAAAAAAATTGATGTGATGAAACAAGTAGGATGCTTCTTGATTGAATGAAGGAGAAAGCCTAGCTTGGATGGGTCAAACAAGTGAGGAGATATTCTATTTCTTAGAAGATCCACACATGGATTACCATATTAGGTCCCAAGACCTTTTGTATTTAGCTCTTATCACATCAATATCTGATTTGATCTTTGCCCTCATAATACCTGCACATCTTATCACTCTAATGACAAAAAATGATGAGGCGGCATGTATCCCACCTGCCCTCCTCCATGATGCCATCCTTATCATTCCTGTGGGTTCACTTTCTCATCAGTGTCCCTCCCATCCCACCTCCTCCTCACTCCTAGTTGTGCTTTGCATCTCTTCTTCAAAAACCATTTTTTCTCTTTCCCCATCTCCTAGTTCCCCTCTAGATGTTGCAACTAATATTGAGGTCAAAAACCATTTTTTCTCTTTCTCCATCTCCTAGTTACCCTCTAGATGTTGCAAGTAAGATTAAGGAACTAACTACTCTACCCTTTTCTTTGGTGCTTATTCAGCCTTAATCTTCTGCTCCCTCAACCAAACATCTTCAAACAAACCTCATTTCTATAACTATCCTAATATTAGTACTTATAGTTATCAAGCTATATCTAATAGAGAGAGCCTTCTCTGAGTCCAGGAAGGTTAGGTCCTAGATTCCAAAGTTGGTTTGATGTTTCACTCTGTGGTTCTGTCTCCAGCCTTCAGAAATTACAGAGTGCTAACACTCGGTTAATGGAGAAACTCATGAAGTTTGAACAAAGTTAAAATGCTCATTTGGAAAGAGAATGGAGCAAAAAAAAGGATAATTTCTAAGGAGATTATTTGTGCACATGAACAAGGATAATTCTTGGAGAAAAAGGGAGAAAATTATGACCAAGATGTTAATGAAAGGTTAGTTGAAAATCTCACAAGTTTTGTGGAAATTGAAGACCAACATGAAGAAATGGTGCAAGAAACATCAAATGAGATTAAGGATCCTTATTATTTTAAAATTAATGAATTGCGTGAGAATGAAGGAGTTTTTGCATATAAGGGACAAATTATTGGTTGTGTTATGTACAAAGAGGAAGAACAATCACTAATTATTGTTAAACAAGATGAAAAGAAAAAACTGACTTTTTAGAAGGATGATGAAAGGAAACATGCTATAGTGAAAGAAGTAGGATCCCATGGTGAAGAATATTTGATGAGTAACTTGAAGATTCCAAGACTACAGAAGGGAAGGATGCACAAAGTACCTAAAGAGACTTCATGGTTTCATATTTTTAAAATTGGCAATTGGTTTGTGACTGCAGATAATGAGGATGTTCAATAAATAGTAGGATGGATTGTAGATACTTCAAGTAATGAAGTACAAGAACCTTCGTAAAAGGACCTACAAGATTGTAGCATGGAAAAAATTGCAACGAAATTGAATTTTTGAGAAGACTAGTTGGACAATCTGACGAGAGTGGATTAAAACGGTAAAGGAGAGGAAGAGAAAATGTTTTCCATGAAGGAAATGTAGCAAAAATTGGATAATAGAGATTACAAGTACTTGTATAAAATGCAGGAAATGATGAAGAAACTTCCAAGAAATTTGTACCCTACTATGATATTTGAAGACAACAACAATAGGTTTCAACAAGGAAGCAGTGACTTGAGCCAACTAGAAGACAATTTGGATGTAGAGGATAAAGAGATGAGGAAGCTAATGTTGAATAAGACTTAATAGATGAAGTATACAAGATAAAGAGTATTAAAGGAGAGTATATTGCAGATGATAAAATGAGTCTGTTTCAACAAGGAAGGAGGAGAACTGCAACATAAGGTATGGATTATTTTAAATTAATACTTTGACTCTTGTATGCAGGATCCTCTCTTTATCTTACTCGATTCAGCTCCACATTTTTTCCTAATGCATAAATGGATAATAAATGTGACGCACACAATTGGTTCATTGGATAAAGCCTCAACCAAGCTAATAATCTTAAACCACATCACAACAAAACATCATGAGCTTCATATGCAACCAAAATATATACATATATCACACAACCACATTTTCTTATATCAAAAAAATATCATGTAAACCCAAACATTGTCTCTCCCTTCATTACCTGTATCTCCATTAATCATTTATATTCAATGTGGTGCCATAGTAATATAAAGTACAATATATAAAAAAGCCATAGATTGTTTATTCCCAACATGAGTCATTTTAAATATTCACAAGTAAAAGCAATGTCAAATATCCACACAAAAAAGGTAACACCAACTATTTAATATTTTTTGTCAACACTGAAGAATGTTGAAAACCATATCCAAACAAGTGTACCAAGAAAATTCCATCAACAATAAAAACGGTTTCCCCTGCCTTTGAGAAGGAGTTGATTTTTTCTGTTGTTCGTCTTGACATGGATGTGATGTTACTAAATGTGAGGAATTATGTTATGAATTAGACAACTAACCTATGATTTTAGTGTATGATCACTAATGTAAGGTTAATCATGTGTTTGGATGGTTGATAAACAAGGCCAACAAATAATGTAAGCTATATTAAATAATCATGGGTATTGACTAATAGGAATAGACGGTGGGGGTGCTGTAGGATAGGTATGTAGTATGTGAGAATAAATAAATTGCAGATAATAGAAATGAGCCTTAGAAGGAGGAGGAAAAGAGAGAGTCGGCAAACCCTGGACTGAATAAAAGGTTGAGCAGGGATAGGATTCGAGAACAACTAAGGAAGTAAAGAAATGTGGAGGAACTAGAATGCATATGTTTAATTGAGGTGAGGTGGGATAGTGTTGGGGATAATGCTTAAATCCCGCCATGTAATTGCTGATATTAGGCAGCAGATTTTATGATTCTCTCTGCTTATGTTATGAAAATTTAGTGCAACAGTTTATTAGGATGGCCAGTGCTCTGAATGATTAGTAGTGTTAGTAGATAATTAGTAGTTGATAGATATTAATAGTAGTAATAGGCTTATTATATAGCAATGTATTTACATACTTGATTTAATATGAGATTTACAGGTTGAGCTCATTGATTTGTGTTTTATTTTCCATTATTTTTTATATGTCATAATTATATTGGTTTATCAGCTCGCTTAAAGAGAAGGGGCCATTTCAGATTTTATAAGTGGTATTAAAGTAGGTAATATTATTTTGGGTTAAAATTTTATTGTTGGAATTTCGCCAAAGTTAAACATGTCGAATTCTAACATGTCAGTTCCATAATTTTATGGGAATGATTTTGATTATTGGTGCATTAATATGCTGACCTTTTTTATTTGAAAATATTTGTAGGAGATTGTTGAATCAGGTTATTAGGAGCTAGCTAATTGGAATGCCCTTATAGCCAGTGAAAGAACAACAATAAAGGAAGCAAGGAAGAAGAATGCTCAAGCCTTGCTTCACATTTAGATAGCTCTTGATAAGAGTTTATTACCAAGGATATCAAGAGAAAAAACTTCAAAATATGCCTGGAAGACTCTACAATAAGCTTACCAAGGTAGTGATCAAGTTAAGCTGGTCAAGCTTCAGACATTGAAGTGAGAGTTCAAGAATTTGAAGATGCAAGAAGTTGAAAGTATAAGTGACTATTCTGTCAGATTCAAAGATGTGGTTAATAAAATGGCTACACTTGGGGAAACTGTAAGTAATGAAGTTTTATTAAAAAGGGTATTTAGATCTTGAACTCCTAGATGGAATCATGTTTCCATTATCATAGAAGAAAGAAAGGATTTGGAAAAACTGAAGTTTGATAAATTGGTTGTATCTCTCATGTCTCATGAAGAAACATTGAAATACACTTTTGAAGGTGTAGAGAAAGCTTTTTTCATCTAAATTACAAATTACACAAAATGAAGATGCATGCAGTATTAGTGTTAAAACCAATCAAGGTCGAGGTAAAGGGCAAAGCCAAAATTTTCTAGAAGTAGAGGTAGAGGTGGCTCAAGAGGAAGAGGTAGTTCCAGAGGAATAGGTAGAGATAGATTTGGTAAGATAAATGTTCAATGTTACTATCGTAACAGGTATGGCCAATTTGAAAGAAAATGAAGATTGTGTTAGGGTACTGTAATTTACAGTATCACAAGGTGATTGTGTATTTCTTATTTGAAATTTTTCATATTGTACATATATTTCAATATTAAAAAAAAAACATTTCCAAAGAAGATAAAAAGAAAAAAAAAAGAAAAATAAAAGAGGGTGTTAAAAAAGGAAAAATACAGCCCCACAAAAATGAATATTCGTAAAAGTGCTGCAAATCAAAATGCCACTACTATTTAGAAAATTTTTTGCAATCATACAACTTAAGCATGATTGTACAATTTTGAATTTTCTGTTGATAGGTTAGAAAATGAAGATTTTCCAAACCATTTAATCTTGGCTTATAAATAGATAGGTAGAAAATGACATTGGTTCAACAGCTTAATCTGAACCAATAGGAGAAATAAGCGATAAGTGGTAGGTTAGAAATTCAAAATAAAAATGATTTCAGGGTCTGCAAGTCTAAATGCACCCTAAAAAGAAGAAAAAGGGTTAGATTTGTAGTTTGTGTAGATAGATTGCTAAAACATAGGGATGGAGAAACATGTAAAGTTCATTCTATAAATAAGCAACCTAAAAAATTGCTTGTTGTATTCCTACGATAATACAAGAGAAATCAAAATGGAAGGAAAAATTATGCTCTAAAGGTCTAAAAAGGGGTGTTTTTATAAAAGTAAGGGACCTTATGGTATGGTTTTATCCTAAGTCCCAACCACATTCACTTATTTTTATACCCCACCCCTTTCATATTTTTTTTATCCTAAATTTTTACATTACCCCTCAACCATCATATCCCGACCCCACCATCCCATTGCCTGTCTTGTCACACCCCACGTCACTCGTCCCCACCTGCATTAATTACCCCCAACTCCCCGTCATCTTCGCACCGCGACACACATCTAACGACCCATATTACATTTATTTCCCCCTCACCCCCTCAACATTAAAAGCAGGGGGGTCCAAAATCAACAGTACCCGATACCGCCTAACCTACTATGTGTCAGACCCTAGGGCTATTCACACCCCCCGCCCCCACCCCCTACCCTACCAATACAGCATACCACCTCCACCCCCATCTGAAAGAAGTTTTTGCCACCAAATGAAACCATTACACCTACCAACTATTGGTTTATCCATTGCTCACTCCCTCCGTGCCACCTCCCTACTGACCTATCCCTCCCATTCAATCGCATTCACTCCCGCCAAGAGTCCATTGCACCATAAATGCTCGAGTCATTTTCCAATGGACCCACGCCACCCCAATGTCTCCCAAATCACAGATTAAAAGCTAAATTCGTGCTCGATACATAGTTTACTATGCTTATCTTGATTGAAGAATGTAGGTATCAAACTTAGACAAAATTACAGAAAAATCATTGGCCAAACAATTTTTGCAGAGGAACATGTGATTCATCAAAAGAATCAATAGCTCTCGGTTAACCAGATTACAGTCTCTCCTTTGAAATTTCCGTTCTGGTCATGGTCCCTTAATTTATATCACTTCCCCAATACTGGTCGATATCGATTCCCTTCTCTACTCCCTTTTTCTTACATCCCACTCTCCATTTGCAAATTTAAAATAAGTCACAGAAGGAAAATCATTCCCCCTAAGAAGGACCAAGAAAATTTCAATCCCGTGGTTTACCCACAATTGGATCTAGCTCATACAACCCTAGCAGACCAAGATTACAAAATTCATGAGATATTCAAAATTCAACTTGTTCGATGTCTACTGTTAGCTCGAGGGAAAATTTCTCATAGAAGTCGATGACATTATCTTGTAGGAGACACAACTACCTCTGTATATCTTTCCAAAAACCCATAATTTCCTTGAATTCATCAAAAAATGCCAAGATTTCTATGAAATTAATAATAGGACTATAGTCACCCCAACAGGAGAGATCCTATTCACCATTAATGTCCAATCCATTCAGAAAATGATGTAGGCCCCCACACCTGAACAAACAGTCCCCTTATCTTATGAAGCCCTTAGGGAACTTTATCATAGAATGGATTTTGCCAGCAGAGCCAAAACTTTGCATCTTTTCATGGAAACTGATGCACCAATGAAAATAAAAAACCCACCCTACCCTTCATTTATTTTTCCTGAAAGGACCAAGAATATTGTCACTATCCTATCTTATTTATTAGGCTATCACTCTGATCAGTGGGTTAATGAAGTTGTGATAGGTTTTTTTTCCATTCTCTCATTAGAAGCTAAGCCCACCATCATGTTTAATTATGCCGAGTTCCTAGCAGATTCCATTCATGAACAATTTCTAAGGTTTCACACAGAGGAGGTTTTCAAATAGTACACCTCTTTGTTGGTGTATATGTTTGTGTATTTCTAGTGCAGTAGGTTTCCATTTCAGATGGCCAAGGTAAATGAACATGTTGAGGCTCAATATATCATCTTCTGTACCACCCTACTATTTAAAGAATAGGAGAACTATACATATAAGAACTTTGTGGATTAATTTGTGCATCCAGATATCAGCACACTCAGTAGTGCAGCAGAGCCCAGGATAAGTGAAGAAATCAGGAAAATCATGTAGCTAACAGAGAAAATGAAGACAACAGATTTGTACTTGTACCAAAATTACGCATAGATTCAAGTCTATGGAAGTGAGCTAGCCCCTTACAAATTGCCAGAGTTACTCTCCATGAGGGTCTTTGCATTAGAGTACATAAGGCAGATGATAGATGCAGATGAGATCCACTTTGTTTCTACAAAGAAGAAGGCTCAGTTAGAGATCAAGACACAAGTTGGGCCTTTCATTTTCAACATCAGAGAAACAAGAGAAGAGGTAGATAAGATGCTGAAGAGGATGGGTTTTAGTCACAGTTTCACTTGGTCTTATAATCCTGCAGGGATTATCTCTAAGAAAAGGGTGGAAAATAGATCTACACCATATGTTCATACACACACACCTACAATTGATCAGTATGCCAACTAAATAGAATGGGTGACCAACACCCTCCAAGAAGATGAAGGACAGGTGATCTCCACCTCAGGAATCCATAACCCAACACCACAAGAAAGGAGGAGTGCAGAGGAAGTGGAAGATAAGGGGAAAGAAAGGGAGAGAGAGGTAGGGAGCAAGAGGTTAAGAGAGGATCAATCCCCTTCAGTCACTGATACCTCTAGAAAATAATTCAAGATAAAATATAGGAAAAGGGCCTGAATTCATATGGAGATTGAGCAAGGAGGTGAGTCATAGCATTAGACAGTGGTTCACACTATGGATACTCCTAACTCATCGTCAAAAGGTGCAGAGACAATGGTCTCACCTACATCATTAGCCATAGTGTTTGTTCAGCAACAAGGTATACGAACATCTTCTTCTAGACCTTCCATAGAAGCCTAAGAGAAGTCTGTCTTTGAGATATTCAAAGAGATAAAGTTGAGGAATGAGGTGATGAAGACTAATACATATAATCAATTCTGGAAGAAGACCTCAAGTACACAAAGAAGGCTATTGTCTACCTTTGACACTGAAAAGGGGAGGATGAAGATGGAATTTCTATAAGCCTTGGTTCCACAGCCTCAAGGAGTAGGAGATTACATGACCAAACTTAGGGAAGTAGCTAAGGATACCACCAAATTTTCCAACATTAAAGGGAACGTGACCAGGAAGGTTGTTTTGGATCTCTTGAGCAATGATATCTTCATTCAACACGACCTAAAGCATGTTTTCCTCACCAAGCGTACTTTGAGAAAATACACAAAGGTCGATGAAGTCTAGCGACAAGTCATAGGTACGACGATTCCAGGCAAGGAGTGGGGACAATTGTGCATGTACCAAGACTGAAAGGGGATGATGGACACATCAACACAGCCACTGATTGATCTGAATATCCAGAGTCATATCATATTTAATAATCCAGCAGTGGTGGCCCTAGAAGTAAGGTCATATTTCAAGGCCACTATCGTTGCCTCTTCGTTACCACCTCAGCCACCTTCAACCTACGTTTTGATTTATGAAGAGCTTCCAAAGTTAATGTTATAGTCAGTGTTTTTCCAGAGATATTTTTTGTTCAGGCCTTGCATGGAAACATTTCTCTAGCTTTAGTTAAGTTGTAATTAATGGAGGTTTCTGAATTATATTATGGAAAACAACATAGTTGCAGTTAAATACTACATGTATTTTCATTATGAAGGGTTGGACCTTGTTAGACTCCGCGTTGTAAGAATCATTGTATTGGAGCACTGTATTTTTTTGTTTGGCATCAATAATAAGAGACCGTTCACATGATTATTGAGCTATGTTAATGGTGATGTTTTTTCCTCTGTGTTAACGTTTCTTCTCTATCTTTCATGCCGTGCATCAATTTATCTGATTGTAAAAAAGAAAATTTAGATTAATATTTGCTGAAAGAGCACCTTAATTTTGTCTGTGTTTACTATCTTAATTTTTTCTTCTGAAGTATAGTTAAATAATCCTTAATTTCTCTTTAGCTATTACTGAACTGACTGTTTTCTTTCATTTCATATTCACACTGCCAGTAAGATCCAGTCTGCATAGTTAGCTTTCCCTATGAATTCCCTTGAAAATTTGATGCACAGTCCAGCCTTTTATGACTCCATAACCCAATGGATTCAGTTTCAAAACTCTATCTGTCCAACCACACAATCAATCAAAACAAATAGCCCCTATAATTTCTATAACTATCCTAATATCATCATTTATAACCATCAAGCTAAATCATAAAATATAGAGAGAGCCCTCTCTGAGTCTAGGAAGGCTAGGTCCTGGACTCCAAAGTGGTTTGATGTTGTCCTCTATCATTTATTCTTTCCAATCTTATAAATTATAAAGTTACAACATAATGGGGACCATTCTGGGAAATTATTGAAAAGCTTAATATTTCATCAGAACTCAGAAACCCTAGTTAAAATATTGTGTGATTCAAGCATTTTTCATAGATTGGTTTTTCAGATTTTGTAAAATACTTAGCTTCTCTATGCTTTGGGTCTAAATTCCGGATCCCAGAAGAATATTTACTAGATCTCATCCTGGCCCAAATCCTCCTGCAGTAGTTGAAAAACAAGAGATAATCTTAAGAAAAACCCCCAGAGCTGAGAGTCAAACTATTGACAGATCTCTCCACA
Organism: Pinus albicaulis; assembly: GCA_034641835.2. Taxonomy (NCBI): domain Eukaryota; kingdom Viridiplantae; phylum Streptophyta; class Pinopsida; order Pinales; family Pinaceae; genus Pinus; species Pinus albicaulis. Next base: position 1,708,681,269 of record CM076581.1, read on the forward strand.
GAGAAATCTCCCTCCCTGGAAACCTTGTAACCTTGCAGGATATGAAGTTCGATTTACAATTTGAACAAAGGTTTTTTAGGACCAAATCTAAGAATTCGACAACCCAGACAGTTTTTGATCCATCCACCTTACGACAAAGCCCAGTTGGGGAAGCCTCCACCTCCACCCAAACTGATCTTCAACTTCTCCAAAAATTTGACTCCCTCTAAGATTTGGTAGTAGGCCTCACCTCAAATTTTGATAATTCCTACCTTTAACAATCTATAGAGTTATCTTCTTGTACTGCAGCAGATCCCTCTAGTATTTCCAAGACTGCTCATTCTCAGTCAATTTGCCCAGGTGTATCTACAACTCCTACCATTTCCTTGAATATTTCCCACCAGAGTGCCCAAGCCTCCACTCATATACCCATTGTCCACCCTCCTCCATTTAATCCTTAACCTCCTTTGGTCAAACACCCTCTTATTAATCCCCCCTTGGGTTCCCCCACCATAAATTATGGTAGCCTAGTATGCCCCATTGTTGCTACCATTTCCTATGGTGCCCATGTCATAGGATTATCAGTCCAAATCCCACATTTTGATGGAACTAGTCCTGAAACTACTGAACAACATGTGGACAAAATGAATGACTCTTTTTACTATCAGGAGATAGATGATGAAAGTATAAAAATGAGAATTGTTTCTCAAAGTTTCGGGGGAGAAGTAAAAAAATGCTTTAAGGGCTTGACTCCGAACAGTGTCCATGACCTCCCTACCCTTCACCGGCTATTCCTAAATAGATGGGAAGTTAAGAAAAAACCTCCTGAAATCTTGTCAGAATATTAAAACATCAAGAGGAATGTTGGAGAGAGTCTCCAAGACTATTGTACCAAGCTTAACAGTGTATACAACACACTCCCTGCTCATATGAAACCCCCATAAGACTTAGCCCTGATGAAATTCCAAGATGGTTTCGATCTAGAGATGGCTTATTAGCTTAGAGAAAGAGATCCTGCTACATTAGAAGACATGCATAGGGGTGCAGTAAGTGTAAAAGACAACTTGATTGCAAAAAGGGCTAGAATGAGAAAAGAGAAGAGAGTCACTATAATGGAATAGCCTGCAGCTTCCACATCTAATGCTAAGATTGATAACCTAGTGAGAACTATGGAGAATTATGGATAGGATCAGCCTGAATGAGAGAGATATCCCTAGGGATAATCAACCAGCTCCTCAAAATAGAAACCAAATCTTTAGAAGGAACCCACATCAAATAAAACTGAGAGAACAGAGAGGCCCTGACTAGAAAATTAGGCTTCAATTCAAATAAAATTACGCTCATGAATATGAGGGAATGGTTGAAGAACTAGAAGAAAGTCAAATTAATCTAATGGGAATTAATGAAGAGGATTTTGTTTTCCTTACTAAAGAATAACAAGATTTATTTTACTGTTACTCAAACTGAAGTAGAATTCGAAGAGTATGAAGATTATAAACAAGGGTTCAAGAATGCCATCATGGAGGTACATAGACAATATAATATTAGAAGCAAGAAAAAATTTGATAGTTCCAAAAAAAAAAAATTCTGAAAACTCTGCTAAAAAGGTCCCTAAAAATGATCCCAAGAAAAAAGCAGAAAGTTTAGAGAAAACTGTTAATATCCCTTCAAAGAAAGATATAGAAAGCAACACTAGTGAACTAGATGTCAGTCCTAGCAAAACTAGTCTAGCTGATATCCCCACTACAAGTCAACAATCTGAGGTTGCTGCTAAAATAGTGCCTGAGAAGACTGATTGTGCCAATATACCAAAATCACAGACATCATTCAACATTAAGAACAAAATTTCCAAAATAAAAATCTCAATTCCTCTCACTGAATTGGTAAACAAGGAGGCATATAAGTCCCAAATCCTAAAGGTACTGAACATAAGAGAAATTACTAACACTATCAATCTAAATGATGATAAATCAGAACTTCTGTTTGGGCCAGAAGTAGATGGTAAATTCCAGGAGGAAGGTGTTCCCCCATTTTACATTAGTCTAAATGTTCGTGATAAAATCCTCCATAATTCCTTGTTAGATCTAGGTGCATCTCATAATATTATGCCAAAGGCAGTTATGGAGAAACTTGGCCTTGAAATAACTAGACCCTACAAAGACTTGTACTCTTTTGACTCCAGCAAAGTCAAATGTCTAGGCCTCATAAAAAATCTATGTATTACTTTAGTCGAGATTCCAGCCAAGACTCTAGTGATGGATAGAGTAGTGGTAGACATCCCTCCTATGTATGGTGTGATTTTATCACGATCATGGGGAGCCAAGCTTCAGGGGACCCTCCAAATGGATATGAATTATGCTACCATACTAGTTTTTGGCCAACAAAGAAGATTGTGTAGGGAGACTTTAATGAAATACATGGTGAGTAGTCAAGAAAAACCACATAACTACCCCGTTTAGGCTCTATTCGTTCTAACCTTGACTCATTCATTCTTTACAATGATGAAGACATTAATTAAAAAGTAGCTGGAGACAAAGAGGACCGAAATAGAGAGAAATTAGACCAAATGGAAATTGTACAATGTAAGTCTGAATCTGAACCTTTTTGGAACATGAGGTTTGATGGCTCTTGTGGAAAAGCAGGCTCAGGATCAGGGGTGTGGGTATGCAATACTGAAAGCAACCATGCAGAGGGTCATTCCTACAAATTTATTTTTCAGTGCACCAATAATATAGCAGAATATGAGGCACTTCTTTTGGGTTTACAACTACTGAAGAGATTAGGAGCCAAAAGAATTTATGTTCATGGGGATTCTGAGTTGTTTATTAGACGAATCAAGGGAGAATATTAAATCAAGCATCCCAGATTAAGATCATACAGAAATGCTGCCCTTGACCTCTTGAAAAAATTTTAAGAGTATGCAAAATATCCTTGCCAATGGGTTAACATTTTCAGCCAACACTTGTCAATTACCTCATCCTAACAAAAAATATACAATTCAAATCAAACACCGCCTAGTAGTCCCTGATAATATGAGATATTGGCAAGTATTTTGAGATGACAAGAATATTGAAAATTTCATGCAATCTAAAGGTGAGTTTGAAGATTCCAACTTGGATATAGATTGTGAAGAAGATGGTCCCACTGAAGAAAAAATGTGCAAGGATGAACCTCCTCATAATTCTGATATTAGTATTTCAGAAAATGAATATCTACATAAAAAAAAGATACATAAAGACCCAGAAAAAGAATAGTTTGAAGTATTCCAATTCAAATATAATATCATGCCCAGAGGACTTGTCCCTTTGGAGGAACTATTTGATTTCAATGCTGTGGCCAGAAAATCAAAGATGGAACCTATAGAAGCAAACATTGAGGAGTACAATTTGGGCAGTGAACAGGAACCCAAGATGATAAAGTTATCAAATACACTGTCAGCGTCCACAAAACATAAATATATTTCTTTGTTTAAAGAGTTCATTGATGTGTTTTCTTGGAGCTATGAAGACCTGGAACCTTATGATACTAATATTATCCAGCACAATATTTCAGTCAAGGAGAACCAGAAGCCTTTCAAATAGAAACTGCGCAGGATAAATCCTATCCTAATTCCCTTGGTGGTGAAGGAGATCAAGAAGATGTATGATGTCAAAATAATAGTCCCAATCAAATACTATGAATGGGTTTCCACTATTGTGCGCGTAAGAAAGAAAACAAGAGAAATCAGACTTTGTATTGACTTTAGAAATCTGAACAAGGTGTCACTTAAGGACAACTACTGTTTACCAAAGGTGGACCACATATTGAAAAGGGTAGTGGGATCTAGAAGGATCTCTTTGCTCGATGGATTTTCAGGGTATAATCAAGTGTTGGTGCATCCAGATGATTAGCACAAAACAACATTTACCAATCCTTGGGGAACCTTCATGTATTGTTGGAAAAATACTGAGAGGGGGGGGGTGAATCAATATTTACTGCATATTCAAAACTTTTACTTTTTCTTGCTTATAAAACCCATAGGCTACTTTCCTGAAACAGACTCATGTATATACGCGGATACCCTTTATGAAACTCGCGTATACACAGATATCTAATTAAGTCATTAGTTCTTCACTTAAATCATTCCATCATTCATTCATCAGATGTTTAATAAACAGTAAACATGAACAGTAAGAACAGAGTAAACCATCACACAAAGTATCACACATGAACACCAGGATTTTTAGGTGGAAACCCAAGTCGGGAGAAAACCACCGCTGCCGTTGCTCAGCCTTCAATATTTTATTATTGAGAAAAAATCTTACAACATATGTGCTGGTGCAGACTCCTACCTGCACGCAGGCACCCACCTGCGCTCGTTTACCAGCCTCTCCTGGAAGGGAGCTCCAACCCCCTGACTCGTTTACCAGCCTCTCCTGGAAGGGAGCTACGACCCCCTGCTCTCATTTACCAGCCTCACCTGGAAGGGAGCTACGACCCCCTGCTCTCGTTTACCAGCCTCACCTGGAAGGGAGCTACAACCCCCTGACTGAAGGCTACAACCTTCAGCACCACCTTGGACCACGTTTCATCAATTTTCACACTGGATCCAACCACTTCAATAGAACACAACTTGCAGACCGCAATTCATCATATTTCCAGACGGAACCCTTTCCATATTTTTAAGCACGAACATACATCACGTATAGTCAAACCCAGCGCATCGTATCAAAGATTTCATACCCCATGCTTCAGCAAACCCTAGTTTGCATACGTGCTTTCCTTTTACTGATGTCGCGTATATACGCGCTTTAGTCCACATCAACCTGCGTATACCTCTGTGCAAATTACAGAGCTAATTTCATTGTGCATATGCACTTTCTCTTCAGCAAAGCCGCGTATATACGCGCTTCCTCTGCGGCGAACTAGCGTATGGTTCTTCAGAAATTTTAGGTCATTGCAATTCTTCAGAACATATACATCACACAGATTTTACCCTTTACTTCAGACAGATGTTCGCCTCATCTCAAATATAATCATTCCATAAATAGATCTAGAAAATACAAGTACAATACAGATCTAGATCCCCTTCTTCATCACTCCATCATTGGTGCATCATACTTTCAGATCTTTCATTCAACTGTAACCCTTTCCATTCAGATATACTCCAGAGAGAAGTATTCATTCAAGCTCAGACATCGTGCACCCACACTCATGATTTGCACAATGAATTTCTTCTCCTTATATAGGTTTACCCTTTTTCAATACCATGAGCCAACACCACATTACTTCCGATTGTATTCCTGGACGGGGTCATTTAGACGAATCATTGCCCAATACAATGGGTCAATACCATGGTGGTTACCCCTGGTTTTTCACTTTATGAGCGCTTTTTCCCATACGCGACTTGGCACGTTGTTTCCCGCGTGCATACGCGACTTCCCTTAGGCAAATCCGCGTATTCCTAGAGACATACTCTTTTCATCATAAATCTATCACATACTGAATTCCTTTCTTCATTGCCTTCTGTACTCACTGTAGATACATCAGATTTAGTTCATCAAGACATATTCAGGCACAACTTCATCAAGAAATTGGCATCTTCTTCATCAAGTGGGTTGCCATTCAATGACAACACTCAGCATCATGTTGCTAACTAACATCATTTCATATCAGATTTACATCATTTACCAAGTCCATCAAGTCAATAATAACTTCATCAGGTGTATTTCCATCAAGGACAACACATGCCAACAATATCATGTCTTCATCTTCATTCAGTGAGTTGCCATCAAGGATAACACTCTGCATCATATTGCCAACAATCTCCCCCTTTAGACTTGATGGCAACCACGATGGTGTTTGGTTACCACAACAGATAGGTACATTAAGAATACAATGACGCCATGTCACTCTCTCCATTTTTGACACCATTCAAACACCATGTCACTCTCCCCCTTTGACATCAAGGGAAAAGGGCGGATCAAAACCAACATACTCTCCCCCTTTTCTCCACATGCGGAAGAAGCGTTCTGTAGATCTTATATATACTGAAGTTACCAAGCTCCCCCTGAGTTCATGCTGAATCTTCAAACATATTTTTCAATGAAGTACAAGACTCTATGACTTTCCTATCACCAATGACTCATACTTACATCAAATATCCATCCAAGTGAATTTACATATGAGACTCAAGTACCCAACCAAGTGGGTCTACACATTTCAACTTAGCTACCCAACCAAGTGGGTTTACAAAATTTGACTCAGCTACCCAACCAAGTGGGTTTACAAATTTGACAAGTCCTTTACATGACTGAATATTACAAATTTACATCATGCGTCTCAATAAGACCTTTTCACCGAAATATAAATATTACCATTTATGACCAACACCGGAAATTCCTCAAGAAAGAGAACATATTTTAGAACCATCATAATGCCAACAATGCATTATACTCAGCAATGCTAATGCTCCCCCTGAATCTGTGCATCCAAGCATCCTTTTCATATGACTAAGGCTCCCCCTTAGTTTGTGCATCCTGAACACTTTTAACAACAAATCATCAAGGAATCTTTATAAAAACATTAAAAAGCTATGCTGAAGAGAGCTGACTCCAAACAGAAAAATGTCAGCAATCAGACATACGCGGTTTTCTGTGCAGGAACTCGCGTATATACGCGACTGTGTTTCATGAAACCCGCGTATCCAATGCCATCTTCTAAATTTATGCAGATTTGTTCTTTTGACTGGCAGAGAACACTCCCAACTTCTGTCTTAGCTACTCGAACGCTTCCCTGGGTAGAGGTTTGGTAAAGATATCAGCAACTTGTTCTTTGGAGGGAACATACTCCAACTTCACCTTTTGCTCAAGCACTTGTTCACGTAAGAAGTGATACTTGATGGGAATGTGCTTGGTCTTCGAATGCATAACAGGATTATTTGAAATAATGATGGCACTTGTATTGTCACACTTAATGGGGATAGGAGGTGTACATTTGATTTGAAAATCTTGTAAGGTGTGCATCATCCAAAGGAGTTGAGTGCAACAAGATTCGGTAGCCACATATTCTGCTTCTGCTGTAGATAAGGCAATAGAATTTTGCTTCTTGCTGAACCAAGATACTAACCAGGGTCCCATATAGAATGCACCACCACTAGTGCTTTTCCTATCATCAACACTTCCAGCCCAATCTGCATCAGTGTAAGCATGAAGAGTAAGATCAGAATTCTTTGGATACCATAGACCAAGGTCTTGAGTTCCTTGAAGATATTTGAAAATTCTTTTAACAGCCTGAAGGTGAGACTCTTTTGGATTAGCTTGGAATCATCCAACAATCCCAACTGCATGCATAATGTCTGGTCTAGTTCCAGTGAGATAAAGTAGACTTCCTATCATTGATCTGTATTCTGGTTGATTCACCGTGGGAGAATCATCATGAGAACTGAGATTGCATCCGGTTATCATTGGTGTACTTACGGGTTTGCATTCTTCCATGCCATACTTCTTCAGAATTTGCTTAAGATATTTTGCTTGTGATAGGAATATACCATCTGTAGTTTGATGTACTTGCAAACCAAGAAAGAATGTTAGTTCCCCAAGTAGGGACATTTCAAATTCTTGCTGCATGACAGAAGCAAATTTTTGACTCATAGATTCTTCGTTACTCCCAAAAATGATATCATCAACATATGCAACCACAATCAATAGTTTATCATTTTCAACTTTTGTGTATAAGTTGCTATCAGCAGACCCCTTTGAAAATCCTTGTTGATGAAGATATTTGTCAAGGCGATAATACCAAGCCCTTGGAGCTTGTTTGAGACCATATAGAGCCTTTTTAAGTCTACAAACAAGATTTGCATCATTTCCCAAAATGAAACCTTCCGGTTGTTCTATATATACTTCTTCTTCTAGATCACCATTAAGAAAAGCAGATTTAAAATTCATTTGATAAACTTTGATTTGTTGATAACTTGAAAAGGCAAGAAACATTCTTATGGCTTCAAGTCTAGCTACAGGAGCAAAATTTTCTTCAAAGTCTATACCTTCTTGTTGAGTATACCCTTTGCAAACCAATCTAGCTTTGTTTCTTACAACATCCCCATTCTCATTTAACTTGTTCTTGAAAATCCATTTAGTTCCGATGACATTTTTATCATGTGGTCTTGGTACCAATTCCCAAGTATCATTCTTTTCAATTTGATCAAGCTCTTCATTCATGGCTTGCTTCCAACATTCATCTTTGCTAGCGTGATTGACATTGTGTGGTTCAATTGTGGATAGAAGTGCCAAATGATTAGAAGATCCCACAAGAGTTCTCCTTGTTCGTACACCTGATTCCTTGTCACCCAAAATTTGAGATTCGGGATGATTCTTTTGAACATATCTGGATGGAGCTTTTTTAGATAGATCATCTTCAGGTTCTTCATTGGATCCACTGTCTATATCATTTCTATTTGATGTAGAAGGACATAGGTCACCATCATCTTCTTTTGTTGTTTGTTTTTCTTCTTTAGGAGCTGGAGGAGACTCATCAATAACAACATCAATACATTCAACAATCTTTCGAAGCATTTTATTGTAACATTTGTATGCTTTGCTTGAAGATGAGTAACCAAGAAATATCCCTTCATCTGATCTAGGTTCAAACTTGCCAAGCTTTTCATCATTATTTTTGATAAAGCATTTACTTCCAAAAACTATAAAATGCTTCATAGATGGAGAATTACCATACCAGAGTTCATATGGAGTTTTGTCACTATTTACCCGAACATGAGCCTTGTTGAGAATGTTAGCTGCTGTATGTGCTGCTTCTCCCCAGAACATGTCAGGAGTTCCAGAATCATCGAGCATAGCTCTAGCCATTTGTTGAATTGTTCTATTCATTCTTTCTGCTACTCCATTTTGTTGAGGAGTACCTGCTACAGAGAATTGTCTTTTTATTCCATGTTGTTCACAAAATTCAAAGAATTCATTTGATGTATATTCTCCTCCTCGATCAGATCTAAGACACTTGATTTTTAGATCTAATTCATTTTCAACTAATGCTTTGAAGATCTGAAAATTTTCAAATGATTCATCTTTGTGTTTAATGAGCCCGATCCAACACATTCTAGAGTAATCATCAATAAATAAGATATAGTATTCTTCCCCACGTGGTGAATTTTTCCTCATAGGTCCACATATGTCAGTATGAATGAGTTCAAGAGGCTCACTTGATGATCCTTCTTTGGCATTAAATCATACTCTGGTCTGCTTACCGAATTGACAAGATTTGCATATGATACTTTCTGGTAGATTAATATTGGGAAGACCACGAACAACTTGAAGTCTGCTTGCTTTGTTGATTTGAGAGAAGCTCAGATGCCCCAGCCTTCTATGCCAAGCCAATTTTCTGAAGACTTGCTCAAGTAACATTGATCTATGCCGTTCAGTACATACAGGTTGCTAGGGTTTCTTTTTCCTTTTATAATGATTTTACCTGTATCAAGATCATAAACCACACATTCTTTTGAACTAAAGACCACTTATGTTCCTTGATCACACATTTGACTTACACTTAAAAAATTATGCCTTAATCCATCCACATACATGACATCATTAGCCTTCACCTTTTCTTTTATAAATACTAACCCTTTTCCTTTAATTACAGCAGGAGTATCATTTCCAAATGTAACTTTCTTTTCCTTTTCTAGAGCATTATATGTAAGGAGTTTTCTTTTGTCACCTGTCATGTGTCTTGAGCACCCACTATCAATGTACCATTGATTTTCTTCACCTTCTGCAAATAGTGCTATCCCACAATTTTCAACCTGTATTTCTTTCTTTTTCCATATTTTAGAGCTTGAGGGAACATGTTCTTTTGGCTGGACCTTGCTCCTGCATTCAGATTCTTCATGACCAAAGTTATTGCAATAAGTACATTCAACTTCGTTTTGAAGAGGAGAAAAGTTGTTATAGGTTTTCTTCTTTGGTTCAATATTCATCCTTTTCTTTCTTGCTTCTCTTGTCATGATGGTTTTATATGCAACACATTGAACAACTTTATGACCAAAATTGTGACATGAGAAACATTGTCCATTGAAGTAGAAATTTTTGCGATCATGAAATCTTCTATTTGAATTTACCTGTTGGTTGTTGCTTCTTTGAGGGATCTCCCTGTTAGTGGTCCTTGATTTGAGATGATCATGCTTTACCTGTAAAGATCCTTTGTTCCCTTGCTGAGTGGCTGAATGAAGAGAACCAGTTGTGACTACTTTCAGATAGTTTGGTGCAGAAGTCTGGGAAGATTCCCCAGTATATCCAAGACCTGTTTTTATATGAGGAGACCGTTGTGTCTTGATAATCTCATCTAAGGTTTCTGAACCTTTAGCAAATCTAAGATTGAGAGTCTTCATTTTCTCATTATATTTCCTTAGACTTACTACTTCACACTCCAATTCCTCGATGCGTTTTTCCTTTGCTTCAAGCTGATTTTCAAGAGTCTCTATGATTATGTTCTTTTCTTCTAGGCTTACTTTGAGTTGATTGTTTTCTTCAAGAAAATCATTGTCCTCTAGAGCATCCACAAAAGTATCCTTTTCTTCTCTTTTTTAAAAATCCATGAGAAGTCTGAAGTCTTCTTCACATTCTTCCTCACTATTAGATGATCCATTACTGTCTTCATTAGTATAATAACTTTTTCTTGTGCTAGATCGATTCTTATTCCTTTTTGCTACTTCTTTTCCTTTAGCCGATGTTTCTTTATAAGGACACTTTGCAGCATAATGACCAACTCTTCCACAATTGAAACATTTGAAAGGAAGCTTACCTTTGAACTTTTCGGTACCTAGTTGAAGTCTTCTCACAAAATTTGCTTCTTCTTCTTCTTCAGATATATAGCTGGATTCTTTGACAACTTCCTTTTCTTTTCCTTTTGCTGATGCCTTAAAAGCGACTTCTTTGATTTGAGAAGGGCCTCCTTGCCTCATTTCAAAAGCAGTCAGAATACCATGTAATTGAACAATAGTAAGAGTTGGCAGATCTTGCCTTTCTTCAATAGCTGAAACTTTAGAGTCAAATTTTGAAGTCAAGGATCTTAAGACTTTTTCCACCAGAGTAGTATCGGTTATGGTTTCACCGAAATTTCTCATCCGATTTACAATATCATCTAGACGAAGAAAGAAACTGGCAACACTCTCATCACTATGCATCTTCAAATTTTCATATTCGATTCTAAGAGTTCGGAGTTTTGCATTTTTTACCTTTGTATCTCCTTCATAGCTCAGAATGATTTTGTCCCATATCTCTTTTGCTGAATGTAGATGCATCACTTTAGCAAATTTTGATTCAGACATGCTTCCTAATAATACATTCACTGCTTTGGTATTGATTTCATACTTCTTTCTTTCAGCAGCATCAGTAGGAATACTTGCCGGGTATTGATAACCTTCTTCCACAATTGCCCATACATCTGCACCAAGACTTTGAAGATATTCTTTTGTTCGTACCTTCCAGAATATCAGATTGCTTCCATTGAATAGAGGTGGCTTTATAGACATTACTCCTTCTTGACTTCCCATTGCGACAGATCTCCTTCAAGCGATCAAGCTTCTACAGAAGAACTTGGCTCCGATACCAATTGTTGAAAAAATATTGAGAGGGGGGGGGTGAATCAGTATTTACTGCATATTCAAAACTTTTACTTTTTCTTGCTTCTAAAACCCATACACTACTTTCCTGAAACAGACTCGCGTATATACGCGGATACCCTTTATGAAACTCGCGTATACACAGATATCTAATTATGTCATTAGTTCTTCACATAAATCATTCCATCATTCATTCATCAGATGTTTAATAAGCGGTAAACATGAACGGTAAACAGAGTAAACCATCACACAAAGTATCACACATGAACACCGGGATTTTTAGGTGGAAACCCAAGTCGGGAGAAAACCACGCACCGTTGCTCGGCCTTCAATATTTATTAATTGAGAAAACATCTTACGACATATGTCGGTGCGGACTCCTACCGGCCCACGAGCACCCACGCGCTCGTTTACCGACCTCTCTGGAAGGAAGCTCCAACCCTCGACTCGTTTACCCGGCCTCTCCACGGAGGGCTCCAACCCACGACTGCGTTTACCGGCCTCTCCTGCAAGGGAGGCTCCCTGGCCCCCCCCCCCCCGATCTCGTTTACCAGCCTCACCTGGAAGGGAGCTACAACCCCCTGACTGAAGGCTACAACCTTCAGCACCACCTTGGACCACGTTTCATCAATTTTCACACTGGATCCAACAACTTCAAAAGAGCACCACTTGTAGGCCACGTTTCATCATATTTCCAGACTGGACCCTCTCCATACATTTAAGCACAGTCAAACATCAACAACAGATAGCTAAAACAGAGCAGATCAGATCAGAGATTTCATACCCCATGCTTCAGCAAACCCTAGTTTGCATACGCGCTTTCCTTTTACTGATGTCGCGTATATACGCGCTTTAGTCCACATCAACCTGCGTATACCTCTGTGGAAATTACAGAGCTAATTTCACTGTGCATACGCGCTTTCTCTTCAGCAAAGCCGCATATATATGCGCTTCCTCTGCGGTGAACTAGCGTATGGTTCTTCAGAAATTTTAGGTCATTGCAATTCTTCAGAATAGATACATCACACAGATTTTACCCTTTACTTCAGACAGATGTTCGCCTCATCTCAGATCTAATCATTCCATAAATAGATCTAGCAAATACAAGTACAATACAGATCTAGATCCCCTTCTTCATCACTCCATCATTGGTGCATCATACTTTCAGATCTTTCATTCAACTGTAACCCTTTCCATTCAGATATACTCCAGAGAGAAGTATCCATTCAAGCTCAGACATCGTGCACCCACACTCATGATTTGCACAATGAATTTCTTCTCCTTATATAGGTTTACCCTTTTTCAATACCATGAGCCAACACCACATTACTTCCGATGGTATTCATGGACGGGGTCATTTAGACGAATCATTGCCCAATAAAATGGGTCAATACCATGGTGGTTACCCCTGGTTTTTCCCTTTATGAGCGCTTTTGCCCATACGCGACTTGGCACGTTGTTTCCCGCGTGCATACGCGACTTCCCTTAGGCAAATCCGCGTATTCCTAGAGACATACTCTTTTCATCATAAATCTATCACATACTGAATTCCTTTCTTCATTGCCTTCTGTACTCACTGTAGATACATCAGATTTAGTTCATCAAGACATATTCAAGCACAACTTCATCAAGAAGTTGCCATCTTCTTCATCAAGTGGGTTGCCATTCAATGACAACACTCAGCATCATGTTGCTAACTAACATAATTTCATATCAGATTTACATCATTTACCAAGTCCATCAAGTCAAGAATAACTTCATCAGGTGTATTGCCATCAAGGACAACACATGCCAACAATCTCATGTCTTCATCTTCATTCAGTGGGTTGCCATCAAGGACAACACTCTGCATCATATTGCCAACAATGTAAACATTCCTTTTGGTTTAATAAATGTTGGTGCCACTTTCTAGAGAGCAATGGACATTGTTTTTTTAGAAGAGATTGGTTTTTTCATTGTGATATACCTTGATGATATTAGAGTATATTCAAAAACTAATGAAGAGCATTTGGCCCATTTGAGAAGGGTTTCTGAAACGTGCAGAAGGTTTGGACTATCTCTGAATCCTGAGAAATCATTATTCGGTCTTGAAGAGGGAAATTTGTTGGGCCATATCATATCTAAAGAAGAAATCAAAATTGACCCTAATAAAATTGATGGCATACTTAAAATCAGTCATCCCAGGAACATCAAATATTCAATATTTCATTGGAAAGATAAATTTTTTGAGAAGGTTTATACCAAAGCTTGCTCAAGAGGGATTCAAGAGTTAAATCAACCATGGAAGCTAAACAGTCCTTTGACTTGGTAAAGCAGGTACTCACTAAAGCACCGGTTCTGATCAGCCCTAATTTCACCAAGGATTTCATTATTTTTTCCTTTGCTTCAGTGCACACTATTGTTGATGTATTGCTGCATAAAAATAAGGAAGGACAAGAGCAACCCATAGCATTTTTTAGCCAAGCTTTACTAATATGCACCCTTGAAATAGAATATCATGGAAAAGAAATCCTTTGCTTTGATCAAAGCACCGAAGGATTTCATAGTTTACATTCTACATTCACATATCATTATCTTTATGCCCAATACAATTGTCAAAGACATCCTAACACAGGATCCTGATGGAAAAAGACGCAAGTGGATTGTTTTTATCTTGGAGTATGATTTAGAGATCAGACCCACCAAACTAAACAAGGGACATGGATTAGCTAGATTGATGGCTGAAACCAATTTTCAAGCACTAGATATCAACATGATCCACTTATGGATGAACAAGAGGAGTTGGCGGCTCCACCTATTGAGGAAGCATTCTTGAAATTCTCCTTGGTATGTAGATATATTATATGTTCTATTTAATTTAAATGATCCTCCTGGTTTGTCCAAAACAAAAGCTATTTTTTGAAATTGAAAGCTGTAAAATTATACATCCTAGAAAATGTCTTGTATTGCAAAGATTTAGGGGGCATATTGCTTAAATTTTTGCTTAAGGAAGATGCAGATATGGTTATGCAAAAATTTCATGAAGGGGATTGTGGAGGCCATCTCTACTGGAAAGCCACTACTAACAAGATCCTTAGGGCTAGTTTTTATTGGCCTACTCTTTTCCCAGATATCCACAAAATGGTAACTACCTATCACAAATGTCAAATCTTTTAGGGAAAAAGAAAATTGTTGCCTTTTCCCTTACAACCAATATCTACTGAGGCTCCTTTCCAACAATGGGGTTTAGAATTCATTGGAGAAATCCACCCCTCCTCCTCTGCCCAACATAAATGGATCCTTACTGCTACAGAATATTTTACTAAATGGATAGAGGTCAATCCTTCTAGAACTGCTACTGACTCAGTAATTATCAAATTCCTTGAAGCCAACATCCTATCTAGATTTGGTTGTCCTACGAAAATCATTACAGATAACGTTGCTATGTTGAAGTCCAAGAACATGGTGTATTTTTGCCACAAATATCACATCTCTTTGGGGCATTCTATAGCTTATTATCCTTAAGGTAATGGACTAGTTTAATCCTCCAACAAGAGTTTGGTTAGCATCATCAAGAAATTGTTAGAAGACAATAAGAAATCATGGCATAAAAAATTGGTGCATGCATTGTGGGATGACAGACTGACAACTAAGAAATCAATTGGCATGTCACCATACAAGTTGGTCTATGGGATGGATGCAATTTTCCAAACATCCTTCGGAGTGCCAACCATGAAAATCATTCAAGAGGTACAGGATGAAGAGAATGATGTACAAAGAAGAATAAACTATACCATTCAACTACAATAGTCCAGAGAAGAAGTTTACAACAGAACTCAGGTGGTGCAAGAAAATATAAAGAAGATATTTGACAAAAGAACAAAAGAAAATGATTTCAACATTGGAGATAAAGTACTAAAATGGGATTCCAAAAGAGAAGATAAAGGTAAGCATGAAAAGTTTGAAAACCTGAGGAAAGGCCCATATATTGTTCATTCTTTCAGGGGAAATAATGCATTCTTTCTGCAAGAGATGGATGGAACAGAGCTGCCTGGAGGTCCTATCAATGGTAGGATGTTGAAACATTACTTCTCCTAAATACAGATAATTTTATCACTCCATTGTAAATACCACAGTTTTTGGTTCAGATCCTGTTTGTAAGCCACCTTTTTGTGTTGAAAAAATAGAAAGAAAAGTCATAAAAATAGCAAGAGAAGTTTCATGGAAATTTTTGCATAGAATAAGTATGCAAGGCTACTAGTCTTAATGTTCTTGAAACTTCCCTAAAGAGAAATTCCATCCCCAGCTGGAGCCACTATTAGAGTCCTGTAATTTACAGTATCATAAGGTGACTGTGGATTTCTTACCTGCAAATTTTTCATATTGTGCATAGATTTCAATATTCAAAACATTTCCAAAGAAGAATAAAACAGGGTTATTAAAAGAAAAAAGGGAAAAATAAAGCCCCACACAAAAAAAAAAATTATTTCAGAAAGTGATGTAAATCGAAATGCCACTACTATTTAGAAAAATTTTGTTCAATAATACAACTTAAGCATGGTCGTACAATTTTTAATTTTCTGCTGATAGGTTAGAAAATGAAGATTTTCCAAACCATTTAATCTTGGCCTATCAGTAGATAGGTAGAAAATGACATTGGTTCAACATATTAATCTGAACCAATAGGAGAAATAAGGGATAAGTGGTAGGTTAGAAATTTCAAAGAAAAATGATTTCAAGTTCTGAAAGTCTAAATGCACCCTAAAGAGAAGAAAAAATGTTAGATTTGTCGTTTGGGTAGGTATATACATTGAGAAGGCATCAAAATTCCATGTTTTCTATGGTGGAAGAAGAAAAACCAAAGCGAAGGGAAATTGCGCTCAAAGATTGAAAAAAGGTTTATGTTTTGAAGTTTAGGGACTTAGAAATATTTCAAAATCATCGATGGCATGACCTTATGTTATGTTCCTAATCCTAAGTCCCGAAAGTGTTCATAACTCCTTATTCCTCCCCCACTCATATTTTCCTTATCCTAAGTTCTATGTAAATCCCACCAAGTCCCAAATCACAATTCGCATCGACACTTCACAAATTTCTCATGCCAATTCCGTTTCTATTTCATAAACCTCCCAAAACGATATCAAAGGGACCCACTTTTCTTTCCATGCCACTTTCCCCCACTACACATCGCAAATCGCAAAATTTAGCATTCATCTCCCCGAAATTCATAACAAAATCTATGTGTGATCTGCGGGCCGTGGGTGGCCTCACCTTTGTTCCTTGCTATGTCATTCCTTCTCGTCGCACTTCGGATTTTTTAATAGCTACCTCTTCTTTCCCATAAAAAAACCTCCCTGACTGTGATCCATGATATAGTTCGGACCCACTTCTGCCATGCCACGCCACCTTTCCCATTGTCGCACATCGCAGTTTTTAACATTTACATCCGTCGTTCATAACAAAAGCTTCTAACCCGCAATTGCAATATAGGATTGGGACCCCACTTTCTTTCCACATCTATTCATGCCTTCTCCTCCCATCCTATCCCGTTACCCCCACCAACACATCCATTGGGGAATAAAGGGTCGAGCCGTAATCCAACGGAACCATGCCACCCCCACTCCACCAAACCATTGTTTTAAAGCCAAATTGTTGCAGGTGTGGAATTCACAGGTATTATCAGAGAAAGTGCAAACTTTTTCTGGACAAGCATTTGTTTATCAAAGAGGATTTGTCATCTCTATGTGAACCGGATCACCATGCTCCCCTAGACTGTTCAATCTTGGTCATGATCCCCCTCTGTCATATCCTTTCCCCCAATGTTGATCAATAGCAATTTCCCTTTCTCTATTCCCCCTTCTGTCATCCCATTCTTCATTGCAGGTTAATAAAGAAGATACATTGAAAAAGCATGCCTCCCAAGGAATATGAAAAGGCATAATGGACATATTAACACATCCACCGATTGATTAGAAGTACCATCATCACATCATTTTTAATGATCCAACAAAGGCGGCCTAAAAGTAAAAATGTCATAGCTACCCATCGTTGCCTATTCGCAACCATCTCAGCCACCTCCCATCCACTTTTTGGATTCACGAAGAGTTGCCTAGGTTTTTCATTCATGAAGAGCTACTAAAATAAATTCTAGAAGCGGTGTTTTGTCGGATATTTCTTTGTTCAGGCCTTGCATGTCCACACTTTTCTAATTTTAGTTTGATTGTACATTAGGGAAATTTTGAGGTCTAAAATGGGTCTCCTAAGAAAAATGTACAACAAAAATAAACTTTATAGGAACCAATAGGATTCAAGATGATGATGTCAACGATGGGGGATGATTGACCATTTTTTAAGTAAAATGTTAAAAATATTAAAAAATAATAAAATAATAAAACTGCTTTTTCAACTCGTATTTTCAAGTTATCTCCCAAATTTTTTACTCAAATTTAGAGTGGGAGTACTCGTTGGATGAAAAATTTAATTCCTCATTCAAGGCGTTACACCATTTTTTGGTCATCTAACCTATTACTATTAGATGGACCAAAGTACACCATGTAAGACCAATTTTACCCCAAGTAAAATTGATTTCACTATGAAAATAACTTAGTAAACCACATTTATTAAGTTGTTTATGGTCTAAACAGGAAACCCCATGACGAAATATTGAATAAATCCACATTTGTTTGATTTTCCTCAAGGAATAATTAGTTAAATGACAGTTTAATTAATATTCCTGGTTATATTTAACCCAAAACAGGAAAATCAATTAGATAAATCATTATTTATCTTATTATTTTCAAGGAATAATTATTTAAAGCTTATTTAAATAATATTCCTTGTTAAATTTGACTAAATCATTTATAAATAATTGAATAAATCATTATTTATTTGATTATTACTCAACCACATCCTTAAAATAATAAATAAATAATTTATTTATTTATTATTTACAAAAAAAGGAATTTGAGCAAATTCAAATTCTTTTTCCCTCCAACAAATATAATAAAATATTCCATAAAAGTTGGATCTTGATTTGGTTAATAATATTTAAATTATGCACCAATATCTAAACTAACTCAATATTTTGTTATAAATAGAAGGGCTTTTCCATTCACTCACTACCATTTGTTGCCTAAAGATCACTCTGGATCTACACTTTTGGTCTGACTTTGATCCACCATCATTGTCATATTTTGCTACCTTTTTCTTGTGAGCTCCCTTTGAGTTCCATTTTTTGTTCGAGTTTTCTACAACATCAAGAGAGAATGATTTTAGATCTGAAGTGCTGAGGACTTGCAAGAACCCATCCCATTGAGGAGGACTGGTAACATCTTTCTATGTTCTCCTCCGACGTGTCATAAATACAAATAATTCTTTAAAACAATCTTGTCTTGTCTATTGGATGCATGGAGCAACTCTTGTTTTTATTTACTACTTAATGTCTTTTAATGCATAGATTTAGATTTTTGCAACATTTATCTTGGTCAACTAATTGCATATCTAAATATATTGGCAGCCATCTTTGTTGTTAGGTTTTTTTGTTATGCATGGCTAAAGTAAGCCTTTTTCGTACACTTGCGATAAAGATTCATACTAACAATTGGCAACACCACAAGGGTTTACAATTACGGCCTCTGTTCCTTGCATATCTAGCTACTTCAAACCCTAGGATTTTTCTTCAGTTTCTTGTTTTTCTTTTCTTGATGTTGTTTTTAACCTATAAAACCCTAAAACATAGAAAATTTTAACTTCCATGTGTTTTGGGACCTATTGCACAGGTGATAGGCATTAGCCACAGCTGAGATGAAAAACATTTCTGAAACCTGCTCCCGAGAGTACCGGAAGTCCAGGTCAAACTTTTTGGGCAAAAACCTGCGATGTGAACCTCTAGGACGCTGAAAACAGGCCAAAACCTGTGACCTCTGCATAAAATAGGTCAGAAACTGCAACCTGAAATTTTTACGGGAATTTTTCTGAGATTTATGGGTTTGTCTGGGCCTTTGTTATGAGATTTTTCTGGGTTTGTCTGGGCCTCTTTCCACCCGTTTTGGACCTATACTTGCTTTGTTTTACTCATCAAAGCGGGAACCTAGCCCCCTAAGGCTTCATTACCCTCCACATTTATAGGAAGAGTTTTAGCTGCTACAAGTCATCTGAAATTTTAGTGTGTTCAGCCATTTTTCAAATCCGATCCCTTACCGTCAGATCCATTTCATATTGGTTATTCATCCATCCAAAACAACTCATTTCAGTTTTTCTTTGGTCTTCCTCTAGGGTCCCCTCCGTTTCCCTCCAGGTTGTAGCCTTTAGAAACCTCATTTGCAACATTTTTCCCTCTGGTTTTTTGTTGTTTTCTACACCTATTTCTAGCAAATCTGACCTTTAGATCATTGTCCCTCTTGAATTTATATCCATTGGCTATTTTGGTGTGTTTTGACTAGATTTTTTCCCACCTTTAGACTAATTGTTGAGAGGCACGCCTCCTTGGGTTTAGATTAATGCATAATTAGTTGTTTATTTATGTTATTTCAGTTTCATATATTGTTATCTACAGGTTTATTTCACAACACACTTTTTCTTTTTATCTACAAACGTCTGGGTTTAAAAATTAAAATTTACACACTTAACACACACACCATAAGTGAAAAAGAACCTGGTTAACACCGCCAGGAAAAGACTATAACATTGTAATCAATTGATCCTGCACCTTTCTGCCCTTGTTTCGACATTGTAATCAGTTTATCCTGCACCTCCTTTCCCTTGTTGATCTCTCTTCCCTTTGTGTCGTGTTTTTGCCTTCATCATTGCGCCCCCAATGCATTTATCCCGGAGACTTCTTGGCCTTCGTCTCAGTTTCCGATAGGAAGACTTACTCCTTCATGTAGGATTCGAGTTAGTCCTCCACCGAGTCTGAATTCTGATTCCTCTTCTGGTTCATTGGGTTCCCCTTCTGGTTCCATCCTCGGTTCTCCCCCTATCACCTTCACTATGTCTGGTTCAGGACCTAACGCTGGTGGTAGCCTCGGCCCTAATGTTGGGAATACCACTAGTGGGATCGCAACAGGAACTATCCCAACTGCTCCCTTGCTCCCCTATATGGCAAGCCTCAGTCTTCTCGATTTTAACTAGTTGATCAATGACCCTATACACCATGACGTTGGTTGGCCTGCTATGCTAACCAAGCTCCATTTCGACATCCCTAAGTTTAAAGGTCTTGCTAGAGAATATCCTACAAACCATGTTCGATCTTTCCACAGGTGGTGTTTGTCAAACTCCATTACCGATGACTCTGTCCGTCTTCGGTTGTTCCAATGTACACTTACTGGTGAAGCTTCTAAGTGGTATGTTGATCAGGCCACCTACTCTCATACCACTATTGTGACTATTGCTCGGGCTTTTCTATCTCACTTCCATCTTCCCCTTCGTTATGACACTGGTACCAAAATTTTGACTTCTTTCTGCCAATCGTCTATGACCCGCCTATCCGATCATGTATAGGAATGGTAGAGAAGGAAGAGCCTATGTCAAGGCCCTACCTTCGAAGACTGTGTCTACATGGACTGGTTCCTTAGATCCCATTTTCGTACTATCAACAAAGATGTCACATCACATTTCCCTCAAATCGAAGAAGCTGCTCTCCAGATTGTGTTAAAATATGACTTGATCTACGCTCAGTCTGGTTATGTTTATATTGTCTTACCTGATCTCCCTAGGCCCAGTGGTGCCAACCCACCAGGGGCATCCCATGCCACTGACGGTATCGTTGGAGCTCTTTCTCATCCATACACTCAGCCTCCCATGGGCTATGGTTTCCCTCAGGGATGGGCCATCACTTTTCCCCCTCCTGGTAGCATGTATCTAGGATACAGCATACCTCCTCCTTTTTCCCAACCTATTTACCACAATGTTACCCAACCTCCTTATTATCCATATCCACAGCTTGGTGCTCTAGCTCCTCAAGCATTAGCACCCCCGCCTCCCTTGCCTTCTCAACCCCCACAACACTAGCCACCGCCCCCTCAGGGGCATGCGTATGCATGGTAGGGCGCAACTAATCCTCCTACTTCCAAAAATAAGAGGAAGGGCACCCAAAATCAATCTTCCCCCAGTAATCCTAGACCTAATCCCCAAGGTACTGAACTTAACACTGCTAACCAGCAATAGGGCACTCAGCCCAAGAAGGACAGGCATGTTCGCACGAATAAGCCTTGTTCATGTTGCAGTGTCTATGGTCATTACACCCATGATTGTCCTCTTTTACCACAAATTTTGCAGATGTGGGAGACTCAAGCAACATTGTGAGGACAGCAAGCCTCCCCTTCCATCCCTCCCAATGCTGCACCTAAGCAACCGGCTGTGTTTACTAGTCCTTTCCCTCAACAAGGATTCGTGGCTACCCAACCACCTAAAGGTCAGGAGGCCACTCAACCTCCTCCATCTAGTACCTCTGATTACCAGATTATCATGATGAACTTTGACCAACCCATTACCGTTGACCTCAACCTTCAGACTCAGTCTCGTCAGTACAACAAGCTTCCCGCTATGTCTACCCTCGAGCCCCCTTCTTCAGGTTATACAAAGCCTCTTTCGACAACCAATGTTCCTTTGGAGATCCCTCAGCCTAAGGTAGAGGTTCATACCAAGATCCCTAAAGGACCATTACGCCGAAATGCTGCTTCTGGAAAAGCTTCCCATTCGTATAGTATAGTAGATGATTTGGCACAATCTCCTGCTGCCATCTCAATGCTGGATCTCCTCCAGTCGTTCCCTTCACAAAATAAAGCTCTATTATCTACCATGGGCATTGTATATCCTTTAGATGATTGATTGATCGTCTTCAATGTTGACCGATCAAAACATCCTTCCCTTCCTGCTTCCGCCGCCTTCCAAATCCTCATCAAGATTCGGAATGCCAACGTTTCCCATTGTATCATTGATGAGGGGGCATCCACCTATGTGATGTCCGCTTTGGTTTGGAAGAAACTCAGATCACCTGAGCTAGACCCTTCTACTATAAACCTCCAAGCGTGGGATGGCCACTCTTCCAAGCCCATTGGCATGTTCCCCAATTGTTCTATTACTCTTACGAACAAGACTGTTTGCGTTGACGTAGAAGTCATTGATGCCCCCTTAGATTACAACATTCTATTGGGTCATAGCTACACCTATGCGATGTCTATTGTACCATCTGCGGTTCACCGCAAGATGTCCTTTCCGCATAATGGAAATATAGTCACCATTTACCAGTTGACATATTATGAATCGAAGTCCCATACCTCCCCTGAGTCCATCATATCTTTGGTGGCCAATAAGAACCGTCAACCCCTTGAACAGTGTCTCACTTAGAGTCTACAAAGACTCCTATTTGCTTGGTTCATTCTCTGGTCTTCCTCCTCCTGTCTCTGATCCTAGCTCATCGAATTTTTGCATGATGCAATCGTCTTGGGCTTCCCTCAAGCGGCCTGCTTCGGCTAGTCAGTAGCCCCGCCCTTCGCAACCTGCTCCTAGCACTTTGACTCAGCCTTCTGGACCCCCCCCCCTCTTGGCCCTTCACCTGCAGCTGGTATCCATGAGCCTCTCTACCCTCCTAGCACGGTTCCTCATGGCCTTAACCATCTTGGAGTTGTCTCGCCTGGCCATTACCCCTCTGGTCAAATATCATTCCTAGCTCCCCCTCCTGGAGTGTTCTCGATACCTGTGAACCTTATCCCTTCCTAACATGACCCTGGGGATTCTCGTCTGGTACATCGATCCCCCAGCCGCTACCCCACCTGGTCAACCTAAACCTTATCTTGCTTTGACCCCGATTCAACCTGTCCCCATGACCCCTCCCACTACTGCTGTGCCTCAACCACCTCAACAAGAAACTTCTCCTTTTATGACAACTTTGGGTAAAAATGGCAAAGCTCGCAAGAAGGCATCAAAAGACAAGGCTTCCTCGATTGACCCTACTCCTCCTTAGCCTCCAAAGCCTTGTGTTTTGTGTGACATCGTCGGTCATGCCACCCATTATTGTCCTAAATTGCCTCGTATCAAGCCCATGGTTAATGTTGTGTTCCCTAAGTCTACAGCCCCTGAAGCCTCTGTTTCTTCCTCCACTATAGCCAAGAACTCTAAGACTATTCACACCAACCAAACTTGTGCTTTTTGTGATCTCCATGGCCATTATTCCCACCATTTTCCCTGCCTCATGCATTACCATGCCTCTTTGGAGGTAGTTCGTGAGTACGAGATTAAACAGAACCAGTCCGCCTCTTCTGTCCTTGTGCAATATGCTTCGGGCCAGCTTGAGGATTTACCTGCTCCCATTGGCATTCCCCCTCTTGATGTCGAGATGACGGAGCCTGCAACCACCATCCTCTACCTATCATCATTCATGAGATCCACGATGGAAGATCCCTCTGATACTTCCCCTTCTGTTTCTCTTGACCTCCCTTCAACGATCACCCTGGGCTCAATATCAGTGGATCCCTTATCTAGTTGTTCTTCCGCTACCCCCCGTGACGATGTGCATGTGAACCTTTTTTCTCATGATGATGAGTCAGGTAGCTTGGCTGCGTCATGTGGTCTCCCTTCCTCCAATCATCCCATCTTTTACTGTGATGATGACATCATGGAAGCCTTTTCCACCCCTGACTTCATCTTTCCCGCCTATAAGCGGGATGGCACCATCCGTGTCTCTGGTGACTTTCGCAGCCTAAGAACAAGCTACCCCCATGGTAGCTCCCACACAACACCTACCCATCGATGTGTGAGTAGTAGACATCCGACCTATATCACTCCCTCTAGCATTGTTTTTTCGATTTCTTCTTTGCACTCAAGTTGCCAGCAATGTTCATCATCCTCTCATTTGTTGTCTTATGGCACCTTTCAGATGGACCCCCCGTCCACACCTTATATCGGCTATGCCGATGGTGCAAGTCGCTACTCCAGGAATCTAGCCTTGGCAGTTTGGGCCATTTTTACCCCCTTACATTCGCTTATTCTCTCGAATGGTGCATGCATTGGTACTGTCACCAATAACCAGGCCGAATATGATGTAGTGTGAGGTTTATTGGCCGATGCCCTTTCCCATCGCATTCTCCACCTTCATGTTTATTTATATTCCCTGCTTCTTGTCATGCAATTGAATGGTGTCTATCGTGTGCACAATCCTATCCTTTTTAGAAGATATTTACAAGTGAAGCTTTTGATGCGTGAATTTGAAATCATTACATTCATTCATGTACCTAGAACACAAAATCACTATGTAGATAGCATTGCAAACAATATTCTAGATTGGCACTTAACACACGCATTTAACATAATATAATAACATAAAACCATCAAAAAGATGCATATCCATCATATGTGTCATATAAAATGTTTGAGAGTCCATCAACTCTGACACATATGACATGCCCATAGCATGTTACAAAAACTCAAAACTGGGGGCACCAACTACCCCTACACACTAATCACTATTTAGAGGATCCTGAGCCAATGGCTTTGCTCCTGCAGCTCGTAGATCGTGCATCCCCTGTCCGGCCATTTCCATGTGTCGCATGACCCCTCGCCACTCCGAGGGTAGACCAATACATGGCTCTATGTACTGGTCATCCAAGTCTTGCCAGTCGCGCTCTGAAAAATCAGTCAGAAGCCTCTCACATCTATGACAGACGTCATTTAGGAGGGTTGTTGCATCCTCATTATGCGGTGCTCTCGATACACTAGGTCCTGCAACTCCTGATACTGCAGGTCGTCCCATATACTCGGTCGGTTTTATCGGTGATGTATCTGCATACCAAAAGTGAAAGAATCGGTACTATATACAATATTCTGAAACTTTACAATACAGATAAAATATTAGCAACTTTTCACTTACCATCGAGCCCCCATACTCGACCAGGCAGTACTGGCAAGTCCGAGTCCCCACGATAACACATCCCACTATGGGGATAGCCATCTATGTAAAATGGAATCTGATCCCAATGAGAAAAGAACTCAAGTCAGAACACCCGTCCGACTGCCCCACCTCCTCCTCTAAATAGTAATCGGCCCCACCAGTGCATCCTGGGCTCCCTCAGGCCCCCATCCTAGAGTTGTATACGAGGTCGAAGTGTCAGGATATTCTCAAAGAAGAGCGAGCACAACACTGTACCATATGCACATTCATGGTTCACTTACCACTTACATAGTGAAAACTATCGTTTCAATGATGACATCATCATCTGGGCCCACCCACAGTAGGTCCCACTCAAGACACTCTCCACAAGCATCATCTGCCCTCCACTGATGTGGTGGAGTGCCTGGCTTCCCAGGATCTGCAACACCACTGTGGCCACAGCACGGGTCTCTAACCTCTTTAGAGCCCTGATGGGTATTTGTGTCCCCTTGACATGGAGACCTAGTTGACAATGGTGCTCTAAAAACTCCATGATGTTCCTCCCTTGCGGTAACACTGGCTGAGTATTCCCCACCGTACCAAGTGGTGGGAGACCAGTCAGAAATATATATCCTGGACTGTCAACTCGATCCGGTGCCCCTGCACTATAAATACCTCATGGTCCGGATCCCAATAATTGACAATCTGGGCCAACAAGGGCTCTCTAACTCTCATCAAAGGGTTCTCCACAAACTTCAGAACCCCAAACCTGGATAATGCACTACAGACACCATGATCCTCTCGGATCTCTGACCGTAATGCGTCCAAGTCTCTATCTCTCTCAAGTTGATCCCTAATTCTGCCATATCTGCACAAAACCATCATATTTTTCTGTGTATAGAAAGGAAAGACTACATTTAACCATAAAAAATCAACTCTCAGCCAAAAAACAGCACAGAAAACCCCTCTCTGCCAAGTCGCACTTTTCAGGAAAATTCCTAGTACAGGTCGCACTTTTATGCCCAAAACTTGCTACCCAGGTCGCAGATATTGCCCCAAAAAGTGCAACCTGACTGTGAAGAGGAGCAGGGGTATGTTCCTGAGATCTAGGCACCTATACTGAACTTTCAATCCACTGAAATGAAAGAGTAGGGTTAGGCCTCTTACCTGCAACTGATGGATCTCGATTCCAACGGTCAGTTTGTATGCTATGATCATCGTAAGATTTAGGGCCTTCTCTCCTCTCTACATGCGCCACAGCTACACTTGAAAATGAGTGAATTTGGATGGAAAATGCCTTATTAAAATAGTAACCCTTTCTTTTTCTTTTGCCTATTGCAGCCAAACCGTAGCTTAGTTTGACAAACCGTTTGTACCGTTGGAAAGCTCTCACCGAGCTCTCAAATGGGTATCTGTTAGTTTTTCGTGATTTGATACTTCACCAGGACACATTTTTTCCAAGAAGGGTCACTTCACCACTCCTCGAAATCTAATTTCTTCACCTGCAACACTCGTACTTGGGGCAACACTTTTCCTCCATACATGTCCATGCTCATGTCGATTTTCATCATGAGTAACCATCTTGTACTCATGTCTTTATGGTCCCCACCAGACCTTTTTCTATGTGGCAACATCATCGAGTCACCCTTGTTTAGAGCATCTGAGTTGAGTCATCATCGCATCCATGGAGTCTATCCCGAGTCCCTTTATATCCCTCTATAGTTCTCCATCCTTCATTGCTTGGTTCCTCTCTCATGTCGCACATTATGGCCTTCAGTCCTATTGTCCCCTATCCCCTTTGATATTGTGTCAGCCACTGCCAAGTCATCCATGCCCTTTATGCTCTAACAAGGGAAGTCGTCTGTCTGCTACTTAGTACCCCCCATTTCATCATCATCCCTGGTGTCAGTCTGTCAGTCACTCTACTATTTTCTCTCATGCCTTAATTGAGGATCCCTTATTGCCTCACCTATGGCAGACCTCCTTCTGTTGACATCATATCATTCATTCCAGAAAATAGGTCTAGAGGGTGGTGTACCTTGGTTCCAGCTTCCACTCTTATTCAGTGCCTCGAATCAAGCAAAGGGACTCCTTATAGCCCTTTGACTTGATTGTTTCTTAGCTCTGGCTCCTTGTAGCATGATTGAGATTTGTATACTTGATGGTTTAGTGATGCAACAGATGATACCGGTGATTCCCGGGTGTGTGTGAGATGTTTTCATACCTCATGAGGGGGTGGCCCTTCAGGTATCTCCCCACATGCCCGGATGACCTCTTGAGTACATCCTTCGATGCAGCTCCATATATTTGATTATGTCGACCTCAACCACTTGGAGTGCCTTTTATTTTGCATGTATCAGTCAGATTTTCAGAGCCCTTCCCTATTTACAGGGGCACTTTGGTTGTATTTGTATCTCATGTACTCAGATATTATTGTATAAGTCTTGGATGTTATCCCAGGCACAGTATAAATGTGGGATTAATTATCATGTTTTTATCTAGCTCATTTTTATGCCAGCATGTACTATATAGTTCAGTCCCTTGTTTACTAGATGCATTATTCTTTGTACTTTGTCTCGGCGGGCATATGTATGCCTCCCCCACCACCTATAGCACAGGCACTCACTCATAAAAGAGACTTGTCGCACCTGTAAGTCTTGCCTCCTCAGGGTCTAGTCCTCTAACACTTTGGTCTACCTTATATTTCTCTCTCTCTGACTTCCCCTTCATTGTCTAGTGATTGAGTTCTTACAACGTATTCGGTCATACGATGAGCTCCTAATGCTCGCACGCTGGGGGGCAATCTGTTACACCATTTTTTTGGTCATCTAACCTGTTACTATAAGATGGACCAAAGTACACCATGTAAGACCAATTTTACCCTAAGTAAAATTGCTTTCACTATGAAAAATAACTTGGTAAACCACATTAATTAAGTTGTTTATAGATCCTAACAGCTTGAAAATGTGAATAATCCACATTTGTTTGATTTTTCTCGAATAGTATTTAAACAACAATTTGAGTAGTATTGAGCATATATTTAGCAACTAAGGAAATCAATTAGATAAATCATTATTTATCCTATTACTTTCTAGGAATAATTATTTAAATCTTATTTAAATAATATTCCTTGTTAAATATGACTAAATCATTTATAAATAATTAAATAAATCATTATTTATTTAATTATCATTCAACCACTTCCTTAAAATAATAAATAGATCATTTATTTATTTAT
This sequence comes from Pinus albicaulis, assembly GCA_034641835.2. Classification (NCBI taxonomy): domain Eukaryota; kingdom Viridiplantae; phylum Streptophyta; class Pinopsida; order Pinales; family Pinaceae; genus Pinus; species Pinus albicaulis. Next base: position 1,708,709,940 of record CM076581.1, read on the forward strand.
TATTTACAAATAAAGGGATTTGACCCAAGTCAAATTCCTTTTCCCTCCAACAAATATAATAAAATATTCCATAAAAATTGGATCTTGATTTGGTTAATAATATTTTAATTATGCACCAATATCTAGACTAACTCAATATTTTGTTATAAATAGAAGGGTTTTTCCATTCACTCACTACCTTTTGTTGCCTAAAGATCACTCTGGATCTATGCTTTTGGTCTGACTTTGATCCACCATCATTGTCATATTTTGCTACCTTTTTCTTGTTAGCTCCCTTTGAGTTCCAATTTTTGTCTAGGTTTTCGACACCATCAAGAGAGAGGGATTTTAGATCTGAAGTGCTGAGGACTTACAAGAACCCATCCCATTGAGGAGGACTGGTAACATCTTTCTATGTTCTCCTCTCAGGTGTCATAAACACAAAAAGTTCTTTAAAACAATCTTGTCTTGTCTATTGGATGCATGGAGCAACTCTTGCTTTTATTTACTGCTTGATGTCTTTTAATGCATAGATCTATATTTTTGCAGCATTTATTTTGGTCAACTAATTGTAGATCTAAAGATATTAGCAACGATCTTTGCTGTTAGGGCTGTTTTTTATGTGCGGCTAAAGTGAGCCTTTTTCGTACACTTGCGATTAAGATTCATACTAGCACAAGGAGTACCCATGTTGTGTACTTTCGATGGACCCTACGATGCGAAAAATGAGAAATACATGAAAAATGTGATTAAAATCACGTTTTTCATGTATTTCTCATTTTTCATGTAGCAAGGTCCCTCTAAAGTATGAAACATGGGTACTGATTGGATGAGGAATTAATTTTTTCATCCAACGAGTACTCCCGCTCGAAATTTGAGTAAAAAATTTTGGAGATAAGTTGAAATACGAGTTGAAAAGGTAGTTTTTTTATTTTTTCCCTCTAAAATTTTTTGATGTAATCAAATCTTATTTTATTATTTTTACTATTATTTTATAATTTCCTTAAGAGGACCATTTTAGACCTCAAAATTCCCCTAATGAATTAATGAAGATTTCCAAATTAGATTAGGGCAACTGACTCAAGTTTTAGTTAAATACCGCTTGAATTTTCATTGTCAAGGGTTGGATATTGTTAGACCCTGCATTGTAAGAACTACTATTGAAGCACTGTAATTTTGGAGCTGGACATCAATAATCGAAGACCGTTTACAGGATACTTGAGTTGCGTTAAATGGTGATGTGTTATTTCTCTTTGTTAAATGTTTCTATTGTTTTCCCTACTATGCATCTACTCATCTATTTGTAAATCAGAAATGTTAGATTAAGATTTTCTTTCAGAGCACCTTAATTTTGTTTGCATTTACAACCTGAATGTTTTTTTGTTGAAGTTTGATTAAATAATTATTAACTGCTCTTTAGTCACTACTGAACCTTACTATTTCTTTCACCTCAGAATTCATATTGCTCGAAAGATCCATTTAGCACAGTTAGATTTCCCTGTGATGCTCTTGAACTTTGATGTACCAATCCAGCCTATGAATTCATAGCCCATTGGATTATTCCATGCAGGCCTGCTCATCCAACCATCAAAATTACTCAAAACAACCCATACTACCATCACTGTAACTAGCCTAATATCATCATTTATAAGCATCAAGCTAAATCATAAAAACAGAGAGAGCCCTCTCTGAGTCTAGGAAGGCTAGGTCTTGGACTCCAAAGTGGTTTGATGTTGTCCTCTATCATTTATTCTTGCCAATATTATAAATTATAGGGCCACAACACAAATAATATGCCATATTCCTCAAAGAAAAATGGTTGCAATTTCAAATAAAGGCATTGGCACAATATGTCTCTCTCCCATTTCAGGATTATAGGAAGCTCATTGACTCCTGCCACTAAGCAAGCATTGAAGAGAAGGCCAAATTGGTTGAATTATACATGCACAACATGATCCTCACATATATGAAATTTTTGGACCCTAATTCAAGGGTGGGAGATGCACAGTTGATGGACCTACCATATTGGCTTTCCAATGAAGAAGCAAAGGATGAGGAACTGAACAAAGTTATGGACAAGGAAGAAAGAGGGAATCTATATATCAAAGCAGAACTAACAAGTCCCAAGGTTGTCATAAGAAACCATGGCCTCATCTCTGCAGACCTTAAACTAGCCCCTCTCTACCTGGAGAAGCAAGAGCAAGCCATCCTTCATTTTGAAGACATTTTTAGTTTTTTGGGGACTGAGAGTTTGCAGGCCTGCCAGAGGAGATGGCATGATCTACCCCACAGTCTATATATTAGGGAATGCCACTCCCTTGAGAGGTTGATGAATTCCATATAAAGGAACCCACTCTACAAGAACATTGTTTAAATATTGAAGATCAATTGGACAGGGCTAAATATCAGTCCCCCCTTGCTATTAGGTTTACAGGAGAGAAGATATCAAGCAAAGGAACAAAGGGAGTGGGAAACCATAGAGGAAAATTTAGGATTCTATCCACAAAATGGTACACCATCTGAGGTGCTTTGGGATCTTAGAGAGGCCGCCAGTGCCATGCATGAGCTACAATGAGTAAGTTGCTCATATGGTGAGCAACACTTTTAGCAGGGGGTGATAATGGGAACCATCAATAGGTATATTATAAGGCCCATTTTTCTATCCTTCGTCCTATAATTTCTTCTTTTCTCACATTAATTAACATATTTCTAGCTATAATATGCTTAATAGGAAGACCAAAGGATTGTTATCATACTTCGTGTCCTAGTGTATTTAATGTGCAATAAAAAGAGCATTTTTTAGTGCATTTACTATGCAGAGGCATGTTGGAGGCATCTAAAGGAGATGTAGCAGTATTGTCCCCTTCATTTACTCTCCTTAAACTCAACTTGATCCCTAAAATCACTCATCTACAACTTGAAGTCTACTAGTGGCTAATGCACTCAAACAATTGTGTGGATCTAAGGGAGCTAGATCCACTTTTTTGAGATTTTGGAGGGAAGCAGTCCTCTTTCTAAGGAGGTTTCCCCTCAGTCATCCTTGTATAAATAAACAAGCCTAAGGGCTCAATAGGATTAAAAAAATTTCGCAGAGAAGAGATGCTAAGAACTAGGAGCTTGAGACTATCATTTTAATTTTCCTTTGCATGATGTACTTGAACTTTCTCTTATGTCAATGAAAATTCTATTGTTGTCTCACATCTGATTTTTTTTCAGAGGGTTGAGTCCCCTTGGGTTAGGGCCCAACCCAAAGGCTTTAGTCTCTCTTTGTGTATCTTATCTATGCATTACTTTTAGTAGCAAAACCTTTTTCTTTCTTAGTAGAAATTTACTCACAAAAAATTTTGTTGCAAGTTTAGTTACCACCTATCTTGTGGGAAGTGTGGTTAAAGAGTATGTAGTAGCAAGCCAAAAATATTTGGTTTCCTTTGTATATTTTTATACCTTAGATCAATACTCTTTTACATACTTTTTTGTTGCATATTTAGGAGTTAAATCACATTCTTCTTTAATATTTCATGGATGTAGGTCATATGCATGCTACAAGTATTTTTTATGTAATAAATTTTAACTCATCCTTTTTTGTTATTTGGTTTCATAAATTTCAACTCATCCTTTCTAGTTTAGTTCATTTTGCTGCAATTTGATCACTGGTTTGGTATTCTTTCCAAGTGAAAAAAAGGATTTTTTGTTTGGTTTGTAGGTACTACCAGTGGCTTGAAATTTTGGCACACTCATCCTACATTTATCCTATCATCATCAACCTCTTCCTTGTCATCTCCCATTTCCCTAAAAAAATTGTTTCCAAAACTATATTTCTAGGCCATTGAAGGACATCATGTGCACTTGCTTTTGTGCAAGATGGGCCTCTGAGAAGTGCTAGTATTGGAAAAGGTTCCATACAACTTCATATACTATCATCCACCCTTTCCCACCTTCAGAACACATTTTTCACCCTCGGGATTCTCACGAATACAATCTTCTAGCAAAACAGGGCAATCCTATAGCATCTTGTAGCAATTCTATAACAATCCTGTGGCATCTTGTAGCATCGGGTAAACTTGACTATATTTTCTCCACACGCTTGGTTTTTTTATTTTATTCTTGAATAATGAATATTAGGAATTGAACCTATGATTGAGGAGGAAAACAGACCACTTTGGGCTTGCCTTTTCATCATTGCAACATAATTCTACAATTAGGGTTAGAGAACATATTTCCAAATTTGAATAGTAATGGTGACTTTCTTATGAAATGCACATGGACACTATAGCTAAAGCTAAAAAAATTTCAAAATGCTGATTAAGAGGGTCATTTATCAATGAAAAGTAGATTAGGCCTATTTTCCTTGAATTTATGTTGTCTTAGGGTTTTCAATTAGAAGCATTGTTATTTCATAAGTTAATCTCTTGTTCAAAGCAACTTTTCACATTCTGCAACTAGACTAATGTTCACATTCTTGAAAACATCATAGATTTTACATTCTTCAAGTAGATTAGTATTTTTCCTTTCCACAAATAACACAACCTCTACATTCCTACAACTAGGGTTAGCCTTTACATTTGGATGAATAACATTTTCATTTTTGAAAGTAGAATAACGTTTCCATTCCTAAAATTAGAATAGAACTGTCTTTTTTCATGCAATTTTCTTCCTTGATCTGGTTGAAAGAATGGTCTTAGTATGCATTGATATGGTCCATTGGTTGACGATGGCATGAGTAGAACTTGACCTATTATGCAAATAGCATTATCACTTCTTAAGTTTGTATGAACCCCTAGTTGATAATTAAAGTCGATAGCATTGGGAGTCTCAACATTCTTGTTGTGATACTGAGGCTCATTAGCCCCATCCACCATTTAAAGCCTTATACACAAGATATTTCAATCCTTTTGACAGTGAATTTGTTCTTGTATTCTTTAGCAGTAACACTATTTATAGTAAAACATGGGAATCATATGTGGTGCATGTTGATAAATCCCTTCAAATCCTTCAATAATCAATTGTTCCTAAAACGTTCCAAATGTGATTTTGGTACTTTTGAGGTGGAATACTTGGGTCACATCGTGAGCAAGGATTGGGTGCAAGTGAACCCCAGGAAAATTGAAGCTATGCATGATTGGCCAAGTCCCAATACTATAAAAATATTATGTTATTTTCTATGCCTTACAAGATACTATAGAAATTTAGCGAAGAATTATGGGTGAATTACAACCCCCTTAACTTCCCTATTAGAAAATAATGTATTTGTATGGAATGATGTTGCAAACCCTACCTTTTTATCTTTACAAGAAACCATGTGAATGACATGAATTTTATCATTGTTAAATTTGATTAAAACTTTTGTGTTATAATGTAACACTTGAAGCAAAGGTCTGGAGAAATGTTGATACAAGAGGGGCACTGATCTGAAAATGGAAGTACTTGAAAATGTGTGCAAGGTATCCATTTCCATTAATTAAATGTGTGCAAAATTCTCCATGTCTTGTTGCAAAAAACAAATTGTTTATGGTAACTGTATAAGAGTTTATGTGTGAGGGAAAGTTAAATTAACTGATCTAAAAATGCAACTTCTTAGATCTGTTCCAGAGATTGACTATAGTGGAATTTACTGGATATGTCACCTTTGATAAAAGGATGAGATCCAGAGGCTACCTGGCCCTTTACAGACTCTGTCTTTAGAACTTGTAGAAGTTAACACTCATGATCTGAAAATGAAACTACTTATATTTGTTGTTTAATGTATTAAATCAGAAATGTACAGCAATATAACTTCAGCATAACATGACACAAATGTTTGATGAGAAGTTCACCCCTCCTGGGCTATGTCTGCTAGATCAAGCCTCCAAAAATGAGCTTTTCCTCTTGTATTAAAATGCTTTCAAATGCTAAAAAAATTTTAAGAGTGTCTCAATAGAAAAATCTGAATGAAAATACTAATTCAGAAGACATGAAAAAGCTAAGAATGCCTTTGCAAATTCGCTAAACAATGAAGAATTACCATAAACAGCGATTTCTTCAATAAGGCCCTAACAGCTCTTTGAAATACTCTGTATATTTTTGGGCTGTAGAAGTCCTCAAATAGGTTTGAAACCTCTTTCATTAGGTTCATAAGGTCAAAATTAGTTGAAAATTATCTTTGTTTCACCTCAAACAGAAAGGTACAACTCAAAACAGCTCCAACCCCAAAATGGCACTGATGGCTCAAAAAGCTTCCCTAAAGCTAAAATGGCTATAGAACACCTCTACTACCTCTATAACCTGTCTCAATGGCTCTTGAATTCTTAATAAAGTTGAAAATTACTTTTGTTTCACTTCCAATGGTTAAACATAGCTCAACACAGCTCCAACTCCCTCTTGGCCCTCATGGCTCTCATCGCTTCCCTGACGCAAAAGGGACTGAAGATAAACTCCAATGGCTCTAAAAACTATTCCAATGGACTCATAATTTTCTGAATACCTGAAATCAAAAAAAAATTCGTCCAAAAAGGTTCTCCCTTGGAAAATTTATGGCCAAAACCATTTTTTCCCAATCTGCCCTTGAAAACCTCCACTAATTGTGGAGAACTAGAGTTAGGCCGACTAAAATGGCCATCCCGCCAAATTTTCCGTGCTCCTCCAAAATAGGCGGTCAGGTAAAAGTTAGCATTTAATTTCAAATGGGTGGGGTCTCATGGGACCATCGCCCTAACTGCCGGGGAAAAAGTTTAACAAGCCATGTAATTAAACTAACTCCGAATTTTTTTACAACCATGGCATACAATTGCAATTTGGAGTGGTCACATGAACATAAGCGTTACGGGTTTATTTGATTAACCGTTACAAAACAATCTACCGGAGATATTCCCAAGGTTCTGGCCTTGTGGTCATGTGGTATGGGGGCTGGCCCTCTTTGTCGCCAACCAAAACCTGTTTAAAACTTAAATAAAACCTTCGCCCGTAGTTTATTAAGAACTAACTCATAGGCCGATTGGTTAGAACGTTGTGCTGGTAGGCAATAGGTCGTGGGTTCAAACCCGTGGACTACCAAAAAATTTTGAACACCAATTTACCACGACCTGGGGCCACGTGGCGGCCTCCGGTCCTGCCATGTGGCAGCCCTTAATTGGTCAAAATAACAACAAGTCAAACCAACTTCCAACCGAAGATTTCCAAGTGTCTGAAGATTGCCAAGTGTCAGAATATAATTAGCCCAGGTGGAATATTCCAAGGAATATTCTAGGGAATATTTTGAGGAATATTCCTTTTTTAATTTTTCAAATTTGGAAGTCAAACTTGGTCAAACTGGTCTCTTGCTTGAAATTATGAATTTTCAAACTTGAATAACTTTCACATACAGTGTCAGATTTGAGTGTCGTTGATAGCTACAGGATCGTATCCCCGAGGCCTATCTGTTCATTCATGTTGCAAATGATTTTGAACACTTTCAATTTTGAGCTTTTTCCATGGCTTGGACTTGAGCTCCTAATCACACCTCCCAAATGAGAAGCTTTTGGACCCCAAAAGCTCACTGAAATGATGAAACTAAACTTTAGTACAAAAAATGAGAGAATAAAAACATCTGCTTCTCTTCAGCCTCAAAAAAATTTTCCTAACTTGACAACTTTCCTCATGGAAAATTTTGTTGAATGAGCCATGTACTTGTGCCGAATCCCGACCAAGTTTTCTCGCCATACAAATCTGCCATTCTGAAACCAACAATGACCCTTGATGAACTTTGTGCCCTCTTTGCTTGCATGCCTTTCCATCCTATGGAATCTTGCACTGCTTTGCACTGACACTTTTTCCTCTGCACCAATTGACACCAAAGGCACCTTGTGCAACATACGACATCAACAACAACTTGACAATGAAATGTGCTATACAATTGACACAACCATCAATGTAAAAAGTGCACCCACAATCAACACAAGTCGACAATCATGTGTAACACAATCAACACAAGTCGATAAACATGTGTGACATAATCGACACAAGTCGACAATTAACAAGATACATCTTAACAAACACATGTGTATGTATCATGTACAATGAACTATATACAGTTCGCTAATTACACATACAACCTCTATGTACATGTGCAACTTCAACTCTTCTTTTCAAATACCATCAAGTACATCATCCCAAAACATGTGGGTGACTAAGAGCTGAACCAAAAGTCATTGCTGCAATACCAGTGAGTATCATACTCATCTTTTACACCTCCATGGCGAAACTTTTCAACAACAAAGAAATTCCTTCAACTGAAATTTCTTTTACATGCAATCTTGCATCAACTTTTCAACTAAAATACATGCATACCAATCTGAAATTTGCATGTACAAAATGAAGATGACTTACTACAATAAGAATTTAATCCACTTCCTACCAAGCCAACTCCATGGCGTCTTTTACGGTTGCAATATACCTTCATGTTAATCTTCCATTTCCACATCGATAACGGAATCCATAGATCCACTTACGCCAATATTTTTTTCCTATAGCTGCATGTGCTTTGGACGATTTGTTGGATGCAAGGTCCAACAATGAGAGACATCATGTCCCTTCCTTTGACAAAATGTGCAACTCTTAAGCACTTTCTGAGAAAGTTTTCTTTGCCTCTTCTGCTTCCTGTGTGCTTTCTTTTTCAACCAGCATCTTGAAGCAACATTGTTAAATCCACCACAAAATGTGCAACAAAAATTTCTTTCATTTGAACAAGAAAAATTATCATTCTTTGCTGAAACATAATCAAATTGATCATGTGAATAATTATACCTCTTTTTCTGCATGGAATTTCCATCCTTTTTTGTCTTCGAAAGACGATGAACTAGAAGAGGAGACAGCTTTCCTTTTCAGACTTTCATCATAGTTCTTGTCTTGAAAACTGTTTGAACTTGAAGCCTCGCCATAAGTGACATGTTTACCCTATACTTGCTACAATGATGGCTTAAAACAATGGAAATCATCCTTAAAACAAATTTGACATATATGCATAGAAGAACTTGGAATAAAGGTTCTCTTTAAATTTGCATCACATGCATTCAAGGATTTAGAGACTTCACCATTAAACTGCTCATATCCAAGACCAACATTCTTGGGTCACTCCACAACTAAAATAGGGTCAGCCATGCCTTGTGCATGCTTTCCCAAACCTTTGCCTTCATGATAGCCCATCTTAAACATTAGTTTGGACCCGATGCCTCTTGTATGTTTTTCAAAAGAACCAACACATTTTTCAATGGATGAAATTGAAGACAAGTTGGAATGGTTTACCTCTTCCTCATGCTTGTTCTTAGAAAAAGCTTCTTGATATTGAGGGATTTGTTTCTCCATGTCATGCAACCTTTGGAGAATTGCTTCCTTCTCTGCCTGCATGGCTAACAATTGTGCATGAATCTTAACACTTTCTCTTTGATCCTCGATGAGAATCTGTACCATGTCCTTCACCTTAATGAACTCATTTTTCATGTCATCATTGAAGAATCTCGTGAAGGAGGAAACTTCACTTGTAGAAGAATTTGATATTATGTAAATGGTCAAATTAACAAAAGGATCTTTCAAATAAAAGTTCTCAAGACAAGAACTATGATGAAAGTCTGAAAAAGAAAGTTGTCTCCTCTACTAGTTCATCGTCTTTCGAAGACAAAAAGGATGGACATTCCATGTAGCAAAAGAGGTATAATTATTCACATGATCAATTTGATTATGTTTCAGCAAAGAATGATAATTTTTCTTGTTCAAATGAAATAAATTTTTGTTGCAGATTTTGTGGTGGATTTAACCATGTTGCTTCAAGATGCTGGTTGAAAAAGAAAGCACACAAGCAAAAGAGACAAAGAAAACTTTCTCAAAAAGTGCTTAAGAGTTGCACATTTTGTCAAAAGAAGGGACATGATGTCTCTCATTGTTATACCTTACATCCAACAAATCATCCAAAGCACATGCAGCTAGAGGACAAAAATTTTGGCGCAAGTGGATCTATGGAGTCCATTATCGATGTGGAAATGGAAGATTCACATGAAGGTGTATTGCAACCGCAAAAGACGCCATGGATTTGGCTTGGTAGGAAGTGGATTAACTTCTTAATGCAGTAAGTCATTACTCATTTTGTACATGCAAATTTCAGATTGGTATGCATGTATTTCAGTTGAAAATTTGATGCAATATTGCATGTAAAAGCAGTTTCAGTTGAAGAAATTTCTTTGTTGTTGCAAAGTTTCGCCATGGAGGTGTAAAAGATGAGTATGATACTCACTTATATTACAGAAATGTCTTTTGGTTCAGTTCTTAGTCACCCACATGTTTTTTGGGATGATGTACTTGTTGGTATTTGAAAAGAAGAGTTGAATTTGCACATGTACATAGAGATTGTATGTGTAATTAGTGAACTGTATATAGTTCATTGTACATGATACATACACATGTGTTTGTCAAGATGTATCTTGTTGTTTGTCAACTTGTGTCAATTGTGTTACACATGATTGTCGACTTATGTCGATTGTGGGCACACTTTTTACATTGATGGTTGTGTCAATTGTATAGCACATTTCAAGTCAACTTGTTGTTGATGACATATGTTGCACAAGGTGTCTTTGGTGTCAATTGGTGCAGAGAACGAAGTGTCGGTGCAAAGCAGTGCAAGATTCCATGAGATGGAAGGGCATGCAAGAAAAGAGGGCACAAATTTCAGCAAGGGTCATTGCTGGTTTCAGAATGGCAGATTGGTATGGTGAGCAAAACTTGGTCGGGATTCGGCACAAGTACATGGCTCATTCAGCGAAAATTCGCCATGAGAACAATTGGCAAGTCAGGAAAAATTTTGGAGGCTGAAGAGAAGAGGATTTTGATATTCTCTCATTTTCTATACTACAGTTCAATTTCATCATTTCAATGAGATTTTGGGGTCCAAAAGCTTCTCATTTGGCAGGTGTGATCAGGAGCTCAAGTCCGAGCTATGGAAAAAGCTCAAAATTGAAAGTGTTTAAAATCACTTTCAACCTGAACGACTAGATATGCCTCATCGATATGATCCTGGTGCCGTGAACGGCACTCAAATCTGACACTATATGTGAAAGTTATGCAAGTTTGAGGTTTTCAATAAACTGCAAAAAACTGAGTTGACTAGGTTTGACTTTCATATTTTGAAAAATTAAAAAAGGAATATTCCTCAAAATATTCCTCAAAATATTCCCTGGAATATTCCACTTGGGCGAATCTTGTAATGACAAGTGGCATACATTTATTGGTTAATGGTTTGACTTTTGTATTTATGGGCCAATGGAAAGTTGCCACGTGGCCTAGAACAGGTCATGTAAAATTTTGTGGAGGCTAAGGGATTTGAACACCCGACCTCTCATGCACCAAGCCCATGACTTACCATTGTGCCACGCTGATAGTTCTTAACTATAGTGGTGGAAAAGTTTGTTTTATTGTTTGAATTGGATGTGGGTGGCAGCAAAAGGGGGCTAGCCCACTACATACCATATGACCACAAGGTCGGAACCTTGGGCCTATCACTGGCGGACTATTTTGGAAACGGTTAAAAAACCAAGCCATTAAAGTTTATGACATGTGGCCACTACCATAATGAATGCCACGTTAAATGGTTTATGCCACGGTTACAACAAACGATTTTATTGGCTGGTTAGGTGGAGGATCCTGTGACACCGCACTCTAAAATTTATGATAACCACTAACGTTCCCCACAAAATTTGGCGTCGGTTCCGATAAATTGGGAGATTCCACCAGTTTGGCGCCCTTAACTACAGTTTCTCCGCATTTGGTGGAGCTTGTTTAGGGGAATTTGGGCAAATACTATTTTGATGATAACTTCTCCATTACATAACCTTTTTGGATGAATTTTTTTTTGATTTCGGGTATTCAGAGGATTCTGGATCCATTGGAACAAGTTACAGAGCCATTAGAGTTGATCTTCAGCCCCTTTTTCTTCAGGGAAGCAATGAGATCCATGAGGGCCAAGAGGGAGTTGGAGTTGTGTTGGGCTATGGTTAACCATTTGAGGTGAACCATTTATTTAATGCAAATGGATGCCTTGCACACATTTTCAAGTACTTCCATTTTCATATCAAATGGTATCAGAGCTTTGGTTAAGCTTGGTTGTGCTCAGCTTGAGCATTTGTTTTTGTGAAAAAGGTGTTAAATAGTGTAAAAGATTGATTGTTTTATTGGTTGCAAAATGGTTACTTGTATGAGTTTTCTTGAGTTGAAAAGATAGTTTTTGATAGCTAAGTCTTGGAAAGGAAAAGAGTTGTAGGCTATTTTCTTACCCCAAAGTACCTCAAGATTATCTTTGTAAAACAAACCCATTTGATCAGTGTTTCTACAAAATCTATTGGAGTTTGTGTTTTATCGCTGCTTGAATAAGAAGGGGTCTTTACTGACATTTGGTTAAAAGCTTGTCATTTGTTTGAAAGCTTTGAGAAATTTTATTTGGAAGTTCCTTTTGTTAATTTAACCATTTACATAATTTCAACTTCTTCTACAAGTGAATTTTCCTCCTTCACGATATTCTTCAATAATGACATGAAGAATGAGTTCATTAAGGTGAAGGACATGGTGTAGATTCTCATCGAGGATCAAAGAGAAAGTGTTAAGCTTCATGCACAATTGTTAGCCATGTAGGAAGAGAAGGAAGCAATTCTCCAAAGGTTGCATGACATGGAGAAACAACTCCTTCAAGCTCAAGAAGCTTTGTCCAAGAACAAGCGTGAGGAAGAGGTAAACCATTCCAACTTGTCTTCAATTTCATCCATTGAAAAGTGTGTTGGTTCTTTTGAAAAACATACAAGAGGCATCAGGTCCAAACTAATGTTTAAGATGGGCTATCATGAAGGCAAAGGTTTGGGCAAGCATGCACAAGGCATGGTTGACCCTATTTCAGTTGTGGAGCGACCCAAGAATGTTGGTCTTGGATATGAGCAGTTTAATGGCGAAGTCTCTAAATCCTTGAATGCATGTGATGAAAAATTAAAGAGAACCTTTATTCCAAGTTCTTCTATGCATATATGTAAAATTTGTTGTAAGGATGATTTCAATTGTTTTAAGCCATCATTGCAGCAAGTAGAGGGTAAACATGTCGCTTATGGTGAGGCTTCAAGTTCAAACAGTTTTCAAGACAAGAATTGTGATGAAAGTCTGAAAAGGAAAGTTGTCTCCTCTTCTAGTTAATCGTCTTTCGAAGACAAAAGGTTGGACATTCCATGCAGAAAAAGAGGTATAAGTATTCACATGATCAATTTGATTATGTTTCAGAAAATAATGATAAATTTTCTTGTTCAAATGAAAGAAAGTTTTGTTGCACATTTTGTGGTGGATTTAACGATGTTGCTTCAAGATGCTGGTTGAAAAAGAAAGCACACAGGAAGCAAAAGAGGCAAAGAAAAATTTCTCAGAAAGTCCTTAAGAGTTGCACATTTTGTCAAAGGAAGGGACATGATGTCTCTCATTGTTGGACCTTGCATCCAACAAATCGTCCAAATCACATGCAGCTAAAGGAAAAAAATCTTGGCGTAAGTGGATCTATGGATTCCATTATCGATGTGGAAATGGAAGATTCACATGAAGGTATATTGCAACCGCAAAAGACGCCATGGAGTTGGCTTGGTAGGAAGTGGATTAACTTCTTATTGCAGTAAGTCATATTCATTTTGTACATGCAAATTTCAGATTGGTATGCATGTATTTTAGTTGAAAATTTGATGCAAGATTGCATGTAAAAGAAATTTTAGTTGAAGGAATTTCTTTTTTCTTGCAAAGTTTCACCATGGAGGTGTAAAAGATGAGTATGATACTCACTGGTATTGCAACAATGTCTTTTGGTTTAGCTCTTAGTCACCCACATGTTTTGGGATGATGTACTTGATGGTATTTGAAAAGAAGAGTTGAAGTTGCACATGTACATAGAGGTTGTATGTGTAATTAGTGAACTGTATATAGTTCATTGTACATGATACATACACATGTGTTTGTCAAGCTGTATCTTGTTAATTGTCGACTTGTGTTGATTATGTCACACATGTTTATCGACTTGTGTCGATTGTGTTACACATGATTGTCGATTTGTGTCAATTGTGGGCACACTTTTTACATTGATGGTTGTGTCAATTGTATAGCACATTTCATTGTCAACTTGTTGTTGATGTCGTATGTTGCACAAGGTGCCTTTGGTGTCGATTGGTGTAGAGAACGAAGTGTCAATGCAAAGCAGTGCAATATTCCATAAGATGGAAAGGCATGCAAGAAAAGAGGGAAAAAAGTTTAGCAAGGGTCATTGCTGGTTTCAAAATGGCAGATTTGTATGGCGAGAAAACTTGGTTGGAATTCGGCAAAAGTACATGACTCATTCAGCAAAATTCACCATGAGGACAGTTGGCAAGTCAGAAAATTTTTAGAGGCTGAAGAGAAGGGGATGTTGTTATTCTCTCATTTTCTATACTACAGTTCAGTTTCATCATTTCAGTGAGCTTTTGGAGTCCAAAAGCTTCTCATTTGGGAGGTGTGATCAGGAGCTCAAGTCTGAGCTATGGAAAAAGCTCAAAATTAAAATTGTTCAAAATCACTTGCAACCTGAACGATCGAATAGGCCTCTTTGATACGATCTTGTTGCCTCAAACGGCACTCAAATCCGACACTATATGTGAAAGTTATGCAAGTTTGAAGTTTTCAATAAACTGCAAAAAACTGAGTTGACCAGTTTTGAATTTCATATTTTGAAAAAATAAAAAAGGAATATTCCCTAGAATATTCCACCTGGGCTAATCCTATAATGACAAGTGGCATACGTTTATTGGTTAATGGTTTTACTTTTGTATTTATGGGCCAATGGAAAGCTGCCACATGGCAAGCCCAAAGGCCACCACATGGCCCAGAACAGGTCATGTAAAATTTTGTGGAGGCCAAGGCATTTGAACACTCAACCTCTCGTGCACCAAGTGCATGACGTACCATTGTGCCATGCTGATAGTTCTTAACTATAGCGGTGTAAAAGTTTGTTTTATGGTTTGAATTGGATGTGGGTGGTGGCAAAAGGGGGCCAGCCCCCTACATACCATATGACCACAAGGCCGGAACCTTGGACCTATCACCGGCGAACTGTTTTGGAAATGGTTAAACAACCAAACCATTAATTTTTATGACATGTGGCCACTACAATAATGAATGCCATGTTAAATGGTTTATGCCACAGTTGCAGCAAACAGTTTTCTTGGCGGGTTAGGCAGAGGATCATGTGACCCCGCACTCTAACATTTATGATAACCACCAACGGTCCCCACCAAATTTGGTGCTGGTTCCGATAAATTTGGAGATTCAACCAACTTGGCGCCCTTAACTCCAATTCTCCACAATTAGTGGAGGCTTTCAAGGGCAGATTGGGAAAAAATGGTTTTGGCCATAACTTTTCCAAGGGAGAACCTTTTTGGACAAATGTTTTTTTGATTTCAGGTATTCAGAGCATTCTGAATCCATTGGAATAGGTTTCAGAGCCATTGGAGTTGATATTCAGTCCCTTTTTCTTCGGGGAAGCAATGAGAGCCATGAGGGCCAAGAGGGAGTTGGAGCTGTGTTGAGATATGGTTAACCATTTGAGGTGAACCAAAAGTCATTTTCGACTATTTTCAGCATTCCAGAGCCATTGGGTTAGGTTCCAAAGGAAGTAGAGGTGTTCTACAGCTATTTTAGCTTCAGGGAAGCTTTTTGAGCCATCAGGGCCATTTTGGGGTTGGAGTTGTTTTGAGTTGTACCTTTCTGTTTGAGGTGAAACAAAGATCATTTTCAGCTAATTTCGACCTTATGAACCTAAGGAAAGAGGTTTCAAACCTGTTTGAGGAATTCTACAGCCCAAAAATCTACAGAGGTGTTCAAAGAGTCGTTACGGCCTTATTGAAGAAATCAATGTTTATGGTAATTCTTCACTGTTTAGTGAATTTGGAAATGCATTATTAGATTTTCATGTCTTCTAAATAAGTATTTGCATTCAGATTTGTCTATTGAGACACTCTTAAACTTGTATTAGCATTTGAAATAATTTTAATACAAGAGGACAAGCTCATTTTGGGAGGCTTGATCCAGCAGACGCCCAGGAGGGGTGAACTGCTCATCAAACATTTGTGTCATGTTATGCTGAAGTTATTTTTTTGTACATTTCTGATTTAATACGTTAAACAACAAATACAAGTAGTTTCATTTTCAGATCATGAGTGTTAACTTATACAAGTTCTAAAGACAGTCTGTAAAGGGCCAATTAGCCTTTAGATCTCATCCTTTTATCAAAGGTGACATATACAGTAAATGCCCCTATAGTCAATCTCTGGAATAGATCTAAGAAGTTGTATTTTCAAATCAGTTAATTTAACTTTCCTTCACACATAAACTCTTATACAGTTACCATAAACACTTTGTTTTTTGCAACAAGACATGGAGAATTTTGCACACATTTAATTAATGGAAATGGATACCTTGCACACATTTTCAAGTACTTCCATTTTCAGATCAGATGGTATCAAAGACATGGTCATACATCAATTAACGGTATAATTTATATGATGTATATATTCTCAAAGTGTTCAAGAATACACTCAAGAGTTTTGTGATCAGGTGATCATGTCCTAAGTGAAAAAAAATGCTCAAATTTGGAACTGCTCAGAACTAGTAATAAATTGAACGAACGGATAGTGTTCGTCATTACAATCCTAACGCTGTGAACGAAACTCAAATCCAATGTCAGATGTGGAATATATTCAAGTTTTAATTTTGCCCAGTAACCTTCAAAACAACGCTTTGGAAAGAAAAATTAGCATCTTCAAAAAAATTGTGAAATGGAAAATTTTCATTTTTTATAAAAAAAAATGGAGAGCCTATCAGTGGGTGCCATGTGGCCTGCCCGGAGGCTGCCACGTGGCCCCAGGCCTAATGTTTCAATGTGTAAAACATTTTTTGACGTTTAAAAAATATTTGGTCATTGGGCCGACCCGACCCGACCCGACCTAACCCAGGTGGGCATGGGTCACCCGCAGGTGGTTTCTACCTGCGAGCCATGTGTGAACGTGGGCCGGTGTGAATCATGGGCAGAGAGTGAATGGATGGGTCAAACAGTGAACGGGTGGTGGTTGGTCGTTGAACGTAACGGTGGGTTGAACGGTCGGGCAGATTGTGAATGCGGGTCAAGTCTACTTGCGGATCAGATGTGCGCGAACCGGGTCACCACAAAATGGTTGGGCAGAGTTTTATGGTTAAGCACTTGGGTGCTAACACATCTACCACGAGACCTCCGACCCATGACCATGGGCGGGGGCTTAAACTTAATCGCCGACAGTTAACCATCTGAAAACCTCGCATATGAACGCGCTAACATCTAATAGTTGAATTAAATGTTGTTGCCTAATTTGGAGCAGGGTCCACCTAAACCGGAGGAGATAGCCAAAATGGCGGAGTTAACTACAGTTTCCCAAATTTAGAGGAGGTTTTTTAGGCCAATCTGCACAAATATTGTTTTGATGATAACTTTCACATTACTGAACCTTTTGGAGCAAAACTTTTTTTGATTTCGAGTATTTTGAGCATTCCAGAGCCAATGGCATAGGTTTCAGATTCAAAAGAGCTGATATTCAGGTACTTTTTCAGCAGAGAAGCTTGGAGATCCATCAGGGCCTAGGGAGTGTTGCAGCTGAATTGGGCTATGGTTAACCATTGGAGGTGAAACAAAAGCCAAGCTTTACTATCTTCTGTGTTCTAAACTCATTTCCACAGCTTATTTTTCCTGTTTAGGCTTTCTTATCACAGTATAACCAATTTGAGAATTTAATAAGAGCAATGACATGCCCATTTGGGGGCCTTGGAGCCAGCAGATGTAGCCCAGGAGGGGTGAAATGCCTCATCAGCTGTTGTGTTATATTATGTGATTTTATCTTGCTGTGTTTTTCAGATTTATTATGTTAAATAGTAAAAAGAAATAACACTCCTTCACACATAAGACTTAGAAATTTACCAAAAACACTTTGTTTCAATTACAAGACATGAATAATAGTTTGCACATTTAATTTTATGGAAATGAATACCTTGAACAGCAAATACAAGTAGTTTCATTTTCAGATCATGAGTGTTAACTTCTAAAAGTTCTAAAGACAGGGTCTTTAAAGGGCCAGGTAGCCTCTGGATCTCATCCTTTTATCAAAGGTGACATATCCAGTCAATGCCCCTACAGTCAATCTCTGGAACAGATCTAAGAAGTTGCATTTTTAGTTCAGTTGGTATCAAAGCTATGGTTTAGAGCTATAGTTTTTACTCAACATTTTTTTTGTGCAAAGATTAAGTCATTTGTTTGCAAGTTTTGATGTTGACTAGGTTAAAACTCAAGAGAGGTGAAGGAAACTTAGTTAGTGCACAAACTAATCCACAACCTAGAAGGGTCAGAGAACCACCTCCAAGAGCCCTAGAAGCAGCTACAAGCATGTCTTCAAGAGAAGGAGAAGTTCCTAAAGACATGGATCCAAAATAAGAAGAAAGGGTATTTCGAAAATCTTTCTTGGATATGACTGAAATGGTAAGGATCCTCTATCAAGAAAGAAATGATAGGATTGCTGGAGAAGGGTCTAAAAACCAAAAAGAAGGAGAGGATTCCTAAAGAGGAAAGAAGGGTAATGATTAGTCAAAGAAATGGAATGGAGGAAATGGTGATCCACCATCTCCATCGTCATCCTCTTCCTCGTCATCATCTTCCTCGACTTCGGTAAATCAGACACATAAGTTGAAAACCACTGGTAAAAATCCTTTTCTAAAGCTTGATGTCAAATTTGAATTGACAATGTTTAACGGTGAAGTGAATGCAGAGAAATTAGATAATTCAATCAGAAAAATGGAAGTCTATTTAAGGATTCAAAATCTACATGATGACGACGCCAAAATACAACTAGCCTCGCTAAGGATGGATGGAGCAGCTTTGGTATGGTGGGAAGCCAAGACCAAAGAGGAAATTTGAAAACATGGTAAGCTTACTTTATCATGGATTGAATTTATTTCCACAATTAAGAAGCAATTTTATCCTCTTTCTCATCTTCAAAAGGCTATAATGAATTGGAAAAACTTTAGACAGCTTAAGGGACAGAATGTGCAAGACTATACCTAAGAATTTAGGAGAAGAGCACTCTTATTAGGGGTAGAGTTACAAAGTCAAGATACTTTGCTGAAATATATAGGTGGATTGCATAATTACCTTATACATACTATCCTTATATTTAATCCTACTAGTCTAGACGAAGTTTGTGTACAAGCTACGCATTTAGAGGCTAGAGGGAAAAACACTTTTGATGTGAATGAGGGTAGTGATTCTAAAGGCAAAGGAAGCAAAAGATTGCAAACTCTAGAAAGGAAAAAGGGAAATTATTTTGCAATAATTGTTCAAAAGCAAGCCACGATGAAGATCATTGTTGGAAGCTTCATCCGGAGCTGACACCAGAGAAATATAAAAACAAAGACAAAACCAAAGAAAAGGTAAAAACTGTTGCAACTGTTGAACATGACTTAGGGTCTGAATCAGGTGATGAGACTAAAAGTATCACCATGGTATTAAATAACATTAATGGGAAAGAGGATGTACAAGAAACAAATCCCAGTTCTAGCACATTAAACTGTCACAAAGGAACTCAAAATGAAAAGAGGAGGATAGAGCTATTTCATGTGAGGATAATCTCAAACCACACAAAGATAGACACACTTTTTGATAGTGGGTCTCAAGCTAATCTTATCTCAGAAGACTTGGTCAAATAACTGAAACTTGAGACAATTCCACATCCAAAGCCTTATCCACTTGGGTGGATATGCAAGGATGCAAAATTACAAGTCTCAAGAAAGTGCATCTTGCGCTTCGCCATAACAGCTCAGTATGTTGATTGGGTTGAACTGGATGTTGTACCGCTTGACATTACAGGTGTTGTGTTGGGTAGTCCATATTAATATGACAGAAAGGCAATCTTCCATCGCCATGAGAATAAGTATCACTTGTTCAAGGATGGAAAAGAGTACATTGTGAGAGCACATAAGAAGAAGCTAGAATCTTCTTTAGTCCATGCAGGGCAATTGAAAAGGCTAGTTAATGCAAGTCAAAATCTGAATTTGTTGACAGTTAAACAACAAGATTTTGTACATTTTCCTTTTCATGATATTGCTAATATAAATGATGGTATGTTTCAGTCTGATAACAATTCGTTTTTGAAAGAAGATGACAATATGTTGCACAAGGTACCTTTGGTGACGATCGGTGTAGAGAACGAAGTGTCGGTGCAAAGCAGTGCAAGATTCCATAACATGGAAAGGCATGCAAGCAAAGAGGGCACACAGTTCAGCAAGGGTCATTGGTAGTTTCAGAATGGAAGATTGGTATGGCGAGAAAACTTGGTCGGGATTCGGCACAAGTGCATGGCTCACAAGCAAAAATTCGCCATGTGGACAGTTAGCAAGGAGAATCTTATTTTCAGTCTTCTTTAAAGTTTGACCATTGTAGAAATAGTATGCTTTCTGCAAATTATAGTGGTTGTTCTGCAAATTTCAAGAATTTGCATCATGACTCAGTCAATGTTAGCAACGGTCGGTTAGTGAATTCAAGGAACAATTTATCTTTTTATGAGAAGCTCAATTTGATGAAGTCAGGAAGATTTCAGTGGTTCAAAGTTGGAAGAGTGGAGAATTAGTCTCCTCATCTTCATTTTCTGTAATCAGAGAGCTTTTTTGGGTCCAAAAGCTTCCCATTTGGGAGGTTTGATAAGGTGATCATGTCCTAAGTGAAAAAAAATGCTCAAATTTGGAACTGCTCAGAACAAGTAATAAATTGATCAACCAGATAGTGGTCGTATTACGATCCTAACACCGCAAATGACACTCAAATCCGATGTTGGATGTGGAAGATATTCAAGTTTTAATTTTGCCCAGTAACCTTCAAAACAGCACTTTGGAAAGAAAAAATGGCATCTTTAGAAAAATTTTGAAATGGAAAATTTTCATTTTTTATAAAAAAAAATGGAGGGCCTATCAGTGGGTGCCACGTGGCCTGCCTGGAGGCTGCCACATGG
Source organism: Pinus albicaulis (assembly GCA_034641835.2). NCBI lineage: Eukaryota > Viridiplantae > Streptophyta > Pinopsida > Pinales > Pinaceae > Pinus > Pinus albicaulis. Next base: position 1,708,730,981 of record CM076581.1, read on the forward strand.
CCGCAGGCCTAATGGCTCGATGTGTAAAACATTTTTTGAAGTTTAAAAAATATTTGGTAATTAGGCTGACCCGACCCGACCCGGGTGGGCACGGGTCACCCACGGGTGGTGTCTACCCGTGGTTCAGGTGTGAATGTGGGCCAGTGTGAACTGTGGGTAGAGAGTGAACGGATAGGTCAAACAGTGAACAGGTGGCGGTTGGTCGCTGAACGTAACGGTGGGTTGAACGGTCGGGCGGACCATGAACGCAGGTGAGGTCTACCTACGGGTTAGACTTGCATGAGCCAGGTCACCACAAAACGGTTGAGTGATGTTTTATGGTTAAGCACTCGGGTGCTAACACATCTACCACGGGACCTCCGACCCATGACCATGGGCGGGGACTTAAACTTAACCGCCGACAGTTAACCATCTGAAAACCTCGCATATGAACGCACTGAAATCTAACAGTTAAATTAAATGTTGCCGCCTAATTTGGAGCGGGGTCCCCCTAAACCAACAGAGATAGCCAAAATGGCGGAGTTAACTACAATTTCCCAAATTTAGAGGATGTTTTTTAGGCCAATCTGCACAAATCTTGTTTTGATGATAACTTTCACATTACTGAACCTTTTGGGGCGAATTTTTTTTTGATTTCGGGTATTTTGAGCATTCGAGAGCCAATGGCATAGGTTGCAGAGTCAACAGAGCTGATCTTCAGGTAATTTTTCAGCAGATAATCTTGGAGAGCCATTAGGGCCTAGGGAGTGTTGGAGTTGTATTGGGCTATGGTTAACCATTGGAGGTGAAACAAAAGCCAATCTTTGTTGTCTTATGTGTTCTGAATTCATTTACACAGCTTATTTTTCCTGTTTAGGCTTTCTTATCACTGTATAACCAATCTGAGCATCTAATAAGAGCAAGGACATGCCCATTTGGGGGCCTTGGACCCGGCAGATGTAGACCAGGAGGGGTGAACTGCCTCATCAGCTGCTGTGTTATATTATGTGATTTTATCTTGCTATGTTTTTCAGATTTAATATGTTAAACAATAAAAAGAAATAACACTCCTTCACACATAAGACTCAGAAATTTACCAAAAACACTTTGTTTCAATTGCAAGACTATCTAAACACTTTGCACACCTATTTAATGGAAATGAACACCTTGAACAGCAAATACAAGTAGTTTCATTTACAGATCATGTGTGTTAACTTCTATAAGTTCTAAAGACAGAGTTTGTAAAGGGCCAGGTAGCCTCTGGATCTTATCCTTTTATCAAAGGTGACATATCCAGTAAATGCGCCTACAGTCAATCTCTGGAACATATCTAAGAAGTTGCATTTACAAATCAGTTGGTATCAAAGCTATGGTTTTGAGCTAGAGTTTTCACTCAACATTTGTTTTGTGCAAATATTAAGTCATTTTTTTGCAAGTTTTGATGCTGACTAGGTTAAAACTCAAGAGAGGTGAAGAAAAATTGGTTAGTGCACAAACTAATCCACAACCAAGAAGGGTTAGAGAACCACCTCCAAGAGCCCTAGAAGCAGCTACAAGAATGTCTTCAAGAGAAGGTGAAACTCCTGAAGAGATGGATCTCCCAAGGAAGAAGAAAGGGTATTTCATATACATATCATATACATAAAAAATATTTAATGGAAATGAACACCTTGAACAGTAAATACAATGTTTTTCACTTATCAAAACTGAAAAACTTATCGATACCATTATGTTATAAAGTGTTTAGATAGTCTTGCACCCTTTGGAATTCACTAGAAAACAATTATGTGATTGAAATGTGGGAAAGTTCCACCTATGAAATGGTCGTCATTGGGAGATTCTTTTGAATCAAAACATACCACTATAATTTGAAGTATTCTCTAGAATAAACGTTTTCATCCCCAGAGTAGCAAAACTAGATAACTAAGATGCTTGGATATGATTATGAGATCATATATAAGGGAAAAGAGAATGCAGTGGTCAATGTCTTGCATAATAAATATAAAAAGAAACAATATTCTTTGGTATATCCTTCCCCATATTGTACTGGCTTGCAGAATCCCACCAAGGGTGGTTGTAGAATTACATAATGGTTCGACTCATTCAAATATTTCAAGAGGACCTTGATCCCCATGAAGGCTATATTTGGTAGTAGGATACCTTGTAGTATAAAGGAATTTTTTCCTAGTGCAGAATTTTGCTTGAAACCAAGGGTGTTAGAGGATTTGTATTCATATCCTACAATGGATCACTCAAACATTTAGGAAACCCATGAAAAAGTTAAATGTGACTTTTTTTTTTGTTGGTTATGTATTATATTCTTTGCACAACTAGTCCCAGATGATGTTATGTTGCGCTAGGTGTACCGGGGGGGTTTCAAGGGGACGAAACACCCAAAAAAAAAAAAGGGTGGACCCAAGGATGGTTTCGCTGAACCAAGGATGGTGGGTAGACCCATCCATGGTTTTGTGCATCGTTTTTGGCATAATGGTTTTGTCCATGGTATTTTGTAGATCTTGTCAAGAGAACTATTGTTAAGTTCTAATCCGGGGTTAATGGATTGGGGGTTTATGAATGCTTCGACATGTATATAATTTGTTGTAACATTGAAAGGAACATAATGAAAAATCAATATGGTTTTCCCAGTTTTGGGTTGTAGGAAAAAAATCTGTGTATGTTTTTTGTTTTTGCTATTGTATATTTTTTGTTTTTTAAGAGTTTGTTTGTAGGTAATTTCTGTACAGGATTAAAACCTTCACTTTTGGAAGGCATGGCAAAGGAAATCATACTTTTGTAGTTGAATTTGAAGCTTGTCAAAGGCACAAGGGTGAAATAGTAAATACGACTACTGAAATTGAAGCAACCATTCATCCCAACCACTATTTGGATTTACAATTCAATGGGTTTTATAGTCGGCCTCCAAAGCAATAGACAACAAATTGACCATCATGGTAGTAGTTAACTCCATTTCCAAATATTTTCACTTTTATGCCCTGTAGCTCCCGTTTACTCTCTCCACAGTGACCTTAGTATTCATGAATCAAATTTTTAAGTTACATGGAATGCCACTTCCATTGTAGCATATCATGATCCCAACTTCACTAGTAAGTTTTGGTATGAGTTGTTTCAACTACAAGACACACAATTGAACATCACCACAACTTAACATCCTTAAATAGAAGATCAAACCAAGGTGGTCAACAATTTATTATAAACCTACTTATGATATTTTGTCATAAACTAGCATCACCATTGGGTTCAATGACTACCCATTATTGAATGGTGATACAACACCAATTATCATAATGTCACTGAAATGTCATCATATGACATTGTTTAAGGCCAAAATTTTCCTACTGACACTTCATATCTATTGGGCACATCTAAGGTTTAGGAAGTGGATTGCATGATTCGTACTAGAGAAACCATTCTCTACACACTTAAGGACGATTTGGTTTTGGCTTGAAATTGATTCAATCAACATGTTTATCTATATTTCTTTGGGCATTCTTTTGAATACGAAAATTAGGGGTTCCTTTTTCTCCAACTCTATAAAAATACATCTCTCCAAGATAAGGGTTCCTAAAAGATAGCATCAAAATTCTATGGACCCAATATATATGCTACTGCATTGGACATGTTGCATATCAATTGGATCTTCCAACCCAATTCAAGATTCACCCACTCTTTCATGGGTCCTATTTGAAGAAAATTATTGGGGCCAAATTTCAAAGTTTATACCAACCTAGGATTTGATGAAGAGAGCTCCATCTGGTTATATCTGAAGTGAATATTGACTACACAAATGTCAATTACCCTAACACACAATTTGAGAATTCTAAATACAATGGAGGGATACACAATGACATGCCTATGAATGATCAATGATTTTAAGCATTTTGCACACTTCTATCCTTGACGACAACAATGAACTTAAGGGGGAGGGCTTGTTAGACTCTAACCCTATCCTTCCTACTTTGGGGTGTTTGTGAGTTAGTAATTAATTCACAATTTTGTCTTGTTTAAATAAGGCCCATTAAATCTATATGAAAGGATCATGTTTATTAAGTAAGGCCCACCAAGTGGTTGGTAACCATTAGTGTTAGGACCACAACTTAGAGTTTTGTTAGAGAGAAGCTATTTGTAGAGCTAATAGGCTATGCAATTTTTTGCCAAGTTTTGTTATTTTATTATAGATCTACTAAAGAAGGTATACCTGACAAGGCTAATAAACATCGCTCTTCTATTTTTTGGATTAATAATGCAAGGGTTATATTTTGTAGATTCTATATTATTGTCACTCTTATTTAATTTTTTCTAAAATTTATTTCTTGAATAATTGTGCAATAATCACTATTTTTGTTAGTTAAGTACATTAAAGGCACTAACTCACGTACTACCCCTTTTTATGATATTTAAGGCATGCCACATGAATCAAATCCTTCTTCCCATTAAAATAACATGACTCTTCCTTCTCACCCTTCTAACCTCTCTCAATTCTTTATTCCCACCTTTCCACACTTCCACAATGAAGACAATGTAATGTCCCTCTTAATATTGGAGTTGCTTTACTTGCCAAATTATGTTTAAAATTTTCCTTTTATTACTTTTGAAAAACACTTTGCCAACAACTTAGTTTCTTTAGATGATTTGTATGAAAATAATGCAGAATTTATGCAATAAAAATCAAGAGAACACTGCTAGTTAATTTGGGTCAGATAATACGTGAAGATGGAAACCAAAACTCCATAATATTTCTATTAAGTTGGATAAGACAATTACATGTAATCTTATTCAAGAACTTAGGGTTTACTACAACAATGGATTTTCAATAACTCGGTCCTTTTAGCAATTTCCTTCCACGAAATTATTGAATCTTCTCATCATTAACTCAAACTAGTTGATAACTCGATCTTGCCAAGATCAACTCGACCCGCACATAAATAATTGATACTTCCATAACAAACAATATGTCCTTCACGCCTTCAGTAGATAATGTCATTATAAATTATGCCTTCCAATGACAATCTAAGCCCCTGAAATAGGAACTTCGGTCTAGAGAATAAGAGAAAATAAAATTCATTTTCAACTCTATAAGCACCTACAAATAAGTTCCTCCACTGTAAGCACTTGTGAGTGGATTTGTGTGATCCCTACTCCTATCTGAAGCACAATTGAGAGATTTGAAGTGATGCCTCCTTATCGAATGGGAGGGGTGTATCATTGCAACACCAAAACCAATATAGCCAGATCAACTAGGGTGGATCTTGCACCACAGAACCATACTCCTTACATGGTTTCACACCCTTACATTCAAGCTCAAAAATCTCACAATCAATATGAGCAACAATCACCAATTCATACCCAAAAGTGAGTCCCATTTCTCTTTTTATAAAATTTATCATTAAAATACCATGGGTCATTGGAATGTCATGGGTTAATACCATGGGTCATCAAAATACCATGGATCTCCCCAACTTTTACCTTTTTTTCACAGTAATATAAAGTGACTCCATCAGGTTTTATTTCTTAATTAATTAAAAATCACTTAATAATCACTTTTTAATTTAATTACTCAATATTGTTGAATTTTTGTAATTATGGTCAATATTCATATTCTATTTTATCCCTCCAAATATATGGGAAATGGTAAATACAAATTTCATTTCAAGTCGGGTGCAAAAGAAGGGAAAACCAATTTTGAAATTTAAAATTTTTCACCAAGAAAATTAAGTCGGACAACCCTAATGCTTCAAGTTGGTCTAACCCTTTGACACACTTATTCGAGATCATTAAGACATTATATAAAAATACTCCTCCTCTTAGGATATCAATTCAGATCGCTCTTTCAGATACATATCTTTTTTTCATGTGAAGGAGAGGGAGATAACAGATCAAGCTTATGGGCAGACTGAAATCTCTGGGTAGATTGAATATCTGAGGCACAAAAAACTGAGTGTATGGGCATACCAAAATCTCTGGGTAGACAAAGTTTTTCTGAGGCAGACCGAGTTCTCTGAGGTAAGACCGAGATATCTGAAGCAAGCCAAAAAAATTTGTGGCATAATTTACCAAAATTTCTAAGGCTACTTATCTCTGTTTGACTAGGTTTAACCTGGGGTTGCTTGTCATGGTCAGTTTGACCTTGTTTCTAATTGGATAGAAGATTGCATCTCTTGTTGAACTAGATTAGTTTCTCTAAGAAAAGTTTTTTGGGTTTTACCTTAGAAGAGATATTCCCAAGGTAAATATTTGTCTCATGTCTGGTTGTCTCTTTATGATCCTACTATCGTTAATGTTTCTATTTTTTAGAACTTCTATGTAATTTCTTAATGATGAATATGAATAAAAAAAGGATTAAATCATTAAAAGTAATTATCAAATTAGAAGACCTTAAAAAATCAACATGGTATTATAGCATGGGTGAAAGATTAATCTTGAAGAATCTAAGTCAACATGTTTCAAGTTACTCTTCTACGGCTTGTTCTGTATCACATGGCATTAGTCCTTCTTATCCTTAAAATTTTGTGTAAAGGATATTGCACTAGAAGCAAACCAAGCTACCCATTTACTACACTGAAAATTTGAGTTTCTACCTATCTATTGAAAGAGGGTTGAAATCCTCATAACTAGGTAGTATCTTGATTGAGGAAGACTGCAAGAAGAAGGAGACTGAGAATACCTCTCGGGTTGATCAAAAGAAGTCGAGAGGCCTAGGCAATCAGGCCCGATATTTCTCAGTGCAATGTACAGGTTGACAAAGTTGTCATATGTGGATAAATTTGTGAGCTAAGTTGCAAGACCATGTATAGGCCTAGTTAAAAGGTTTATGTCAAAATTTTTCTTTAAAATTGTTTCCAATCCCATACATGGAAGTTTTTATCACACCACCAGATTCCCAAGGCTGAAGAAGGAATCCCAACAGAGGTAACCACAGACCAAACTTTTAATTTGGTAGCTAGCCCTACCAAGTCGGAGAGGCCTCTCTCCACAAGGTCACAGCCAAGAGGGCTGGAGGAATTAGGGTTTTTAAGCTAGATATTTAGTGCATGGGTTGTTTTGATTTGATTTGGTTGGGTTTCACTGGATGAAGAAATTAGGTCAATGGAGCTAGGTTAGGGAAAATGAGATAGGGTTGCAGAGATTCAATGGGGCAAGGTAGGCATAAGACTTACCACTTAAATATGATTGTGATGAGATGGCTTTTGAGATTGGGGAGAAGCTAGAAAGAGCATGGTAGATGTGTTCTTCCTAAACAGAGGAAAATGGACAAACTATGATCAATTCCCCAAAATAGAGCAGGAGCAAGCATGTGTTCTGCCTATCAACTTGAAATAAATCATAAAATAGAGATGTAATGAACATGAAGAAAATACATTCTAACATATGAAACTGAACTAAAAACAATGATAAACATCATACCACATGTATCCAAAAAAATACCTGCAACTCTCCTTTATTAACTAGCCAAATTAAGTACAATAGTTCCTTGATCAATAAGCTAACATCAAAAATGATTCCAACCCTTGATTGGTGTGAAGAAAGGGGAAAAATAGACATCAAATAAGCTTCACTCATCCTCAGGGGTCAAATCCATGAGGTGAGGAAAAGATCCATTAATTTTTGAACTGAAAGCTGAAGTGTAGGGTGGTCCAAGTGACTCACTCCTCATTACATTCAAACTGATTCATTTTGACAAAAGGATAACTTTACCTAATGAATCTACCCCTAGGTAACTTATCCTTGACATAATTACATTTACCATGATGAATTACATTAATAGAAAGATGATTTTCTGAGATAAAATAAAAATTTATAGTGAAAAACCAAAAACATCAGCAAACCATCATATGCACCATTTTCCTGTCATACGCGCAACACCTTAAGGCTTTCCGCCCTCCATTTTCAAGGCAAATTTTGACTGACTTATAGGTGTTTGAATCAGGCCCAAGATGGCTTGTTGGAAATCTTGTCAAGTCATGTTTTTGAATATGCCTCTATCTCTCAAAATGATGTTGATTTGACCCTTCAAAATTGCAATCTCCTAAGACTGCTCTATGCGCAATGCCTAGGAAAAAATATGGGCAAAAACATGATTTTTTGGTGGTTTTTTTCCCTTTTGGCCTCATGAATCTGTAAATGAAGGATTTCAAAGTGGTTTTCCTAACTGTATTTTTCATTATGAATCCACTGGTGGTGATCTTTTTCCCAAAATATTCCCCTATCATTTGCACAGCCTAGGGTGTTGCGCATATGAAAAAATTTCTGATATTTCCTTGTTCAGAAAAACACAGTCAAACTCAGAATTTTCTAAAATGTTTCAACTTGTGATCCGAATGGAAAATGGCATCAACCCATGGTATTCATCTACCCATGTTATCCATCCACCCATGGAATTTACCCATGGTATTATAAATGGCATCGACCCATGGTATTCATCCACCCATGATATTTATTCGCCCATGGTATTATAAGTGACCCATGGTATGTATCCACCCATGGTATTCATCCACACATGGGATTTACCCATGGTATTGTAAGTGGTATCTACCCATGGTATTGGCCCATGGTATCCACCTAAGGTATTGTATCTCAAAAAAGGCTATAAATAACAAGCCTCACTTTGTAAAAGGACAGATTTTCCACCACAATGTAGCTTATACAGTTATTCTCTGTTTTAATAAAACAAGTTTCTTTGTGGTTTTATTTTATGTGTTCTCTCTTTTTTCTGGGATTCTAATTTTGCAGATCTTGTCAGATCCATTTCAATTTTTTTTAGATCTTGGGGGCCTCCCCTCAAGATCTGGATTAGTGGTATCAGATTCAGGTTATGCCTCCATGGGAATGAAGATTTGAAACATATTTCAGTTTCAATGTTTTGCAGCAATCTTCGGCAAAATCCATGAATTTTTTTGGGCGGCAAGTTTTCAGATCAGATCTGAAACTTTTGGTGAAAAATTTACAAAAAGAAAGACCAGATTTGGATTCCTTGCTAAAAAATACTCAAATTCAAAAAAAAAATCGGCCAAATTGGACTTCGGATGAGGGAGATGTCGCTGATTCAAAATCAGTAATATTGAAGCAATTTTTCTGACGACAATTCATGGACGGCGGCTCTCCTGTAATTTTTTGCAAATTTCAGTGAAAAAATTCAGAAGAATGGATATAGATCTGAGCTCCTCTTGAAAAATCACCCAATTTCAAAAGAAAAATCGGTTGAATCGGAGACCGGATGTGGGAGTTATCGTTGATTTAAAATCAACTATTTTTTCAGAAATTTTGTGACGGCGAGACAGTTCTAGCGCGAATCTGAGAGTCTAGAATCTCCAGATAGCAGTTTCAAACATAAAAGAAGATGCAGAATGATCATTCCATTTCCAAAAAAAGGTTATAATAAATATTCTGAGTTATATTGATTGATTTATGCTCATTTTAAATCTGGAGCAGCATTCGGAGCGGGTTCCCTTTGGAGACGTGCCCTCTCACCCCGCTTTAGTAGGCACATGCTTCACATTCATCAGTTTCAGCATAGCAGCATTCGGCTTGGGTTATTTGGAGATGTGCCCTCCCACCCCAAGCTATGTAGGCACTTTCTATTTCATCAACAATCAGCATCACAGTTATGGTTCAACCGCACAAAATCCATTTCATTGAAGTCCATTTGCTAGGTCGCACACTGTTAGTAACACAGTTGGTCACAAGCATTACAGGGTATCTCTATCCTCAGATCTTCTTTTGTCATGGTTTTGGTTCATCCACAAACCCACACTTCATCGAAGTCCATTTTCTAGGCCGCACATTGTCAATATCACAGTTGGTCACAAGCACTACAGGGCATCTCTATCCTCAGATCTTCGTTCATCACGGTTATGAGTTAATTACACAAAACCCTTCTCTTCAGTGGCTCTTCATATTCAACATAGGCTTCTCAGGAGGGAAATTCACGCAATGGGGACCATTGCTTCTTAAGGAGGGAGGAATGATCCGAATGGAAAATGGCATCAACCCATGGTATTCATCTTATCCATCCACCCATGGAATTTACCCATGGTATTATAAATGGAATCGACCCATGGTATTCATCCACACATGATATTTATTCACCCATGGTATTATAAGTGACCTATGGTATGTATCCACCCATAGTATTCATCCACACATGGGATTTACCCATGGTATTGTAAGTGGTATCTACCCATGGTATTGGCCCATGGTATCCACCTATGGTATTGTATCTCAAAAAAGGCTATAAATAACAAGCCTCACTTTGTAAAAGGACAGATTGTCTGCCACAATGTAGCTTCTACAGTTATTCTTTGTTTAATAAAACAAGTTTCTTTGTGGTTTTATTTTTTTTGTGTTCTCTCTTTTTTCTGGTATTCTAATTTTGTAGATCTTGTCATATCCATTTCAATTTTTTTTAGATCATGGGGGCCTCCCCTCAAGATCTGGATTAACTTGCCTCAAAATTGGTGGAGAAGATGTTGATGAGGTGGATAGGCTTGGAGTGAAGCCTCAGAAATTATGTCTAACCTCTCCTTCTCCTTTTGATGGTTTAGGGCTTCAATTTTCTCATTGGCTGCCTTTAGCTTGGCCATTGCAATTTTCTTCTTTAGGGTGTGGTGTTTGACTTTCCTCCTCAATAGGTCATTGTCTTTATTAGCCTTTTCTAGTAGCTTCTCCAAGTTCTGATTGGATCTATCAATCCATGGCTCCCTATTTTCACTAATCACTATAGCAAGCTCCTCATTTAGGGTTAGCTAACCAACAAGCTCAGCTTCCCTTTGTCTTTCTAGAGCTAGAGCTTTTTTGAACCCTCTAGCTCTAAGTTTCTTTCTTGGTACTTTTTCCTCTTTTTCATCAAGCAAGCCATACTTTTCAAGTGTTTCATCTAGCATGGCTTTGGCCTTTTCTGCCTCCCTTTGAGCAGTGACATACTTGACCTCATCAATGACCAGTTTGGTCTTTAATTTCTCATTCTCCTGCTCAAGGAAGTATATGACATATTTGGCCCTGTCAAGATTATTCTAGAGCTCACTAATCTTGGAATCCTTTCCTTTGATGGTTGCATTAGTGATTTTGTCATTTTCATCCTCATCTAGGTCAACAAGGTGAAATTCCTGCTCTGTTTCATGAGTGTCCTCCTCATCATGAATGACTACCTCAATGACCTTCTCTTTGCCTTTGTCTACCTGCTTTGTTAATGTAGAAGGCATGGCCCCTTCCACTCTATGTGGAGAAAACACATGCCTGTGACCTCCCTGGTAGATTTTTGGCAATGGCTCAACCTCAACCATAATAGCCCTCTTAGGCTCATTGACATCAATCCTACTGGGTGGTCCAATCTCAGTATGAAATGGAGATGAAGCGGGTGAAATGGGTGAAGGAGTGTGATCTGATGAGGATGAAGGTGATATGGGCTGAGATGGAGGGATGGAAGTGGATGGTTGGGATGATGAAGGCACATTTTGTGCATGTTGAGTAGGAGGGTCTCTGAATATATCATGGGCTCAGAAGGTATCCCATGCAATGTTTAGTTGATTGAGATGATATAGGACTGTGATTTTAATTAAGGAATGACGGAAAATACTTTTCATTTGATTTTCATATTCCCTTTTCTGGAAAATAATTCCATCTTATCTATGCTTCAAAAAATGTAGTAGGGTATGTTCAACATCTTACCCTAGTGAAATGCATCAAGAGGCAGATGTGTTAAGTATAAAGCCTTGAAAATCTACCCTTGCATGAAAAGTATTTTATGATTATCTTCATCATCGGTGCATATCTATCCTGGAGGTGGGAAAAAGGAAAGAACCTATTTTTCTCATTCTTATACCTTGGTTTCAGGAAGGGCTCAAAGTAGTTTTCCTCCAAATCACTCTTTTTGAACCACTTCTCCCCAACATTCGGGATCCCGATGGAAGTTGAAATGATGGCAGTTGAGATAGTAAAGGTGACTCCAAATAAAGTGACTTGGTTGTTGTGGAGGTTGGATATGAAGATTCTGGTCAACATGTCATGGTGTTGAACCCTCTGAATTTGTTCACAAAAAATCATAACAACCAACATGTTTGAAACATGTTACTATCATTGGAGAAGCCAAAAGTTCCCTTGTGCTAGTAGGTTCAAGTCTGATTATCCTGCCCACTTTATGTGGCCTCCTAGCCTCTGTTTCCTCTTCCTCGTTGTATGGTCTATTTTGGTCTTCTTCTGTTGCCATGGTGTTTTTATGTCCAAAACCCTAGGGAAGTATATGATAACGTGGAAGGTGACTTTTTGGTATAGGAAATGGGGAAAGGGAAATTTGTCGGAGATAGTGTTAAGGATATGAGAAATGGGGGAAGGGAAAAGGAGTGATGAGTGTTAGGGAGGAAAACTAGGGTATTGAGTGATTTTACACCAAAATCATCAAGAAAATTATACAACACCAACCAATAAACTTTGAAGGAGGACATAAATGATGGATTTTGACCTTTACTTACTAGATAGAGGCTGATGAGATCGATGTTGTAGCTCTAGAGGTGATTTGGGAAAATTTTGAAGCGTTTTGGGCTTTGCCAGACATATGCACAGTGCCTTAAGGCTGGAAGAAGTGCCTTAAGGTTGTGTGCAACACCTCCTTTTTGTGTGCGGTGCCTTCTGTCTATGTGCATTGCCTTCAGAATATGCGCCCTCTGCTTAGTTTTTCTCCAATTTTTCCCAGAAAATCGAAAATTTGCTCTCCTCAAGTGTTTGCTCGATAGAATAGGGGGAAAATGAATTTCAAACTGATGTCCAAGATTCTTTAATAATTGAGTGAATTTTGATTTAGATCAAAAACCCACTTTTCCTATGTTTCTTTTCACTTTTTTGAAAGCATGTTGAATATCCTTTTTTATTTGACTTTTCTTCTTTGCAGGATGAAGTTGCTGGAGTTTGGCACTTTCCACTTTGATTTGCTGGTCTTCAATTTGGCATATGAAGTTGGATTTGGTAGCTTTTGGAGAGTAACTTATTACATATAGGAAGCATAAAATTACATAAAAAATGAAATAAATTAAAACTATGTTTTTGAATAAAATTACATTTGAGTATGAAAATCATACTTGAAACCATAATTACAACTTTAAAAATGTCATATTTACATGTTGATAATCCTCTACAAATGATAATGAAATGTTTAATGAGTCACTACCACACCTTTTGTTGAACTTATTGAGATGAAATGGTGCAATTTTGGACCTTGACCAATGAAACCTAATGACCTAATGGGACCTTGAATGACCTGACTCCATGGTTGACTTTGATTGACATAAGGCATAGTGAAATGAGCTTTTCAAAAGTGATTTTATGCTCAGAAAGACATGAAGGTGGGCCAAAAAATGATAATTTGTGAGGGAGAGTGAGACTTTATGACTAGGGCTACCATCAGTGAATCAATTTTTTACATGACCTAATGGAATGATAAAAAAAAAAAATCTGAGTGGGACACCTAAAATGAATATGAAAGGAGTGATTTTGATCACTAATGGCAGAATGCATATTCTGACACTAACATAAGTGATATCAGGATGTAAATTCATTACCTTAGTATTTGAAAATTCTTGCAAGATGTATCCTGGAATATTGGAAAGGATTGTGAATTGCTCCTTATTCAGCTGAATTGCAAACCAAATTTGGACCTGGTTGAAAGGACTATGTCAAAAATTCAAGAATTGTTACCTTACAAGAAGAAGAAAGTGTGCATTGTAGGATTCCTTGAAGAACCCCTTGAATAATAATTAAGGAACAATTATGAAACTAAATGCTATGGGATGTTGGGAATTTCTCCCTTCAAACTAAGCACCCAGATTTAGAAAAATGATAGTTCCATTTCATGGTTGATAAATATGAAGTATTTTAAATAGCTTTTAAGGACCCTTTCAAGTATCGCACGCTCATGCTAATTGAAGATTTTTTGTTTGCATCATTTGATGGAGCAAAGAATTCTATAGATGATATTTATGAAACATTATTTATTTACCTTGTGGAAAGATTACAAGACGTATGAAAGCAATATTGGATCATTATACATTTGGATTTTTTGATTTCTTGATAACATCACCTGGTTTTCAAGGTAATCTCATATGAAGAGGCATGGGAATCCATAGCTTAAATTTCCCCATCTATATTGACTACATCAAGAAAATTTGCACGTGATATAATTTCATGATCTCATTTTTCTTAGGGTTTCTAAACCCTAGAAAACTTGAAGAGTATGTACTGAATAGGGGTTTTTTTTTATTTTTGTCTTGGTACTTGTGGAATATGTTGTAAGATCATTGACTTACAACCAATAAATAAACATCTATTGATTTGTATCATATAATTCGTCTTGGTATTTCAAGAAGTAATGACATTGTCACAGTTTTGAATTTGGCTTATGGTTCAAGGTTCAATAAAGCCTAGAAGTAAGATAATATCAGCTAAGGGAAATGGACCAAGTATGTGATGAGAACGTTTGGCATTCTGAAGTATGATGTGCTAATTGAAGTTTATATTTGGACATGTGTAAGGACATTTCCTTTGGTTGCAAGATACATGCTAAGAAGTATAATGTTGTTTTCTAAAACGATTTTTATGAACATTATACTACCATGGAAATACCTTGTATATCAGAGTAAGGACTCTTGTATTAACTAAGATACATTGTTCAATGGCATTGGTTGATTCTAGAATATATTATTATATGTTATAATTTCGTTCAAGTGTTTTAGATATGATCAATTTGATTTGATACAAGAAAGTTTCTCTAGAAACAAAGGGAGCTGAGAAAAGAAGTTATTATGAATCCCTCTCTATCTAAGAGGGAGTATTGAATTTTTCTAGCTATAGTCGGTCTTCATAATCTTATTTTATCCCTCCAAATATATGAGAAATGGTACATACAAATTGAATTCCAAGTCGGCTTCAAAAGGAGGGAAAACAAATTTTGAAATTTAAATTTTTGTCACCAAGAAGATCTAGTCGGCCAACCCCAATGCTACAAGTCGGCCTGACCCTTTGACACACATATTTGATTCATTAGGACACTATATAAATACGCTATTCCTCCTCCTCTTGGACAATCAATTCGGATCACTCTTCCATATAAATATCTTATGTTCATGTGAACGATATGGAGATAGCAGATCAAGCTTATCGGCAGACCAAAATCTCTAGGTAGACCAAATCTGTGAGGCATAGCAAACTGAGTGTATGGGCAGACCAAAATATTTGGGCAAACAAAGTTTTTTTGAGGCAAACCAAGTTCTCTAAGGAAAAACCAAGATCTCTAAAGCAAGCCAAAATTCTTTGTGGCACAGTTGACCAAAATTTCCGAGGCTACTTATCTCTTTGACTGGGTTTGACCTGGGGTTGCTTATTATTAGTTTGACCTTGTTTCTAATTGGATAAAAGATTTTATCTCTTGTTGAATTGCATTAATCTTTCTAAGAAATGGTTGTTGGGTTTTTCTCTAGAAGATGGTTTTCCCAGGTGTTATCACTTAGGTTTTCCCAGAAGTTGTGTAAGAGGAAAGTATACCCGAGGTAACCACAAACCAACCTTTTAGACGCAGAATCTAGCCAATCTGCATCCAGAGAGGGCTCTCTCTTTATGATTTATCTTTGTTCTTGGAAGGTTTTAGGCTAGTTATAGATTCAAGAGTTTGTTTTGGGAAAATGGTGGAATCCACAAACTAAGGGCAAGGTTGAGGGTTTTCAGTCCATTGAGCTATGGAGTCAAAGGATGGCTTTACTGGATTTCTATTCTAGGCACAAGATGGTATTACAGGGCAAGATAGCTAGACAGAGAACAATCCTTAAAATTTAAAGTGGATGGGATGATCTTGAAGGGATGAAAGACAGCTAAGAATCTTTCACCATGTTCAAAAGAAAGAAGTGGAATGACTACAAACAAAGAGCAATGAAGAATTCTTTATTATAGTAATCAACAATGTTTAAATTAGCAAAGCAGGAGCATTTAAGAATTCATGCTTATAACTAATTTAGAAGAAAACATTAAGAATAATCACATTTGAAAACATAGTACAATTAAGCAAATTCTGTTTCAATCCTTTATGTAAATTATTCAGAAATGGATATGATGGTATTATAAACTAATATAAAATTTCAGACAAAGGGTAGAAAACTTATTGAACTGTAGTCCAACACATGAATCCTGCAACAAGTCCAGTGCTTTAAATCGTCATCCAGTAAGCCACGAAAAATTTCTCCAAAATGCTTTTTATTCCGAAAATCTCAATGTTACAGCAGAGTAATAGAATCCACCCTCAATACTCTCTTTGAGGGTTTATTTATACACTAAATAATTGAAAATATCTCACACTATCCTAGCCCATATTTTTGGGTGACTAAGGATTAATTTACAAGTAAACAGGAGACAAATGGTCTCGTAGATAGCATAACAAGTAACTACTGATGTGCTGTTTCCTTTCTTTGTGGATGTGCTGGAGGTAAGTGCTGAAAAAAGGGCTCATTGCTGTCTTTGGAGTAATTTGTTTTGCTTGCTTGATACTCTTTGTCTTTACGGATACTCTCTTAACCTGTGTAACTGATACTCTTTCATCTGTACTCATTTTTATCCTTTTCTTGATAGTAAAGATAAAATTCTTATCCTGAAAAATAACTTTTATAGAATTTCCAACATTTCATTCCACCATTGATTATCTGGTATCATAGTCCTTTTGAGCTTTCTCAATGTTTCATCTGCTTCTGTGAGTTTGTAAAAGGTGGGCTCATTAGAAAATAGATACTTTATTTCATGTTCCAAATGAAATAAATTCCTCACTCTATCATAGATGTTTTTCCTTGTTGGTAATGTTGATTGTGGTAAACTAGGAGAATAAGCAGCTGTATTTTGAGCAAGAGCCTTTGTTTTCTTTATATAGGTTTCTAAGTCCATTATTTGATCCTCTGAGAGCATAGGACTTGGTAACCCACTGTCCAACAAAGCTTGGAATTTCTCTCTGAAAATATTGATATCAACCAAAATATCTGTGCACTTCCTTTCTAAATTCTGCATGAAAGTTCTCTTGATGAAAACTCTCTTTATTTCCAAAACTGTGCCTGTCCTGTCATCAATCCCGAACACTGCAAGCTGTTGCTTTGTCCTGGTGTTCAAAAATTGAATGAGCTGATTGGCCTGCTCAGGCTTGCCTCTTAATTCATTTCTGGTTCTGTTTATTTCTTCTTGGGATATTTTAACCAACTCATTTTGTTCAAAAATAGCTTGAATAGAGGGCCAAATACCCTTTATTAACTCAATGATGTTACCCCAAAGAATGTCATTTATTTCGTTTAAAGGCTTCTCCAATGAAAGATCTTTTTCCAAAGCCTGAACCAATTTTTCCAACCTTTTTATTTCCCTGGTGTTATCAGCAGCTGTCTTTTTAGATGTATCATATTTTTCCTCCAATTTTACTAATTGCAATTTCGTTTCTTGGAGTTCTGTGACCCTTAGTTGTAGACTTTCCATCTGCTTTATTAATTCATCAGAATTCAAACTAGAAGTGTTTACCTGGGATGGCTGTGTCTGCTGCCCTGTTGTTGTAGTACTTGTTGTTGATGTCTTCCTGATAGTTTCCTGTTCCTGCAAAGCTTGTTCTAATTCCTTCTCCGTTTCACTTAGTCGCTCAGTCATATTTAGGAGCAACTCCATTATTTCTTCCTGTGAATTCCCTTTTAAAACTTCTTGGGTCTGAGGGTGCCTTGAGGCTGGCAATTTTAGCTGCTTTCTCAGTGCAGCTATGTCATCATCTTTCTTCTTTATTAATGCTTCAATACTTTTAATGTCTTTGGGGTTATGACCCAAGCCAATGATTATGTTTTCTAAAGACTTTATTCTATTATCTTTAGCCTGTGAAGAGGCCTTCTCAATCTGCAATTGTGCAGTTGTGTTATTCAAAGAATCCTGCAGCGTTATAGCTGCCATGGCCTTATTGGTAAGAGTAGAATAGACCATTTCCCCAGTTTGTCTGTGTAGCTCTATCTGGTCCAGAGGATGGATATCTTTTGCCAAAACTTAAAAATTTGTTCTGATGTAATCAGCTGCTGAAGTGGGCTTTGGCACCTTTGTCTTGAAGTGGCTCATCAACATTTTGCCTTGTGAAAGGTCAAACGCTGACATTAGCCTTTCTTGATTTTGGGGAGCCATATTCATATACTGATCATATACCTTCATTTTCAATGGATCATTCTTTGCTTTAATATTAATGAAGGTTCTTTTAATATCCCCTGTGTCTGTCTTTGGTGGTCTGAAAGAGGATACCTCAGTACTTAATTGCTTTTGTAAAGCTTTTCCTTTCTGTCCTGTGTTTGTTTCACTAACTGTGCCAGTTAGTTGACTGTCTTCCCTTCCATCATCAAACACTTCATCAATGATCTCCACATCTGGAAGTGGATCTGATTTGTGTTTTTTAGTTTGATGTACCTGTGAGGTCCCTTTTGGAGGTGTGGTATCTGGAACCTGCCTCTTCTTTCCTATTTCCACATTTAATGGAGTTTGCAACTCTGGAACTTGTGTGTGCTTTGCCTGTGTGGGAGAAACCTGTGATTGTTCAGGTGCTTTGGAAGTTTGTGGTTTCTCCGCCATGACCAAAGTTTCAATGACCTGGATTGCAGGTTCCTTTCCTTTGCCCTTTGATTCTGCTGCAACTGATGAACTGCTTTCCTGTAATGTGTGTTGTAGAGTTGCTGCTGAAGAAGTGCCAATGTAGGGTACCTGCACTTGACCACAAGATTCTAGGTCAAAGTTCTTCTCAACATCTTTCATAATTTTATTCGTTTTGTCAGCTTCACTTTCTTCCTCAACAAGTGTTCCTTCAACCCATTCATCTTGATTGGCATATTGTTCTAGATCAGGAATCTTGTGGTGTATATAAGGGGATGATTTATTCTTTAATCTCTTTTCACAAATAAAACCAAATGGGTCATAAGGAACCCAACGGAAATATGTTTGGAACTTTCTTTGTAATATATTTTCTGCCTCTCTCTCGGCCTCCCTAGAGTTGCAGATGAAAGGACCTAATTGAATTTTGATCCTTAATTGAGCTTTCTTCTTTACACTACAAAAATGGATCACATCTGAATTGTTCATTTGCCTAAAGTATTCCAAGGCAAAGATCCTCATGGGCACATATCTTGGTAACCTGAATGGATGTAATTCACATCCATAAATCCTGATGACTGTATGGTTTTGATACAAATACCAATCCCCAACTTTATAAGTCCTTGAAAGTTGCAAGGTCTTTTTTATTTCATTACTGAGCCTTGGGGGAGAGATTCCTGTTAACAAATTTGTTGCAGGATATACAAACTGATCAATGAACTCAGTGTAGGAATAGGGAGAATCAGAGGAAGAATGAATTATGGGGGACCAAAATATGACTGACCTGGGGTTTCCCTTGGCATCAAGTTTTTGAACAGGGAAAGGGAACCTTTCTGACTGATAGTAGATAATGAGATGATAGATGACTGAGGATTATTTAAAAACTTTTTCAACATCTAGCCTTATGAATTGATCATGGATCTTGTTGGCTATGAAGGAAGCAAAGTCATATTTAATCTCGGGAGGTTGCCCCGGAGTAAAAATGGATAGCAAAGCCAAGGTTATCTAATCCACATATTCACTGGTGTTGAATCCCAAGACAAAAGATATCATATTTACAATGAGCCTTCCCAATGTATTGAAATAGTAAAAACCATAGGGAGGAGACCCTTTTGGCTGATGCTCAGGTAACATGAAAGTCTGACACATGAATTTTAGCTTTTCTGGGGTTAATTGCCTGGTTTTCTCAATCAATCCTTCCATGGACAATGGTGCTAATTCTTGGTCTGGTTCGAAGTGTAACATGGCATTGATAGCCTGGGGAGTGATGGGAAACATAATACTTTGATCAGGAGCTATTACAGCCCTCCGTGTTGGATCATAGTTTGAATGTAATGGATGATTTCTGGGAAAATAAGGACTTAGGGGATGAGATACCTTGGGAGATTGGATTCCCACAAACCTATAAAATCTTGCCCCTTTGAGTATTCGTCTCTGCAGCGACAATAACTCAATAGGGAACTTTCATCGAAATGCAGGTCTTTAATTTGGAAATCTTCATCTATCAAAGGTAAATATTCCAATTCACGGTGAGGAGCATTCAATGGAGTGATATTCAGAGCTGCCGGGACCTCCATTTTGGTTCTTGTGGATTCAAAATGGAGGTTTTTGGTTTTCCTCACAGGCCGGGCGAGATTTCTAAAATGAAGGAAATTGGCACAATTTGTAGGTTCAAGGAGCAATTACACAGTTTTAAAACCTCAGGGGAGGAATTCAGTGATGATTTTTAATCACTAATTCAGCGAAAAACAAAGAAAACCGAGTTTTACTTGCAGTCGGGGCGGAACGGGATAAATACCTGTTTTTTAGAAGAAAGCTGGTTCGTAACAGGTAACAGGTGATGGCGGGAATGTACTCGAACATGGGTGCAGCGGAATCTTGGAGTGAATCGAATAGCACAGTCAATTTCAGTGGAAATTCGAAAAATTGTAGCAGGGAGCGCTGTCGTTTTCAATAACGAAAATAACAGAAAACAAGGAAAAATGGCTTTATTTACAAGTTAAAAGGGTTTTTTATTTTTCCGAGGAGTGACGTCATCGACGTACGGGCTGACGTGAGCGAAGGTCGGGCGGTAAGTGGTAAGCGGTAACCCCGCACCGCTTTTGGATGAGGGTGGTTTAAATCGTAGGCAGCGCATTCCACAAAGTGTTTGGCTACGTGGACGCGTGGACTATTCAAATACCACCCATCCCCGCCGGGCTAAAATGCCGACAAGGGATGGGCAGCGGGGTGAACGCCGGCCGTTGATCTACCGAGGGGTGATCCGACGCGTTAGATGGGGAATAAGCGTATCTTGTGTGGGCCCGCTTCTGATTTTAAAACAATTAAAGTTTAGTCTAATGACTCCGGAGGCATCTAATAAAGGAGAGTAAGGGGTTATTAGTTAACTCGATAATTAACTAATCCCGTATTTATATACAAAGGGAGTTGTGGCGGGGTTTTGTTGGCGCGGTGTTAAAATGCCGCGTTAGATGCCAGGGTGAGCCACGTTGGCGCGGTTTTGAAAATAAAATTTCAGGTTTTATATTTTTGGGTTTAAACATACATATCGTATGTTTAAAGTTTTATTTTTCATATATGTTTTATTATATGATAAATTAATTAATATAATTAACTTACCATAGGGGCGGGATTATTATATAAAGATATAATTTAACCAAAGGGCTTATATAGTGGGTTTTTATTTGAATGCACGGGGAAATAATTACTTTGGTTAAACTTTATAATAGAGGGGTTTTTGGGGTATTTATAAAAAAGGAGTTATATACTTAGGATAGGGCATTTGACTAGGGATTTAGTAAATAGAGTTAAACATTAATATGATCAAGGGAAAAGGGAACTCAAAACACTTTGCACATCGAAGAAAGTGATAATTTTTGAAGTAAATTGCAATATCTCATCTTCAACATTTAACTTAGAATAGTAAGTTATTTTGAGGGATTTTTATGGAATTTTGCATGATTTTCCTAAGTAAAATTGGATTTTACTTAGGAAAAAATTAAAAGTGAATGATTATAATGATGAATTATTTCAAGTACTTAGGTATTTTTTATCATTAGGCCGAGGGTCTGGTCCCTCCAGAAGTCAAGGAAATGCCTTGAGCCCCTTTGATCTCCAAATACCTTAGTGCTTTGGGAGAAATTAGTAAAACTTTTGAGGGGAAAGTGATGAGGGAAGTTAATGAGTTTGACTTTGCTTGCTGTGATTTTCCAGTGTATTTCCTGCTTTAGTATTTGTGATGAAAGTAAAGGATCAAAAAACATGTAGCAGCATCATTCATCAGATAACACTTTGCAGCACCATCTACCTACCCTATCTACTTGACACTACCATTTTCTCTTCTTTATTAGGGTGCATTTAGACTTGCAAACCCTTTTCAATCTTTTCTTTTTACAAGGAAAATCTATCTAATTCTACCCTTATTACATCCAAGGGCTCAGATTAAACTGTTGAGCACCTTTTAATAACTCTACCTATCTACTTATCTGCCAAGATTAAACTGTTTGGTCAGATATTTATTCTCTATTCTATAACATGAAATTGAAATATGAATAAGTCAAGTTTAAACAGTTTGACCCTTCATAAATTGTGGCAAAGTTTGACAAGCTGCACACAATTGCTTATTTACAAAAAATGAAATAGTAGTGGCATTTGGATTTGCACACTTTCCTTGGTCTATTTTTTTCTTGGGGTTCATTTCTTTCACTTTTTTGACCATTTTATTTTTCTTACCCTTTGATTTTTCTTTTAAGGTATACCCTCTTTACATTTTTTAAATTTTTTGATTTTTTGGTTTTTCAAGAATATGGAACACCTTTGCTCAAGAAAAGGTTTGAACATATTCCATAATTCAATCAAGACAATCATGAAAGATGAAACCTATTGGTATAGGAGACTAACACTGGCTCCACTTGGGGATGGCTTTTCCTTGTGAAAAGTCAAGAACAGCAGGTCAGATGCCTCAAAATGTCTTCAAACTGAAAGTATGAAATCTTCCTTCTTCTGGTAGCTTTATTCTACATATGATAGTGAAACTTTTGGAACTTAGGGCCTTCACTTCGGGCTTCAATTCCAAGAAGTCACCATCCAATCCAAAACTGCATTAGAAAAAAGGATATATTATGTACAAGTTAGAAAAATTAAAACATTCTAATAAATGGGATCAAAATAATGCTTGAGCATTCGACCATTGACTGGTCCTTCTTCAACTTCTGAATTGTCCAACTCCTTCAAAAAGTAAGTGTTGTTTCCCTGCAAGGCATGAATGATATAAGGCCCTTTCCACAAGAAATCAAACTTTCCATGTTTCCCTTTTTCTTCTCTTCTAGAATCCCATCTCAGGACTTTATCACCTAGTTGAAAATCTTCTGATTTAGTCCTTTTATCAAACATTTTCTTTAATTTTTCCTGTAAGACTTGTGATCTTTGGTATACCTCTTCTCTGGTTTGTTGCAGGTGGATTGTTTGATTAGTTCTTCTTTGAATGTCATTTGGCTCCACTTGAGCCTCCTGAAGTAATTTCATAACAGGGATTCCTAAAGATGATGGGAATCTTGCTTCAATGCCATAAACTAACTCATATGGACTAGTCCCAATAGATTTCTTAGTTGTAAGTCTGTCTACCCACAATGCATTGGTCAGTTTCTTGTGCCAATTCTTTTTGTTTTCTTCCAATAACTTTTTGATGATATTGATAAGGCTTTTATTAGAGGATTCTGCTAGTCCATTACCCTGGGGGTAATAGGCTGTTGAATGGCCTAAAGTAATATGATATTTATGGTAGAAACTAATCATTTTCTTTGATTTAAATGCAGCAGCATTGTCTGTTATAATCTTTTCTGGACAGCCAAATCTTGAAAGTATGTTGGTTTCTAAAAACCCTATAATCACAGAATCATTGGACTGTTTACATGGGATAGCTTCAATCCATTTAGTGAAGTAGTCTGTGGCAGTTAAAATCCATCTATGTTGCCCTGAAGAAGGGGGATGAATTTCTCCAATAAAATCTAATCCCCATTGTTGAAAAGGTCTTTCTGTGGAAATTTGTTTTAAAGGCAGAGGTAACAACTTTCTTTTACCCTCAAATATCTGACATTTATGACAAGTTGTTACAAATTTCTTAACATCAGAAAATAAAGTTGGCCAGTAAAAACCAGCCCTTAAGATTTTGTCTGCAGTTGATTTTCAGTAGAGATGTCCTCCACAATCCCCTGCATGAAATTCATTAAGTACTTTATCAGCTTCATCTTTTAAGAGACAATTCAACAAGATTCCTTCATGATTTTTCCAAAATAAAGTGCTATCTAAAATACAATATTTCAAAGATGTCATTTTTAAAAATCTTTGCTTGGTTCTGGACAACCCTGGAGGAGCTTGCAGGTTTAATAAAACATGAATTATATCAGTATACCAGGGTGAATCTAAGAAAGCTTGACTGATCCGAGGAGTCGCCATCTCCTGCTCGTTATCCAGTTCATTGATATCTAAGGCTTGGCAATTGGTTTCTGTCATAAGTTGTGCTAAACCTTGGCCTTTTATCAGTTTGGTTGGTTTAATCTCAATATCATATTCTAAAATGGTAGCTATCCACTTACCTCGTTTACCTTCAATGCCATCTTGAGTCAAAATATCTTTAACTACTGCATTAGGCACATAAGCTATCACATGAGAATATAATATGTAGACTCTGAAATCTTTAATTGCTTTTACCAATGCAAAAGCCTGTTTTTCCATAATATTTTATTTTAGAGATGCATCCCTCAGTGCCTTACTAAAAAATGCTATTGGCTTTTCACACCCTTGGTCATCTTTTTGAAGTAAAACAGCTGCAACAGTATGTTTAGAAGCAAATGAAAAAATAATAAAGTCTCTATCAAATTTAGGACTGGTCAAAACTGGTGTCCTTGTTAAAGCCATCTTAATTTCCTCGAATGATTGCTTGGCTTCTACAGTCCAGTCAATGCTTGAATCTTTCCTCAACATGTTAGTTAGTAATCTAAGTAACTCTGCTAGACTAGAAATAAATCTTCTCAAGAAATTAATTTTTCCTATGAATGCTTGCAATTCTTTTATGTTTCTGGGGTGGGGTATTTGCAAAATCGCTTGAATTCTTTCTGGATCAATCCTAATGCCATCTTTAGAAATAATGTGCCCTAAGAGCTTTCCTTCTTCCAAACCAAACAATGACTTCTTAGGGTTTAAATAAATTCCATATTTTCTGCACTTTATAAATACTTGCCTTAAGTGATCTAAATGTTCTTGATCTGTTTTAGAGAAAACCGTTAAATCATCTAGGTAAATAACCAGAAAATCATGTATCTCTTTAGCAAAAGCAATATCCATTGCTCTTTGAAATGTAGCTCCTGCATTCTTGAGCCCAAATGGCATTTTGACATATTTAAACGTACCCCATGGTGTTGTGAATGTTGTTTTATCCTGATCATCAGGATGAACCAGAATCTGGTTGTACCCTGAAAATCCATCCAGTAGTGATATTCTCGAAGATCCTACAACCCTTTGCAGAATGTGATCCATTTTCGGCAGAGGATAGTTGTCTTTTAAAGAAACTTTATTCAAATTTCTTAAGTCGACACACAATCTAATTTCTCCTGTCTTCTTTCTTGTTGGTACCAGGTTAGAAACCCATTCTGAGAATCTGATAGGAGCTATAATCCATGCTTCAAACATCCTTTTGATTTCCTTTTCAATTGAGTGTAATAAAACAGGATTTATTCTCCTAAGCTTTTGTTTAAAAGGTTTCTAGTCTGGTTTTAAAGGTATAGTGTGTTGAATGATGGATGTATCATAAGATTTGAGGTCTTCATAACTCCAGGCAAAAACATCCTGGAATTCTTTTAATAGTTCAACATATTTAACCTTTTGATCTTTTGGAAGAGATTTGGACAACTTGACCATTTTGGGATTTTCTGGGGTTCCTAAGTTGCATTCTTCCATATCAGCCTTGACAGGTTCCATTTTAGGTCTAAATGGAATATCATTTGAGTCAAACAGATCTTCCAAAGGTGTTAATCCTTTGGGCAAATGATTATCCTTTAAATTAATGATTTCTGTCTCATCTTCTATGATCTCATCAGATTCCATGTGTTTCAAATTTTGCATGTATTTTTCAGTGAATGTGGTTGGATGCAGTAAATGAATTGCATTTTGTCTTGAAATTTCTATTTTTGTTCTTTTCCTTGATCAGATTCATCAATAGTTATATCCTCATCTATATTACAGTTAGAAAACTCACTTTGAAGTGTCAAAAAATTATTGATTTGATTGTTATTCACAAATACTTTCCAATTCAAAAGATTATCTGGTATAGCAGGCCTATGCCTAATTTCAGCTTAAAACTGATGATTAGGGTCGAAAGGTAACTTGCATGTACTAGAAAACATTGCTAAACTGTGAGCATGCAAATTTTGTTTCCTGGGAATCTTGGCAAGTTGGGCTTGTAAAAATGTGTTGAGAATCTCTACAACTGTCTCTCTGTATTGTTTTAATCTCATGTCTTTTGTTGAACATTCTCCTTTAATATGTTGAATGATTAGTTCGGAGTCTCCTATGATTGATACCCTAATAGCTCCTAACTTCTTGACATGTTTAAGCCCTAATAAAATAGCTTCATACTCTGCCATGTTGTTAGTGCATTTAAAATTCAACCTATAAGCATGACCCTCTGCATAATTGTTTTCAACATTATGTAACCAAATCCCAGCTCCTGCCCCTAGTCTGTTTACTGAGCCATCAAACTCTAAATGCCATAGAATTTCATGTTCATAATCTTCATCAATTGTTTTAAAGTGTTTCTTGACAGGAGCTAGTTGTTTAGTTTCTTCAGGTATTTCTTGATCATCTGTTGTTTCTTTGTTTTCAGAGATTTCTTCAATTTTAACAGTGGTTTTGTTTATGGCTTCCAATTCTGGAGCTTCTATTTCAGTAGGGAGATCTAACTCAGCATTGTATAAAATAAAAGAATCCATGTCAGAATGTACAGAGTAAACAGGGAAGTTTTCAGGCTTCTCATGGCTACTGACTAAGTACTTCATCAAGGTTTCTCTATATAACCTTTTAGGCTGACCAAATACTGAAATAGTTGCATATGACATGTCTAGTTGAATAGACCCTCCAAGTTTAGCATCCCAAGATCTAGACAATAACATACCATATTTAGGTGGAATATCAGCAACTACTATGTCCATTAAAACAGACTTAGCAGGGTATTGTACCAAAGTAACACACAGATCTTTAATTAAACCTAAACATTTTACCTGACTGGAATCAAATGAAAACAAATCTTTGTATGGTCTGGTAATATCTAGATTCAATCTTTCCATTACTGCCTTTGGCAACAAATTGTGAGATGCTCCAGAATCTAGCATTGCATTATGGAGTATCTTGTCATGAACATTCAGGCTTACATAAAATGGAGGAGTTCCTCCACTTTCTGGTTTTCCATTAACCTCAGGGCCAAAGAGAAGTTTGGGTTGATCATCAAGAATGTTTACTGAATCATCCAATCCAGTAATGTTAATGTTTAGGGACTTGGTAATCTGATTCCTATAGACATCATGTTTAGCCAATTCTGATAAAGGAACAGCTATCTTGAGTTTGCCTATTTCAGCCTCTAGATTAAAAGGTTTTTCCGTTTGAGTTTTAGTGTTTTGCACAGTTGGGTTTTCTCTGTTTTTTGGGTCTTCAATGTTTTTCTCTTTTTCATGAATGAAGTTTTGTTTTGAAGATGTTTCTGGACTAACTTCTACTGTTTCTTCTACATTTCCTACAGGAGGAAATATATTAGACTGTTGTTTGTTGTTTTGTTGGTTGTCCGAGACATCTTCAATTATTGGATTTGAAGGGTTGGGAGTTATTCTAGACAAAATTTGTACTTGGGGACTATTTTGTACAGGGGGAATGTTGACTTTACCTTTGACATTTTGTTTTGCAGTTTTCTGTTTGCTATTCTCTGGTACATCAATCCGTCTACTTCTCAAGTTATATTGTTTATGAACCTCATAAATTGCTGTGTCATAGCCTTCCTTGAAATCAAAAGTCTCACCTGAATGAGTTTGGAATGTTTCAAGGATGTGATTCTCTTGATCATCCTGGGATAGGAAAACCTCTGGTTCATTTTTGTCATCTGTTACATTGTTTATTTCTACATATTCTGTAGGTTCTTCAGAAGTTGAGCCTTCAACATAGTTTTCTTGGAAGGGTGGCCTAATGTTCTGATCAGGAACATTCTTTCCACTATTTTGATTCAGATTCCTCCTAAAGTTCGGGTTTCTTGCAACATTCTGATTGTCAGTAGAAGACTTTCTTTCAATGGTTTCCACTCTGTCTCCTAATCTTTTCATGCCTTTAATGATTACATCCAGCTTCTTTTCAAAAGCTGAAGGTTCTTCATTCATAGGCATTCTTCTTTCTGCCCTAGCTCTGGCTCGTTTTTCTATCAGATTTGCTTCTACACTCACCACTATGCTTTGCATTTCCTCTAATGTTTGAGGAGCTCTTTCCCCGAGGGAATAAGCTATATCAGAGTCAAAACCATCTGGAAATTTAACCAACACAGAGTCAGGTGGGGGTCTTAGGTTTTGAGGAACTGCATTATATGCTTCATTGAATCTTATGATGTAATCTTGCACGGTTTCGTTAGGTCTTCTTCTTAATTTCTCAAATTCTGATAGGATCTGAAGATGATCCTTCTTTTTCTCCCATCTGTTCAAAAATGCCCTATACAAAGCTTCTAAATCAGCAATACTGTTCGGGGTAAGAGCCCTAAACCAAGTTCTAACTTCTCCAGTAAGACTCTGAACGAAAATTCTCATTCGGATATTATCAGTATCAATCTCATAAAACTCAAAGTAATCGGTCATCCTTTTGGTGTGTTGTTGAGCTGTGTAAGTACCTGATCCATCAAAAGGTGTGATCTTACTCTGGTAATCCTGAGGTAAAGCTGGAGGGTTGGCTGGTAACCATAAAGGGGCATATCGATTAGCCATTGGAAGATAAAGTGAGGTAATAGGAGTTGATGATCTGGTAGGAGGAGATGGAGGAGTAGAAGGGATAACAGGTGTTTGAAAAGTTTGAGAAAAAGTGACTGAACTTGGAGATGCTTCAGTAATCACAGAAATGTTTGAACTTTCTTCAAAGGTTTGCTCAGACTGAATAGAGTTATGCAATTCTCTGTCAAGATGATGTGAAACAAATCGGTATTGAAAATCTTCAAAGAACAATGGATCTGGAACTAATCTAGATAATTCAGTTTCAGAAAAATTCACAAACAAAGATGTTTCAAATCGTGCATCAAAAGGAATGTCATCAATATATATAATTTTCACAGGACAAGATGCAGATCTAGAAAGTGATCTAGAACTTCCTGTACTCTCCTGACTTCCTCTTTCATAACTTTCTTGACTTCCTTGTCTTCTAAGAATCCTAGGAATCAGATTTGGATTTTCAAATATTGGTGGTGGATTGGGGTCAGGGTTTGACCTAGTATGTCGAATCCTTTCCGAAGCCAGTTTTCCTAGACTATGTGTTTTTTGAATTTTTGATTTTAATTGAAAGAATAAATACAACTTCTACAAATTCTTCAAGAAATAATGATATATGATTAAAATTTTCTCAAATATCTATTTAAACTAGAGAATCTGATTGGATATTTTGAAACTAAAGTTCAGTATATAAGCTAAATCAGAGATAGACTGAAGCAGCATTTATTTACTTTTGCAATTGCAAAGCAAAAGCAATTTCAAAGGCTACCTGGCTGATCTTCAGACTCTGTCTATAGCTTATAAATCAAACAATGGTATCAATAAAATGATTCAGGTCCCCAGTGGAGTCGCCACTATGTTATCACTCAGGTTTTCCCAGAAGTTGTGTAAGAGGAAAGTATACCCGAGGTAACCACAAACCAACCTTTTAGACGCAGAATCTAGCCAATCTGCATCCAGAGAGGGCTCTCTCTTTATGATTTATCTTTGTTCTTGGAAGGTTTTAGGCTAGTTATATATTCAAGAGTTTGTTTTGGGAAAATGGTGGAATCCACAAACTAAGGGCAAGGTTGAGGGTTTTCAGTCCATTGGGCTATGGAGTCAAAGGATGGCTTTACTGGATTTCTATTCTAGGCACAAGATGGTATTACAGGGCAAGATAGCTAGACAGAGAACAATCCTTAAAATTTAAAGTGGATGGGATGATCTTGAAGGGATGAAAGGCAGCTAAGAATCTTTCACCATGTTCAAAAGAAAGAAATGAAATGACTACAAACAAAGAGAAATGAAGAATTCTTTATTATAGTAATCAACAGTGTTTAAATTAGCAAAGCAAGAGCATTTAAGAATTCATGCTTATAACTAATTTAGAAGAAAACATTAAGAATAATAACATTTGAAAACAGAGTACAGTTAAGCAAATTCTGTTTCAATCCTTTATGTAAATTATTCAGAAATGGATATGATGGTATTATAAACTAATATAAAATTTCAGACAAAAGGGTAGAAAAACTTATTGAACTGTAGTCCAACACATGAATCCTGCAACAAGTCCAGTGCTTTAAATCGTCATCCAGTAAGCCACGAATAAATTTCTCCAAAATGCTTTTATTCCGAAAATCTCAATGTTACAGCAGAGTAATAGAATCCACCCTCAATACTCTCTTTGAGGGTTTATTTATACACTGAATAATTGAAAATATCTCACACTATCCTAGCCCATATTTTGGGGTGACTAAGGATTAATTTACAAGTAAACAAGAGACAAATGGTCTCGTAGATAGCATAATAAGTAACTGCTGATGTGATGTTTCCTTTCTTTGTGGATGTGCTGGAGGTAAGTGCTGAAAAAGGGCTCGTTGCTGTCTTTTGGAGTAATTTGTTTTGCTTGCTTGATACTCTTTGTCTTTACGGATACTCTTTTACCTGTGTAACTGATACTCTTTCATCTGTACTCATTTTTACCATTTACCTGATAGTAAAGATAAATTCTCATTCTGAAAATAACTTTTATAGAATTTCCAACATTTCATTCCACCATTGATTATCTGGTATCATAGTCCTTTTGAGCTTTCTCAATGTTTCATCTGCTTCTGTGAGTTTGTAAAAGGTGGGCTCATTAGGAAATAGATACTTTATTTCATGTTCCAAATGAAATAAATTCCTCACTTTATCATAGATATTTCTCCCTGTTGGTAATGTTGATTGTGGTAAACTAGGAGAACAAGCAGCTGTATTTTGAGCATGAGCATTTATTTTCTTTACATAGGTTTCCAAGTCCATTATTTGATCCTCTGAGAGCATAGGACTTGGTAACCCACTGTCCAACAAAGCTTGGAATTTCTCTCTGAAAATATTGATATCAACCAAAATATCTGTGCACTTCCTTTCTAAATTCTGCATGAAAGTTCTCTTGATGAAAACTCTCTTTATTTCCAAAATTGTGCTTGTCCTGTCATCAATCCCTAACACTGCAAGCTGTTGCTTTGTCCTGGTGTTCAAAAATTGAATGAGCTGATTGGCCTGCTCAGGCCTGCCTCTTAATTCATTTCTGGTTCTGTTTATTTCTTCTTGGGCTATTTTAACCAACTCATTTTGTTCAAAAATAGCTTGAATAGAGGGCCACATACCCTTTATTAACTCAATGATGTTACCCCAAAGAATGTCATTTATTTCGTTTAAAGGCTTCTCCAATGAAAGATCTTTTTCCAAAGCCTGAACCAATTTTTCCAACCTTTTTATTTCCCTGGTGTTATCAGCAGCTGTCTTTTTAGATGTATCATATTTTTCCTCCAATTTTACTAATTGCAATTTCGTTTCTTGGAGTTCTGTGACCCTTAGTTGTAGACTTTCCATCTGCTTTATTAATTCATCAGAATTCAAACCAGAAGTGTTTACCTGGGATGGCTGTATCTGTTGCCCTGTTGTTGTAGTACCTGTTGTTGATGTCTGCCTGATAGTTTCCTGTTCCTGCAAAGCTTTTTCCAATTCCTTCTCCGTTTCACTTAGTCGCTCAGTCATATTTAGGAGCAACTCCATTATTTCTTCCTGTGAATTCCCCTTTAGAACTTCTTGGGTCTGAGGGTGCCTTGAGGCTGGCAATTTTAGCTGCTTTCTTAGTGCAGCTATATCATCATCTTTCTTCTTTATTAATGCTTCAATACTTTTAATGTCTTTGGGGTTGTGACCCAAACCAATGATTATGTCTTCTAAAGACTTTATTCTGTTATCTTTGGCCTGTGAAGAGGCCTTCTCAATTTGCAATTGTGCAGTTGTGTTATTCAAAGAATCCTGCAGCGTTATAGCTGCCATGGCCTTATTGGTAAGAGTAGAATATACCATTTCCCCAGTTTGTCTGTGTAGCTCTATCTGGTCCAGAGGATGGATATCTTTTGCCAAAACTTCAAAATTTGTTCTGATGTAATCAGCTGCTGAAGTGGGCTTTGGCACCTTTGTCTTGAAGTGGCTCATCAACATTTTGCCTTGTGAAAGGTCAAACGCTGACATTAGCCTTTCTTGATTTTGGGGAGCCATCTTCATATACTGATCATATACCTTCATTTTCAATGGATCATTCTTTGTTTTAATATTAATGAAGGTTCTTTTAATATCTCCAGTGTCTGTCTTTGGCGGTCTGAAAGAAGATACTTCAGTGCTTAATTGCTTTTGTAAAGCTTTCCCTCTCTGGCTTATGTTTGTTTCACTTGCTGTGCCAGTTTGCTGACTATCTTCCCTTCCATCATCAAATACTTCATCTATAATTTCTACATCTGGAAGTGGATCTGATTTGTGTTTTTTAGTTTGATGTACCTGTGAGGTCCCTTTTGGAGGTGTGGTATCTGGAACCTGCCTCTTCTTCCCTATTTCCACATTTAATGGAGTTTGCAACTCTGGAACTTGTGTGTGCTTTGCCTGTGTGGGAGAAACCTGTGATTGTTCAAGTGCTTTGGAAGTTTGTGGTTTCTCTGCCATGACCAAAGTTTCAATAACCTGGATTGCAGGTTCTTTTCCTTTGCCCTTTGATTCTGCTGCAACTGATGAACTGCTTTCCTGTAATGCGTGCTGTAGAGTTGCTGCTGAAGAAGTACCAATGTAGGGTACCTACACTTGACCATAAGATTCTAGGTCAAAGTTCTTCTCAACATCTTTCATAATTTTATTCATTTTTTCAGCTTCACTTTCTTCCTCAACAAGTGTTCCTTCAACCCATTCATCTTGATTGGCATATTGTTCTAGATCAGGAATCTTGTGGTGTATATAAGGGGATGATTTATTCTTTAATCTCTTTTCACAAATAAACCAAATGGGTCATAAGGAACCCAACGGAAAGATGTTTGGAACTTTCTTTGTAATATATTTTCTGCCTCTCTCTCGGCCTCCCTAGAGTTGCAGATGAAAGGACCTAATTGACTTTTGATCCTTAATTGAGCTTTCTTCTTTACACTAAAAAAATGGATCACATCTGAATTGTTCATTTGCCTGAAGTATTCCAAGGCAAAAATCCTCATGGGCACATATCTTGGTAACCTGAATGGATGTAATTCACATCCATAAATTCTGATGACTGTATGGTTTTGATACAAATACCAATCCCCAACTTTATAAGTCCTTGAAAGCTGCAAGGTCTTTTTTATTTCATTACTGAGCCTTGGGGGAGAGATTCCTGTTAACAAAGTTGTTGCAGGATATACAAACTGATCAATGAATTCAGTGTAAGAATAGGGAGAATCAGAGGAAGAATGAATTATGGGGGACCAAAATATGACTGACCTGGGGTTTCCTTTGGCATCAAGTTTTTGAACAGGGAAAGGGAACTTTTCTGAATGATAGTAGATAATGAGATGATAGATGACTGAGGAATATTTAAAAACTTTTTCATCATCTAGCCTCATGAATTGATCATGGATCTTGTTGGCTATGAAAGAGGCAAAATCATATTTAATCTCAGGAGGTTGCCCAGGGGTAAAAATGGATAGCAAAACCAAGGTTATCTCATCCACATATTCACTGGTGTTGAATCCCAAGACAAAAGATATCATATTTACAATGAGCCTTCCCAATGTATTGAAATAGTAAAAACCAAAAGGAGGAGACCCTTTTGGCTGATGCTCTGGCAACATGAAATTCTGACACATGGATTTTAGCTTTTCTGGGGTTAATTGCCTGGTTTTCTCAATCAATTCTTCCATGGACAATGGTGCTAGTTCTTGGTCTGTTTCAAAGTGTAACATGGCATTGATAGCCTGGGGAGTAATGGGAAACATAACACTTCGATCAGGAGCTATTACAGCCCTTTGAGTGGGATCGTAGTTTGAATGGCAGTAATGGATGATTTCTGGGAAATAAATGACTGAAGGGATGAGATACCTTGGGAGATTGGATTCCCACAACCCTATAAGATCTTGCCCCTTTGAGTATTCGTCTCTGCAGCGACAATAACTCAATAGGGAACTTTCATCAAAATGCAGGGCTTTAATTTGGAAATCTTTATCTACCAAAGGTAAATATTCCAATTCACGGTGAGGAGCATTCAGTGGAGTGATATTCAAAGCTGTCGGGGCCTCCATTTTGGTTCTTGTGGATTCAAAATGGAGGTTTTTGGTTTTCCTCACAGGCCGGGCGGGATTTCTAAAATGAAGGAAATTGGCACAATTTGTAGGTTCAGGGAGCAATTACACAGTTTTAAAACCTCAGGGGAGGAAATTAGTGATGATTCTAATCACTAATTCAGCGAAAAACAATGAAAACTGATTTTTACTTGCAGCTCGGGGCGGAAAAGGAAAAATACCTGTTTTTTGGAAGAAACTGACTTTTAACAGGTATCAGGCGATGGCGGGACTGTACTCGGACACAGGTGCAGCGGAATATTGGAGCAAGAACAGTTAACACAGTGAATTTCAGTGGAAATTCGAAAATCGCAGCAGAAGGCGCTATTGCGTTTGACAGCGAAAATAGTGAAAAAACACGAAAATTGACTTTATTTACAAGTTAAAAGGGTTTTTATTTTTCCGAGGAGTGACGTCATCGACGTACGGGCTGACGTGAGCGAAGGTCGGGCGGTAAGTGGTAAGCGGTAACCCCGCACCGCTTTTGGATGAGGGTGGTTTAAGTCGGGAGGGCAGCGATTCCACAAAGCGTTTGCCACGTGGACGGTGGACTATTCAAATACCACCCATCCCCCGCTGGTTAAAACACTGACAAGGGATGGGCAGCGGGGTGAACGCTGGCCGTTGATCTACGGAGGGGTGATCCGACGGTTGCAGTGATGGGGAATAAGCAGGGGATTCAGGTGTGGGCCCGTCGGATTTTAAAACAATTAAAGTTTAGTCTAATCACCCCGGGAGGCATCTAATAGGCGGAGAGTAAGGTTATTAGTTAACTCAGATAATTAACTAATCCCGTATTTATATACAAAGGGAGTTGTGGCGGGGTTTTGTTGGGCGCGGGTGTTAAAATGTTGCGTTAGATGCCAGGTGGGTGAGCCACGTTGGCGCGGGGTTTTCCAAAATAAAACTCCGGGTTTTGTATTTTTGGTTTTAAACATACATATTGTATGTCTAAAGTTTCATTTTTTCATATATGTTTTATTATATGATAAATCAATTAATACAATTAATTTACCATAGGGGCGGGATTATTATATAAAGGTATAATTTAACCAAAGGGCTTATATAGTGGGTTTTCTTTTGAATACACGGGAAAATAATTACTTTGGTTAAACTATATAAGAGAGGGGTTTTTTGGGTTATTTATAAAAAGGGAGTTATATACTTAGGATAGGGTATTTTACTAGGGATTTAGTAAAAATAGAGTTAAATGTAAATATGGCAAAGGACAAGGAAACTCAAAATATTTTTGCACATCTAAGAAAGTGAAAACTTTTGAAGTAAATTGCAATATCTTATCTTCAGCACTTAAACTTAGAATAGCAAGTTATGATGAGGGATTTTTATGGAATTTTGCATGATGTTCCTAAGTAAAATGAGATTTTACTTAGGACAAGGTTAAAGATGGATGATTATAATGATGAATTGTCTCAAGTACTTAAGTCTTTTTTTATCATTAGGTCGAGGGTCCGGTCCCTCCAGAAGTCAAGGAAATGCCTTGAGCCCCTTTGATCTCCAAATACCTTAGAACCTTGGGGGAAATTAGTAAAACTTTTGAGGGGAAAGTGATGAGGGAAGTTAATGAGTTTGACTTTGCTTGCTGTGATTTTCCAGTGTATTTCCCTGCTTTAGTACTTGTGATGAAGTAAAGGATCAAAAACATGTAGCAGCATCATTCATCAGATAACACTTTGCAGCACCATCTACCTACCCTATCTACTTAACACTACCATTTTCTCTTCTTTATTAGGGTGCATTTAGACTTGCAAACCCTTTTCAATCTTCTTTTCTTTTACAAGGCAAATCTATCTAATTCTACACTTATTGCATCCAAGGGCTCAGATTAAACTGTTGAGCACCTTTTATTAACTCTACCTATCTACTTATCTGCCAAGATTAAACTATTTGGTCAGATATTTATTCTCTATTCTAAAACATGAAATTGAAACATGAATGAGTCAAGTTTATACAGTTTGACTCTTCATAAATTGTGGCAAAAGTTTGACAAGCTGCACACAATTACTTATTTACAAAAAATGAAATAGTAGTGGCATTTGGATTTGCACACTTTCCTTGGTCTATTTTTGTTTGGGGTTCATTTCTTTCACTTTTTTGACCATTTTATTTTTCTTACCCTTTGATTTTTCTTTTAGGGTATACCCTCTTTACATTTTTTAAATTTTTTGATTTTTTGGTTTTTCAAGAATATGGAACACCTTTTCTCAATAAAAGGTTTGAACATATTCCATAGTTCAATCAAGACAATCATGAAAGATGAAACCTATTGGTATAGGAGACTAACACCAGGGTGAATATTTGTGTCTCTTGTTTGACTTCTCTTTATGATCCTACTGTCGTTAATGTTTCTATTGTTCAGAACTTTTGTGTAATTGCTTAATGATGAATATGAATATAAGAAGGATTAAATTATTAAAAGTAATTATCAAATTATAAGACCTTGAAAAATCAACAAATATCACCTTAGATATGACATTAAATAATTAAATTAATTGTCTCTTGTCTTCTATTCTTGGAAAGGGACATTACAGCAAAGGTTTTGGATGTTGATTTATGGTAGCATAGGATGTGCTCTAGCCTTGTAACTTTGTATATAAGCTAAGACACATGTATTCCATAATACCCAGAAAGAATTTTTGAAAATTCCACTTAGAGATGGTTTAATTAAATTAATTAATCGTTTTTAATGTTTTCCTAAGTCTAAACTTAGGGAAAATGATTAATTAAAGGGTATTAATTAAACTAAGTGTGAATCTTCTAGATAAAGTCATGGATCACCTCCAAGTTAATATTAGCCTTTGATTATGTTTTAATATTGGTCGTTGAAGGGTCAACAAAGGATTATAAGAAGGAGGGTGAGGGGCCTATGGAAAACACATCGACATTGATCATTTGGTATTTTCGAGCTTGTGAGAGAGACACAACTTTTTGATCAAGATCGAATCACTAGGGATGAGTTTGATAAGTGATTTGATTCAGATCAGTTCCAGAGAGGGGCAGATGTAGTAATTGGTCAGGAGGACCAGGAATACATTTCAGAGAGAGAGGCAGCAGTCACGCAAAAGAGGCAGCGCAGTCATCTGGAGGGGTGACATAGTTCTTGAAGGAAATCACGCAGAAGTGACGTAGTGCCTTCCTGATTCAGTCTGGAGATAAATGGAAGCTAGGGTTTTTGAGCCAAGAGAGCCAAAACTCTGTTTCATATCTGTTTCATATCAATTTTCCCACACAGTCTTACATAGTTGTAGCATAGGCATCATGCAGAGGTAGAGAAGGGATTCATCAGTGTTGTTCAGATCAGTCAGGGACTTTCATAGTGAGGTATATCTCACATTTCTTATATTGCTGAGATTTTCTCTGAAGGGTGAGCCAGACATTGGCACCCTAGTTGTACTCAAGATTTTGCTACTTAGTAATACAAAACCCTCAGATCTGTTGCACCAGTTTTTTCGAGTTGGGTTTTTCCGGGGACTTCGTCCAAAAATAACTGTGTCAAATTTGGATGTTTTTCATTGTATTTTGTTCAGTTTGTTTATAAAACATTATTTGTGTAGACTGCGGCAGTAATTACTTCGATATTTCACTGTAATGAAATAATTATGAAAAATAATAGGAGAAGTAATTCAGTTTTGTTGTAGTAGGAATCTAGATTCTTCACATGGTATTAGAGCTTATTCAAGCTGAAGTGTAGGAGAAACAAGAGTGAACCAGCAGATCAATGTTGAAGAGACTGGGAACTGCATAAGAAGCAGTAGACTACCCCAGAAATTATGCAATCCAGGCCAGGAGGGAAATCCAGCGCAGAAAGAGCTCCCTCTGAGAGAGTTGACAGAGGGGTAAGATTTTTTAGTTGCAGAAGAGGCAGCGTAGCAAACCAGTGTAGTGGAAGGACGTAGTAGATGCACAACAGTAAGTGCTAGTGCATAAGCGTCAGAAATTTTTTGAAAAACACAGTTGGGGATTTCTTGACCTCAGAGAGCTCTCTTACTCAAAGAGACTCAATTTTTCCTGTGCAGGAGCAGAAGTATTGACTTACTCCTCAAGGAGTGCGTAAGTCCAGCTGAGAAAAGGGTTAGAGGAAGAAATTGACAGTTGAGGAGATGGCCAGCAATGGATTGCGTGACCAAGATAGATTGGAGGGTGCCTCCAACTATGTTATTTGGAAGTCAAGGATTCAGTTTCTCCTTGATGAACATTATCTAAAGGCCCTCATTGACAGTGTAGTTGTAGAGCCACTCGATGCAGCACATCTGAGAGCCTTCAAGAAGAACATGGAAAGAGCCAAACGATTGATCTTAGATGGTGTGAAGGATCACATCGTACCTCAAATAACAGCAAAGAACTCTGCTAGAGAAAGGTGGGTAGGGCTAGAAAAGCTATACCAAGGATATTCCGAGTAGAATATGTATCTGGAGGGGAAGTTGCGTAACACCAGGATGAAGAAGGGTGAGCGTTTTGGCTCCTTCCTGTCTCATATTCAGGATAACCAAGATCATTTGTCCGCAGTGGAG
Organism: Pinus albicaulis; assembly: GCA_034641835.2. Lineage (NCBI taxonomy): Eukaryota > Viridiplantae > Streptophyta > Pinopsida > Pinales > Pinaceae > Pinus > Pinus albicaulis. Next base: position 1,708,769,720 of record CM076581.1, read on the forward strand.
TCAACACCTAGAGACTCAGAGCTGGTAAGGCTCACTCTGAAATTTGTTTCAGAAGACTATCAGGTCTTTTTCCAGAGCATTCTGGGTAGAGAAAATCTTCCAGGATGGGAAGCGATGTGGCCAGCCTTGTAGCAAGAAGAGTTGAGGAGAGACCTCCTCATAATCCATATTGAGGATGGCAACAACGGTTCGAAATTCAAGATGGAGGAGGAAGATAACACAACCCTTGCATCAAAGGGGCAACAGAGGCAGAAGAAGAAATATATATCTAAGATCAAGTGCTTCAGGTGTGGGGATATGGGACATTATGCCACACAATGTCCTTTAATAAAAAGGATAAAGAGGAGAAGCAAGATCCTCAAGCCGGAGCTGCCAAGGTTGAGGCAGACGATGATTGTGCTATGTTAGCTCATATTCCGAAACGAGATAAGTGCGCTGACTTGGAGTTGTAGATCCAGAATATACAGGTGGCAGGATCCTTGATTATTTCCGAACTCTTGGATCACATGCAAGCTACAACAGCTTGAAGACAGTAGCAGGATGGACAGTTGCAGTGGAAGATGAAGAGACAATGTAATGGCTAGTAGTAATAGAGCCTGATCAGCGTAGAGAGGGAGCATCAACAGCAGCAGCAGTTGAGTAGCAGCAGCGCAGATCACACTGGTGCAGCGCATTGCTCACGTAGTACAGAGCAACAGCAACGCAGCATATTCAGAGGGTTGGTGCATAAGTTAGCAGCAGACATTCTTATTATCCAAGATGCATTTTTACTTGTCCAATTTCGGATATTTTTCTGTTGCAATTAGCAACAGTGCAGCAGTGCAGCAGCAGCAGTGGTTGAGAAATAGTAGCAATAGATGAGCAACAACAACGCAATGCATAGTGGTGCAGCACAGTGCAGAGCAGTGCTCATGTAGTGCAGCAGCATGGTTGCAAAATTCAAAGGGATTTGTAGTACAGTGGCAGTTGGCAGCAGAATGTAGATTCAGTAGTAGTATAGATGCAACATTTTATGCAGTGTTGCTGAGCAGCATCAACAACACAATAGCAAATGTTACAGAAGTCATAGCAGCACATTGAGTTGTATTGTTAGAGCACTTTCCTAGCTAAGAGGGAGTGTTGATTTATGGTAGCATCGGATGTGCTCTAGCCTTGTAACTTTGTATATAGGCTAAGACACATGTATTCCATAATACCCAGAAAGGATTTTGGAAAATTCCATTTAGATATGGTTTAATTAAATTAATTAATCATTTTTTAATGTTTTCTTAAGTCTAAACTTAGGGAAACTGATTAATTAAAGGGTATTAATTAAACTAAGTGTGAATATTCTAGATAAATTCATGGATCGCCTCCATTATGTTTAATACACTGCCAAGCCAAGACATAAACATCGTAATTAATTAATCTACCTCACTAAGCCTTTGTTTATCACTCTTTAACCTTTCCGTGTCATCTGTGACTGATTAACCCTTGATTATGTTTTAATCTTGGTTGTTGAAGGGTCAACGAAGGATTATAAGAAGGAGGGTGAGGGGCCTATGCAAAACACATCGATATTAAGCGTTTGGCATTTTCGAGCTTGTGAGAGACACATCGTTTTGATCAAGATCGAATCACTAGGGTTGGGTTTGCTAAGTGATTTGATTCAATGGTCAATTCCAAAGAGGGGAAGATGTATTAACTGGTCAGGAGGACCAGGAGTACATTTCAGAGAGAGAGGCAGTAGTCACGCAGAAGAGGCAACACATTCATCTGGAGGGGTGACGCAGTTCTTGAAGGGAATCACGCAGTAGTGACGCAATGCCTTCCTGATTCAGTCCGGAGATAGCTGGAAGCTGGTGTTTCTGAGCCAGGAGGGCCAAAACTCAGTTTCATATCAGTTTGATCTTTTGCAGAGGAGAGGTGATGTATTTCTTCAATTTTCCCATGTAGGCTTACACAGTTGCAGCGTAGGCATCATGCAGACGCAGAGAAGGGCTTCCCCAATGCTATTCAGATTAGTCGGGGACTTGCAAAGTGAGGTATATCTCACATTTCTTTTGTTGCCGAGATTTTCTCTGAAGGGTGAACCTGATATTAGCACCCTAGTTGTACTCAAGATTCTACTACTAAATAATCCAAACCCTCAAATTTGTTGCATCGGTTTTCCTGAGTTGGGTTTTTCCAGGGACTTAGTCCAAAAATAATCGTGTCAATTGTGGATGTTTTAAATTGTATTTGGTTCAGTTTGTTTCAGCACTTACATTTATTCTGCAACATTATTTCTGTAGACTGTTTAGTAATTACTTCGATATTTCACTATAATGAAAAAATTATGAAAAATAATAAGAAAAGTAATTCATATTTGTTGCAGTAGGAATCCAGATTTAGGATTTTTCACATTGGACATCCTCCATTATTTCTCCAACTTTTTAATGTCTTGTACCTTTTTAGAAGAAATCATCTGAAATATTTTCAAAGGTAGGCATTTTCTCACGAGCATAGACACCTTGCACCAAAGGTTGTCTTGGGTGCAGAGAAACCATATAGTGCAATGGGCACTAACTCATATGTGACCTTCATTCCAATTGCAAAGCTTTGATCTCTAATTTTGATGATATTCATCAAGTAGCTTTCAATTATTCATCTAGTATATCTTTGAAATGAAGTATTATGATAGCCAAATAGAGATCGTATGCCAAAGTTACGACCCCTGGGAAGTTGTTGAGATTTTGGGGTAGCATCGGGTGTGCTCTAGCTTTGAAACTTTGTGGAGGGGCAAATACACACGAGATCTCCAAAACCCGGAAAGCGTTTGGATAAATTTCATCTGGTGTTGAAGTTATTCAAATAATTATTATTTTTTAATGAGGACCCTAAGTCTAACTTAGGGAATTAGAAAAATTAAAGTGAATTAATTAAACACATGTGATGAAATGTTCTAAGTGACGTGGATCAAGCAGTATTTTAATCTGAGTCGTCGATTAGAGATTATATCACGCCAGTTGGTTTCCCAATGATAAAATTATAAAGGAAAGGCTTGGGGTCAGTTGGAGGACACGCACACATGCAGAGCAATAAAGTTAAGTCGAATTTATGGGCCATGGTTTGTTGCAGAATTTGAAGTGAGTTTGCAGTGCAGTGAGTGGTAGAGATCAGCAAGGGATGATCTAATCCAAGGCTGATAATACAGCGGCAGAGAGGCAGTGAGTACCAGACAGCACAGAGCTAGCCAGGAGGATGTAGTTCATCTAGCACCATGCAGAGGACTGCACAAAGGTTGTGTAAGCCCAGCCAGGGTGATGTAGACCCAACCAATGTAGCGCAAGGGCAGCGAAGCACTAACCGAGGTGACGCAAGCCTAGCCAGGGCAATGCAAAGGCAGCACAACACTAGTGAGGGTGACGCAGTGGGGATGTTGGCTAGTGAGGGCTGACACATAGGCTGCATAGGCAGCACTGAGTGTTTTAGTGGGCCAGAAGGGCTTGTGATATGTAAATCCCAATTGAAGGTGTGATAGAGCCATATTTCTGTCTCCGAGTGAAAGGTACTAACTGTTGTGTAATTTCTCTATAGGGCCAACCATTTCTGGTGCTTAGAATGTTGTATTCAAATTATGCATAATAATAAAACCCTCTAGAGTTGTTGCACCGGTTTTCCCGCATTGGGTTTTTACGATGACATTTGTCCAAAAAATCGTGTGTAATCTTGTCACATATGCGTATTGTTCAGTAAATGATTTGTAAATGTGTAGGCTGCAGTTTGTGTCTTCTTTAATGTTTTTTTTAATACTTCAGTTAAATAACTTGTTAATTAAATTAAACAAGTAAGCGAAGTAGATCTAGACACTGTAGTAGGGTTTTTGTTTTGAAACTTTCACATGGTATCAGAGAATTGCAGATCAAGTTGATCCACCAATAGAGCGGCTGAAGAATATTGCTGCATTGAGAGCAATTGAAGCAACAGAGATCCAGAAGAGGGCAGTGCAGCACCAAGAGGGACATAGCCCAGCCAAGTTGACATAAAGGCCATGCAGAGGCTGACACAAAGCCATCTGAGTAATGCAGAGGCAACACAGAGTCTTCCAGAGTGACGCAAGAGAAGCTTGCACTGCACAGAGGCTGCGTTGAGCCAGTCTGCTCATGCAGAGGCCAGTCAGAGGGACGCAATCCGTGTGGAGATTGTTGTGCAGTTTTCCAAAGTCTGGAAGCAGAGCTTATGATCTTTAGAATTTGCTGGTGTGGCACAAGTTCTGCTGGTGCAGAAAAGTGCCTAGCCTAGCAAAGGTGACAAGAGCAGGAGTAGAAGAGTTGCTCAGCAAATTTGTGCCAAACAGATCTGAGATTCAATCAGGAGAGTGATCGTAGAGGTCTGATTCAATTGTTTTGGCGAAGGATTTCCGAGAGGGAAATTAGTTGTCAAAGGGAGCAGCTACTATAGAGGGTTTTTATCACCAAGAAACCTAGGTGCAATTTTATGTTGAGTGTTGCAGCAAGAAGAGGGAGAGTACCTGTTTCGACAGATTTGAGCAGAGATGGTTTCTCATGGATTGAGAGATAGGGATAGGTTGGACGATGTGTCCAACTTTGTTATCTGGAGGGTAAGGATCATGAGAGCCCTGGATGAGTACGACATCAAGGACCATGCTGGAAATGTCCTAGTTGTGCCTACGGATGCAAATTCCTTGAAGAAATTCAACGAGAATCAAGCACAGGTTGAGCGCTTGATCATGGATGGAGTCAAGGATCACGTGGTTTCACATATTGCTAGGAAGAACATGGAAAATTAAATGTGGACAGATTTGAACATGATGTATCATGGAAGCTCCGTCTAGAGGAAGATGCTTCTGGAGAATCAGATGTGGTTGTTCCAAATGCAGAAGGGTGAGGAAATCAATCCCTTCCTCTTTAGACTTCATACTACCCGAGACCAATTGATTGCCATGGGTATGACTCAAGATGAAAGGCTCTTGGTAAGGACTGCCCTGAATGCAGTCACTGATGAATGGGAAACATTTGTCCAAAGCATATTGGGCAGGGCAGCATTACCATCCTGGGCGAACATGTGGGCAATCCTCTGTCAGGAGGAAATAAGGAGATTTACCAAGAGGAAAAGCAACAAAAGTGGAGTCAAAGTAAAGAAAGAGGAGGAGATGGATGCAACCCTTGCATAAAAGGGATAGAGGCAACAAGGGAAGAAGAAGAGAGACCTATCCAAGGTCCAGTGCTTTATTTTTGGCAAACTTGGACACTTCGACAGCAATTGTCCTAAGAAGAAGGAGGATTCCAAGGCAACAGCAACAAAAGGGGACAATGGTAGTGACGATGACGTAGCCATGATTGCTCATGAAATATGGAAGTGGGGTGATATTTCTCTATAGAGAAGCTACAAATGGAGGCAAGATCCTTGAGGTGCCCAAACTCTTGGATCACATACGAGCTACTGGAGCCTTAAGACAGTAGCGGGACAAGTGGAGTAGTAGGTGCAGAAGATCACAGTGAAGTAGAGGCAAGTTGGGACGTTGAAGTCTGGAGCAGTGCAGAGGAGAGTCAACAGCTGTGTGGAAGTAGCAACGTAGAGGCTGATGGGATTTCAACAGCGAAGAGGCAGTGCTTACGCAGTGTAGTGCAACAGACATCACAGTGCTTCAAAGAGACAGCGCAGTGCAGCAGCAGAGGGAGCCTGAGTGATGAGTTGTAGCCCAACTGATTTTCTTATCAGATATTGGGCAATCCTTCAGTTGCTTACTTCTCAGCGACTGAGTTGTAGTGCAGCAGTTAGCAGTGGCAGTGCTATAGGCAGCATGATGAAGAGATTTGAGAGGGAGCTGCAGTACGGATGTAGTAGTGTAAGTGGCAATGACATGGGTAGTAGTACAGAGAGCATCAGCATGTTGAGATTTTGTGAAGTTGGAGTAGCATCGAATATGCTCTAGCCCTGAAAATTTTTGAAGGGGCTAAGAAACACATCACCTCCAAAATCCAAAAAGCATTTGGAGAAATTTCATTTGGTGTTGAAGTTATTCAAATAATTAATTTTTTTAATGAGGACACTAATTCTAAACTTAGGAAATTAGAAAAATTAAAGCGAATTAATTAAACACGTGTTGAAATGTTCTAAGTGACGCAGATCAAGCAGTATTTTGATACCAGTCATTGATAAGAGATTTAATCACGGCCTTTGATGTGTTCAACGAAAAAGTATAAGAGAAAGGCTTGAGGGGCAGTTGGAGACACACACACGAAGGAAGAGCTGAGAAACTAAGCTGGAATTCTAGGGCAGGGTTTGCTAAGAATTTCCAGAGGAGTTTTCTGCAGCAAGGGGTAGTATTCGCTGAGGGGATGATCTGATCCCGGAGCCAAGATTCAGCAAGAGGTAGAGGAGTAGCATTCAGGGACAGTGCAGAGGAGCAAGGGCAGCAGCCGAAGCAGTTACGCAGTAGTTGCGCAACACAGCTTCAGCCGTTATGCAGGTGCTACGCAGGCCTAGGAGGGGCAACGCTATAGCTTAAGAGGGCTTCCAGAGTTACGCAAAGGCCTCTAGAGGCAACGTAAGGACTGTGTCACCCACTCTGGGGTTACGCAGTCCCCTTCTGAGCAACGCAGGGGCATGTAGAGCCTAGTAGGATTGACATTGGGGCTTTAGGGGCAACGTTGGGGTTTCTAGGGCCAGAATCGGGCTGAGTCTTGTAAATCTCGTTTGAGCGTGTGGATCAGTCAGAATCTTGGTCTCATAACAGCAGGTTAGCTGCAGATCTACTTTTTCTCGATCGGGTTAACCAGATTTGGTGTCCATATTTGTTGTACTCAAATTCTACATAATAATAATAAACCCTCATATTTATTTCATCGGTTTTCTCGCATTGGGTTTTTCTGGGGACTTATGTCCAAAAATCTGTGTGTCACTTTGTTGGATGGGCGTAATATTCAGTGGATGATCTGCATGTGTGTAGGTTGTTAGTTGTGTTTACTTCAGTATTTTCTGAAAATAATTTGTATAACTTAATCACAAGTAGGAGAAGTAAACCACGATACTACAGTAGGATTTCTGCATAATTGTATTCAATAATTCTCACATAGTATCAGAGCGATAACAGATCAAGCTATATCTCCAACAAATCAGCTGAAGAATATCTTTTCTACTGGACATCAGAAGCAGCGGAGATCCGGAAAGGGAAGCTTGGCAGCATGAGGACGTATACCTAGAAAAGGGCAGTGTTGCAGCTACAGAAGGCCATCAAGCATACACAAAGCCTTCACAGGCTAGCGTAAGGACAACGTCACCCAGTCTGGGGTTACGCAGTCCACTTCTGAGCAGCGTTGAGGCTACGTTGGGCAAGTTAGTAGGACACAGTCCAAACATTCTTCCTGTTGCAAAGAAGTTTTGCAAATATATGGAAGCAGTTCTTCAGATCTTCAGCAGTGCTGGTGTGGTGAAGATTTTGTTGGTGCAGAATTGTGCCTAGCTAATTCAACTAAGAGCGGGAGGAAGACAGTTACTCAGCATATCTGAGCCAAACAGATTTGAAATTTGATCAAGGGGATCAAAGAGTATTGTCCGATTATGTTTGGCTGAAGATTTCCACGAGGGAAACCAATTGTCGGAGGGAGCAGCAATTATAGAGGGTTTCTAATTTCCAAGAAACCAAGATCCAGCGTTTTTGTTGAGTGTTGCAACAGAAAGAGGGAGAAGAGTATCTGTTCTGAAAAATCTGAGCAGATGGAGCCATAAGAACTTAGATATCATGATAGTTTGGACAGCATGTCCACCTTCATTATCTGGAGGGCCAGGATCCTGATAGTCTTGGATGAGTATGGCCTCAAGGACCATGCAGAGAGATTCCTAGTTGTGCCAACCAATGCAGATAATCTAAATAAGTACAATGAAAATCAAGTGCGGGCTAAGCGTTTGATCAGGGAGGCTCTGTCCAAAGAAGGATGCTTCTAGAGAATCAGATGTGGTTGTTCCAGACGCAGAAGGGTGAGGAGATAGATCCATTCCTCTTCAGACTTCAGATTATCCAAGATCAACTGATTTCCATGGGTACAAATCCGGATGAGGGGCTCCTGGTGAGGATTGCCCTGAATGCAGTCACTGAAGAATGGGAAACGTTTGTCCAAAGCCTTTTGGGCAGGGCAGCGTGACCATCATGGGTAGACATGTGGGCAATCCTCTGTCAGGGGGAAATCAGGAGATTCACCAAGAGGCAAAGCAGTGGAAGCAGATGAGCCAAAATGAAGAAAGAAGAGCAAGATGATGCATCCCTTGCATTGAAGGAACGAAGGCAGCAAGGGAAGAAGAAGAGGGACCTATCCAAGGTCCGGTGCTTTAACTGTGGCAAACTTGGACACTTCGCCAACGCTTTTCCTAAGAAGAAGTACAAAGGATCTTCTAAATCCAAGGCTGCAGCAGCAAAGGATGATGTAGGCATGAGTGCTGATGTGCTTGAGAGAAGAGGTGGGGCGATATGGATCTGTAGAGCAGCTACAGACGAGAGTGTCGGGATCCTTGAGTCAGCCCTACTCCTGGATCACATACGAGCTACAGGAGCCTTAAGACGGTAGCAGGACAAGTAGGAGATGGATGCAGAAGATCATAGTGAAGCAGAGGACAGTGCTAAGATGTCGTAGAGAGAGCAGCACAGTGCAAAGGCAGCAGCGTAGAGGCTGATGGGACTTCAGCAGCGCAGAGAGATAGTGGTCACGCAGTGTAGAGCTGTAGCAGCGCAGTGGCTTCAGGAGGACAGCGTAAGGCAGTAGCCAAGGGAGTTTCAGTGATGAAATGCAGTCTGATTTTTCTGTCAACGATTGGGCAGGAGTCTTTCAGTTGCTTACTTCTCGGCAACTAAGTTGCAGTGTAGCAGTTAGCAGTGGCAATGTTATGGGCAACATGATGCAGCAAGTTGAGAGGGAGCTACCGTACAGATGTGGCAGTGTCAGTGGCAGTGACATGGGCAGCAGTACAGAGATCAACAGTGCAGTAGAAGGAGGGCAGCATGCCAAGCATCAATAGCACAGAGACCAATACCAAGATCTTGCGATACATGGTGTGGATGTATTGCTAGAGCACACTCTGTGCTAAAAGGGAGTGTTGAGATTTTGTGTAGTTGGGGTAGCATCGGATGTGCTCTAGCCCTAAAACTTTGTGAATGGGCTAAGAAACACATCATCTCCAAAACCCATAAAGATTTTGGAGAAATTTGGTGTTTAAATTATTCAAATAATTAATTTTTTTAATGAGGACCCTAAGTCTAAACTTAGGAAATTAGAAAAATTAAAGTGAATTAATTAAACACATGTGCTGAAATGTTCTAAGTGATGCAGATCAAGCAGCAATTTTAATCTCAGCCATTGATAAGAGATTTAATCACGGTCGTTGATGTGTTCAACGAAAAAGTATAAAAGAAAGGTTTGAGGGTCAGTTGGAGACACACACGAAAGCAGAGCTGAGAAACTAAGCTGGAATTCTGGGGCAGGGTTTGCTAAGAATTTCCAGAGGATTTTTCTGGAGCGAGGGGTAGTATTGGTTGAAGGGATGATCTGGTCCCAGAGCCAAGAGCAATCAAGAGGCAGAGGAGAATCTTTCAGGGATAGCGCAGAGGAGCAAGGGCAGTAGCAGCAGCAGTTACACAACAGCTGCGCAGCACAGCTTCAGCAGCTACGCAGACCTAGGAGGGGCAGCACTGCAGCTTCAAAGGGCTTCCAAAGTTACGCAAAGGCCTCCATAGGCAGCGTAAGGACTGCGTCACCCACTCTGGGGTTACGCAGTCCCCTTCTGAGCAGCGCAGGGGCACGCAGAGCCTAGCACCCCTGACATTGGGGTTTCAGAGGCAGCACTGGGGTTTCTAGGGCCAGAATCAGAGTGAGTCTTTTAAATAGCTACATATCTACTTTTTCTCTATCAAGTTAACCAAATTTAGTGCCCAGATTTGTTGTACTCAGATTCTACGTAATAATAATAAACCCTTATATCTGTTGCAGTAGTTTTCCCGCATTGGGTTTTTCCGGGGACTTATGTCCAAAAATCTGTCACTTTGTTGAATGAGCATAATATTCAGTAAATGATCTGAATGTGTGTAGACTGTTAGTTGTGTTTACTTCTTTATTTTCTGAATATTTTTTTATAGAAAATAACTTGTATAAGTTAATCACAAGTAGGAGAAGTAAACCATGATACTACAGTAGGATTTCTACATAATTGTAATCAAGAATTCTCACACAGCACAGTGGATGGACGATAGTAGGCCAAGCATTAGCAGCGCAGAGATTGATGCCAATATCAAGGAATACTTTAGTATAGGTCTATTGCTCGAGCACACTCCTCGCTAAGAGGGAGTGTTGAGATTTTGGAGTAGCATCGGGTGTGCTCTAGCGTTAAAACTTGGTGGAGGGGCTAAAACACACGAGATCTCCAAAACCCAGAAATCATTTGGAGAAATTTCATCTGGTGTTGAAGTTATTCAAATAATTAATTTTTTTAATGAGGACCCTAAGTCTAACTTAGGGAATTAGAAAAATTAAAGCGAATTAATTAAACACATGTGATGAAATGTTCTAAGTGACATGGATCAAGCAGTCTTTTAATGAGTCATCGATTAGAGATTAGATCACGCCCATTGGTTTCCCAACGAGAAAAGTATAAAGGAAAGGCTTGGGGTCAGCTGGAGGACACACACACAAGCAGAGCACTGAAGCTAAGTCGAATTTCCGGGGCGGGGTTTGCGAAGGAATTCGAAAGGAGTTTGCAGTGCAGCGAGAGGCAGATATCGGCAAGGGATGATTTGATCCAAGGCCGAGAATACAGCAGCAGAGAGGCAATGAGTACCAGACAACGTAGAGCTAGCCAAGAGGACGCAGTTCAGCCAGCACCACGCAGAGGAATGCGCAGAGGTTGCGTAAGCCCAGTGAATGTGATGCAGACCCAGCCCCCGCAGTGCAAGGGTAGCGCAGCACCAGTTGAGGTGACACAGGCCCAGCCAAGGCAGTGCAACTCTAGTGAGGGTGACACAATGGGGACGATGGCCAGTGAGGGCTAACGCAGAGGCTGCAGATGCAACGCAGAGGGTTCCAGTGGGCCTAAAAGGGCTCGTGATATGCAAATCCCAATTGAGGGTGTGACACAACCATATTTTATGCCTTTGAGTGAAAGGTACTAATTGTCGTGTAATTTCTCTATAGGGCCAACCATTTCTGGTGCTCAGAATGTTGTATTCAGATTCTGCATAATAATAAAACCCTCTAGAGCTGTTGCAATGGTTTTCCCGCATTGGGTTTTTCCAGGGACATTTATTCGAAAAATCATGTGTAATATTGTCACATGTGCGTATTGTTCAGTAAATGATATGTAGCAATGTGGGCTGCAATTTGTGTCTGCTTTAATGTTTTTTTGAATACTTCGGTTAAATTAATTGTTAAGTCAATTAAACAAGTAGGCAAAGTAGATCTAGACACTGTAGTAGGGTTTCTATTTTGAAAATTTCACATGGTATCATAGAATTGCAGATCAAGTTGATCCACCATCAGAGTGGCTGAAGAATATTGCTGCAGTGAGGGCAGCGTAGCACTAGGAGGGACGCAGCCCAGCCAGGCTTACGCAGAGGCCACGTAGAGGCTGACGCAGAGCCATCTAAATGACACAAAGGCAGCACAGAGCCTTCCAGAGTGACGCGGGAGCAGCTTGCATTGCGCAGACGCTGCACTGATCCAGTCTGATCACGCAGAGGCTAGCTAGAGAGACGCAGTCCGTGTGGAGATTGTTGTGCAGTTTTCCAATGTTTGGAAGCAGAGCTTCTGATCTTCAAAAATTGCTGGTGTGGCACAAGTTTTGTCGGTGCAGAACAATGCCTAGCAAAGGTGACAAGAGTGGGAGGAGAACAGTCGCTCAGCAGATTTGTGCCATACAGATCTGAGATTCGATCAAGAGAGTGATCGTAGAGCACTGATTCAATTGTTTTGGTGGAGGATTTCTGGGAGGGAGCATCTACAATAGAGGGTTTCTATCACTAAGAAACTCAGATCCAGTTTTCTGTTAGTGTTGCAGTAGGAAGAGGGAAAGGAGTAGTTGTTTTGACAGATTTGAGCAGAGATGGTTTCTCATGGACTGAGAGATCAGGATAGGTTGGACGGTGTGTCCAACTTTTTTATCTAGAGGGCTAGGGTCTTGACTGTCCTGGATGAGTATGACATCAAGGAACATGCTGAAAATATCCTAATTGTGCCTATCGATGCAGATTCCCTGAAGAAATTCAATGAGAATCAGGCGCGGGCTAAGAGCTTAATCATGGATGGAGTCAAGGATCACGTGGTTCCACATATTGTCGGGAAGAACAGGATAAATGAAATGTGGACAACTTTGAACACGATGTATCAGGGAAGCTCCATCGAGAGGAAGATGCTTCTGGAGAATCAGATGCAGTTGTTCCAAATGCAGAAGGGTGAGGAAATCGATCCCTTCCTCTTTAGACTTTAGATGATCCGAGACCAACTGATTGCCATGGGTACGACTCCAGATGAAGGGCTCTTGGTGAGGACTGCCCTGAATACAGTCATTGATGAATGGGGAACGTTTGTCCAAAGCATTTTGGGCAGGGCATCGTTACCATCCTGGGTGGACATGTGGGCAATCCTTCGTCAGGCAGAAATCAGGAGATTTACCAAGAGGAAAAGCAGCAACAATGGAGTCAAAGTAAAGAAAGAGGAGGAGAAGGATGCAGCCCTTGCATCAAAGGGACAGAGGCAGCAAGGGAAGAAGAAGAGGGACCTATACAAGGTTCGGTGCTTTAATTGTGGCGAACTTGGAAACTTCACCATCAATTGTCCTAAGATGAAGGACAAGGGATCTTTTGATTCCAAGGCAGTAGCAGCAAAAGGGGACTACGGTAGTGACAATGACGTAGCCATGAGTGCGCATGAACCACGAAAGTGGGATGATATTGATCTGTAGAGTAGCTATAGATGGAGGCAGGATCCTTGAGGTGCCCAAACTCTTGGATCACATAAGAGCAACGAGAGCCTTAAGATAGTAGCGGGACAACTGGAGCAGTGGGTGCAGAAGATCACAATGAAGCGGAGGCAAGCTGGGACGTTGAAGTCTGGAGCAGCGTAGAGGAGAGGCAGCAACAGCGTGTAAGCAGCAGCATAGAGGCTAATGGGATTTCAGCAACGCAGAGGCTGATGAGATTTCAGCAACGCAGAGGCAGTGCTTACGCAATGCAGTGCAGCATACATCGCAGTGCTTTCGAGAGAAAGCGCAGCGCAGCAACAGAGGGAGCTTCGGTGATGAGTTGCAGTGACATGTCTATCAAAGATTAGGCAATGGTTCTTCAGTTGCTTACTTCTCAGGTACTGAGTTGCAGTGCAGCAGTTAGTAGTGGAAGTGCTATAGGCAGCATGATGTAGCAATTTGAGAGGGAGCTAAAGTACTAATGTAACAGCATCAGTGGTAGTGACATGGGCAGCAGTAAAGAGAGCATCAGTGGAGTAAATAGAGGGTAGCAGGCCAAGCATCAGCAATGCAGAGACCAATGCCAAGATCAGGCAATACTTAAGTGTGGATGTATTGCTAGAGCACACTCCTCGCTAAGAGGGAGTGTTGAAATTTTGGGGTAGCATCGGGTGTGCTCTAGCTTTTAAACTTGGTGGAGGGACTAAGACACACGAGATCTCCAAAACCCAGAAAGCATTTGGAGAAATTTCATCTAGTGTTGAAGTTATTCAAATAATTAATTTTTTTAATGAGGACCCTAAGTCTAACTTAGGGAATTAGAAAAATTAAAGTGAATTAATTAAACACATGTGATGAAATGTTCTAAGTGACGTGGATCAAGCAATCTTTTAATATGAGTCGTCGATTAGAGATTAGATCATGGTCGTTGGTTTCCCAACGAAAAAAGTATAAAGGAAAGGCTTGGGATCAGTTAGAGGACACACACACAGGCAGAGCACTGAAGCTAAGTAGAATTTCTGGGGCAGGGTTTGCTGAGGAATTCAAAGCGAGTTTGCAGTGCAGTGAGGGGTAGAGATCGGCAAGGGATGATCTGATCCAAGGCCGAGATTACAACAACAGAGAGACATTGAGTACCAGACAACGCAGAGCCAGCCAGGAGGATGCAGTTCAGCCAGCACCATGCAGAGGCTGCGTAAGCCCAACCAGAGTGATGCAGACCCAGCCAGCGCAGCGCAGGGGCAACGCAACACCAATCGTGGTGACGCAAGCCCAGCTAGGGTAGCGCAGCACCAGTGAGGGTGACGCAGTGGGGACGCTGGCCAGTGAGGGCTGACGCAAAGGCAGTGCTGAGGGTTCCAATGGGCCAGAAAGGGCTTGTGATTCGTAAATCCCAATTGAGGGTGTGATACAGCCATATTTTCTATCTCCGAGTGAAAGGTACTAACTGCCATGTAATTTCTCTGTAGGGCCGACCATTTCTGGTGCCCAAAATGTTGTATTCAGATTCTGCATAATAATAAAACCCTCTAAGGCTGCTGCACCGGTTTTCCCGCATTGGGTTTTACCGGGGACATTTGTCCGAAAAATCGTGCGTAATCTTGTCACATGTGTGTATTGTTCAGTAAATGATTTGTAGCTGTGTAGCCTGCAATTTGTGTCTGCTTTAATGTTTTTCTGAATTCTTCAGTTAAATAACTTGTTAAGTCAATTAAACAAGTAGGCGAAGTAAATCTAAACACTGCAGTAAGGTTTCTGTTTTGAAACTTTCACACATTACTGCCAAAGTTTTGGACATCCTCCATTCTTGCTCCAACTTTTTAATGCCTTGTGCCTTTTTAGAAGAAATCATCTGAAATCTTTTCAAAGGTAGGCATTTTCTCACGAGCATAGACACCTTGCACCAAAGGATTTCTCGGGTGCAGAGAAACTATATAGTGCAATGGGCACTAAGTTCTAACTCATCTGTGATCTTCATCCCAATTGCAAAGCTTTGATCTCTAAGTTTGATGATATTCATCAAGTAGCTTGCAATTATATCTGCACTTGTAAGAAGCGAAGTTGGAAGCTCCTACGAAGCTTCTCCTTGAGAGAAGACATCCTGAATTTAGCCATTCCTGCAACTCCTTGAACACACTTCAAACAAACAGATCAGCCAAAAAAAAACAAATCACCAACTTTTCACAAGTTCAGATTGCCTTTCATAGACAAACCATCAGTCCAATCGTTGGAGCTTCTTGGGCTTCTCACCCACTGACCCCTCACAGGTCCTTGTGCTTATCTAAGGCATGGATCACTTTAATCTCTCGAGTTTTCTAAGCATCACACCCATTGAAATCTTCCAATAATAACTACCTCCCACAAACAGCAACCTTCACCATATGCTAGAGGGAAGATTTCAGAAGTATAATATTGATAAACGTTAATTTTTCATCTCATGACCATCAGATATGCACTCACTAGAATAAATACTACAGAAGGACTGAAAGACAGCTTAACGACTTACCAAAAATTTGAAGCTGAAATTGTCGAAACTTAGGATTGATTATTCAAGAGTGTAGACACAACATATTACAAGAATAGATCAAACCAGCAAAGAACTAATACTGGCTCTATGAAAGAGAAAATCTGGAAATGAAAGTCAGCTTGCTCTAAAAGTCTAGCAGCAATCTTATTTCTGACAGTTCGCTACGGAAAAGAGAAATTATAACAGTTTGGTGTCAGACACAAGTTTCACACTCAAAAACCACACTCAAACCTAACTTAGTGTTCCCACAACCTTTTATAGATCAAGGGAATAAAGGAGTTACACAACAAAAAGGCTTTGTCTAAACATTATACATTTTGGAGTTTTTTTTTGCCAGAATCTGGCAAAAAAAATTTGTGAAATTTTGATATTTGTTATTTAAAATCGGTTTTGACTGCATATATAAATTCAGCACTCTCAAATTCCCTGAGACACTCATAGTGTGGAGAGTTCACAACTTAAACTTGTGATTCCAACAAATCCCTGCCTGATACTGGACAAATCCAACCAGAAAATAAGCTGAAAAACCCTACAAAACATATAACAGATTGACTATGGCAAACAAAAAGGTGACCCCCAAATCAATGCAGCCATGGGAATGGATGAATATGCCCTCATGAGCACCCGGCAATCAATTGTCCATCAACAGAGAAGAGTGAACTCCATTTTGGGAAGAGTAACTCCCAAAAATGAATGTGACTTTCATTGATGTGTGCCCCACCTACAGTATCAATCCAGCAATAACTTGCTCCATCACCAAAGTGTAACTCCCATTATTAATTCACCCACCTGGAGAAGTGCACCCTACTTCACCTAACTCGCAAAACCAAAAATAAACAGAAGAGGGTTTCATAAGCAATGTTTCTTCGTGAAATTCATTTCCACAAGTGCAACCAATTCAAGCAATCAACCAAATCGATTTGCTGCTCAATGACCATGGCTTAATGGATTTGCTCAGTAACTCATTGAAGCTGAAATGGAGCAGCTCAGAATAGAGCTTTTCCATGACAATTATCTGAAGAGCAAGGTCAAAAGTATATTAGGAAACTAGTTCAGAATGATACTGTGAATAGTGAATAGTGAAGTAAATCCAGTCTTCAATAGTTATTTCCAAAAGAATATTCACATCACTTGCCAAAGCTGTTTTACCCTTCAAATAACAGAATTGTCTAATTATTAGAAGTTTTGGAGTTTTGGCTGGAATCCAGAGAAAATATTTTTGTCAAATCCTAACTTTCTGGAGAGTTCACAACTCAGACTTGTGATACCAACAAATCCCTATCAGATTTTAGGCAAATTAGACCAGAAAATAAGCCGAAAAAATCTCCAAAACCTCTCACAAATAGACTATGGCTCAAATAACTCCACATTTGAACTTGATGTCCCTTAGAAATTAAATGTAGGAACATTAATAATGGAATGCCATATCAGGCAATTGTCATTGATAGACAAACGTAAGTAATGAAATCTACAATCTTCGAATGGCCTAGCCTTTCAGCGTGCTCAAATATTCCACGACACATGTTCAGTGGTGATCTCCAAAGTTATGAAATAAAATGCTTGTGGTTCTCAGGTTGTTGCAATAAATGAATTAATGGAAGCATGTCACTAGTGGGTTTCTTAGACAAAATAATAGAAGCACAGGACCCTGTAATCTTCAATGTTATACAACTTGTCTACTGTTTTAAGATTTATATGAATCTGACTGGATTCATCATTAAGTTAAAGAGGTACAGTCTATCCGGTCCAATCGAGCTTCTTCAAAATTCCAGTGTCAAAACTGAACTGTATCCTCATTCTCATTCACCATTTTCTACTGTCAAATTCAAACATAGATCCCGCATCCAAAGCAGCTTACAAGTAATCTTAAAACTTGTTTTCTTCTCATTTGTATGGCCCTGTCCAAACCTCTAGAGCAGCTGCAAAAGTATTGTGATTAGAGATGAAAATCATTTGGTTTAGGGACTGTGTACTGCTTAGCAACACCGATAATCCACACAAGAACACTGTCCTGATTTAAAATGATGGAAATGGTTAGCATCTCTTTGAAGGATTTCTTGTCTTTGTATCTTAGCATCTCTCAGGAGGATTTGTTGCACTTCTATCTTAGAAATGAACTCGATAGCTGTGAGGCAGTCACCGGCATAAAGTTTTTTGATTACTCAGATAGGTGCACCAAGGGATATCGTCATAATCCTGAAAACATTGTAGTTTTTTACTATGGTAGCAAAGAGTGTTTAGCTTCTACTAAGCATCATGCATCACAAAGTTAGTATTAGGCACATAGCCTGCTGCCTTCAACTTGCCCATTAATTCTTCCAATTTTAAATATATCTCCTCTGTCTGTGGATGGGACCTGTCTTCGGCATTAAATGTATGAACTGTGTTCTTAATCTCAATCCAACTGCACCCTGGCTCCTTTTTCAACCCCTTCTCTCTCATCTTTTTTCTCATCTTTGCACTATCATCCCACCTGCCAGCTGCTGCATATATATTTGACATCAGAACATATGCTACATCTTCTTGTGGCTCTAAGTCAAGGAGATATTTTGCCGCATGTATCCCAAGCTCAATATTGCCATAGGTTGCACAAGCACCAAGTAAGGTCCGCCACACTGTACCATCAGGCTTGAATGGCATTTTGTTAATGAAATCCATTGCTTCTTCCAAGTGACCAGCACGCCCAAGAATATCAACAGTACAGGCATAGTGTTCCATCCTTGGTGGGATGCCATGATTACATCCCATCGAATTAAAGTAGCAGATCCCTTCATCGACTAAACCTGCATGACTGCATGCAGAAAGAACACTAACAAAAGTGATATGGTCTGGTTTCATGCCTGCCTTTTGCATTTGTTCAAAGAGTTGGAGGGCCTTCTTGCAATGCCCATGTTGTGCATATCCAGCAATCATTGCATTCCAGGATACTGCGCACTGTTTAGAGGTTTCATCAAATACTTTGCACGCATACTCTATTACCCCACACTTTCCATACATGTAAACAATGGCACTCCCTACAAAGGCATCCATCACAAAACCAGTTTGAGCAATCTGGGCATGAACCTGCTTGCCCTGTTCTAAAGCTGCTAGGCTTGCACATGCCCTCAGGACACTGGAAAAGGTAAACTTGTC
Organism: Pinus albicaulis; assembly: GCA_034641835.2. Classification (NCBI taxonomy): domain Eukaryota; kingdom Viridiplantae; phylum Streptophyta; class Pinopsida; order Pinales; family Pinaceae; genus Pinus; species Pinus albicaulis. The sequence continues at coordinate 1,708,788,303 of CM076581.1, forward strand.
TTGCCTTGTGCAAGTATGTTGCATTTGACAGTAAAATTTCAAAGCCTCTTCACCGTGCCCATGCTGGGCATAGCCTGCAATCAATGCATTCCATGAGACGGCATCTCTTTTAGTCATGCTGTTAAACACTTTACTAGCATCCTCCACACAGCCAGAAGTGAGATACATGGTGATCAGAGCATTCCTTACCGGTGTCTCTGACTCGAGTCCAATTTTCATCGCATGGACATGGACACCCTTCCCTTGCTTCAAGACTTCTGGGTTGCCACAGGCACTAAGGATGCTAGTTAATGTAAATTTGTCTATCATCATGCCCATCTGTCGCATTTGAATGAAAAATCTCAGGGCTTGCTCAGTGTATTCATTGTAGGCATAACCAGCGATCATGGCATTCCATGAAACCAAATCTGGCGCATTCATCGTCTCAAATACCATTTCTGCATCCCTGATATGCTCACATTTGGCATATACTGTAACAAGCGCATTTCCCACAACAACATCCGACTCTAGTCCATATTCAATAATCTTAGCATGGACTTGCTTAACCTGCTCAGGAGCCTCTGAACTAGCGAATGAAGTAACAACACTGGCAAAGGTCGATTGATCAGGAGTCGCGCCTCCCCTCTGCATTCGGCTGAATTGTTCAAGGGCTTCTTCAACATAACCGTTTTGAGAATATCCTGCTATGAGAGCATTCCACGAAACCGTATTCGGCTCAGGCAGTTCATCAAAAGCCCTCTGTGAATCGTCTGTTCTGCTGCATTTTCCATACATGTCAAGAAGCGCACTTCCGGCATGCACATCACGTTCATATCCTGTTTTTATGATGTGGGTATGAATTTGTTCCCCTTCTTGCAGAGCTGCTAAACTCGCAGACGCTCGCAGGGCGCTACCAAAGGTGAATTCATTCGGTCTCATGCCTGCCTTCTGCATTTGCTCAAAAAGCTCCAGAGCGTCGTCCGCCCAACCACGCTGGGAATATCCTGAGATTATTGTATTCCATGAAATAACATCGCGTTCAGGCATTTTGTCAAATACTTGGCGTGCGTCCATCAAACTATTGCATTTGGCATACATGTTGACGAGGTTGTTACTCGTGAACATATCTAGATAAGCGCCAGTTTTCATGATGTGAGCATGAACTTTCTTACCCGTCTTCAAAGCTCTGGAATTGGCACATCTTTGCAACAGGTTATTATAGACAGTCAAGTCTGCCCACATGCCTTCTGCATTTTCAAACTGGTGCAGGGAATCCAGCACCTCTGTCGATCTTCCAGCTCTGGACAATTTAACCACATGATCAGATGTTGCATAAGAAGCTACATCGGTTCTCTGTTCTTCTATTGACTGCCATTCAATGGCCCTGGCAGCAAAATTTTTACTAATCGTACGCCCTTTGAACATTAACGCTGTTGGATTCCATAGTCGAAAACAACAATCAACTGTGTCGTGTTCGAAGGAGTGAACTGTCTTGAAACTTACATTGCCGAACTTCATCATTCATCCATGCCAAAAGATTTCGTAAAAAGACATTATCACGTCACAACTACTCAATCCAAACCTGAAATCGAAAGCATCAAGACTGTCATCGAACAAGTAAAATAATGGACGCTCAACCCAAACTTGAAATTCAGAGCATAATGACATCACCGATGAAGTAAAAGAACGGACACTCAATCCAAACCTGAAAAAGTAAAAGATGGAAAAACCATTGAACAAAATCTCCTGGCATCCTAGTATTTTCTTAGCGCGAAAAGTAGGATTTTGTGTTTTTTATTTAAATGAAAAGGAGTAAGATTTATTTTATGAGATGTTCATAAGTTGGTTTGTGTAGATTTTAGTATTATTAAAAATTTTATTTAAATTTTAAGAGAAAAAGTTAAAGATTGAAATTAATTAGGGGATGAAAATTATTTTAAGAGACATCTAAATTTCATCAAGTTTTTATTTAATTGTGATGACATCTCACATTTTTACACAATTCAATTAATATGATATCATTTCACATTTTCACACAATTATAACGACAACATTTTCACACTTATGCTCAAATTTAAAAAAGATATTAAAGATAAAAAAAAAACTCACTTTTCTTTTATATTATTTTTATAGAAAAAAAATTATATTGATAAATATTTACATATAAACTTGCATTAATTTTTAAATTCAAAAATTTGGTGTCTTACATACTTGCATGACCCTAAGTTATCTAATCATGAAATCATCTATTGTATAGGAAGAACAACATGTAAAGAACGGTACCATTAATATTATATTCTACATTCCTTATACCATTGGATGAATAATAAAGTTAGCCCAAAAAAAAAAAAAATTTATCATTAAAAATGTATAAATGTATTTACAGCATTCATTCTATGTTTTTGTTAGAAGATTGAGATTGGAGACATAAGTAAATATATGCATATTAGAGAATATAATACATATATGAGAAATAATAAAGTTTAAAGGTTGAGGTTTATCAAATATTTTTATAATTTTAGTCATTAAATTTGTTTTAAAAAATTAGGATTATTGTTAAACAAAAACATTGCACCAAAAAAAACCTTTCAAATTTAATTAAAGTTGAACAATATAATAAGAATGAAGAAATAAATATAAGTGGAACTTAAAAATTTTAATTCATTTGTTATAAGATTGGAAAACTACTACTCCTAAGATTTAAATTATTGCATAAAAATTTTGGATTGGAAAAATAGGTAAATATATGCATATTAGATTATAAAGGAACTATCTATCTATATTTATATATAAAATAATAAAAACACTTTCATAATATTTTGAAAATAATTAATAGTATTGTCAAACAAAAGCAAATAATTAATACTATTGTTAAACAATAACATTGCACAAAAAGAAAATTATATAGATTTTTAAAATTAAATTAAATTTAAACAATTTAATAAGAATGAAAAATAAATCTAAATAAAGTTTTAAAATTTTATGAAAAACTAACACTCATCAATAAAATTTCTTATTGTATAAAAATCTTATTTATATTTATTTATATTAACCCACTTCTCTTTTTTTTTTTTTAAATCAACAGCAATTGTATTAATGGGCACATAATGTATATAGAGTTACAAAAGGTTATGTTGGTAACAGAACAGCCTGAAACCCGTGTTCCCCAGACATAACGAGAGGAGACAACTTAAACATAACCAAAACACAACTACGAGCCAAACAGAGCTTTGAAAGGCGAGGCTTGCTACAAAAACACAGGCCTCCATCCAGAGAGGAAGCCAGCGCAACTAGCCAACCGGAGACATAGGTTGCAGACGTGCGGACCAGGTGACCCGCGGTAAAAGATTAACATGAAACAGAGAATCATGAGCAGCAGGTAACCGATGGAACTTGAAGGATGCAGCGATTCGCCATGGTTGCACGAAACTGCCAAGAGGAGTAGAAAAAGAGCAAGAGGAAACAAGAAGACTCTATCCCTAGAGGTTGGAGTCCGCGATATGAAGTTTCTTCTCTTTCTTCTTAGTGACTTTAACCCAGCCATCAGAGGACTTCCCATTTTAACATGCTTACAATATCATATATATTTATAATTAATATCATATACATCTCCTCAATATCAATATAAATATAACTCCATGTTAAAATTAAAAAATAAAGGTTTAAGAATAAAAATGCAAATTTTTATTTATTAATAAGAGTTTTAAAATTTTTAACCCTCGGATAAATATATTCATCATTAGGTCACCTATTGCCAATTTCTAATTGAGTATTGTGACTTTTAATATTTATTAATTTAAAAATATTTTAAAGTTTTTTTATTTTATATTGTGTGTATTGCGTTCAACACTCTTTCTCCGAATTATCTTCATTATTCTCATTATAATACATCTTATTAATTTCATTCTCATTCTATTTCATTTACATGGTTTTTTCATTTACATGATTTTTATAGTGGTATTCTTGTTCTTCATCTCTTTTTTACATTGTCCTAGCTCTTTCAAGAATTCAAGGCACAGATAGATGGTTGAAAAATCAACTATATTAAAACATTTGTACTATGAATATATTTATAGAATTGTTTTTAGTGCGATTTTTTGAAGTTTTAGGTGTCCTAATTTGGTGAAAATTTTTGAGGTAAAATCTTGATTTTTGTTATTCAAACTAGTTTTTCGACTCTATATATGGATTCAGCACCCTCAAAAACCTCTAGAGCACTTCGATTGTACAAAGTTAGCAATCAAACTTCTCTTTTCAATAAATTCTTGCCGGAATTTAGAAAAATTACACCGTAAAAAGTCACCATAAAAGCCTTCAAAAAATCACACTAAAGACTACTCACATATTTATGGCAGAACCAATAAAAGACACCAACTTATAACATTTTAAGATCGTCCTTTTAATATGGGTCACCACACTATTTCTTAGATACCAAAGAGAGTCGTTGCCTAAAATTGAGGATCAAAATTTTTGAAGACACTGGTTTCCTAACTTAGGTGAGCCATTTGGAAAAACAGTGAATTCGTGTTTTTGAGAGCTTAAAACACATATTTGATTAAACTTGATGTTATTGTCTAGAATTTACACACTATGAAAGTGTGAATATCAAATTTAAAATTGTGAAAAATGTTTGAAAATGTGAATTTTAATTTAAAAAATAAATATTATATTTTAATATTGCACAAATCATATTTAAATATTTCAATAATGAATTCCAGACTTGCAATATCTGATTTTAATAGTATCATTCATTATATTTAAGAATTACGTATTTTTATTAAGATATTTAAAATAGAATTACAATAAGGATGGTCATCAACATTGTTAATGTAAACACATGATATCTATATATTCAAAATAAATATTACTAAATTATTATGCCTGTCAATTTTTTCACCTCATCTGCAAGCATTATAACTATGTTACCATATAAATATTTACATAACTCACATTCTAGGCTAGGATAGAAGTCTTAGAACCTATGTTGGAACCTTCAATTATGTTAGTTCATCACATCTTTATTGGAGACAATTAATCAAGTCGAATAAAATAGCAAATGGTGAGACAATCAACTAGATGGTCAATAGGTCGACTCATGGAGCATTTCACTAGACAACCAACAAGTTAACTTGTAGAGAAATTGACTATATGGTCAATAGATTGACTTACAAAGCATTCAACTGAGTTATAAATTATGTTCTCGACTAGATGGTTGGGTCAATAGGGATAGTCAACTAGCTAATGAGACATTGTGGTTTTTTTGAAATCAATTACAACCATGGAATGTTACATGTGGATCGAATCTTCCCTAATTCAAGGAAGTTAATTAAATCCACAAATTATAAATAAAGGACCTTATAGATTGATTAAACACATTATATTGATTTGAATTGAGTTGAAGTCATTTGAACTTTATCATGCATTATGATGTTTTCATTGTATTGAATTGTTCTTAAGTGTTTTAATTTTGTCTTTCGACACTACAATTATCGTGGAGTATATTTTCACTTGTGTTCTCTTGTTTTTACAAATTCTACCATTCTTTGGGCTACACCCCTTCCCCAACATGGTATTAGAATGGATGGTTTTAATCTGCCCCTATTGTCCACAAATAATGTTGAGTTCAATATGTAGTGATTGACTTCAGGCTATTGATTTGTTGATTGTACTTAATTTGAGACTAGATCTATACAACATCATAAGATGGCATCCATCATTGACCGTGTTATTTTTGAATGGGAATAATTATGTTATCTTGGCATTAGATATGGAGACTTTGCTAAAAAGCAAAGGGCTTTGGTAGTACATAAAGACCATGATTCCAAATCCAAAATATGACTAGGTGAAGCTTTTCATAGATGGAAAGAAAGATGAGGTCTTTGGTTCATTATGGCCTACATTTCTTGAGATATTTTATTTCATACAAATGGGATTAAATGTCCTCCTGACATATGGAAGAAGTTAAGATAACTATTTGATAAATTTGATGAGAGCCAAGTTATGTAGACAGAGAAAGTGTCGATCTCTCTTGATCCCCATTCCTTTGAGAGGACTAAGGACTATTTGTCTCATGTTAAAGAACTACAATTGAAATTAGGAAAATGTGGGAAGACTTTCTTAAAGAAAGATGGATAACTAATTAAAATAATATTAATGGATTTTAGAACACCTTAATATGTGTTATATTCCACATTTCATACCAATTGGAGGTCACACAAGGAATATGGTAAAGGCTATACATTTCATCCACTCTATGACTTTCTAATCAAGGATAAACAAAGGTTGCTTTATGAAGGGAAGCTTGGTGGTACATATTAGGCTCACTTGCTTAAGGGAAAAGGTAATCATAATCGTAAGGAAGGAGGTCATTTCGATACCCATGGAAACAAACAAGAATGCTGCAACCAAAATTCTATATGAAATATTAATGTGTTAACTCCCACTCGGAAGAATCATAAGAGGAATACATGCTACTAATGTGGAAAGGTTGGGCATGTTGATAAAAACCTGCGAGAAGAAAAACTTCAACTTAGAAGAGAGCATATAGTAGCTTGAAGGAGATGTGTTGACTATACGTTCAACCAAACAACCAACCAACAACTTTACCTTCAAAGTTGGAACTCCCAAGTGTTGCATGTTCACACTTCATAGAATGAGTGGGTAGTTGATTCTAGGTGCACTCATTGTACGCTAAGGATGGTTCTCTATTTTCTTCCTTGGATAAATCTATTGAGTGGAAAATTTATGTCGTCGATGATTTTTCTCTTGACATTGTCAATCATGGTTATATACCCTATTAACATGCTAGGATTGTTAATGTTTATCATGTTCCTATTTTGAGTGCAAATATGTTGTTGCTTTCCCAACTGACACAAGTTGGTAATATTGTTAAGTTCTATCTAGGTTGGTTTTTTGTTATGGATTTAAAGAATGATGGGTTAATTTTCACCAAAGGATCTCTTGACCCAAAGGATGGAATATTAAACTACCTCGACTAACTATTCTCATTACCCAAACCAACACACAAAGTAGACTTTGGGATGAACAACTTGGACACCGGAATTTATGAAGTTTGAAGCTAATGGTAACATAAAACATGGTTGTTTTTTAACCCGAAACTCTTCCACGTGATGGATTCTATGCTAGGACAATATCATAATTTCCCTTTAGAATTTGGAAAAGCATGGCATGCACAAACACCATTGAAGCTTATTCATAATGATCTCTATTGCATCAATACATATTCGTTAGTAGGTGTGAAGTATATTTTAACCTTTATTACTGATTTCTATCAATTTACTTGAGTTTTTTTCTTGAAGAATAAGAGTCATGTCTTTGAAAATTTTAAGGAAATTAGGGCATTGATTGAAAAGCAATGTAGCTAACCTATCAAGTTTTTGAGATCTAATAATGGGAGAGAGTATGTGAATTGATGGCATGGGGGCTTCACTTGGGGAGAAATACCATACCACGTGCATTCATATTGGAGGTGTTATCACAAGAAAATTGGACAAGCAAAGATGACATTATTTAATGTCAGGAAGAAGGATTTACAGGGCTAGAAGACATTAGAGAATTTGAAGTATTTAAAAATTTCTAAGGTCTAAGAGGAAAAATCAAATTGCACACAGAAGGAACCAGTTAAATGCTCCTTTGCACGCATAATTCTTCGATAAGCGTGCCTTTGCGCGGTTTTTCCTCAAAAAGTCGTGCAGTCTTGAGAGTGGCGAAAGTCACTTTCCAAGACCACAAGGCACACTCCAGGACATTGATCCCACACTTGAGGCCGCCTAAGGACAGCCGCCCAAGCCTCCTTAGGACCTCAAGGGAGCACACATTGGAATAAATGTGGCACACAATGGAATCACCCTCCTCTCTTGGGTCACCATCCACAATGTACCTAGAGAGGGAAGGAGGATTTGAATTCTCTTATAAAAGGCCACCAAGAGATGAACAATTTGAGAACACATTGTTATGCTGGCCAAAATTACCCCAAGCAATACCAGCAGTGTGTGATCCAGAGCAGAGATAGAGGGGACTCAGTTTTTGGCCATCCAACAACTCTAGTCCACCATAGTAGAGAGAGAGAGACTTTGCACCAAGGTAGCTCAAAAGTAAATAAATCCTTGCATCGGGACTTAGAACCCCTAGTTCTAAGGGCCCCTTGGCAAGTGGGTAAAATTTTCATCCTTCATTCCTACCAGCACTCAATAAGAGGGGACGTAAGCGCTGCAGTTTGGCTTATTGAAGTTGTTTGACTCTATTTAGAGCTTTTGTTTTATTTGTTTTAGTTTTAGTTTAGTTTTTTATGTTTGAATATGCATGCTATTTCTCTATCTAGTATGTTTATGTTTTAGCATGTTCCACTAACTTGCTTGACTCCATCTATTTTCTGCCTGTGACCAGTAGCTTAAGAGGGAAAAACCACCCCTCTTAAGCAAGTGTGATTTGGTACATTCGTGTGCCAAACACACTAACACAAGATTGGCAACTCCACTAACTTTTATTTCCAAGTTTATGTGGTTGTGCCTTTTTGCAGAGACCTCTTTCCTTGTTGAGGAGTTAGGCTGGAATTTCCCCCTTTCTCTCCTTCACTACTTGATTCACCCTCAGTGACAGGCTAAAACGGAAGAGCTCCCAAAAAATTACTTTGCAGGAAAATTGCGTAGCTTTCTTACAGATAGACGTGCCCAGTGCGTGCGTTCAGAGGTGACCTGCGCGTAGCCTTCGCGCCTGTTTCAACCTTTTCTGCGCGGAAACCAAAAGTAGGATTTTTCCTACTATTTCCATATTTTTCTTGCTTTTAAAGTGACTGGCATCCCATAATACATCTGCTAGCACTGGTTGAGGTGCCCCGCAACTTGTTAAAGCTCACTTTTAGCTGAGTTTAGTAGTTTAGGTGTTGGTTTTATTTCAAGTTGGTTTTCACAAAGTTCACACATAGTTTAAGTAAGAGAAAAAATAACTTGCATTCTGAAATAATTTATGTTTGTGAATTTAGGTACCAAAACACCTAGTTAATTAGCCAAAGTAAGTGGCCCAATTCCACCCATGCTTAGCTAATTCTCTTTCATTTTTCTAGTGTAAAATTTATTAGTTTAGTTCAATTTTCACACTAGGATTTCGGGACCAGGATTGAATTGTCGGTAGAAGTGCAACTAATCTATGTTGCCTTTGCATCCTCAGGATTAAATGTCCTCCTGACATATGGAAGAAGCTAAGATAGCTATTTGACAAATTTGATGAGAGCCAAGTTATGTAGACAGAGAAAGAGTCGATCTCTCTTGATCCCCATTCCTTTGAGAGGATGTTACACAGTAATTTGTCACCGTCCTTACCATTCCCCATCCCGCACAATGGAGGACCCATTCCGTGACCTGTGAACATTGTCATGCTTTGAAAACATAATCAATGCATCCCTCTGAGTATGAGCTTTATTTTCCCTTGAGACATCTCCTTGCAAAAATCATGAAAAACATCCCTTTTTGCATTGGCGCGGGCAGTCAGTTCAGGACTCGCGCCAATGAGGAAAATCCTACACAGAGGTCGCGCCACTTGGCGCTCTGTCATAGAGCAGCAATCGCGCCACCCATTTTAGGGACTGTTTTTTAAATATGGATGGTGGAAGTTGAGTTCAAACAAACTCACAACCATTGCCTATCTTGAGTTGGGAGGTTTGGCTGCGGGAGTTCTATGGAAGGGAAGTAGTTTTGCCACCTTCTATGGAACCTTCCTTGTTGATAGGGCCAATCCCATAACAATAGGGATCCCAACTCCCTCCTTCCCCATCTATAAAAGCTTGCTCAGATCCATGGCAAGCTAGTCTTGAAGTGCTGAAGCTTTGCATCTCTCTATTCCCAAGTGCCTTTGTGCTGTAAAGAATCCCTTCTTTCCCTTAAGGCCCATTCAAGCGAGGAGACCATTGTTACGAGACTCTGGAGAGGTTTTCCTTTCCTTGGCGAGCTTTGCGAGACGTGGACAACCGGAGACCCGTTCGAAGGAAGCTGCGACGTCAGAACTTGGTTGTAACTTCTATTCGTTTATTACTTAATAGATGACTATGATTATGGTTCCACTCCGTTTTCCATCATGTTAATGTGAGTTATATCTTTTCTGACCGATGTTTAGTTACGTATGCTGGTTCCTATGCTTGTATCTGTTCGTTTCTTCTATGTGCAGGTGTTCATCCGCGGAGATCGTGGAAGGATTGTGATCTGCCAGGGCTGAAGGACGGGGACACTCCTTCTTCAGATCGTAGCGTTGGAATCCAGGTAGGCTTCTATTCTTAAGTCTCTCATTCGTAACTAGGAGCTTGCGTCATAGCATTGTTTGTTTGTTGCTAGACCCCTGCTGGGCTAGTAGGGATCGCCTCTGTCCGCAGAGGGGATTTACCTCCTCAACA